>CM014731.1:20831916-21577348 GCA_004329165.1 Spatholobus suberectus
ATCAATTCTGTAAATTGACAAAGTATATCTTCAATACTTCTAGCCAAACCAATTGCTTAACAAAAGCATACTCTCTCTACTGCTGTCCTTCTATATGATTCTTCCTCGCATTGATTACACATCTTCTACATGAATGACATGCTTTATCAAAAATTAAAATGCACCACTAGGTTATCATTAGCCATTCCAAGAACCTCTTAATGATCTTCCAGATTTTCTTTCAATATTCAAAGACTCATTCACTGATTACATCCTAATTCATCAACTTTTCTTCAACATTGATTACACATTATCATTAACCATCCCACGAACCTCTTAATGATCTTCCAATTTTTTTTCAGATATTCAAAGACTCACTCACTGATTGATTACATCATAATTCATCACCTTTTCTTCAAAGTTGCCCAGTACAATGAAATCCATAATTTTATTTTTTTTTTCCAAAACATTGATCATCAAAACCCGAATTCGAAATAAGCAGAACAAACCAAACCGTCGTACCTTTGCAATTCTCTTGGCGCTACGGTATGTCATCATGCGTTGCCACGCAGCCATCAATGCTATGCCTAATGCCATCCCCAGAAAAATCCCAGAAAACAAACCCATTTTTCCCAGATTCCAAACAACGCTACCCTTTAGATACAGAACCTGGAAAACACCCCCAAAACAAAACAAACAAATCAAAACCAGAGATACCCAAATGAAAAAAGCACACAAATTTTGGAAACAGACCCGCAAAACAACACACTAATCGAGCCAAAACAAAACTTACTGTGCGATTTGAGAAAAGGATCAGAAAGGGTCAAACTTGGGAAAATGACGCCAATTGGAATAAAAATTGAAAAAGACCCAAAAGGTGCAACTGAAGGAATACCCAAGTTTTATTTTTCGGTTTTGTAGTTATGGGATCTCTCTCTCTCTCTCTCTCTCTCTCTCCTCTGTGTGTTTCGAAACTGTGATCTTTTTCTGTTTGTAACGTCATTTGAGGGATTGTCGTGAGTTCTTTGCGTCTTCCTCCACAAGATTGGAATGAAAAGTATTAAAGCCTTGTTAGGGACTGACTAAACTCGCTCAGCATCAATTAATCATCCTTACATTTTCTTTCGTTGTTGCTTTTTTTTGGTGGGGGGCGGGGGCATTTTTACTTTATGTTTTTCTTTCTTTTTTTCTTTCACAAGTTTCATTTTCTTGAATTATTTTATATTATATATATATAACCATATTATAGGTGTAAAGTATCTAACCGGCAAAAAGTTTTGATGTGACTAATTTTGCAAAAAACCTAGTTAACCTTTAGTTAGGTCTTTCTTCCCAACCACATTTTTTCATCCATAAAACTCAAACTTGAAACTTTGCAAAGATCTAAGCCCAGTGCCACTTAGACTAACGACATGTTGGTTTTCTTGAATTATTTTTGTGAGCCTATTATACAACTACAATAAATTTTGGAGACAGTTTTTTATCGTTAGTGATCTTATGTGATTGAAGCATGATTTGTCTCAAAAATATTTGTGATCTACAATAAAAGATCAATACAAAATACACATGCACCTTTTTCTATTTTCGCCATGTCAAAATAAAAATCTAGTCAAACATATAATTTAGTCCTTATACTTGTCAAGATTATTAATATGATCCTTATACATAACAATTTATTAAATCGATCCCTATACATGCAAATATTATCGGTTTGGTCCTTGCCATCATGATGTCGTTTACGAATTCTTAATTTGGTCCCTATAGATGTAGCGTATTTTTAATTTGATCCTTATACGTGTAATGCATTCTTAATTTAGTCCCATAGAATTAAGAATGCGTAACATGTATAGGAACCAAATTAAAAATGCGCTACACGTATAAGGACCAAATTAAGAATGCACACCACGTATAGGGACCAAAATAAGAATTCGTAAACAGTGTCATAACGATAGGGAGTAAAGAATGCGCTACACTAACTAATTTAATAAGCTTTTATGTATAGATGCCAAATTAAGAATCCGCAACACATATAAGGACTATATTATACATTTAACCAAAAAAAATCCTTATATTATAATTTAATGAGAAAACTTAGCTACCATAATCAAAGATATTTTTTTATTAATATTTAATTTTTCAAAAATAGATAATATATTAATAATGTATTGTTTTTACACGGTCTTAAAAATGTAAATTTTTACACTACCTTAAAAATCATACAAAAAATTATGATTTTTGATTAATTAATAGTATAAAAATTTGTACACTAAAAGTATATGTCTATTAAACCCATTTTAATTAATATTAAATATAATAAAAAATTATAAATTATCAATAAAATGATATTTTATCAATTAAAGCATTTTTATTTTTTTTAAAATTAAAAATTTTGAACCAATATATTTTTATATTTTAATTTATATTTTTTTATTAAAATTATCTTTATATTAAAATAATAATAAAATTATCTTTATTATGAAAATAATATTTTCTCAATGTTTCTAATATATTTTATTTTTTACCAATACAATTATTGGAGTAGTGATAAAGGAGTAGGGTGCTTTTTTTGGTGCAAACTTTATTTTAAGTGCACTAATATGCGCAAAAAATATTACCCGTTATAACAGGTTGTGCATTTTTTTTTTTTTACTTTACTCCTCGTCCGCTATTTTGTATTTGACTCATTTTAAACACTTTATTTGCAACAACTTATCACTATGAGAAAATAGAAAAGTCTTTCCCAAATTGGTCACTGTAGCTCTAAATTAGGGTATCCTTAGTTCAATACTAAATTGAACAAGTGTTCACTTATTCATCAACATCGCGAGTGACTGGAGGTCGTAATCATCCTCTATCCAAGATGACAACTTTCCAAGCTTGTAACAAAGACAATCAGCTGACTTATCCTCTGTGAGAGCTCATTCACATTCACATTTATTTGTCTCTTTATTTCATATGAGATTTCAGGTCATTTTCTTAAAAATTTTATTTTAATTGGTAATAAATAATGGAATGAAGAGAGATGAATTAATGATAAGTTATTCCATTATTTCATTGTAAAATATAGGATAGAACATAATGGAGGAGGATCAGTCATGATCAACTCCACTACTTAACTTTATTTTTCCTTCTTCTTTCTCAAATTTAGAGTGCATTTAATGAAGTTAAAACTTCTAAATTACTTAATAACTGTTTTATTCTTATTAATTTTGCTCTAAATATAAGTAAACTTCTTCAAACTAAACATATGTATTTCAGGCGGAGGAAATACTGATAAAATAGTCTAAATATAACTTAATTGCATTCTCAATATATATATATATATATATGATGTGAAATTTGATAGCATATCTAACAAAGTCCAAATGATGTGAAATTTGATATACATATTCGTGAAGATAATATCACATAATTCAATGGTTGGATTGGTTAAATTTGAATTTTACAAAAAGTTATTAAAGGTGTAATTTGACTAACTTTGACGCCTGGTTATCCGTTGACACCAGGTGTCAAAGTTAGTCAAATTACACCATTATTAACTTTTTGTATAATACAAATTTAACCAATCAACTATTGAATTATGTGATATTATCTTCATGAACATGTATATCAAATTTCACATTATTTGGACTTTGCTAGATATGTTATCTAATATTGAACATTTACATATATTTTAATATAATATTGTACGTTAAAATAAAGTAACGTGATAAATTACTAAATAATTTTGAAATTGTATGAAATTTTGTATACTTAATCTAATTAATAAGAACATTAAATTCAATGATTAGATCGGTTAAATTTGCATTCTACAAAAAGTTATTGAAGGTGTAATTTGACTAACTTTGACAGCTGATGTCAACGAATCCTGACCCTATATATATATATATATATATATATATATATATATATATATATATAAGAGGATCAAATGACACCGGTGTAACTTATACCTATTACACCATTCAATAACTTTTAATTGGATAATTTTATCACAAAACCCACCGCTGGATTGAAAGTTTCTTTAACACAGATCATATGTATAAAAATTTATTTAATCCAAAATTATTTGATACATCATTCATGTAGATCAAAATGGACGTAATATATACTTTTCAAAATATAGTAAAACATGAGTTATTTGATTACCTTCTTATTGTTATTCAATTTTAGCAAAATTTGACACAAACAATTTTGGTAATATGAAATTATAATTCAGCAATTGGATCGATAAAAATCACATTTTATATCAAGTTATTAAATGGTGTAATAGTTGGTGTAAGTTACACTGGTGTCATTTGATCTCTCCCCATATATATATATGGGGAGAGATCAAATGACACCAGTGTAACTTACACCAACTATTACACCATTTAATAACTTTAAATTGGATGATTTTGTCCCAAAACCCACCGTTGGATTGAAAGTTCCTTTAACATAGATCACATATACAAAATTTTATTTAATCCAAAATTATTTGATACCTTATTCATATAGATCAAAATGGACGTAATATATACTTTTCAAATATAGTAAAACATAAGTCATTTGATTACCTTCTTATTGTTATTCAATTTTGACAAAATTTGAACAAAAACAATCTTGGTAATATGAAATTATAATTCAACGGTTGGATCGATAAAAATCACATTCATATCAATTTATTGAATGGTGTAATAGTTGCTGTAAGTTTATACCGGTGTCCTTTGATCCCTCTTATATATATATATATATTGCTCTTGTCTTAACATACAATGATATTTATAAAAAAGTTTTTTTTTTTTTTAAATATTTTTAAAGCATATCGTTGGGATATTGATAAATATTGCATGTTAAAAAATAAAATATATTGAAATGAAATAATGATTGGTCACGGTGAGATTATAATATCTTTTAATTTATTCTTAATAAAAAGGAAGAGAAAGACAGATGAATGGAATTTGAATAGAAGAAAAGAGAAAAACAAATCTTATTTGAAAGTAAAAAAAAAAAAACATTATTATACTTTAATTTTAGAATAGAGAAATAAAATTATTAAATTAAAATAATTTAATTAATTAATATAAAATTTCTCTCCTTTTTAAAATTTTATAGTGTTATAAGAGCTAAAAAAAGAGAAAAATAATTTGATTCCCTCCTCGTCAAATATTTGAATGGAATAAATTATTTTTAAATAACCTATATTCATGTGTTTTCCCTTAATCAAATATTACATTCTATTTTTTAATTCAATCTTATTATATTACATATTGTTTAATTACACTCATATATTTCCTATTACATCTTATTATAATACATTTTTTTTTGTTCATATATTCTTATTACCATTTGAAATCAATAGATCTCTGTTTTGAACATCAGTTTAGACTTGTACGGCAAGTGAAATTAATTTTCCTTCACTAACAAATGGAAAGAAATACTTTTAAATTGAATAGAAATAAAAACTCCTGCTATTGCAATATAAATTGGTTGTCAATTTAAATCATTGATTTTAGATTTGAGTTTAAGTGCAATAATTTGAGTTTAAATACCTACTCTAATAGATTTTGAAAATTTGATTTTAATTAAAATAAATTTAAAGTGAAATATCTTATAATTTTTTTTTATAAACGTTCTTTTTTACAAAACATAATCAAATATATTTATTAGAAAAAGAGTTATTTTCTTATAAAATATTATTTTCTTGAAATATTATTTTTTTGTTGTAAACATTTTTTGGTTGTAAACAATTTTTTTATTTGTTTTCTTACATAATATTGTTTTTTTTAAAGTATTTTTTTAAAGTGAGGATATAAAATAAGTGAAATAGAAAGTGTTTTTAAAGTAAGAATAATATAAAAATTAAAAAGTTATACCTCATTTCGTTCTGTCCTTTTTTTCAAATGATGAAATAGAATATTTGTTTCATTTTATTATAAAATATTCAAACAATGGAATAATATATTTATTCTAATTTATTTCATCTCATTATTTTTCAATTCATTATATTTTATTCTCTACTATCAATCCAAACATAGTTTTACGGACAAAAACAACATGCTATTATGTGGTGGTGCACAATTTAAAACATATCTAGAAACCTCAAGTTGTTACATTATGGTTAAGTTAATGCAACTAAAAATAATGTGCTCTCCAATGTTAGAAAAACGACTGATACTAGAGGCATAAACATGGGGAACTAGGGTTTCAAAATTGCATATATTTTGTTAGAGTTGTGTATATAGGTCATTTCAGTTAGCACAGGCCACAAATAAATGGGTCAGGCAGGCTAGATTGACCAATGAAATAAATGGGCCTATGAAATAGGTGGTATATTTCTACTCTACATTAGCCCATGGGTTGGCAAGTTAACCCACAGACTAATATAAAAATATTTTTAAAATCTGAAAAAAAAAAGATAAAAAATAAAAAAAGCTGAAAACTTATAATAAATATAAATATACATACACACACACGCACACACACAAACACACACACACACACACACACACACACACACACACACACATATATATATATCAAAAAGTTATAGAAAATCAACTACAAATGACATTTTTTTTAGCTATTAAGCAATGGAAAATCTTAAAAAAAACATTTTTCATCATCTAAACATCCAATAAAATATAAAAAAAAACTCAATATCTTCTACATCAATCAACAATAAATATTCAAACACTTTTTATATAAAAACCAAACACCAAATATCTCATATTCAAATACCGCAAACACAATAAGTTTACATAATTTTTTGTAAATAATCAGTTTAGAGTTTCATTTTTTTATTTTTGTATGTAAATAATCAGTTTATTTTTTAATATATATATATATATATATATATTAAAAATGAAACATATGTTTGTCCTTATAAATGATTAAACTAATTAAATGAAGAAAATAAACTCAATAATTATTTTAAAAAAATTAATTTGATAGCAAAAAAATTTCGGATACTAATGTAATTACGTAATAATCTTTATTGGACCGATTCAAGAGTTTAAGATGAAATTAGTTATCCTATAGTACTCGTGTATTCCACAAACTATTCAAATATAAATTAATAGGGATATAAGTAGTTTAGTATAAACCATTTATTAAATAAGACAGGTAAAAGTTTTTGTAAAAGCTTTTTTAGCTAAATAATATGGTCTCAACCATCTGAAAGACTTTTTATACCTAAGAGCTCAACTTGTTTAACAATATGCAAGTTGGTATTATTGTTGTTGTCGTCGCCTAAAAGAAACATTATTTTCTAAATTTACAAATATTTTCGCTCCCAGTTTGGACCGCCACAAATTTATTTTATGACTCTGTGAATTTGCAATTTCCACTTCTCTTTTCCTTCAATTTAGCACCGTGAGTCCGTGTCTTAGAACATCTTTAGTAAAATTTGCGTAAAAATATGCAATTGTTGCATAGTGACTTGCATATTAGGCTACATTTAGTCCAACTTTTTTTCAGTTTAAAAGTTACTTTATAGTTAAAGCATGAAATAAGAGCATTAAAAATAAAGGTTATTTTAAACTAAAAGCTTCATTTCATTATCCCACATCAATTAGTTCTTGATGAGAGGGAGAGAAAAGGTAAGTTATGCAACTTATTTTTGAAAGTTATTTCAGTTAGATTTTTCTTAAAAGTTATCTTTTATAAAAGTTAAGGTTTTTTATTTTTCAAGAAATTTTCTTCAAATGTGTTTGGTACAACTTCTCCTTTTAAGGAAAAGAAAAAAAAAATGTTGAGTCAAACACTATCTGAATGTGAAAGAGAAAACACAGAGAGAGAGAGAGAGAGGGAGTTGCTCAACACACACAAATTGACATTGTATTTCCGTCGTGGGTATATATTTGGTTACTTTTGAGACTATTCCTATCAAACTTAAAACTTAGGTCTTCTTGGTTTTTTTTTTTTTTTCAATAGACATGCTTCATAGATAAGTATATCTTGCGATAATTCCTTCTCGCAAGATGTGGCTAATATGACTTACATGTGACAATGATGTGGATGAAATTAATGGTTATATTATTTGGTCTCTATAAATGATATTATCTTCAGTTCTTTATATAAGAAACAAATAACAAACTCACCAATACTAGTAAAAATAGTTTTAAGTTAATTAATTTTAATTAATAATGTCATAAATTTAAATTATATTCCAAAAATATCGATATAATTAAATTGTTTAAATGGTAATTATATTTAATGACATTATTCGCAATTTAAGAGATAAATTTCCCACCAATAAATGCAATTTATATTGTTATTGTTAATAGGCTAATAGATGTATTCACTTGCATAGAGAATGAGTTAGTGTTTCATTAATAGACTTTACAATGAATTAAAAATATATAAAAAAATTAGTAATTAATACATATAAAAATGGGACTATGTTTCTTATAATTAGGACAAAAAAAAAATACATCCATTTATTTCTTATATAAAAGACTAGAGATAATACTACTTTAGAAATTAGTTCCTAAACAAATGCAAATTTTGGTCACTATAATATTTTTATTAATACATAATGATCCCTACAGTTGCATTCTTCCTTAAAGGTATACGATTTTTGTAATTTGATTTTTGCATATGTATAACACTAACAAATGTTTTGAAATAAGTACTCGTATTTGATTTATAAATGTTGTCCAGTTTGTTTGAATGTAATCTTGAAATGCAAAGCAGCAGAAAACAAAATCCTATTAGTACTAAGCTAATAATTGTTGACTTTTAAAATAAGTGAAAGAACAAAAAGTGTTTAGTAATACACATTATTCTTAAGCATTATATCCAAATATAAAACGCTTTTTAATTTAAAAAATTATTTAAAAGTATAATATGACAGTAAGTTCCTTTTCTGGCTTTTCATAGGATTATCCAAATGAGTCTAATGATAGACATTTAAATTTTCATATCATAAAACAAAGGTTTAAATATGTTTTTAGTTCCTATAAAATGAGTAAGTTTTAATTTTGGTTCCTGTAAAATTTTTCTTTGTATTTTATCTTTCTAAAATTTAAAATCACTATTTTCTGTTCCTATAAAATGAGTGAATTTTAGTTTTGGTCCCCTGTAAAATATTTTTTTTATTTTCATCCCTCTAAAATTTGAAATAACTATTTTTAATCCCCTAAAATTCATTTTAAGATAGACAAATAAAATTTATTTTAGGGATCTAGAATTTTTTTTTAAAGTATCACATGCTAATATGATACTACAGATACTAGTAGGTGCCACATTAGATAGTCATTTGACCTTCCATTAAACATATAAGCAGTTAACATATGTTACATAATAGTAAGAAACAAAAATAATTATTTTAGTTTCTTGAGGATGAAAATAAAAAAATAAATTATAAGGAATAAAATCAAAACTCACTCATTTTACATAGGCTAAAAACATATTTAAGCTTACAACAAATCATCAAAGGCAACTAAATTTGGTATGATAAGAAATTCCATTTCTAAATCCGATCAATTAAGGGATATATAAAAAAGGACTGAATTTATATAAAATGTTTAGGTGTTTGAGATGCTACTTTTTAATAAAAACATAACATGTGTATTACTTTTTATACATCAACTAGTTCAATAATCATTTAGTATATGTTTGGATTTCAATTTGGAGATCTCAAAAATACTTTGGCTTTCAAAGTAATAATTTTTTTCTTCTTCATTTTGTACATTAAAACTTGGTTTTATACATTAGAATTCACAAAAATACTTTTCCAATAGTGATTCAAACATACACTTACCCTGCACGGAATAGAAAATCAAAGCAGTATAACCAATTCTCTCTCGTTGTAAATAAAAAATAATAAAACAACTAAGATTGGAAAAATCATAGAAAATTAACATGAGTCTACACCTTGACAATTTTATATATAGTACAAATTATATAAACTTTGAAATGAAAAATAAAATGGCCAAAAAAATAAGTTTTGGAGCACAGCTGCGGTGCCAAAAACTATAGGACATTATTATCGAAAATACTGTAAACTACAAAGAAAAGTAAAAAAATAATAAAACTCACAAATGAACCAAATGTAAAAGGAAATGAAAAAAAAAAAAAAAAGTTCAATGAATTTTGTCGTCCATGGGAACTGTGACCGTGACTATGAGCTGTAAAAAAAAAAATCCAATGCTGCGCACCCACCGTAAGCTAACATACTCCTCACTGAAACTGCTGCATCAGCAATAACGCCGCAGCGAAGCCCAGAACCGCCATGCGCACGTCAGCGCGGCTCGCGAAAGCGCCGCCGCTGGGAGACTGCGCCACCGCGATCGGCGGTGACTGAGCGGAGTCGGGACCCGGCGGCTCCCGGTACGGCGGCGGCGGCGGCTGGTTGAGACTCGGCGGCAAGCCGAGGCCTCGCTGGACGTCGATCTCGAAGGCCAAGCCGCGCTGGCACTGGACGCCGTCGCCGGCGTCGGAGAAGAAGTAGTTCGGTCCAACTATGGTCAACGGCACGGCGATGGTCAACGCCTCGCCGAAACGACCGCTTCCGCCGTCGTACACGAAGGTGCCGTTGTCGGATTCGTCGGCGGTGCAGTTCAGATAGGTAGTCTTGTTGTAAGTCTGAACCACCGTTTGGTTCGAGTTCGTGTTGAAAACTAAAAATCAGCAACCAAAAAAAAAACTTGAATTAGATTTTTCATTTTCGCGTTTGGTTTTTGAGAGTTGAGAATATTGAAATCGGCGATGAATTTCGAGATTGGATCGGATTTAATTTCAATTTCATGCTGAATTTCATTTTGCATTGTTTTCGCGGCAACAGAACAGGGTAATAACTTCGAGGTGTTAAACGACGTCGTGTTCGAAAAAGTGGAATAATAATAATAATAATAATAATGTAATGAGGAGAGAAAAAAGCGATTGAGCTTACTGAGATAATCGCCAAGGTCGAATGTTTGAGTTGAAGCCCAAGAAGAGTAGTTCGCGGCGGGTGTGTCGGTGGTGGAGTTGAAGAACCACCCGGCGGCTGCGCCGACCGTGTGGTTGTGGTATTCGGTTGCGGCAGCGGCGACGGTGACGAAGAGAGCGAAGGCCGTGAGGTGCGCCGCGATGGGTGGCGCCATTGACGGTGATCTGGGGGCGATTAGTGTTAGAAGATGGGTTTATTGGGAATTTGTTAATTGTGTGGCTATATATACTTTGTCTAGATTATTAAAATCCGAAAATAATTAGAGTTTCTTTCAAGTGCATGAAATCGCGGGTAATGGGACGAACGGAGTTTTACACTTTTATTTAATCAAAATTATTATGTATGTTAAATTTATTAATTTTTATAATAATTATTTTAAAAATTAGATTTTATTAAATGATAGTATAAAATTTTTTACACAAACAGTACATAATTATTAAATTCTTTATAATAATTATTTTAAAAATTATATTAACAATAATTTTTTATTAATTGATAGTGCAACAGTACATAATCTAAGACACAACTTATTTCGATGATGTATATAATAAATGTTTATATAAATTATCAAAAAAATAATAATTTTAATTAAAAATAATATCAAAAACACTTAAAAATCATCATTTAAATTCTTTCCTTTTGAACATTTAAAATTGGTAGTGTTAGTTTTATCAAAAATAAAATAAAAAATTGGTAGTGTTAGTGCTTACCACGTAGGTTCTACTCTCGAAGACTTAAGACCAGAAGGTCAAGCAAGCAAGGCCCGATTCAGTGTTTCTCTTTCTAACCTTTCTTAATTCTTGCATGCATTAATGGTTCAAAGATTTTTATTTTTTTTTTTGCCGTTTGAATAATATTTTTACGTTAGTAAAGTAGTTGTTTTTTCAATATTAAGTTATTTTTTAATCGTGCTTGATCGGTACCAAATTTAGGTACAGTTTTTTGAATATTTTTAATATTGTTCTCCAATTTTGATCACCAAGATAAAACTTTAATTTTAATTGAAAAACAGTACCACAAACACCCAAAAAATTATACCTAAGTTTTTTCCGCTTGATCAAGACAACCGAATTCGTATTAATTATTCTTTTCGGCCGCTAAACCTTTCTGGTTCTCGTGTGGCAATTTCCCTCGTCTATGCATGTTTTATTTTAAAATTAATTTAAAAATTGAAATGTGCGAGGTAAAAGAAGTTTAGAAAAGTAGGCTGCTTGCCCTCCCCATATATCACCTTTTTTTATTCTTCTAAATTTTAGGTTAAATTATTCTACACGATACTATAGTTTCGTTAAGCTTTTAAATAAATTCTTATAATTTAAATTTTTTAACGGAATTCCGATATTTTTTAAAAAATTAATCAAGTCCTTATTTACTATAATAGTTAAAATTCTGTTAACTTTTGTTAAATTATACAAAATGTGTTTGAAAAGATAAATAAATTAAAAAGATCTATTTGTTAGATAACAAGATTCAATAGATTCTTTTATTGTATCTGCATTTGCAAAAAGGTCTTAATATTTTAATAAAAATTAGTGATACTTAATGAATAGAAACTTAATGAAAAATTTTAAAAGAGTTAAATTTTTATGCATTCTCGATCTAAAAATTTATATATTGTCAACCAATTAGAAATTGTCGTTAATGACTCCTAAAGTAGTTATTGTAAACATTAACAAACTTACCATACATAGCTTTTTGATATAGGATACTTGTATAGTTTTTTTTTTTCATTGTCCGTGCATACACTATCCTTTTAAAAAGAGTAGCAACTCTATTTTTTTGGTACAAAACATAAATATCCTCCATAGAACACAATCTGCTCAAGTTGGATAAGATCACTATAGGCGGCAAACAAGTATTTTCCACATGAAACAATCCTTCTAGAGCTGGTAAAATGGGCAAGGCTAATTGGGTCAGCCCGAAACTGCTTAATGAAATGTAAAGCTTGGACTTTTATTTCTAAGCCCAAATGAAACATAGGTTTTTTTAGCTCGATCCGATTAGGTTCAATTTGAGCTTAGCTCACAAAATCTCGCTAAAAGCCCAAAAAATTTGAGGCTTCATTGGGCTAGGGCTTCATTTGGAGGCCCAAATTGAAACCTACTTTTTTGGCTTGACTTGGTATAGCTTGTAACCTTATTGAGCTGGCTTGTTTTACTACCTATAAATTTTGTGTGAGTCGGGTATGACTATTATAGGCAGCAAAATTCTTCCTTTGAGTATTTAATGCAGGCGTATATTCAAGACTCAAATTCAAAACTACTAATTAAACTGAAACAACTCATATACTAATTGATCTACATGCTCAATAATAGCAACAACACTATTAAAACATTTTAAGTGTAGGAATTTATGTAAAAGCTCACTGAAATTATAAAATGTACTATCAATTTAACTTATATTTTATTTTATTTCATTCTTTTGACTTTTGTTAATTTTAGAAAATATGCATTTTAGATCGCCATTGTTAAGACAAAGGACGAATTTATAATCTTCAAATATTTTGATAATAACAAACAGTTAAAATTATATATGTCCTCGCATAATTGTTTGATCATTCGTTCGTATATAATCGTCTGATGTTTTTAAGATGAGTATCGTCTTATCCTTTGATTAGATAAACTTCGTAACTAACAAATCTTACAAACAATGACAACGTTCTAAAATGTTCTGCACATCAATCAGAGCGTAAGCTACCTCGAAACGTATTATGCTTAGACACCTACTCTGAAGGAAAGTCAATGAAAAAGAAGGAAAATGTGTTCGAATGTCAGAACGGGAAAATGGACATGACAACTGTTAAAAGATTGAGTATAAAAATAGAAAAGATAAGCATACTGCTTTATCTTATCATATGACAAGTTGGTGAAAGGCATTTAATGCTCCAACGACTCTCTTCATCAGACGAAGATCATCTTATACAATACACTCAACGGATTCTTTTTCGAAGCCTATAAATAGAAGAAGAGACTTCTTTTGAAAGTTGTTGTTGTTGTTGCTGATCATAATTGCTTTAAGAAAAGAAACAACTTGCTTAAACTCTGCTTGTAAAATTCTTTTTATACTTCATTGTATATTCATCTGATAAGATGTTAAACCCAGTGAGGTAAACTTACACGTAAACCTTTTTCTTAACGAGATTGGTGGAGGCCTGAAAAGGCTTTGATTCAAAGAATACTTCAGTGTTTGCTTGAAGAGGTAAGTGAAAGACTACTTGGGTTAAGCCTGAAGAGGCGTGTGGAAAGAATACTTGTAACTTGTGAAAGTTAGTGGAACCAATATAATTTTTGTGTGCTTTCTGGTTTTGTCTTTCAACTTTCGTCTGTCTTTTGAAACATTTTTGAAAATCCTTTTGATCTTATTTCAGACAATACGTCGTTAACAAAAGAATTGCGAAAATTTGATATAACACAATTCAACCCCCCTTCTTGTGTTATCTTTGTGTTCTACAACCATCTTGTTACATCAACCAAGGGAGTTATCAGTCTATGTCTATCACTATATTCTACAGAACTTGACATCTAATACTTTTTGATAGAGCTATCAAAATGGGCTCGGCCCTATGAGCCAACCCGTTTAGCCCACAAAAGGGCTAGGTTAGGCTAAAAAAAAAATAGCCCAAAAGAAATCGGGCAATTTTGACTCGTCTTGTCTGGCAAGGTGGGACACGTGGGCCTGGACCGTGCTATCCCGACGGGCCATGGGCTGGCCCGGTAAATTAAATAAATTAAATAAATTAATATAAATTAAAAAAAACATTAATATTGAGTAAAAAATATTAATATTAATATAAATTATATATATATATATATATATATTGATATATATAAATTAAATAAAAATATTAATATACTTAAAAAAATTAAAAAAGAAAGGGTCACACACTTTTGTAAAAAAGAAAGGCTAACGTGGGTATTTTATTTTGTAAATAAAATTTGCTTAAATATATATTTTTAATGAGACTATTGAGTAATTAAGTCAATTATATATGAATAAAAATGTTCATTTATGTTAGAAAGTATGTATAATTTAATTTTAAATATTTAATATGATTTAAATAATTTAATTTTATATAATTTTTTGCAGAAAAAATAATAATTAAAATAAATAACAACGTTAATAGGTCCAAAAAAAATTCAGGCCAAATTATTCCAGTGGCCCACATAGGACTGGGCTAGGCAAAAAAAAAGAGGCTTAGACACAAACTGGGCTGGGCCGAGCTGCCCAATTTGACAACTCTACTTTTTGATCAATTTTCTAGCTGGAAGTATATTTATTGCACTTTGAAAAAATGTTAATATTTGTACATACTATTTTTAATTTTATTATGGTAAATAAAGAAAATAAAAAATAAAAAGTGTGTAAATAAAAAAAAATATATGTTATCTGCACATAAATGATTTTACGAGTGTGTTTGTAAAAAAGTTACACTCAATGTAAACGGGTGTGCATTCAACGGAAAAATAGTCTTCTTTTTTTGTTTTTTGTCTAGGAAAATGTGAATGTTCGTTTTCTCATTTTTCAACAACAATTCAAATACACACTACATCATTTTTACAATTTTCATGATTGGAAAAGTAAAATTAGGTACATAATATGTTGCTTTACAATTTCTTTTGACAGACTTCTTACCTTGTCCTTGTTACACCACTTCTACTAGAGGATTTATGCTGAGAATATGAGACATACAAAATGCTTTTCTAATGGTTTAATTCAAGTTTTTACTCTCGCATAGAGTCATCGACAGTTGGTATAGCTTCTTGGAGCAAGATGCTACTACGGGTTTGGATGAAATGGGTATTAGTTTTTTTAAATAGTCACTTAATTTTACAATTTTATGAGATTTTTTTTTAGAAAATAATTATTTCTCTTAAAATAACTAAACAAGTAAAACTATCAATCACAGATGCGGACTTTATATGCATTTTGAAAAGGCTAAAATATAGTTTTAATTATTTGGAATTTGGAACCGCTTTTTTTAAGGAAAATAATAGTTCATTTTTTAAAAAAAAAAGTCTATCAAAAAGTAAAAAAGTAATTATTTTTTTAAAAATAAGCTGAAACAAACTCTCAAATTCTATACGCGATTTTCTTATCACTAAATTCCCCATAAATAGGGCTTTAATTGCAGGGTCAGGAGAAAACAGAGCCTTGATTATGTTTTTTTAAATTGATGACACAGATTTGTTCTTAATAAATACGAAAGGCAACTGGAACAAAGCTTTTTTCAATATTATCACAGCATGAGAAAAATTGTTTATTATTTTTGAAGCCAATGTACAGGAACAACATCATGCTTGCTACAATTTCGTACCTAATGATGCTCTACGTGAACACAAACCTTTGTGTGTCTATCAAGAGGTTAAGAGCATACACATCTACAACTACAACTATGTAAGTGCACAAGCAACACCCTATAGGCGGCTATAGCACTGCTCAATGACCTTCCCCTCTAACAGAAGTACACTGCAACTAACAAAAGATCAAAAAGGAGCCATAATTGTCAACATGGCTAAACCCCACCAACATTATTTGTCCCAAATTATTTCATTAGAGATCCTCACAATGTAAGAAATTTCAGAAGGTTCAGCCATTGCACCAGTCTCATCTTCCCCTTCAGCTGACCTCTTTGAAACTGGTGGGATGAGAGAAATGCCAAGCTTGTCAATGCACTTTCTGCAATGCTGATCTGTCAAAGGATTTTTCCACATAAAAGGGTCCATCGATGGTGCAGCAAAAATTGGCTTGTTGGGGTCCCATGATTGCACAATATTTGTCAGTAGATCGTTACAAAACCCTCCCGCAATCTACAACACCATGTCTCTAAAATTTAAAATAAGATATACATAAAAGAAATTGGCAATTTTCAACTGCATGTGTACCTAATATAGAAACATGCACGTAGCCCCCTATATAAGATATAAACATGACAACCTGAACTGAAAATTACATAATACATAGGAACATATTTATATACATAGTAGATGATTGTGTCCTAAATGATAGTGAATGTTGGGCTTTAAAATAGACAATAAGAAAAAAAGGTGAGAGTAGTAGAAATGAAATGAGAATGTTAAAATGAAGGTATAGTCACATAAGAAAGGATAAGATATGAAATGATTGTATACCTGAAGATATTGGTGTGACACTGAGCAAAAAATAATAAAAAATCATTTAAAGAGGTTTGAACACGAACAAAGAAGACTACTAGAAGCACAAGTGAGGAGAGTACATTGCATAGATTTTAGTCATTTGAAAAGAGAAAGAGGAAGACCAAGAAGGAAGTTGTTAACAAAAATCCCATAGTAAATAATAATATCAATAATATCTCTGAAATTTTTTTCTTTAATTGAGCCTAATGGCATTACGTAATCCATGTAGCCAACCACCCGTGTAGGATATTGTTGATGTTGTAGCAGATGATTCATCTAAATTGTATAATTCTAGAAAAGTCAACTTGTTTAATGCATAGTAAAGATTCTATCTTTCATATGACAATGTAGAGAGAAAGAGCCAAAATCTGCCAAGTTTTATCGGTTTGATTACCTTGGCAAGGGTATTTGCCGACAATGGAGCAATGACCATGATATCAGCCCGTTGAAGAAGCTCAAAGACCATACCTTCCCACCTACTATACCATTCCAGCCCAATGGGAATTGATTCTCCATCAATAAAACGTAACGATGATTGTGTGAAAACAGCTTTTACATTTGCCCATCTTAAAAAACATTCACAAATTTTGCAGCATCAACACATCCACAAGCGGCAAGTAGAATCTGAGGCTTCCTCGGAACACCAAACCCTGCCTTGGACTTTGCTTTTATACTGGCAGGATCTGAGAAATCCATCACCCAAAGGTTTTAACAATAATCTTGGCCGGCACCTTCTCCTGATTTTGTCAATACATAACCGTATCTCAGTTTTCATCTGTCAGTTACAACATCTATCTATATCCACATTTATGCAAAGAATCAGAAAACAACCCATCACAAGTTCATATTCTCGGATTAAAAACTAATTAACATATTGAACATTAAATAATTGTAGGAGATTGTAATTAACATGTTGAATATTAAATAATTGTAGAAAATGAAAGAGTTTAGGCCATCAAGACAAAGGAAGCATATTTATCAAACAAAAGGGAGCATATGAGAATACCATGCCACCTATAGGTGATGGGAAAGAAGATTCATTCTTGTTATAGAATCATAATCACAGCCTCACAAATATGTAAAAGCAGAAAGCATTTGTCAGGAATGGAAGTGAGAGAGAGAATTGGTTGTAACATTAATCATAGGGACCATGAATAAAGTTGATAACTTAATCAAACAGAAATAACACAGTTTGCATTGAATCCAAGACAAACCATTCATGATCACAGCAAGAAGAGGCAGAACTGAATCTTGAAACAGACGAATTTATTCTATCATACACACCACATACAACAAGAAGTGCACAA
Source organism: Spatholobus suberectus (assembly GCA_004329165.1). Lineage (NCBI taxonomy): Eukaryota > Viridiplantae > Streptophyta > Magnoliopsida > Fabales > Fabaceae > Spatholobus > Spatholobus suberectus. Next base: position 20,850,270 of record CM014731.1, read on the forward strand.
CCCATTATTGAAAATTACATAAAGAATGGGAACTCCGATTAAAGACTCGATTTTGAAGCTCTTAACGTTCATGGGGTTCTCGAGAATTCATCACCAAATGGCGCAAAAACAAAGGAAAGAATAAAACAAAGAATTAAAAAACAAAAAGAATGAAAGTGTAAAAGAAATTGCATCACCTCATGAACTGTATATTTGTAATGATTGACGAATCTCTCTTTCTCTTTCTTGTAGCGTTCAGAATCAGAAGAAGAACAGAGACATGGCAAGTTCAAGCTTTTTTTGAATTTTCTCAGAGGAACCCAAGTTTCGCGGCATTTTGTGTTGTGAGAATCAAACATTTGTTTTGGACTGATAAGAAAGAAATAAGCCCAAATCAAACCCATAACCAAATAGAAGCAATTTTTTTAGATAAAAAATCATTTTTATTTTATGAAAGCCCGGTCATTTAATTTTTTTACACTAAATTATAAAATAGAATCAAGAATTCAAAAAATTTGATTATGAAATAATATACTAATATATTTAAAATGATAATAAAAATTAAATTTAAATTGTTTGTAATAAATAAGCAAGGTTAAATATGTTTTTAATCCTCGTAAATAGGATAATGTTTGCTTTTAGTAAGGGTGTTCAAATCCAAACCAATCCAAAAAAAAAAAATTGAAAACCGATCTAAATAATCGAAAACCGAAGCAAATTGAATTATTTTGGATTGCATTGGATTGTTTTGTAGTGTAACCAATTAGTTCGATTCGATTTTTGGTTAGTGGCTCTGGAACCGAACAAAAATATAAGTAGTAAACTAATGTAATGTTATGTAATGCTGTGCGTTGTGCGAATGGGCCTATTGATGGGCTTCGTAAACGACCTTGCATTTAGTATGTTATGCATTGATAAATTCTTTTAATCCAAAAATTCTAAAATAGAACCCTTCTTCGTTGAATTGCTTTCTCTCATTCACATTCAATATCCCATCACTTAGCTGTGTATTTTTTTTTTTGTGTGTATAAGACTTCTTTTGTTGGTTTATTTGCTAGTTTTCTTATTTTTCTCTTTACATGTCTTATTTTTCTCATGTATAGATTTAGAAAATAGAAACATAGGTTAGATTGTAATAGGTAAAGGCATCCATTAAATAAGAAATTAAAGAACCGATAAATATAGTCGGTAAAAATCAATCAACCGATTCAATCCAAACTGCATTTATTGGATTGGATTTTTTTGTGAAAGCCATCAAAACTGAACTGAACCACATACTCTTTTAATGTTTGGATCAAATGACTTTTTAACTAAAAACCGATCCAAACCGATCTGCGAAACACCCCTAGCTTTTAGTGCCTCAAGCTCAACAACAAACTGCCTCCTTTTAATCTCTCATTGGTCATTTATATAAATGTATCACGTGTGGTTCTTATTTCCATAAATAAAAGACCAAAAGAAGAATTTTTTGTGAAAAAACAAAAACCACATTTAACACATTTTCATAAAAGAGAAATTAAAAGGAGACAAATTATTTTTTAGGGATTGAAAATAAACATTACCTTATTTGCAAGAAGAAAGATGGAAGCCATGGTGTAAGATAAGAACCGGTTCCTAATATTAAAATACTTTTTTTAGCACAATATAAAGATATGAGATAATATGTGAGTCTCATTTTAAGTTTTTAGTGATTTTACCGTAAAAAGTTACTAAAGTTTTAAAATCTGATGTGACATAATTCAAGATGCTTTTATTAACAAAATAAATAAATTAGAGGGGTAATAAGATAAACAATAATTTTAATTTTAAAACTTATATATAATTTAACGAGTTGGGCTTCTTCAGTATGTAATGTACGTGGGAGATGTAACCAAAAAAAAAAAAACCATTGTAACCAAAAAAATGTATGTGGGAGATGATCTCATATAGCATGAAACATAACAACATAAGATCTGATAAAATTTTGGTTAAAATGTACCATTTCTTTCTATATTTTATGTAAAGTATTAATTTGGTGTTTTGTCTTTTATTTTTGTTAATTTAATCCTCCAACTTACATTTTAGTTTCATATAAGTTCATTTCCATAAACTCTCTTATATCACTCAGCATAAGTGACAATTAAGTTGTTAACCCTGTTCAGTCCCTCACCATTCTTCTGACTACTTGTTTTATTTAAAAGGTCCATAAAATTATAAAATGTACATAATTTAACCTATATTTTATTTTATTTCATTCTTCTGACTTCTTGTTAATTTTAGAAAATATGCATTTTGGGTTGCCATACTTGTCATTACAGCATGAGAAAATATTGACATGGATGCAACTATGAGAAAATTTAGCCTATAGCACTGCTCAATGACCTTCCCTCTAACAGAAGTACACTGCAACCATGATCACACTGGATGCAACTAATAAAAGATCAAAAAGGACCAATCAATAGGGGGAAAAAAAAGAAAAAAGGAGCCATAATTGTCAACATGGCTAAACCCCACTAACATTCTTTTTCTGAAACTTTGAATAAGAGATCCTCACAGTGCGGGCAATGTCAGAAGGTTCAGACATTGCACCAACCTCATATTCCCCTCTAGCTGACCTCTGTGAAACGGGTGGGATGAGAGAAATGCCAAGCTCATCGATGCACTTTTTGCAATGCCGTTGTGTGAATGGACTTTTCCACATAAAAGGGTTCATTGATGGTGCAACAAAAATTGGCTTGCTGGGGTCCATGCTCGCACAGTACTTGTCAGTAGATCGTCACAATACCCTCCCGCAATCTACAACAGCATATCTCAAAAAGTTAATATATATAGAAGAAATTGGCAATTTTCAACTACATATGTACATAAAATAGAAACATGCACGTAGCCTCCTATACAAGAATATGTAAACATGACAACTTAACATTACATGATCCATAAGAACATATTTATATACATAGTAGATGATTTATCTTATAAATAGTAGTGAATATTGGACTTTAAGAGACAAACAAGACAAAAAGGTGAGTGTAGTAAAAATGAAAATGTTAAGATGGATGTGTGGCTACATAAGAAATGACAGATACAAAATGATTGTATACAAGATATTGGTGTGACATTGATCTAGGAAAAGATAACGAAAAATTGATTAAGGTGGTTTGAACACATACAAAGAAGATCCCTAAAGCACAAATGGGGAGAGTATATTGCATAGTTTTTAGTTGTGTGAAAAGGGAGGGGCACCAAGAAGGACATTGAACAAAGGTGTTAATTAAGAAGGATTTCATGATAAATAATATCTCTGAAGTTTTGGTCTATAACCAAGCTAAATAACATTGTGTGATCATCTATGTAACTAACCTCACCTATATATAACCTTTATTGTTGTAGTAGATGATTCATCTGAATTGTATCAGTCTTAGAAAAACCAACTTGTTTAATACATAGTAAAGTTTCTATCTATCATTTGACAATGTAGAGAGAAACAGTCAAAATCTGCCAAGTTTTATCAGTTTGATTACCTTGGCAAGGGTATGTGCCGACAATGGAGCAATGACCATGATATCAGCCCATTTAAGAAGCTCAATGTCCATTCTTTCCCAACTATACCATTCAAGCTCATCATAATAAACAAATACACCATTGGGAATTGATGCTCTATTAATAAAACGTAATGATGATTCTGTGACAACACCTCTTATTTCTGCCCATTCTATAAAACAATGACAAAGAAGTCCAAATTTTGCAGCAGCAACACATCCACAAGCAGCAAGTAGAACCCGAGGCTTCCTCGTAACACCATACGCTGCCTCAGACTTCGCTTTTATACTGGCTGGATCTGAGTAATCCATAGCCGCGGATTTCAACAGTAATCTGTTCATTTCCATAATAAACTGAGAATGTGTTTTTGTATTCACACTTCTGAATTGAGTTACAGCATTATCATACATATATAGGCTTGCGGGTAATAAACTATTCTTATCTGATAATGCTAAACAAACAGAGGATAAACATTATCCTAATAGAAAAGCATAACAACTGAAGTACAAATTTTAAATGAACAGATAATATCAAATTTCTTCTAATCTATCCTTGTAACAGATTATATCAAATCTCCTATAATCTATTAGTAACATTAATCATAGGGACCATCAAGAATGAAAGTGGATAACTTAAGCAAACAGAAATGGCACACTAGAGTTGAGTCCATATTGGTGATTCACTATTTGACACCTAGTTAGGCATATTCAGGGAAAATTCATGATCACAGCAAAAACTGAATCTTGAAACAGACGAATTTATTCTATCATACATACCACACACAACAAGAAGTGCACGACCCATGATTGAAAATTACATAAAGATTGGGAACTCCGATCAAAGACTCGATTTTGAAGCTTTTACGTTGATGGGGTGCTCGAGAATTCATCACCAATTGACGCAAAACCAAAGGGAAGAATAATGCAAAGAATAAAAGAGACAAAAGAGTGAAAGTGTAAAAGAAATGCCATCACCTTATGAACTATATAATTCTAATGATAGACGAATATCTCTTTCTCTTTCTTGCAGCATTCAGAATCAGAAGAAGAACAGAGACATGGCAAGTTCAAGCTTTTTGAATTTTCTCGGAGGAACCTTCCAATCGCGGCATTTTGTGTTGTGAGAGTCAAACATTCGCTTTGGACCTTCAAGAAATAAGCCCATATAACCAAATAGAAGTAAAAAATTTGAGATAAACGTAATTTTTATTTGAGTTTAATAGTAATACAATGTCAGTGTAAAAAATTTACATTATCATTTATTCAGAAATCACTATTAATATGACTTTTAAAGTATTTATTATAAAATTCAACAAACTTATAATAAATGGTAATTTGTGATTTAATGACAATGTAAAATAGTTTTATAGTGTCAGTACATGATCATTAAACTCTTTTTATTTTATGAAAGTTTGGTCATTTAAAATTTGTTAATACTAAATTATAAAATAGAATCAAGAATTCAAATATTTTAATTGTGAAATAATATACTAACATTTTTAAATGACAATAAAAAAATTAAAGTTAAATTGTTTTTAATAAATAAATAATTTTAAAATTTGAATTAAGAAACTGGACATCAGGAAATATTTTAATAAATATGATATTAATAAGTGCTCAAATGTTAAATTATTTATTGTTATATAATAATGGAAATTCAAATTTTAAAAATATATGTAATTATAAGTATTAAATAGTAAGGTAGTAATAACCAAAGTGTTAAAATTTTAATTAGGCTTGTACCAAAAAAAATTAATTAGACTAATGTCATAGGCTAGAAGTACCTATCACAACATTATATGAACTTTGTTTTCCATTTATACTAGGTTTATAATTTTCCATAAAATAAATATGAAATTTATTATTTTAATTTAAGACAATGGGTATTTTTTAATAATAGACAATTTGTTTCAAATAAGAACATTCACAGAGTATCATTAGGTTAATTTTTTCAATACGAATTTTTGTTGTTCACTGAGACTCGAATTCGAGATCTTATTCAAAGAAAATGAAACATATATTACTTAAAACAACTTGTTAATAAAAAAGTGTACTAGTTTTCATGTTTTGATGAAAAACTAAGAACATCTCTGTCAACGGTTCTTATTGAGTTCTTAAGTACAAGAATAAGTTCTTATTCAAGTTCATGGTTAGAGGAGGTTAAAGTTGGAAGCCATGTATAAGAACGGTTCTTATATAAAAATCAGTTCTTAATATTAAAATATTATTTTTTTAGTATGAAGTAAAAAGATATGGGATAATATATATGTGAGACTTATTTTAGGTTCTTATGTAGTTTCACCGTTAGAATAATAAGTTATTGAAGTTCTTAAATCTTATATAGCTTAATAAAACTCATCAAAAGCGAGTTAAGAACCAAAGAAAGAGTGCACCATTCAAGATGCTCTTATTAACAAAAAAAATATATTTGAAGGGGTAAAAAGAGAAACAATAATTTCAATTTCAATTTTAAAACTTATATATAATTTAACGAGTTAGGCTTCTTCAGTATGTAATGTATGTATGTGGGAGAAGATCTAATAGAGCATGTACGTAACATCTTTTTTTTCCTATTTTTCTTTATTTTAAAAAATAAATTAATATTTTACTTGCTTGTTATTATTTTAATTAATAATTTTAATAATTATGTTTGCAATTATAGTTTTTAACTATGCTCAAATAAAGTAAAAGAAATTATATTAATTAGTTTTGGAAAAATATCATAGATTTAGATAATTAAAAATATGTGTGTAGGAATTGAAATAAAATTGGTAAATTTAAATATTAAAAATGTTGTCTAATAAAAATGAATGAATTATTGTATGTGTGTGAAAATAATTAGTTGAAAGTTAAATTAAATAATTTGGTGAGTATTGGATTAAATTAATTAAGTAATTAGGTTAATGTTAGATTAAGTTGGGTTAGTAGAAGGTTGGTTGAATTTAATTTTATGTTGTCGAAGCCTAAATAAATGTTTTTTTTCTTTCCCTTAAGTTAGACCGAAGGCTTTCTAAGGCCCAACTCATGGGCAAAGCTATCAATTTGGCCCGACTTGCCCTTTACGCACTGACTCTCGTGGACCAGGGCCAATAAAACCCATAGGGCTAAAAAGTTTGCTTATAAAAAAGCCCATAAGGCTAAAATGCTCACAAAGCCCTATAGGCTAGGGCCAACCTATGGACCAAAAAATTTTCAAAAATTATTTAGAAAAAAATTTACTATTAAAAAGTTAGTTGGGGTGAAGTTGTCTTGGTTGAGGCTTATTAGAATCAAAGACGTAGAAACGTCTAAACCCTCAATGTTTTCAAGATAACAAGCTTATTAATGTTCAAGTTTGTGCTTAGAGACTAACCCTGTCACAGCTAAGAAAAACGTCCAGTAGACGTGTTAAAGAAGACCGTCCAATAAGATGTGCTCAAAGAAGACCGTCCAATAGACGTGTTAGAGAAGACTGTCCAATAGACGTGCTTAAAGAACATCGTCCAATGTAGATGATCGTCTGAAGAACATGTTCATATATCTGATGCAAGCTTCCAACGACAAATATTCAAACGGCTAAGTTCTATTTTGAACGTCCAATTTATTTATGCTAGTTTTTCTTAAAACTAACATATTACTACTTCTGTGATCTAATGTTCAAATTGTTTGAAGCATTAAATAACATTAGAATCATTCTAGTGCAAGAGCGCAGTAAAATGAGATAAAGCAAGTCAACTTATCAAGCTGCTGAGATGAATGAAGAATGTTCAGAAAACCAGACCGCCAGCACAGTCTTGCACCTTCCGTTTTAGTGTAAGTCCAAAAGCTTGCCGCGCCTGATCACTTTGAAAAGATAGTTTGCACACCCTTCTTTGCATAATAAAGTCAAGTCTTCACAAGGGATCTTTTCTCTGAAGACTATATAAGTATCAAGGAAGAACGTCACAGAGATATACGTGCCTAGTGTAAAAATTCCTAGTTAACAAATTACCTCTGAAGAACTGATAGAAGCGTCCAGTGGACGATAGCAAAAACTTGTAAAGTTTTCAAAGTGTGCTTGAGCTTTATCTTTCAAATCCTCACTACGTGAGTTGATATCGTTTGTATAAACACTTGTTGTGTTGTGAAAGCCTGGAGAGGCTTAGTGTGAAAGAATACTTGGGTTAAGCAATCTAGGGTGATTGCGTTGTAAAGTCTGAAGAGGCCACGAATAATACTTGTAACCTAAGGTTGGTTAGTCAATACCTTCTGGGTGAAAGAACTAGACGTAGCTCAGGTTGAGTGAACCAGTATAAAACTTTCTGTGTTCTTCCTCTCTCTATCCCTACGCTTGAAAACGTTTTCATACTAATCAACTAGTTTCGAAAAAGTTTTTAAACACACAATTCAACCCCCCCTTCTTGTGCGCTTTTTCTATTTCAAGGCTGAACCGAAAATGCCTTGACTGAGGCTAGGCCAAAGTTGCCTCTGTCAAGGCCAAGCCAAAGATATCCTAGTCTTGGTTGAGCTAAAGATGCACTAGCCATGGCTAGCCGAAGATGTGCTGACTAAGGCCAGTCGAATATGCCCTGCCAAGAGTCGAGTTGAAGATACTCTGGCTAAGATCAAGTTAAAGATACTTAGCCTAGGACCGTATTGAAGATACTATAGTAGAGGTTGAGTTGAAGATACTTTGTTCAAAACCTAGTTGAAGATACTCTGGTCGAGATTGAGTGGAAGATATTCTAGCCGAAGCTGAGTTAAAAATACGATGTCCAAAAACAAGTAGTTGAAGATAATCTAGTTGAGGCTGAGTTGAAGATACTCTGGCTGAGATTGAGTTGAAGATACTCTAATTGAGACTGAGTTAAAAATACTCTAGCAAACATTGAGTTGAAAATACTATGGCTAAAACCTAGTTGAAGATACTTTAGTCGAGGCTGAGTTAAAGATACTCTAGTTAAGGCCGAGTTGAAGATATTTTGGGCAAGACTGAGTTGAAAATACGCTAGCTAAAACTGAGTAGAAAATACTCTAGTCGAACCATAGTTAAAGATACTCTGGCTAAGGTCGAGTTGAGGATACTCTTGCCAAGGCTGAGTTAAAGAAATTTTGGTCGAGGCCAAGTTGAGAATACTCTAGCTAAAATCGAGTAGAATATACTCTGATTGAAACCAAGTTAAAGATACTTTGACTAAGATTAAGTTGAAAATACTCTAGCGAAAACTGAGTTGAAAATACTCTGGCCGAAATGGAGTTAAAGATGCTTTGGCCAATGTCAAGTTGAAGATTCTCTGGCCGAGGTTGAGTTGAAGATACTCTAGCTAAGGCTGAGTCGAAGATACTTTAACTGAAGTTGAGCTGAAGATATTCTTGCTGTGGCCAAGTCGAAGATGTCCCAGCCGACGCTGAGCTGAAGATGCCTTAGTCGAAGCCAAGATAAAGATGTCTTGGCCAAGGTCGAGCTGAAGACGCGCTTGGCCGAGGCAGAGTTGAAAATGTTGTGGCTGAGACTGTGTCATAGATGCACTAGTTGAAGGAAAGATGTTTTAACCAAGGTCATGCTAAAAATACTCTGGCCGAGGTTGAGTTAAAAAAAATTTTGGACAATTGAGAAAAAGAATTTTTAAAATAGTCATAACATGTGGGGTTACTAAGTGAACTATGTGGATTGAAGGCTTTTAAGCCCCTTCATTAGGTAAGCTAAAAAACCTTAAGGTCATTATAGTGGGCCAAGTGAACTGGTCATAGGACTTAGGGCCAAAATGACACCTCTACTCATAGGTCAGCTTTCCCTTTTCTCTTGGTTAGGTCATTCTAAGAGGGCCACAGCTAGGTGTAGTGTAGGTGAAATCAGGTGGCTTTGGTAACTTAATGAATGTTGGCTGTAAGATGAGAGTGAGTTCATCTTCACTTATATGAAAATTTCATTAAAAAAAAATGCATGAATTGATTTTCAATGCTTCACATTTGGCATTTGGAGAAATTGTTGTGATAGGGATGTGACTAAGTTGACTACGAAATTTAGAGTGTAGTGATAGATATTGATTGTGAATCACTCAAGGAAGAAAATGAGTGTAGTGCGTTGATTAAAGCTTGGGCTATAGTGTTAATAGCAAGGCCACTCATTTGCCCCCAAATAGAGCTGGCCCAAGGGTAAGGCTACTAAAGTTTAAGCTTTAAGCCCACTAACAAAAAATTATTTGTTATTAATTTTTATAAAGCAAAAAGGCCACCTATGTTGGTAAAAAGGCCCAACATGTAATTCTTTCATTTAAAGTTAAAAAAGTTTTTTCCAAAATTTGCTTTAGGCCTCACTCATCATTAGGCTGGCCCTACACCAAAAAATGCTATAAGGCACTTATTGGATCACAACACACACATGTTGATACATCAACAACTCTGACCTAACTAATCAAGTCTATAACCATCTGAGCAAGTAGAATAATAATTCAACTCATTACCATTTTTGATATACAATATATAATGGTAATGAGGTTCAAATTTAACCTTATGTAAATTACTAAAATTTCTCACCACTAGTCGACCTGGACCTCAAACCTTTTGAAAATATTCAAGATAATTCATCCGTTATTTTTTTTCATTAAAAATTGACAAAATTCATAATGTGATTGACACATGATACATTTTACTCCAAAATGTTAAATTATTTAATTAATTCGTATAGTTACGCTACTATAAGTATTAACAATATTAAAGTGTGTTTGACATAAATGACACGTGATGTGATCAAATTAATGGTTAAATTAATCATTTGATTCCTATAAATGATACTAGTTTAGAAATTAGTTCCTATATGAACAAAAATAATAATACAAATTTTAGTTTCTATATTATCCTTATTAATAAAAATGGTCTATGCCATTATATTCTTTCTAAAAGTATACAATTTTTTTAATTTGGTTTTTGCATGTGTATAGCACTAACAAATGTTTTAAAATAAGTACTCGTATTTTAAAATGAGTTTAATAGTCATGCACTGTTAGTATAAAAAGTTTTACACTGTCATTTAATCAGAAATCACCATTAATATGACTTTTAAAGTATTTATTATAAAAGTTAACAAACTTACAATAAATGGTGGTTTGTGATTAGATGAAAGTGTAAAACTACTTTATACTGTCAGTGCATGACCATTAAACTCTTTTAAAAATAAGAAAATATAATTTATATAGTCTAGTTTGTTTGAATGTAATCTTGAAATGCAGAAGCAATAGAAAACAAAATCCTATTACTACTTATTGTAGAAGCTAATAATTCTTAACCTTTAAAATAAGTGAAAGAACAAAAAGTGTTGAGTAATACACGTTATTCCTAAGCATTATATCCAAATATTAAACGCTTTTCAATTAAAAAAATTATTCAAAGGTAAAATATGACAACAAGTTCCTTTTCATAGGATTATCCAAATGAGTCTAATGATTTATATATAAATTTTCATATCATAAAACAAATCCTCTATCCCTTTATATATATAAATGTGTAAAAATATCTACTTTTTCAGGCCTTCACTCTTTCTACTTTCACTCACATTTATTTTCATTTGAATACTCTTCTTTCTTTCATCAAGAGGTGGACTTCACTCTTCTAACATACATCTGGTATAACCTCTTATGCTTTTAATATTAACTAGACGGTTTAACATGTTGTGACTGAATATTAGAAACCAATTATATATATATATATATATATATATATATATATATATATATCAATGTTATCAGACTCGAATCAGTCATCAACTCGGTCGGGGTACCGAGTTACTAGGATCATTGGTCGAATTAGTGGGTGATTGATTGAACCGCATAACCCAGTCCATATTAAAAATTCTAAATATTTCATAACTTGTAAAGTTTAATACTTCAAAAAATCATATTCTAAGTTCTAACAATAACACACATTATTCTCTAGAAATTTTTAAAAGTCTATATATTGTATACAGCCACACGGCAACACAGATCAAAGATTGACAGATAATAAACTTTCATAGAAGAAATTTGTGACTACAATACAACCCTACAATTGCACAAATATTTGGAAATTAGAAATTTAGAATTAATCTTACAAAATTGCACAAGGGTTGTCGGTTTGGATTCTGAACTTCCAACAGTAAAGTGACGGGGAGCTTTCGTTTGTGTCATCGATTGTCACTGTGGTGCTTTCTATTGTCGGTGACAGACTAGAACTACTGACGAGGAGGCACGACGCATGACAGTCGGAGGAAGAGTCGCGCTGTTGGGCTGCGAAACGAGGAGGAGAGAGTTGCGCTGCTGGGCTACTGAGTGTCTTGACGCCTGTGACAAAGGAGGAAGTAAGACGAAGAGAGGCACGCCAGTGCTGCTAGTGGACGACGAGTTGACAAGGGGCGAGTTGCTAGACGACGGGAACGAATAGAGGCATGGGAGAAATCTCCACAAAATAGAAAGAAAGGGTTTCTGTTATTGGCCCCAATCCTTAAACAAAACGACGTCGTTTTGGAATTCAAAAAAGACAAAAAAAAAAAAAAGGAGTGACCCAGCTAGTTCAACCTGACCCACCAGGGTTGCCGGTTCAACCTTTAAATCGTCTGAGTCACACCGGTTCGCACCGATTCTGTGGTATATTTAGTCGAACAAGTGACTCAAACTAGTTGTATGGCCAGTTCCCGGTCAAACCGGGCGGTCGAGTGAGTCATATTACACTAATATATATATATATATATATATATATATATATATATATATATATATATATATATATATATATATTAATTTCAAAATTTAAAATGCTCCTAACATGTATATAATATTCCTCTGAGAGCGTTTTTAGTTGTCATTCTTCAGCGAAAGCAATTTTAGGAGTTTTTTTAACCTCTTATTTCAATTTATTATTTTCAATATCTTTATTTTTAACCTTAGTTTTAATATTTTTTTAAAAATAATATTAATAATTAAAAATAATATTGTATCACAATATAAAGTATTTATCATAAATCTAAAATATAATTTATATGTTCTAAAATATTTATTTATTAGAATTTTTAATTATAATATAATTTATATATTTATAAGTATTTATTTATTATAAATTTAAGTCATATAAAATAAACATTTTTTTGTGCAATGCACAAGCTAAAATACTAGTATATATATATAAAAATTAGAATAACAATTTTGAACAATGGTGTTTACAGGGGCTATTCTTTAACGAGAGCGTATTTTAAATTTTTTTTTCAACCTCTTATCTTTTTCAATTTATTTTATTTATTTATATTTCTAAATTGAATTTCAATTTTTTTAAAATAAATTATCAATAGTTAAAAATAACTTTGTATTACAATATAAATTATTTATCATAAATCTTAAATATAATTTGTATGTTCAAAAATATTTACTTATTATGAATTTTAATTATAATATAACTTATATATTTAAAATATTTATTTATTATAAATTATAATTATATAAAATAAATATTTATTCTATACAATTCACAAACTAAAATGCTTGTGATTTACAAATCAACAAAAGGCAATTGAATTTGGTATGGAAAGAAATTCCACTTTTAAATCCGAACAATTTAAGTGGTATATAAAAAAATGGACTAAATATATATATAAAATATTAAAATGTTTAGGTGTTTAAAATGCTATTTTTTAACATAACCATAACATAAGTATTACTTCTTATACACTGAACTAGATTAACATGCTCGTGCTCCATAAATCACAGTAGTAAAATCAAATCTTTCTAATTGTAAACAGAAAATAGGTGTGTTCATCAGTTCAGATCAATCCGACAATCCAAACTGAACCAATTAAATTGGTTCAGATTTTTTTAAGTCAACAGAGTTCGAACCGAACCGAATTGATGAAACTCGATATTGATTGGTTCAGACATAGGCTTTGGATTTCCAAACTAGAACCGAGCCAAACTTGCACTTTGATTTATAACTTTTCCTAATTTCCATTAGTACCCTTCAAATAATTAGCAAGAAACAGAGACTATTATTCACACTTTGCACACCCTAAACCCTAAGTGTCGTTTTTCCCATATTCCCCTCTTTTGCCATTAGGTTGATACTCCATATCCTTGCCGCCTCGCTCCGCTACTGTCAAATTGTGTCACCTACACTGGCCAGGTCACTCCTCCACTCTCTTATTTATCGCGCGCATCAATCATCAACACCCTCCACACCCTCGCGCCGCCGCCAATTCATGGTCACCGACTCACCTAGGTTCTAGTGACAATGACGTCATGTCACCTACGCCAGGTTGCTCCTCCATCCACATTCTTCTTCGTCGCGCGTCATATCACCCAACAACGACATCATCGTGAGTTCCTGTTCATCCTTTTCCTAATTTAATTTGTTCCTTATTTGTTCTTCACTTTTTTTTTTATGTTTTTGGAAATTTGATTCATGCTTAACTAATTTAATTTATTCTTACTTTTAATTTTTTTTCCTTAACTAACAGCTGCGTTAACTTTGGTTGAAAGTGCTTGTGTTGGGATTTTCCTACAAGAAAATTTCTTAATTAACTTTACCTGTGTGTGTGAGTCTGCAGGTTTGTGCTCTCTGTGTGTGTGAGTATTGTTTCACTAAATTGGGAATAATGTGCATGCATGTGTGTGTGTGTGAATAATATGTGCAGGTGTGTGTGTAGTACAAGTGTCTGTGAATCTGTTTGTGTCTATGGGGAAGTTTAAAAACAAAATTTTACAATTTTTTTTAGGATGGACCCAATAGAACCGAATTGAACCATTTCGTTCTCAAGGGTTGGTTTGGTTCGGGTTGTGTGAAAAAAATAAACAAATCCAAACTAATCTGAACTAATAAAAAATAATTGATTCGAATTTTTTCTCCTTCCAAATCCTACCTAAACCGCCTCGTGAAAAGCCCTAACAAGAAATAGAATAATTGTAAATTTTTCTTAAATATCGTCAATCTAATCCTCCTACTTCCTGTTCCTTATATTTTTGAGAAACTAAATACTTTTTTACTTTTTTATTTAATACTTTCTTCAATCATCACAAAATAGCCCCAAGATATGCATAAAAATTAGTACAATCATCGGGAACAATTTAAGTGATTGAGATTGCGCCTTCGTGATCGGCGATTCCACCGTGATCTCGAAGGCCAAGCCACGTTGGCACTGGACGCCATCACCGGCGTTGAAGAAGAAGTAGTTCAGTTTCACGATGGTCAACGACACGACGATGGTCAACGCTTCGTTGAAACAACAGCTTCCCCCGTCATATACGAAGGTGTCGTTGCCGGAATCATCGGCAGTGCAATTCAGGTGTGAGGTTTTGTTATAAGTCTGAATCACCTTCTCGTTCAAGCTCGTCTTGAAAACGAAGAAATAAAACAAAAAGAACACAGAAAACTGAATTAGATTTTCGCGTTTTGTTTCCGGGAGAGTTGAGAAAAATGAATTTGGCAATGATTTCAATTCCATGTTGATTTTCATTTTGCATTTGTTTTCCCCGCAAAAAAATAGGGTAACTTGGAGGTGTGAAACGACATGTGTTTTTAAAAGTGGAATAATGATGATGACGATGATCTAATAAAAAATTTGCAGACAGTTTTATATCGCTGAAAGAACATGTGTTTTTATGTCGCTAATTTTTATTTTGTGGATGTTTTACTTATTGAAATTAAAACACACTTGACTGTAGGAATAAAATGATATTAGAAATGTATGTGTAGGACTAAAATAGGTAATTTTTAAATATAGAGATCAAAACGTAGGAAAAAAAAAGTGATTGAGCTTACTGAGATAATTGTCAAGGTGGAATGTTTGGGTAGAAGCCTAAGCAGAATAGTTAGTGGTGGGTGTGTTGGTGGTGGAGTTGAAGGACCACCTAGCGGTAGCACCAACCATGTGATTGTAGTATTTGGTGGCGACGGCAGCGATGACAAGAAGAGTAAAGATAGGGAGGTATGCTGTAATGGGTGGTGCCATTGGCAATGATGTGGTGGCGATTAGACAATAGCGACAGGGGAAGTTCAAGAGAAGTAGTTGCTTAATTGCATAGGTTGGCAATCAGTGTGAAATATATATTTAAAGGGAAGAGTTTACAATGCAAACCATGTGTCACATAATAAGTGTAGTCTTAGATTAATTTTTTTTACATAGATCTAAAAAAGCAATTAAATAGATGAAAAATAATAATAATTTTATGAAATTAATTTTATTATTAATTTTGTTTACTAAAAATGATGTTAACACTACAATAATATTTTAAAAGATATTATTAAGAGTATAAATGAAAAAAATAATTAATATTACATTAAAAAGTTAAAATAATATTTATTTTAAGACTTGTTTTTTTCTTCTTATATGACATTTATTACGGAAACAGAAGGAGTAGAGTTTACCCCACAATAGAGATAGACTAAGGGTGTGTTTGGTAGAGAGGAAAGAAGTAGAGGAAAAGGAAGGGAAGAGAAGAGAAGAGAAAGGAAGAGGAATAGGTGAAAAATAGAGTGAAATTAAGATTATTTGATTGAAGAGAAATACGTAAGAAATAGAATGAAAGTTAAAAAAAAATTATCATTAATATTATTTTTATTGTTATTAATAATATTATTTTTATTATTAATATCATTTTTTATTATTTTTCATTTATTATAATAATAATAGTAAGCAAGTAAATTGATTTTGCCTAAGGCAAAATCAATTTACTAGCTTCAACAATGAGCACGAACATGGATGGTGCGAAGCTCGATGCAATTTCTTCGCTTTTCTCCTCAAATTTGCACGTAAATATTTTAGGTGGGTCCCACATATTTTTTTAAAATTTCTTCACACTTTCATCCTACTAAACAACCCACTTCTTCTCACTTTCGCTCTCTTCCTTCCTCTCCCTCTTTATCTCCACCCTACCAAACGGACCCGAAAAAAGGAAAAGATAGCTTTACAAGGCAATAATGGGTACTTCGTGCTTATATATAGAATGAAAAGTAGGTAGTATTGTAGCATCACTTGTGACTAGTCACTCACTGCTTCGTGGGGTCCAATTCACCATAGTCTATTGTTTCGTTGTTGTTAGATTATTCCGAACTTCTTCAGAAAAGAATTATCCAGTAAGATGATGTATTAAAAAAAAAACTTCTCGTCCCTACTAGAATGATGGATTAATCTGATGGCTGAATGAATTGAAAAATGAAAAGAAATCAACAGCTTCCATCATGTAGATATTGAAGGCGATGGTGCATTGTTACTTTCAAGCCCTTGCAAGTACTAACTGAAGATCTTAAGTTGCTAAAAAGTGGAAACATACCCGTTTTTATAATCTCTTTTATTAATCGTTGCATTAATTTATGTCCATTGAACCTCTCCTATTAAAGGTAAATTTTATCATGATAATAGGACCAAAGAGATGGTGAAATGTGTCAAAATGTGTTCCAACGTGTTCCTTATTAATTGTTGCATTAGTTTATATCCATTGAAACTCTTCTATTAATTGTTGCATTTATTTGTCTGTCAATATGTGTTCCAATACATATTTGTCACAATTGGAAATGGTCCCAATTGATAAGTGTTTTTCTATTAAATGATCAACATTTTCAATTGTACCTCTTTAAGGCCTGCATGTGAAGAGTTGTTCACCCTATGATACACAAACTTTTTTTGTATGGCGATGTGACATTTAATTTCATGTGAGATCATTTCCATAAACTCTCTTATATCACTTAGCACAAGTGACAATTAAGAATGTGTTTGGTTTGCATTTGATGCATGTTTCAAAGCACCCAAACATGAAAGGAAATCCATGGATTACTGTTCAACATGAAAATAAATGTAAAAACAAACACACAATAAGTAGTTAAGGCCAATTCCCCTAATAGTTTGCAAATATGTTCTCAAACCATCAAAGTGTGGGTTAGAACGTAATTCAAACCCCCCATGTTCTTTTTTACATAGATAGACTCTCTCCTAGTTTCTAACTTACTTTTTTTTCTCTAGGTATTTGTCTTTATTAATTTTTTCATTTTTGGTGTTTGTCAATGGAGAATGGGGATGACTACTAGCAGTAGTGCTAGTGGACAGGGATATCAAAATGGGTTCTACTTGGCAGGTCAACCTGTATAACCCGTCCAATTACGTTGGGTTGGGTTGTTCAACCATCCAACCCACATAACCAAGCCCACAAAACCTACCAACCTAACAGATCAAATGACTGGTTAGGTTGGATTGACCTATTGAGTTGTCCTTTTTTTTCACTTACGTTAGGGTTTTCAGCGGCATGACACTTTTACATTCACCTATGTTAGGGTTGAGTGATTGAGATTATAGTTTCTCTTTGTTTACATATGTGAAATTCCAATAAGAAATTTTTGTGGTGATTAGAATTTAAGACAAATATACACCATAGCTTAAAGTTTATGAACATCTCTTAAATATTAAGTTGGTTCCTTGATTTACTAGTTTTATAATATTTTTTCTTTTTTTTTAATTATATTTGATCTAAAATTTGAAAAAAAATTAAGACTAATAGAATTCTTAAATATTTTATAATTTTTTAATGGATTGGCAGGTCAATCCATTTTAACCCGTCAACCCACCACGAATTGGGTTGGGTTAGGATTTTCAACTCAATACAAAAATAGATTCAACTCAACCTGTTTTTTGGCAGGTTAAGGCGCAGGTTGAGTTGGGTTGACCCATTTGACATCCTTATTGGGATAGGCTTATCTGCACTCATCAGAAGCCCTTGAGAATTAGTTTAAATGAGCTTTATCATTTTTCATGGGAGTTTTATTTAAGACGTTTTAAAAAAAAGTTGTTTATGTTTGGATGTAACATTTAACAAATTTTCTACGTTATAAAGGTTTTTTAAAATAAAAAATCTAACTAAAAACACTCATTTTATATATTTTTAGTACTCAAGCTTTGTACAAAAGAATAATAATATTTTGTCATGTAATTAATTTATGCTCTCCTTACATAAATTCCTTTTACGGTAAACAGGAACAACATAAAGCTTCAATTTGAATTTCTCTCTCTTCCGTTTTGCCATGAAAGGAATGACTACAACTGTACAAGAATAATGTAAAAAAGTAGAATGTAACAAAACATTATGCTTTACGAAAAGCTCATTTAAAGTAAAATATAATAGAAGTGCTATTTTAAAAAAATGAAAATACAAATCAATAGGAAGCAAAAACACACCAATCCATACTTGTCAATTTTATTTCAAACAGTTTTGCATTTTCAACCAAACCATGTATGGTCATGCTTTCATATATAACGTTTAATTGCTAGTTGTCACTTCTTGTGCAAATTAATTCATACTGCATAACAGTTTTGTTAAAAAATATTATACTTTCACGTTCTTTAGTGTTACACATATAAGACCTGTGTAAAAAAAAGGTGCATAGAAAAAAATTAAGAGAGAGAAACAAAAAAAAGATAGAATAGGGTGTAAAGAATTGTAAAAACATTGGAATAAAAGAATGATAACTTTGATTGTTTTTATATTTCAATTTTTATACTCACCTATAACTTTTTATCTCCCTCTTTCTTTATAGTCATATTTAGAGGTGATTATATGAGTCACGGCTGCAATTGTTTTAACCTGCTTTACTAAGTATATATTTAACGTTTAGTTGAGAATTTTTTGTTAGTTATTTATTTTACACTTTATTATTGTATTTATCATATAAAATTTAATTAATTATTAACAAATAATAATTCACAAAAGAAAAATAATCAAATCTCAATTATTTAGTTTTTTTTAGCTAATTTTACATTTTTCTATATATATTTTTTATTTTTTTATCTTTGTTCTGAAGGTCAACCTTCTTAACTACAAAGTGCATGTTTGGGTTAAAGTTTGCAAACATAAGTTTGAATTAAAAATATGTTGTAAACTTAAGTTTGATAAAAAATAAGTTTACTATAATGTGATTTTTGTTTAGATATTTTTGTTTAAAAGTACATTGACAAATTGAAACATGTTTGGATAATATTGATCAAAAATACTTTTATTTGATGTTGCCCTTATATAAATACTTCCAACGAAAAAATGAGTAGAAAACTGAGTTCTCAAAATTACTTTGAGGGACATCTAAATATAACAACAAATTGAGTTTGATAGGATAAAAGTAATTTTAGACCACCCAAACAGTAAGTCAAACATAGCCAAATTACACTAGACACATGCAAACTAGAAAAATGGAGCCTATTTGTTGTTGCAAACGAGACTAACCCAATCCATTAAAATATTACATCCTAAAGAACAAAAAAGTGCCAAATGTCATCCACTGTCATCATGAACATTGGGAAATAACAACTTGTTTATTGCCATACCATGATAGATTAGAATGTGATAAATGCCAGAATTCATTAAAAAGGATACCTGAAACTGGCTTCCTTTTACCATCTAGCATCTGCCATTCGTACATCTAATGATGCTACTAAGTGTGTATATTAAGAAGAGCATACAATTACAACTATATAAGTAGCGGGGCACAAGCACCACCCCCTAGGAGACATGAACAACACTCCTCAATGAAACTATGATCCAATCAAAATATGATCACAGCAGACTCAACTGTTAAAACATCAAACTACTTACACTATAATGGTCAAAATTGCTAACCTGACCAGTATCCTTTTACTACATCTTTACTTCATAATAAACTCTCACAGTTGAGTAAACGGTGAAAGGTTCAGCCATTATGCCATGCTCATATTCCCCACTAGCTGTCCTTTGTCCAACAGGTCTGATGAAAAAGGTGCCAAGTTCGTCAACGGTAATGTAATTCCGCTTTGTGGAAGGGTTTCTCCACATATAACTGCTCATGGATGGTGCAACAAAAAGTGGCTTGTTGCTGTAGTCCTATGCTCGCACAATGCATGTCAGCAAATTGTCACATAACCCTCCTGCTATCTACAACAACATATTTCTAGAAGTTAAAGTAAGAAATAGAAGAAAGAGGCAATTGGCGACTACAAATGATGTACTTAAAATAGAAACATGCACACAAGCCTATACAAGATGTATACTGTGTTTGGATTGGTGGTAGAAAATTATGGTGAGAATAAAATCATGGTGAAATCAGCACAAAAGCAACTATTTGTTACTTCAAAAAATCATAGTGAGTGCAACTCACCATGTTACCAAACATGCATGTAATGAGCATTAGATTTGGATCCTTTTTTATTAGAGTCCTACAACTAAAGGAAATGGATTCCTTGCATTCATGCATTTGCAATGTCACAAATCAATA
The DNA here is from genome assembly GCA_004329165.1 of Spatholobus suberectus. NCBI lineage: Eukaryota > Viridiplantae > Streptophyta > Magnoliopsida > Fabales > Fabaceae > Spatholobus > Spatholobus suberectus. The sequence continues at coordinate 20,870,966 of CM014731.1, forward strand.
TTGTTGGATAAAGATTAGACCATTCACATCTCCGATGCATATTTTAAGTTGGATTTACAAAATAAAATACAAGTTGTCCGGTCTTCATCCAACGGCTCCTATTAACTAATTGAGTGAATGTGTTAAATCTGCAACTCTTAGAACTACTTATAGCGAGCTTTTACAACAACAATAACAATAGCAAAGCCTTGTCCTGCTAAGTGAAGTTGGTTACATGAATCATAAGATGTCATTCCTAATCATAGTGACTCTTTAATAAAAATTGCATTTGCTCTCCCCAACATGAACACATTCTATTACTCAACAAAAGAGAAGATACAAATCCAAGCATGACAATTGAACATTACATGGTGATTAGGGACATACATAATACATGATTCATCTTAATTGCATAAATAGGCAAGTCTTAGTCAAGCCAGCTTGGTTAATGCATGGTAGTGTTTGTTGTATCACATGAACATGTAGAGAGAAAGAGACAAAACCAACAAACTTGGGTCAGTTTGATTACCTTGCCAAGAGTATTTGCTGACAGTGGAGCAATGACCATGATATCAGCCCATCTACAAAGCTCAATGTGAAGCACAGGATCACCTATCCCATTCCAAATCTGCCATTCATGCTTATCACAATATACCTCTACATCGTTGGGAAATGTTTGTTCATGAATAAAACGCAAAGATGTATTCATGACAACTACCCTTACTTATGCACATTCTTTAAAACAACGACAAGCATGCCCAAATCTCACCGCACCAACACTTCCACAAGCAGCAAGGAGAATTTGTGGCTTCCTCAAATGAGAACACCTTGCCTCATCAGCCTTTACCTTGCTCTTGCCCTTGTTACTTGTTGGATCAAAGCAATCCATCACTCACAGATTTCAACAATATGCCTGTAGACATACAATGTCTATATGCACATTAGTGCAAAGTACTTTCTTTAGACTCAAATATAAATAAAAAAAAATGATGTATAATAGTCTAAAATATAAGTAAATCTAACTAATGTCACCTTATTTAATAATATTATCTCCAAAATACTCTTCAATTAATTAAGGTTCTATTTCCACTGACCCATTTTTTTTGTTCATAATATCAAGTTCTAATAATGGACAATTTAGGAAAAAATCATTTTTAATTGAGATGAGTAAAATTAAATGATGTTAACTAACTTTCTTAATTAACGTAAAATTAGTTATTTTTGCTTATAGGGAGTATTAGAAAACCAACCATCACAAGTTCATATTAACACATGTACGGATCAAAAACTATAATTATCATACTCAACATTAAATAACTATTGGAGATTTTCATCCCTTGAGAATAGAAGAGTTTAGACTTAGGTTAGGAAGCATATTTGTCACACAATGGGGAGCACATTAGAATGCCACGAAAGAAGATTCATTTTTGTTGCATAATCATAACCATAGCCTCAAAATTATGTAAAAAGCATAAAGCATTTATCGAGAATGAAAGGAATCGTGAGTCATTTCTGACAAGTTTGGATGGAAATCATATGAAGTAAAAGTTCAGTGTCTATATTACCAGCATCAACAAAGCTACAATTTTTTAAACATACAATACAAGATTTCAACCACATAGAGAGAGAGTCTCGATCAGAGATTTCATACTTTTGAGTGTAGCTTGAAGATCAAGAATTTCTCTCACACTCTTGTTTCTAAAAAACAAAAGAAAAAAAATGTCAGAAATTGAATCATATACAAAGGAAGCATAAGGTTGACTTGTTTCTAGTTTCTACTATCCATACAAGAAAATAAAACTCACATACACCACACTCAATCACCAAGAGAGAGAAAGTTTTAGGTAACAATCATTGTGACCATCAAGAAAGTGGATAACTTAAGCAAAGAAATAACAAAGTTGAGTTGAGTTCAAGATAAACCAAAGAAGATTTGCTTGCATTGCATGTAGAAATGAAAGAAATGATTCACCATTTGACATCTTTTACTACATTTTTAGAAACAATTCACGATCACAACAAGAAGATACAAAATTGAATCTTCAAACAGACAAATTTGTTCTCTCATACACACCACACACAACAAGAAGTGCATGACCCATGATTGAAAATCACAAAAAGATTGGAAACGCTGATCAAAGACTCGATTTTGAAGCTTTGAACAGTGATAGGGTGCTAGAGAATTCACCACCAAATGATGCAAAACCAAAGGGAAGGAGAAAAAAAAAAGAATGAGAAAATAAAAGAATGAAAGTTAAGAAGGAGCTCCACCTTGGGAGCTATGTATCTTTGACGATTCATGGTTTTTTCTTTCTCTTTAACGCAGCACTATGAATTAGAAGAAGAACAGAGACGAACAAAGTTCAAGATTTTTGAATTTTCTTAGAGGAACTTACGAATTGCAGCTTTTTCTAGCTTGTGTTGTGAAAGTCAAACATTTCTACTGGTTGACCTTGCAAGAAATAAACCCAAATTAAGCCCATACTTAAATAGAGGACACTTTTAACATTTTTTATTACAGGTTAAAATTTATCAAAAATTACTTCACTATGAGTAGAGTAGGACTTATTAAATGACAAATAATATTCAAAAAACTTTGTTTTTTAATAAATTTTAACTTTATTTAAAAGAGTGTGTTAAAAGTACGTTACTAGCATTTTTTTCTTAAAATAACATATACATAAATAATATATATATATAAAGCAATTTTTTATTTTCTAAAAGATTAGTCACTTAGAATAGTTTATACTATATTAATTATAAAACAGAATCAAATATTCAAAAATTTTAATTATGAAATAAATTACTAATAACTTCTTTCTAAAAAATGATAATAAAACATTCAAATTCGAATTGTTTGCAATAAATAAAGATTTTAAATTTTTTTTGCTGTACAGAAGTTGAAGATTCTTTTTGGTCTTAGAATTAAAGATTTTGAATTATGAAACAGACATTAAGAACAAATATATGTAATGATATGCATTAAATAATACAATAGTAATGGGAATGTTAAAATTTAAACTAGACCAGTGTGACAAGCTAGAAGCACAAATTGACAAAAGTAAATAAACCTTACAAGCTTAGTATCCGTGCATAGCACAAAGTTACAGCACATTAAAAAATAAAAACTATTATTCATATTGTTTTGGAAAATTTTATTAGCAAAATGGATTTAGAGGGAAAAAATAAATAATAATTTAAATTTTAAATTTTAAGGTATGCATATAATTAAAAATTGAGTTAATATATAATTTAGTTCTTCAAAGTGACACCCTATTTATCTTTAGGGTTCGTTTGATTCGTTAAAAAATGGTATTGGATAATACAAATATAATTGTTGTACATTTGATTTAGAAAAAGATCATGGGACAACATAAATGAAATGAAGATAGATAGGACAAAAGTTCAATTTTTGTTAGTCGATAAACTATGAGACCATTTTTTGTTCAAAGTATAAAATACTCAAAAAACAAAAATACTCATTTTTATTTCTCATTTAATAACTATACTCTTGTGTCTCTCCCCACCACCATTGCTACCACTGTCACCATCGTGGTTGCTACTATTAGCTACCACCACCACTTCTACCACTATTGTTACCACTACCACCCCTGCTATTGCCACCATCACTATCATTGTCATTGTCATTGCCGTCACTGTTATAACCATTGTTGCCACCACCATCCCATCATTGTCGCCGTCACCATTACTATAACCATTTTTGCCACCACCATTGTAGCATTAAAATAATTAATATAAATTATATTAAGATGATTAATATTAAAAAGGGTATTACAGTAAATTTTGTTGATGTCAAATCATAATATGATAAAGTTTCAATGATAACAAATTGTCAAGAAGCAAATTCTAAGTCTTTTGAACTTAAGACTACTAATGGTTTACTTTGAGATGTGATCTATAGAATAGGACTAGATTAAGAAGCATAAGACAACCTCAAGAAGCATCAAGCTGAAGTATGTCAACATCCAGAAATAAGATCCGCCCATCAGAACCAGCCTTACTAGAAGGAAAGCTGACCAAAAGCATACAAAACTGACCATGTTATTTAAAGATCAAAGTTTAGCAAGATCAAAAGTTGTGTATAATTAAAAGCGTGTCCAGAAGGTAAATCAAGCCAAGGGGTAACATGACCAGAAGCTACATATAACCAAAAGATTCATCAGAAGATGCAAGTCTAAACATAGAATGGGATACTGGTATCTGCATTGTTTAGAAGCTACAACAAAAGCAGAATCATACTCAGAATCAGATCAACAGGTGTTTAGAAGCAAAAGCTTGCATAAATCATCAAGTCCTAATAAAAACAAAGCAACCATAAACAGAGAAGGCTAAAGCACGAGCACTATAGTTACTAGAAACAAGTTTAACAAGTGTCTTGTAGGAATTAGTCTTCAAAAGCATAATTCCTGACAAGATCCAGAAGCTGTCAAGGAATGAATCACTAGAGAGCCAACCAACACTAGTTGCTATAAATTCAAATTGAATTTGTGCTAGTTGTCCCCGAAAGAAGGAACCATAAAATAGTTGAATTGGACTCCAGAAGTTGTAGAAAAAATAGAGGTGGCAATCAAGAGAATAGTTGTATGAAAGGGACAACCCATACACTATTTGACTGAGTTTGAATTCTATTCAAAAGCTATAATACTTTGAAACCTATAAAAGGACCCTCATTTAAAGGAGTTCATTGTAAGGAAGGAAAGCAATTAAGAAGGGTAAAGTTTAGAATCTAAGAGAGAATCTAGCTTTTGATAAAAGAGCCCTCCCTAGTCAAAACACTTTAGTATTTGTGTCAATCTTAAAGAATGTATGTAAGTCTCCTCTCTTGTAAATCTCATGTGTTGAGTGTTAAGAAAGTGAGCAATAGAGTATGTTCAAACAAAACTTATAAGGGAAACTCAAAAGTTCAGTCAAGGGACTAGTGCTTTTGTAAGTATAATTGAGTTAGTTGTGTGTGTTAGCAGCAAGGTTGCTATAGGTTGAAGCTTGGAGAGGCTTATGAAAGAATACTTAGGTTGAGTAGACCTACAGATGTTAGAATACTGGTCCAGAACCTGCAAAGGTGAGAATACTGACCTAGAGTGGTAAGAATACTCAAGTGTAGACATGAAAAGGTGAGAATATTGACCTAGAAAGGTGAGGGTACTTAATGCAAACCTACAGAGGTAAAAATACTGGTTTAGTGTAATTTGTAAAGGCTGGAGAAGAATACTAGTGAAAGCATGTGGAAGCTTAAGGATAAAGAATACCTTTTGTAGTTGGTGTTGTCTTTAGTGGAAATCCTACAAGTAGTAGGAACTAGATGTAGCCTAGGTTAAAGGGTGAACCAATTTAAAATCATTGTGTGCAATATTCTTTCCCTTTGCTTCTCAGCATTTAGTAGCTTGTTATCTATTTTATCAAATTGTTTTAATATCAAAATTTAGAAACACTGATTATTACATTTAAAAAGGAGGATTCTGATTCAAATTGAATTTTATCATTCTCATTTCTCAAGTCACCTATATTTAAGAATTTCGTATATTAGCATTAGCCAGAAGCCGATGCTAAAACACAAAAGCAAATGTTAAATCAACTTTAGCGTCGTCAGCTTTATGTTGACCAAGCATTTGATGCTACAACGCTTAAAGCTAAGCATTTGTGTCAAAAATTGACACTAAATTGGAACCCTAATGAAAAAAATGGTCGAGTTATGTTTTAGCATGGCGAAAGCTAAATTGACACAACTTGTGTCAGCTTTGTGGTCAATGCAATATGCGTTAGCTATGAGGCCAATGCTATGTTTCTCACCATTCAAACCACCCATCCAACTCAAATCATTTGCCCTAACTTGAATCCGAATCCCTACTAACCATACCTAAATTGTGGCATTTAGAAGTATAAGACATGTGAGTAAATGACTTAGCTGTGGTAGAAGAAAATGAAAAAGAGAAGAACATAATCATCCTTTGTGGCAATTCTAGTTTTGTTATTTGTTAGTAAACACAAATTCCAATAAATGCTTGCCAAAACAGTAGGTGCAAGAGCTATTTTAATCTCTTTAAGTTGATATATTGCAATAGAGAAGATATTTTTCAAAATGACTTTGTGTGATCTAGCAGGAAAAACAAACCTTGACAACCATACGAGAAGAACCCCCATGCTCCACATGGTTCTTATTCCTTATGAAATGCTTCATCCATAGAGTATGGTCCGTCCTTTTGATCAAATGTTTAAAATAATCTAAACACTGCAATCAGTTTTTGTTTTATTTATTTACCTTAATTAAGCAACCATGCAATACAAAAATATTCCACAATTTGCTCGCTCTTATTCTAATTGACTGAATCCCAAAATTAATTCAATGGGCCTTTCAAATTTCTCACCAATTTTAATACCTATTTAGTTTTTGCTCAGGTTAAAAGTCAACCACTAGCAAATTTCCTAACTCAAATTGTTAGTAGTCAAGAAATGTACTAGTGGTTGACTTTTAACCTAAGCAAGAACAAAACCATTATTGAAACTAGTGAGATATTTGAAAGTCTTGTTGAATTAATTATAGGATTCAGTCAATTAAAATGAGAGTGAGCAAAATGTGAAATATTTTTGGATTGGCATGGTCATTTAAATGAGGTAAATAGTTACTGTAGGGAAAATAAATAAAATAAAAACTGATTACAATGTTTAGATTGTTTCAAATATTTTTCCCAAAGGACAAACCATACTCCATGGATGAAGCATTTCATGAAGAATGAAAGTCATGTGAAGCATGAGGGGTTCTTCTTGTAATGGCTGTCAAGGTTGAATTTCCCTACTAGATCACACAAAGCCATTTTGAAAAGTGTTTTTTCTATTGCCATACTGTGAAGCACAGGAAAACACAAGAAGGAGGGTTGAATTATGTTTCAAACATTTTTTGCAAATTTTTTCGAAAGACTATATATAGTTTGTTAAAACAAACGTTGTAAAGATAGTTTTAAGTAACAAGCTTTGTAAAACAATTTTATCTAAAACACTTTTCAAAAACAAGGACTAAACAAAAGTTTGAAACACAATGTTAGATAAGCAAAGATAAAAGATCAAGGAAAATAATAAAGCACACAAGAGATTTATACTGGTTTGTCTCACCCCGAAACTACGTCCAGTTCTTGGCATGCCACCAAGTTTTACTATCTTATCCAAGTTATAAGTATTATTTTACCCAAATCTTTTTAGGCTCAATGCAAGTAGTATTTCATTTGCCTCTCTAAAGTAAACACCCAAGTATTCTTTTTAACAAAGCCTCTTTAGGCTTCAACCAAAATCACAAAGAAATTTGGTAAGGGTAAGACTACTTGGCTTATATCCTCTTATCAGATGGATGTACAAAGGTTAAGTTCAAGTCTTTTTCTTTCTGAGATTTTACAAGATTGTACAAGGTTTCTCAAAAGACTAAGGCTTAAGAGATATAGAGCAAATGAGCGTGTTATTGTGCAACAATTATCTTCGCTTGTACAACTAATCTTTAGTATTTATAGATAGAGGTGTCAAAACGGGTCAACCCAACCCAACCCAACCTAGCTCCCCCTCAACTTGCTGAAAAGTGGGTTGGGTTGGGTTGAACCCGTTTTTTGATTGGGTTGGGTTGACTTGCCAACCCATTAAAAAATTATAAATTATTTAATTTTTCTTGGTTTAAATTTTTCTCAAATTTTATGATCAAATATAAAACTTAAAAAGAGAACAAATGTTATAAAATTAGTAAATAAAAAAACCTACTTAATACTTAAGAAATGATCAATTTATCATAAACTTTATGTAACAATTTTTATTTGTCCTAAATTCTAATGACCACAAAAATTTGCCTTTTTGTCTTCAAACTTCTCATATGACATATTTAAATAAAAAGAAGCCATAATTTCAAATATTACATAAACTATAATACAATCTCAACTTAAAGGACTCAAGCTAAAAAAAAAAAAAACCCGACAGGCCAACCTAACCCAACTCGTCGTTTGGCCCATTGAGTTGGCTGGTTAAATGAGTTGGGTTATACGGGTTGAAGAGTTGAACTACATAACGCAACCCAACCCTTTTTATCTGTAACAACCCGTTGTCGCTACATGGCCAACTAACAACTAATGCAACACGAAAGATTTAACTTTAGACGAAAACTCTTGATTAATTTATTTATGAAAAAGAGTGTGAATTTTTTTTTCGTGGAATATACGATGTTCATTCCTTTCAAAACTCTGACGTATAAAGCATAAACGATCGTCTAACATAATAAAATAACCCATGCATACATCACAAAGCATTAAGTGCAAATGGTTGTGCCTTATAGCACTTACAGACCAACATCATCGTTAAGGGGTCTCAAAAGAGAGTGTGTGTGCACATACATCTGTGTATCCATCAACAAAAGTACATCACAAAATGGGAGGGGGAAAACACATTACACACACCCTAGGCTGGTCATACCCCAAAACACTACATCTAAGAAGGAGGAATAGTAGGTAGAGCATCAGCATATGGCTCCTCAGCTCTAGCAGCTGTGTGACGTGGACGAGGTCCTTGAGCGAACAAGCAACGATACTCCTCAGCTCTCATACGAGGTCGGGCAACAAGAGCAGGCTCCCTCCACATCTCCTAGATGGGTAACCAAAACTCTAGTAATGTATACATAGTCATAGAAAACATATCAATCCATATAGGAGCGTAGAAAAGCATAAGCTCTCCCTTATAGTAGACACTCTGAAGCTCGCGATCAATCCTCCAAGCTTCATCGTTTCCCATGGCAATCTCACAGAAGTCAATGCTATAAGGGCACATGAACGTGGTTTCAGATCATTGGTAGCAGTCTTGACGCTCTAGGTCGTCTCGATATCTACTCCTACGAACACAACGTTCGAGATCATCATAGGCATGAACCACACGTGCAAACAACGCAAACGTAAGCTTATAATAAATGTAAATACAGAATCCTAACTAACACAACAACTAATTTCAAAAAAAAAAAAAAGAGAATGCTAATATCAGAAAAGGATTTCAACGTTTTTAAATAAACATATACAAACACAGTACAACATAATTCCATGCAATTTATGTAAACATCACTCCATGGATACTTTTTCAACAACTCGAGTGATCATTATGAAAACATCCTTTGACATAACATCTAAGCCATAAGGATCACACAGATTCTTTCAAGGCACAACTATTACAGGAGCCCGTGAACTGATCTTGTAGAAGTCGGTAGTGGTTTTGTCAGGATAAATATATATGGGTAGTGACTTATCACGGGACAAGGTTCGTGATAACCTTGACCTCAATGTGGGATTTTCCTGTCCACCTATCCTCAATGTCCATCGACAGTTACCCTACTCTTTCTTCCAGTACTAGGTTGAGAGCTATACACCAACTCCCAACTTACGTGCATACTCACGACGCTGTCCTAATAGGACCCATGCAAATACATATCATTAACAATAACAAAAACATCAACTCAACATAGGGCTAAGAGGCACACACTATTTTCCACAATCAATTCTCATTATCCGTTAATTAACGGATAATGTGTGTTATTAAAAATTTTGAACTTAAGCTTTGGAGTTTCTCTCTTAAATCTTTTATGTTCTATTAATCCTTACTAATAACTTAATAATTAATATTCTCAATAATAGGGAAACTAAGAGGGATTTTTTTTTCTCAACAAATTATACTTTTATGTGTAGGAAATTATACTTATTAGGATAAAGGAAAATTCATAAAACCCTTTAACATATTAAAATATAAAATTTAATATTTAATTCATCAAAATGTTAGTCTCTATTGAGAAAATAGTTTTATTGAAGTGAAAAATTATTTCATTTTTTTTAAAACACGTTATTATTATTAAAATATATTCAAATTTCATTTACTATTCTCAATAATATATATATATATATATATATATATTCGAACTCATTTGCTAGTAAAAAAAAAAATTTCGTGTTAACCCCAAGTTTTCATATACAGTTACAACGTGATACTAATAATAATAATAATAATACGAGATCTTTCTCAAAAAAAATATTACATTAAGGATCTTAAAATTTCAAAATATAGGTATTTTAAGTACTTTGTGATTTCAATAAAACCTAATAACATCAAGTTCATCTCTAGCATTTTTTTTTATAACTTGGGATATTTAGATTACTAGATGGTTAAAATAACTAACTATACAATATTTATCTCTAACCTCCTTTTTTTTATGTGAAAGGAAAACAATATATATATATATATATATATATATATCTAGGCAGCTCAACCAACTCATGTAACATGGTGTTCAAAACATGGCTAAACAAAATTCCTACAAGCATTTAATCACTCCATTAACTCAAATAATCATATAACATAATAAAATTACAAGAAACCATATTTCTTTCATACCATACAGCAGCTACTCCATTTCATTTTGTCTCAGCTTTTTTTTAAAGACAAGAAGGTAAACCAAGATAACAAGAACTTAAAGAAAAATAAATAACTTCCTAACAGCATTTTAGCCTTAGCAAGCATTTCAAAATCTACAAATAACAAGCATATATACATATATAATCACTTAGTTCATCACTTTTATATATACTAGTATATTAGAATTAGAAGAACAAGAGTAGCGATATAAGCTCCCTTACAACTTGGAAGAGCTGCAAGGCTTCAAGGGAAGGAAGAAACTCAAAGATGGAGGAGGAAGGCCTTCTTAGTTTCCACCTAGCTAGCAAGGATGAAGACTTGATTTTTTTTTCTCCTACTTATACAAGTTTCACTGTTGGACGTTCTCCTTTCTTCTTCTTCCTATTATTTTTCTTTTCAAAGTTATGTTATATAAAACACTCCAAGGGGTTTTTTTGTTCGACATGCTATAAGGGTATATATATACATATATAATTTTTTTTCTACGCTGTGTTACTAAAACACATTTGGGGGAGGGGGGGGGGTCTATAAAAGAAAGAAAAAAGTTAACATGGTTTCAAAAAATGAACGTGTAATCTATGGGCTTTTAAAAAAAAATTCGACGTACACTTCTGAGGGTTGATTTATTTGCATTTTAGGAGGCACATAGAATGAATTATTTAAACATAGGTTAAAGAAGGGCTTTGGGTAACTGTGAGAAGCAATGCTTAAAGTGGCATTTTGCTTTTCAAAATTTGCTACTTAATTTGGCTAAAGTGATTTACTAAAAATAGAAGATAAGGTTTAACCAAAATTGGTAAATTTAAAATAACTTACCTTGAAATAGGTGCTAATTATCTTGGAAAAATATGTTAATGACACATTAGAATTTGTTCATGATAAATTTTTGACTACTTGTTCATTTACATAGTGTAGTTTTACACTGATAGTGTACAATTAAAATTTCTAGTTTAATTAGAACCTCATCAGAATTTGTCACATAAAATCATACAAAGTATTTTAATTAAATTTTTTCAATTAAATAAAATTTAAAATTTCTCTTGTAATTAATTTCAATCACTTTTTAAATCACACGTTAAGAGAACATGGTGTTACATTATTGGGGTTATGTGGGTTAACCCGCCGGGTTAGACCCATATTGCCACCCTTATTTATCGATAGCCTTCAAAGATAGCTATTTAGACTTAAGACAAAGCTTCTTTCATGTGTCCTCTGTAACATCCCGAGCGCTGATGAGGGTGGGGAGTGATCACTGGTGCAAAAAGAGATGAGGCACGGACAAGGCGCGGCTCTTGACAGGCTTCCAGCGGGAGGGGTACATGAATGAATCGAATACACACCCGAATGAGAGGGATCCAGAGGCTGTGCAGGTATCGGATTGTACAATTGAGGATAGCTTAAAGGAATTAATAAGTGCTACCTATACCAACAAGATGCATCTACTTTTCGGTAGTCTATCACTTAAGAACTTCATCGTTAAGCGTGCTTAACTTGGAGCAATTTAGGGATGGGTGACCTACTGGAAGTTTCCTAGGAAGCGTGTGAGTGAGGAATTAATAAATGCTACCTATACCAACAAGATGCATCTACTTTTCGGTAGCCTATCACTTAAGAACTCCACAGTTAAGCGTGTTTAACTTGGAGCAATTTAGGGATGGGTGACCTACTGAGAAATTTCCTAGGAAGCGTGTGAGTGAGGACAAAGCACGTTGAAAAGTCTTGTGTTGGTTTGTGGGGACAGTCACTCATCCTGAAAGCGGCCAGGCGTTGCAAAGTGGTATCAGAACAGGGCCTCTTTCTCAGTACGATGTGGTTTTAGGACGAACCAAGTGGAAGTTGGTGGGCATGTAACATCCCGAGCGCTGACGAGGGCGGGGAGTGATTGTCGGTGCAAAAATAGATGAGGCACGGACAAGGAGCGGCTCTTGGCAGGCTTCCAGTGGGAGGGGTACATGAATAAATCAAATACACACCTGAATATGAGGGATCCAGAGGCTGTGTAGGTGTGGGACTGTACAGTTGAGGATAGCTTAAAGGAATTAATAAGTGCTACTTATACCAACAAGATGCATCTATTTTTCGGTAGCCTATCACTTAAGAACTCCACAGTTAAGCGTGCTTAACTTGGAGCAATTTAGGGATAGGTGACCTACTGGGAAGTTTTCCAAGAAGCGTGTGAGTGAGGACAAAACACGCTAAAAGTTTTGTGTTGGTTTGTGGGGACAGTCACTCATCCTGAAAGCAGCCAGGCGTTACATCCTCCTTTGGGAAGAAAGTGTCCATTGAGGCATTAAATACCTTTTCATTAACTACTCATTTTGATATGATAAAGCAGTCTGCTTATCTTCATTTTTTCATACCATATCTTGTAGTAGTGAGCATGTTTGCTTTTACTTCAAAAAAATACACTATTGTTCTCCTCTTTGGCAGATGGCATGGTATGCTTATTCCTGAGGTGAATGGTGTGCTTATTCCTGAAATCTATACAGACTAAAGGCAACAAATAACATAGTATAGAGAACTTGTTGCTATCGTCTGTTTAATAAGACAAAGTCATCGCCTTATCTGTCTAATATGTGTTGCTTATTTTAACTTTGAAAACTTATTAGTTTGTTTGATATAATCAAAACAATTGAGGGATATCATTCGTCCTTTTTCCTAACACATACATCTACCTAGAGCAACTAAAATAGCTCTTACACATGCTATTTTAGCAAACATTTACAGAGGCTTTAGTTTACTGAAAAAAAAAATCAAAATTGCCACAAAGGTTGATTATTTTATGCTCTTTTTCATTTTCTTCGACCACAACTACATTGTTTATGTGCACGACTTTTACTTTCAAAAGCGGTGGTTTTGAAATGTGAGTGCAGAGGTGAAAGATTTAAGTTGGGTGGATGGTTTGAGTGGTGGAACCTAGAGGATGTAATGGTAGACATGACGATCATGTTGAGAATGACAAAGAAGTAAGAAGCCTTGAAGCACAAGATGAAGAAGCTTTAAACATTGCTTGGGGAGGTGGGTGGTGGCGATTGGAAAGAAACAACTTGAGGTCCTCTAATTTAAGCAGCAAAGTGTAGGACCTTTGCTTAATTAGAAACCTCCCTAAGGAGATACTTACATTAAGAAGTAAAAAGAGTTGGTTATTCACTCCAACACTTTCTCATTCCCAATTGGCACAATTGGGAAGAAAGAAACCTTATTATTTTTCTCTTAGCTCACACTCACACTCCTCAAAAGTAAGTGCTTCAATATTTTAATTGGAAATCTCTCCAGAATGGAAGCTTAAATTATGAAGGAAAAAGTGTTGGTTATTCACTCCAACACTTTTCCCTTCTTAATTAACACAATTCAAATAAATTTTAAAAAAGTTCATAACAATATTCAAGCGATAAATGATAGAATAAAATTCAAGCATCAAAATTCCATCATGAACAACATTGAATTGAGAATAGCCAAAGCACAAAGCAAAATTACATCATCAAAATTTTAGCAGCAAAATGCCACCATTAATAATCAGAACAGAGAGTAAAATTACATCATCAAAATTTAGCTAAAAATAATGAACAAAATTCTAGCATCAAAATTCAACAAGACTTTTAACTGTGTAGCCAAAACCTCCAAAGTATAATGAATAGGTTTGTATTTTACGAGAAATCCCACTTCACTCAATGTGACACTCTCAATGGTTAAGATTTAATCTAAATACTACTATATTATATTTTAAACTAAATCCAACATGTTGTATTTTCCCACGTGTGATTAGTGGACTTGGTGCAACACATTCTTAAGAATACATAAGAATTTCTGATATTTTAGAGAAACTAATACACTAAGCATAATCTCAATAAAAGAAGCATAAGTTACATGCTTTTGGTTCCAATCATATTCATATATGAGCTCATCAGTACCAACTGAAGGAACAAACTAGAGCATCATAGAACCTTCCCTATACACTTTGCGTGCCCAAGACTGCAAAACAAACACTGAAACCTTCTATAACTAACTAAACATTTTAGTCACAATTCCCTACATAAACATTAGAAACTTAGAACATACATTTTTTGGTTCAAATTCCGTAGGTCTAAGAGACACCGTGAGCACACCCTTCCTCGTGTAAACAAAGTAACCCGTGTACTCCCTTTGTGACAATTCTCCAACTAAACACACAAATATACACATCATTCTACACTTTGATTTTTGAAAGAAAAACATTGAATTTTGTTGTGAAGTTCAGGAATAAACTTGGAGGGTGTGTGGTTGTGGTTGTGGTGGTGTGGTGGCGACGCGATGGTGCGAATCTAGGACGGAAAAGGAGAAGGGTGTGGCAACAAGGTGGTCTTGTGGGTGGGGGCATGGTGGAGATGCCATAATAGTGGTTGGGAAGTGCGGCGACAATAGTGGAGCGCCATGGAAAGAAAAAAGAGGAAGAAGAATGGGGGAGATAGGTTCGAGTGGGGCATATATTTACATGATTGACTTTAAAACCAACACAAGTGCACTAATTACACATTAGCATTGGCCGACGCTACAACGTAATTAATGCATCTGACCATTTTGAATACATAAAATATATGTGTTAGCGTCGACTTGGTCAATGCTAGCTTGTAGATAATTTGAAAAGGTCAAATTAGTCAATTGCATTAATTATCGTATAGTGTCCGTTAGGCAGACGCAATCGTAAATATCATTGTAGTGTTGATTTGGTTGACGTTAATGTGACGCTAATTTCAAATTAGAGTTGGTTTAGGCCAATGCTTAATATTTATATTAATTTTTTTTAAGCTTTGCTTTAGCGTCGGTGTTGGAGCCAATACTACCATATGCTATTTTGTGCGTTTCTTGTAATGTAAAGTCTTAGGTTCTAATCCTATTGCTGTCGTTATACACCAAATTTTTTTTGACAAAACTTGAGTCTATTCTTTAAATTAGAACAACTCTACGTGAATTAATCCATGTGCTTAGCAAATTCTTTTAGCATGATTTTGATTATACACTTAGTAATTGAAGCATGAAATAAGATTGATGTATTTAGTCCCAATAAAAATAGAGCTATCAATTTAGGTCAGTTTGAGCCAAGTTGGCCCATCACGACCTATTAGGACAAAGGACAAATGAGATCCCTCAATTATTTTGATTATATCAAACAAAGTAATAAGTTTTTCAAAGTTAAAATAAGCAATGTGCATCAAACAAATAAAATGATGACTGAGTCTTATCAAATAGATGATTGTAAACATGCTCTGTACATTATATCATTTGTTGCCTTTATTTTGTATACCTTTTAGGAATTAATGCACCAATATGCTCAAAAAAGGTTTCAAAAAGTATGTCAATGTACCTATTCCTTGAAAAGACGCACCTCTTGCCAAAATAGAACAGTGATGTACTTCTTTGAAGAAAAAGCAAACATGCTCACTGTAACAAGATATAGTACGAAAAAAGGAAGATAAGTAGACTACTTTATCATATCAAAGTGACTAGTTGGTGAAAGACATTTAATGTTGTATTTAATGTCTCAATAAACACTTTCTTCACAAAGGAAATAAAAATTGAGATTGTCTTAAGTCTTAACAGCTATCTTTTGAAGACCTTTATAAATATTAAAGATCAGTTGTATAAGCTAAAAGAGTTCTTACTACATGATTACATATTATTTTACTCTGTGAACCTTAAGCCTTTGTTTGGTTTGAAGGAGAGGGAGGGAGAGGTGAAGAAATTATTGAAGTTTGTGTAAATTTCACTTGTTTGTTATAAGAAAAATAAAGATGAAAATTTGTACTATAAGGTGAGTCTCATTACTTATTTCCACTATATTTCTCACCTACTTTTATTCACCTCTCTATCTCTTTCTCATTTCTCATCTATTTCTCTCCTACCAAATAACCTAAAATTTCAAATTATTTCTTATCTATTTCTCACCTTCTAACTTATTTCTCACCTATTTCTTTCCTATCTATTTCTCTCTTCTCTACCAAACAAAGGCTAAGCTTTAGCCTTCTAAGAAAACTTGTACATCTTGTAAATCTCTCACAGAAAAAGAGACTTGAACTTAACCTTGTACATCCCTTTGATAAGACAATAGAAGTCAGTTAGCTTTACCAATTATCTTTGTGATTTTTGGTTGAAGCCTGAAGATGCTTTGTTACAAAGAATACTTGGGTGTTTGCCTGGAGAGGCAAGTGAAATACTACTTGGGTTGAGCCTGAAGAGTCTTGTATAATATAATACTTATAACTTGGATAAGTTAGTGGAACTTGATGGTATGTCAAGAACTAGATGTAATCCCGAGATAAGACGAACCAGTATAAAATTCCTTGTGTGTTTTTGTTCTTTCTTTTGATGTTTTATCTTTGGTTAACTAACATTGTGTTTTAAATTGTTGTTTGATCTTTGTTTTCATTACATGTTTTAGATAAAAATGTTTTAACAAAGCTTGCTTTTATAACTATCTTTATACAATATGTTTTCAAAGAGACGATATACAGTTTTTAGAAAAGATTTGTGAAAAAGTTTGAAACACAATTCAAACTCTCTTATTGTATTTTCCTATGCTTTATAAGGCCAATACATTTTTGGGTTAGACTAATTTAATAGTAGATTGAAAATTTCCTAGTCCAACCTAGCTTTGACGTGCCGTGGGCTAAATGGGACAACCCATAGGTCACTTTTTTTTTATGATATAAAAAACAAGAAATTATCAAAATAAACTAACTTTTATATAACATGTTAATAAAATATTTTTAAATCGCTATAAACCACAATAAAAAAAGTTATTATTAAAAATAACAAATAAAGTATATCAATTGTAACAATAAACAAGCGTTATAAGTTAAAAACAAAACTCAATATACATAAAATATTAACCTTAAAATAGATATTAACGACACATGTAGTATTGAATTTATCATTTATAATTTTACGGATCATAAAAAATTAGATACTAAAAAAATAAATCGCCAACAAGTTGACCCAGCCCATCATAAGCCAAGCAGCTTTAGGCCAACAACAAATGGGCAAGGCTAGGATAAAATAAGCTCAAGCCTAAATTTGGTTGCCTAACTCAACCTATACATCGGACTAATCGATTTAGCCCATCGGTCATTATTTTTTTGACACCTCTAAATAAAATGAAGGTGTTTTAATTTTGGTGCACACAAACTTTTTTCTTTCATTTTTATGCCTTTAAAATTTGAAACAATTATTTTTGATTTATGTAAAATGAATGAATTTTAGTTTTAATTTTTGTAAAAAAAAAACTTTAATTTTCATCTTTCCAAAATCTAAAACCACTCAAGTTTTGAAATTACTGTTTTTATACTTAACATTCATTTTAAAGAAAATAAGTGACATTTATTTGGAAGACCCTTGATGCTTGCGTCTTTAAAGACTAACCTTGGAGAGATTGGCACGTAAAACGCCAGACTTTGAACTTGCACATAACCATTCAACATGTGTTTTCTCAAGCCTCTACACGTACCAGGATCCGTGAGATTAGATGGGCTACCCCTGTAGACTTGGCTATCAAACTTAATGTGGATGGAAGCTCTCGTGGCAACCCGGGTTCGTCTGGTGTCAGACATCTCTTAAAAAATGCTTAAGGTCATTGGATAGCTGGTTTTTCACTTTGATGCTCATGTGGTTACATGACATGTCTTAATGTGTAGCTTCATGCAATCCTTCATGGTCTTTCTTTGGCTTGGAATGCTGGTTTTCACAATATCATATGCAAATTTGATTTGAGAGTAGCTCTTTGGTTAATTCAAACTGAAGTCATACTTATTCATCCGTTTGCTCCCATTGTTTGATGCATTTGGGAACTCTTATCCAGTGATTGGGTTCTCACTGTTTCAACATGCTCTTCAAAAAGCTAATAATTGTGCAGACTCGTTGGCCAAGTATGGCTCTTTGTCTAATACGTCCCTCTATGTTTAGCCTGCTTGTTCCCTAGGACTATTCGCCCCTTCTCTTAGCTGATGTCCTTAGTATCTCTTTTGTGGGACT
The DNA here is from genome assembly GCA_004329165.1 of Spatholobus suberectus. Classification (NCBI taxonomy): domain Eukaryota; kingdom Viridiplantae; phylum Streptophyta; class Magnoliopsida; order Fabales; family Fabaceae; genus Spatholobus; species Spatholobus suberectus. The sequence continues at coordinate 20,889,380 of CM014731.1, forward strand.
TTTATAATTCTTTTGTACTGCTTTCTACTGAATCAAAAAAAAAAAAATCTAGAAAAAAAAATAAAAATATCATGTGCTAACGTAATATCACATATACTACTATGTGTTAATTAGGATGTATTTTTACCTTCCATTAAGCATGTACGTTGACAATTGGAATAAAAGAATGATTTCAAAATTTTGAAAAATGAAAACTTAAAAAAATCTACAACAATAAAAATCATAATTTATTCATTTTACAGAAAAAAAAATATTTAACCCAATAAGATTATTAAAATCCACAGCATACAAAAATACAAAATTGAACCGGTTGATGATTGGCTGGCGGTTTGACCGGGCCGGAGCAGACCCCGCCGAGTTGAGTAATTGTCAAGAAATGAAAATGGGGTAAAACCATTAGCAGACAGCAATAATAATCAATTACATAGCTGCAACAACCAACACGGCAACACCAACCTCCTTCTTTCTCTTCTACTCTCTTCTCCTCTTTTTCTCTCTCGCGCCCAAATCGCCTTCTCCATCTCCAATTCACTCTCTCTCTCTCTACTTTCTCTCTCTATTCCTTCTCCCTCATTTCCGTCAAATCGTCTATCGGAACCGACGATCGAACCCGAACGGCACTCCGCGCCGGAATCCTCCAGAAGGTACGCCAAACTATAACCTCTCTCTCCTTCTTCTGAAGCAGCAATGTCGGTTTCGTTACGATCCGTTCATTTTTTTCTTTTTGACTTTTCAAGCTTCGATCGAATCGTGTGCGAATGCGCGCGATGTTGCGGAGAGATCTGCCGTTTCTCGATCTGTTCTCGCAATGCGAGACGATCCGAGTCGATTCGATTGCTTGAGTTTGTCGTTCGAGCAAGATCCGATACTTGTTTTTTGCGTTTTTGGCTAAACGAAGACTTTTTGTGTTGGATGATCCTGCGGTTGTTTTTGCTTTCTGTTGTTGTGTTCTCGTTGGTTTGAATTGATAACAAATGTTTAACTTAGCTAAATGATGGAGTGGGTTTCAGTGTCAGTGCTTTTGAGCTTCGACTTGTGCATTTTACTTCATTTAGTTATTGTAAATTTGTTCTCAACTCAAATCTAGGCGAATGAACTACTTGCTTGAGCTGGCCGAGGAAGCTAATGAATTTTCTACTAGTGTACTGGAGACTCTTGTATGTGGAGATTTCTTCCATCTGAATAATGATTTCTCTTGTGTTTGGTCAAACTAAAGCTTGTTTTTGTTACTTTGAGTTGCTGCGCAGGACCTTCGGTACTGGAATAGTTGATGAGTTGTCATTGTCAAACATTTAGCTGTTTTTAGTTAACCGGACCAATAAATAGCAGGCAACTCATCAATCACCTTTATTACTTCGTTTAGGTTCATTTTTATGCATATGTATATAGAGTGTAGACACACTCTGGAACTGGAATAAGCGCAGTCATTTTTGCACGCGTTCATGCTGGATGCTCATTTATAACTGTAGGATGAAGATTGGATGACCGAGATTTTGAATGTGTGTTTTAAGTTGATTGACTGAGATAAACTATGAGCTGTCTGATTTACAGGTTCGGAATTGCTGAATGTGTTCAAACGTGAATGCAGGGAATCCGGATCCAAGTATAGACACACTTTCTATTTTCATTCTGCTTGGTTTCTTTTCTTATGGACTGTGGTGTTCATGTTTGAAGAATGACATAATGTCTGTTCTTTCAAAAGTCTTGCATAGAACTTACTGTTCATTAAGTTGTTTTCGTGGTTATTGTAATTTTCCTAATTATTACATACAGGTGGATTGGGCTTTCATAATTTGAATGAATATTTGCTAGCTTCTTCAAAAATAACTTTATGGAACTGGAAGGCAAGGAAGAACCAAAAGAGATAAAAATATCTGGTGATGAATTAGATACAGATGAAGTAGTAAATAGTGGTGTAAAACAATTTGTTGAGAGTCCTCATCAGGAAAATGTAAATTCTAGCAGCAGTTTTAAGGTTGAACTTATAGATGAAAGGGCAAACTTGCAAGAACAAGTTATTGATTCATTAACTACAGTTATGGATGAGGACCAGTTTGAGCAAGTATCTTTGAAAGATCAAGACAAGAATAATGAGTATGAGGATTCAAACCGGTCATCTGGTTCTGATGATAAACAACACCCATTTGGTGGAAATGCGGAGGATTTTCGATATTCATTTGGGTCGAACTCAATAGAGAATGATTTTACTTCAGTTGCTGACGGACATCATGATAATCTTTCTTATAGCCCTGGGTCTGAAGGACATTTTGGTCATACATCCAAGCATTTTTCCTCATCAATTAGTTTTGATTCCAGTGGATATTCTACTGTTAATTCTCCACCAAAGCCAAGGCAAAAACATGCAAAGCCGAACGTGTCTCCAGAATTGCTGCATTTAGTTGATTCTGCTATTATGGGGAAACCTGAAGGTATGGACAAGCTGAAGAATATTGCAAGTGGTGTAGAAATTTTTGAGAGTGGTGAAGAAATGGATAGTGTGCCTTTCTTAATTGTAGATTCACTTCTTGCAACAATGGGTGGTGTTGAAAGTTTTGAAGAGGATGAAGATAATAATCCTCCTAGTGTGATGCTGAATTCCCGGGCTGCCATCGTGGCAGGTGAACTTATTCCTTGGCTTCCTTATGCAGGTGATACTGATGATGTGATGTCACCAAGGACACGAATGGTTAGGGGACTACTTGTGATATTAAGGGCTTGCACTAGAAATCGAGCAATGTGCTCAATTGCTGGACTGTTAGGAGTATTGTTGAGAACAGCAGACAAAATTTTTACAGTGGATGTTGGCTTAAATGGGCAAATGAGGTGGGATGGAACTCCTTTGTGCCACTGCATACAATACTTAGCAGGCCATTCTCTCAGTGTGAGTGATCTTTATAATTGGTTTCAAGTCATTACAAAAACTCTTACTACAATTTGGGCTCCACGATTAACACTAGCATTGGAGAAAGCAATAAGTGGAAAGGAGTCAAGGGGACCAGCTTGCACCTTTGAGTTCGATGGTGAAAGTTCTGGTTTGCTTGGTCCAGGTGAGAGCCGCTGGCCATATATCAATGGATATGCTTTTGCAACATGGATCTATATTGAATCATTTGCAGACACATTAAATACAGCTACAGTTGCTGCTGCAATTGCTGCAGCTGCAGCAGCTAGGTCGGGTAAATCATCAGCTATGTCAGCTGCTGCTGCAGCTAGTGCACTTGCTGGTGAAGGTACAGCACACATGCCGCGGCTGTTCAGTTTTTTATCTGGTGATAATCAGGGTATAGAGGCTTATTTCCATGCTCAATTTTTGGTTGTTGAAACTGCTAGTGGAAAGGGAAAGAAATCTTCTTTGCATTTTACCTATGCTTTCAAACCGCAATGCTGGTACTTCATTGGTCTTGAACATATAGGCAAGCATGGAATTCTTGGGAAAGCAGAAAGTGAAGTCAGATTATATATAGATGGATCTTTATATGAAAGTCGTCCTTTTGAGTTCCCTCGAATTTCCAAACCCCTTGCATTTTGCTGCATAGGAACTAACCCTCCTCCTACTATGGCTGGTTTGCAACGCCGTCGTCGTCAATGCCCTCTGTTTGCTGAGATGGGTCCTGTTTACATCTTCAAGGAACCAATTGGCCCAGAAAGAATGGCATGCCTGGCTTCTAGAGGAGGGGATATAGTGCCTTCTTTTGGTAATGCTGCTGGGCTACCATGGCTAGCAACAAACGCCTATATGCAGAGCAAGGCAGAGGAAAGTGTGCTTTTGGATGCAGAAATTGGAAGTTGCCTTCACCTGCTCTATCATCCTAGTTTGCTTAGTGGGCGTTTCTGTCCAGATGCTTCACCTTCTGGTGCTTCAGGTTAGATAATTTCTATTGCTTTTTTTTCGATGATAATATGTGAATAATGAATTTTTATACACTGCATAAATGCATATTGATTTTTCATGCAGAAATGCCCCTGGTACCTGATAAATAATCTTTGGAAGGTTGGTTTGTGGATTTATATGATGGAAATAAAAAATGTTTTACTATATTTTGGGTCAGAGTTTGTAAGCATCACAATGGTGGTTCATTCTCTCTCTAGTAATTAATTTTTTATTTTTTTTTTGCTTATTACTAGGATGCTTTCTACTATAATTCAAGGTCTTTGATTCTTCACATCTGAAAGTTTCTTTTTTTTTTTTTCTTTTTAAAACTATATAACTCAACAACAGTTTGTATTTTGGGAATCATGAACAGAACAGTTAGGGACTTGCATTAAGCTCATTTATCCATGCATATAAAGTTGCATTATTGTTTACAAAAAGTTGTACTATGAATATTAATTAAATTAAAGGATGGATAAAAGGTATGGAATTCATTAAGAGATAGACATATTATTCTCTGCTGGTCTGTCTGCGATTAAGCTCTGTCTTGTTAGTATATCATGCTTAGTTGACTATTTAATTGTATTCTGTTTCTCTCATTGTTTCATGGCTTTTAGTCTTACAAGTTACAACAACACAAATAGATTAGCTAAGCTGGTAAATTTATGTGCCATGCCTTTTTTCTGTACTTCTATATCTTCTTAATTCTTAACAGTCCTCGGGCATAGACCTATTCCTGTGATCAATGAATGATGGTTCATGCTTTTCTTTTATTACCAGTGTTTAATTATGGAACAACCAACCGTTTGTCGTATCACAGATAGATTGGTCTCGGGAAATATTATTTGTAATAAGCATTTCTGTATTTAAAGTATATATCCTTAAGGTTTTTAACATATGTTGACTGTCACTGCAGTATAAAAGTTTCTTTTATGCATTAAGGCGTGTATAATTTTCTGTATCATTTTCTAGTCTTCTTATGGTTCCTTTATCATGATGCAGGAATACTTCGACGGCCAGCTGAGGTTCTTGGGCAAGTCCATGTTGCTACACGAATGCGACCTGTGGATGCGTTGTGGGCATTGGCCTATGGTGGTCCCTTGTCTTTGCTTCCTTTAACAATAAGCAATGTACATGAGGATACTCTGGAACCTCAGCAAGGGAATTTACCTTTGTCTTCAGCCACCGCATCTCTTGCTGCCCCAATATTTAGAATTATATCCACAGCTATTCAACATCCAAGGAACAATGAAGAATTGTCTCATGGCAGAGGGCCTGAGGTTCTGTCAAAAATTTTGAATTATCTTCTCCAAACTCTATCTTTGCTTGATGTTAGAAAGCATGATGGTGTAAGAGATGAGGAACTTGTTGCTGCTGTTGTATCCCTTTGTCAATCTCAGAAGATCAACCATGCACTTAAAGTGCAGCTCTTCACTACACTGCTGTTAGATTTAAAAATTTGGAGTTTGTGTAGTTATGGCATACAAAAGAAGCTTCTATCATCCCTTGCAGATATGGTTTTCACCGAGTCAACGGTAATGCGAGATGCTAATGCCATTCAGATGCTTCTTGATGGCTGCAGAAGATGTTATTGGACTGTTCCTGAAATTGATTCGTTGAATACTGTTTGTGTAACTGGGGCTGCACGTCCAGCAGGTGAAATCAATGCTTTGGTTGATGAGCTTTTGGTGGTAGTTGAACTTCTCATAGTGGCAGCACCTCCTTCATTGGCCTCAAATGACGTTCGATGTTTACTTGGATTCATGGTTGACTGTCCACAACCTAATCAGGTAAAGCAGTAACATTAAAGTGTTTTTTGCTTTTTTATTTTTTTTATTTTGTGTCAGTAATAAGAAGGCATTGTCATGAAGGACACTATAATGATGCACGCAGGTGCAGCAAATGCTATTAAATGCATTTGCTTATAGTAGAATTTCCTAGTATACTTTTCTGTGGTTTGTATATGGCTTCTGGTTGCATGATTACTTGTGTGAGTCAACTGAGTTTTAACATTATTAAAAGTTTTCATTTAGAACCTAGTGTTACTTTGTTTTGCGATAGGTATTAATTTCCTCTGGCATTCAGCTAGTGCTTTTGTTCTTTTATGGAGTTCCACCAGGTTGGGGGCTTTGGTAGTGTATTTCATGTTTGAGTGGGTTCTTTTCTTATCTATATCTTCTATATCTTATATCTCTTCACGTATTCTTATTATTATATAAAAAGAGCGTTTCTTTTTGTTTTATGATACAAATGGTTATTATCCATTAGTTCCTTTCAGCTATGAGACTCTTTCCCATGCAATTCTCATGTGTGGCATGGTAAGATTGTTGCCTGTTGACCTGGCAATGTTATGGTGGCAAGCCAATAATCTGCCATAATAATGTGGCAAATGATGTTGTTGCTTATGGCACTAGCATGGTAACACACACAGATACATACATACAAATATACAATTTTTTACTTTTTTTTGACAAGCATACAAAAAAAATTGTTGAATGTAATAAATAAGAAAAACTAATAACATATATCACAAACAATAAATTGGAAACATATCTAGGAAATAAAATTCAACAAAAGTATCACCAATGTAAAGGGAATAGCATGCGGAAGGAACATAGATGAACTGAGAGGAAATAATGGCTCAAGAGAGCAGAGAGGAACATAAACCAGGAATTGAGAGAACAAAGAAAGAGAAGGCACAATAGGCTGGAGAGGTTATATGAGAAAATCGAAGTCCAGAACGGGGGGGAGAGGAAACACAGATGGGTTGTTTGCTGGAGATGTGCCCATTCGCCAGAGATGGGCGGGACAGGTTGCACAATCACTGGAGCTGGAGGATCGGTTGCATAGTTCATTCAGTTTTGCAGAGCAGAGGTCATTTGTCTGTAGAGCAAGTTGTGAAGGTTGTTTGAGTCCCTTAACCAAAACCCTTATGTTTCTTTTGAAAGAATAGGGCCTAAACTGCCTTTTCTGCCATGGACCACCATGGCCTCATGGCAGAGGCAGCTGCCATAAGCTGCAATGAAAAACCTGCAATTCCATTGGTGTCTAATGGCATTTTGTTCGACTCCTGCAATGCCATCACTGGATGGTGCTGCCATGGCAGGGTGGGTGCTAATTGACAACACTGGCCTGGTGATGGTGGTCTGCATTAGACTAGACTTGGCAAAAAAATCCGAACCCATGAGTACCCATTCGACCCCAACCTGACTTTGATTGGAAAGCCTGCTTTGATCGGGGTTAGGGTTGAAAAAGCATAAGATGCACAAGAAGGGGGGTTGAATTGTGCGTTTAAAAAAAAACTTTTTCAATATTAAACAAGCTCGAAAACGTTATTGAGCTAAAGGATAGAGAAGACAAGCACATAGAAAATTTTATACTGGTTCGCTTAACTCTTGAGTTACGTCCTAGTCTCTTCACCTAGAAGGTATCCACTAACCAACCTTGGTTACAAGTATTCTTCACGGCCTCTTCAAGCTGTACAATGCAATCACCCCAGATTGCTTATCTTCAAAATTTGAGGGTCTAGACGCTTCAACGTCTTTGGATCCAACAAGGGTTGGGTCTTCCTTGACTTGACGTATAATATACTTATTTAAATTATAAATAAATGTCGAATATAAGATTTACTAGCTACAAATGTCTGATTTACCTAAAATTTGGTTTGCATGATCATTGGCATAATATTAAAATATTCAACGGTTGGATCGTTAAAATTTAATACATATCAAGAGTTATTAAGTGGAGTAACTCTACTAAGAGTTACTCTTGGAGTAACTTGATCCCTACTCATATATATATATATATATATATACATATAGAGTTAGGATTTTATTTTCATATTCTCTTTTTTTTATAATTATTAAAAATATAAATTATTTTAATAGTGAAATAATAATAATCATTAAATTATAAAGTTATACATTGATTTAATTAAAAATATAATTTAATTCTCAAATTTTTAATTTTTAAGATCTTTGTTATTTATTAATTTTTATATATTGTTTGAATTAAAACATAATTAATAACTTAATATATGATTTATTTATAAATATATAAGTAAATTAAAATTTTTAAAAAAATGTGAGGTGGGTTCCCTGCCGGTTTCTCCAAACCCAATAAAACCTTATGGGTATGTGGTCCGGTTTAAATTTTTTATCCTTGCCTCTCCTAATCCTTCCCCGAACCTGCCCAGCCTTTCGTGGGGATGGGGAGAGCTAAACCTGTTCCCACCCTTGCCTCGTTGCCATGCCTACATTAGACACACAATTTCCCAACTTCTATACAAACTATGTGTATTTGAATGGCATATATAGGTGCTTTTACTGTGCAAACATTAGACACACAATTTCCCAAATTCTATACAAACTATGTGATATATGGCCTTTTCCTAGTTATTAACCAATTAACTAGTGAAACACCTAGCTTGCTGAATACCTGTAGTAGTTCCAGGTTACTAATAGGTTATATTTTGTTGTATGTTGTGTGTTAGATTGCAATATATTTAATGCAAGTAATCTGCATGTTCTGGCTATCATGAATCTCATGTTAAGTTGTTTTTTTTGAAGTTTGTAAAATCTTACATGTTACATATAATACAATGCTTTGTTTTTTTTTTTTTTTATTTATTTAAATAAAACTGTACTAATTTATTATTCTCTTCTTTTTCAGGTTCCTAGGGTGTTGCATCTTTTCTACAGGTTGGTTGTCCAGCCAAATACATCTAGAGCTCACACATTTGCAGAAGAATTCCTAGCATGTGGTGGCATAGAAACTCTTCTTGTTCTGCTCCAGAGGGAAGCTAAAGCTGGAGATAGTGGTGTCCTGGAATCATTGTCAATGAATCCTGAACTTCAAAAAACTGAGATTGATGGTGGTAATGAAATGACAAAAGGAAGTCAGGATGATGAAGGATCAAAGGAGAAAAGCAAAGCCATCTTACAAGACAACGACCAAGGTTCTCTATCTGTTGATAGTGGTAGTAGCCCTGATCCTAGTTCTCCTGATGTTAACGGTGACAGGATATTTGCCTCTGAAATTCCTTCTGTCAAGAATTTAGGAGGCATAAGTCTATCCATTAGTGCAGACAGTGCTAGAAAAAATGTCTACAATGTTGATAAAAGTGATGGCATTGTTGTTGGGATAATAGGTCTCTTAGGTGCTTTAGTAGCTACAGGACATCTGAGATTTGGTTCCCGTGCTGGTCCTGATACAACAAGCAACCTTTTGGGTGTTGGACTCCATGACAAAGGTGGTACTATGTTTGAAGACAAGGTTTCTCTTCTACTTTATGCTTTACAGAAGGCTTTTCAAGCAGCACCCAACAGGCTAATGACTAGCAATGTTTACACAGCTTTGTTGGCTGCCTCGGTATGACTACCTTCATCATATCCCTACTCCATATTTCTATACTGTTGTGCAAATGGCTGTTATCTTTTTTATTTTTTTTTATAAAAGTTCTATCTGCATTCTGCAATGTCTTTACCATGCTTTATTCAGTATAAGTCCATTCTTCATTTTTGGCCATTATAAGTTTGTATATTGTTCTTAAAATTTTCTGCATATCTGCATAAATATCAAGAATATGAATGCGTTTGCATTTGTAAATATGAGCAAAATTTAAAGTTATTAATTTTGAGATTAGACAAAATTCTTGTTTATAGTGATCTATCAACATGCTACTTAGATTGATTGAATTATGAATTTATCAATTAATAGATAAAATGGGCAAATTTAGTTTTTTCTGTCCTGTGTCCTTTCATTTCTTATGCAAAAAAATTTATGTATATATTGTCTCTCACACCTTTACATTGCCATGAAATTTGAGCAAGTTGCACCTTGTGCTTTGTAATTGTTCATGTTCTTGGTGTATTTTAATATTTATTGGTGGTATTTGGGCACCATCATTCTTAAGCCTCTATGTATTATTTCTTTAAGGGATACTATGTTATTGTTGACATTATGTTGTTTTAGGCATAAAAAGGGAGGAAAATAAGAAAATAGAGACAAAATACTTTGAAAGTGATATTAACTTGATATGGTATGATATAAATTACAATGTGGTACAGAACATAAAGCACTAACCTTTATTTATACTAATATTAAATCATAATCCTAAACTAACTAAGGAAATAAATCATAATATAATAAAGAAATATGAAAACTAAGGAAATTGGGAAACTAATCCGAAGAGATAATCTGAGTTGCTCTAAAATATTTTGAGATATAATATTGATATTATGAGATATTTTTCATATAGACTAACAGTTATCAAATACCATGGTGTTCAAATTTCCCATGACTGGTGTGAACTTGAAAATATAGATAGAGTACCGATGAATGTGTTGATATTGGATGACCTGGTATCTATATTTGCATGATTTTGGCATTCCAAACATTGGTATCCAAGATATTGGGTTATTATACATTCTACATATCTCTGTGAAGGTGTTGGCCCACCATTTGTCTCAGTTCTGTGTTATTGGAATCTATTGTCACTTTCGGGATGTTGTTTCAGTGATGCATGTCTTTGTTCAAAATGCTACTGTCTTGTTTGTTTCACATTTATGTCTGCAAATTTCATTCCCAAATTCTGTGATAGTGGCCATGCAAGTTTCTTGAATTAATTTCTCATTACTCAATCTTTCGTCAGGGGGAAGTTTTTTACTTACCAACTAAAAATTTTGTTTCTCATTGAAGGGAGAAGGAAATTTGCTAATATCAATGTAAAATACCCTCTTATTAACCATGACAGAATGCAAAGAAAGAAAAATATAAAAGCCTTCAAGTCTCTTTGAATGCTTATTGGTGAAACCCGTTGAAAAATGTCATTAGGTGATCAAGTTGCTAAAATGGTAATACTATCCTCATTAGCTGATGTTTTCATTTTCGTTGTTTTTTTGGGTTGCTTTCTTTCCATTTCAGATCAATGCCTCTTCTTCAGAGGATGGGCTAAACTTCTATGATTCTGGTCATCGCTTTGAGCATTCACAACTTTTGTTGGTGCTTTTGCGTTCCCTTCCATTTGCACCTAGGCCACTACAGAGCAGAGCACTACAGGTATTAGCCTAACACTAACAATGCTCATTTTTGACAACATGCACCTAATGTTTATAAATTGTATTTTATTTGATTGATGAGGTGTTTGCTGTTTCATGTGTTTTTGCTCTAGCCTGTTGCATCTTAATGAACTTCTCAATACAGCTTACTTCTTCATTGATGTGCTGCTTAATTTATGCATTTGAATTTCTTGTATTTTATAGATTTTGTTAGGGCTTAAGTTTGCTTTATTTTAAGATTTGAAAGATAATGGTGGAACACAGACTTTTCTGGACGTAGGCTGGTACAAAACTAAAGCTAATGACAGCATAGCTTGTTATAACCTACATTTTTCTCTTATTTTAACCAAGATTAGTGGCAATTGTTTTTTCCCTCTTTCTTCCCCCTCTTTTAAGCATAAATAGTAGCTGTATACAAAAGACATGCTTTGTAATGAAATTTTATTGTACCATCTCGATGATGTTTAATTAGAATAGCTAGTCATCTGCTTGTGTAGTACTTCTGTTATCTGTTACAGTTAGAGTTAGTTTTAATTGACTGGAACTGAATGCTGTAAGCTGTAGTCAGTTGTGATTTCTTTTGTCAGTTAGAAAGATAGCCGTAACTTCATATTGTAATTGATCTCAGTTCAGAGAAAACTTCTGTCTGTAACAGAGTTCAAATTACACCTCAGATCTCTCTGTTTTCTCTAGCTTTGTCATTCTTCCTCTCATTTTCTTGGAATCTCTGCCCTTATCAATGTTCAACTGTTAGGAGTTAGGGGGTTTGATAGGACAGTTATTGTAGTTTGTTAGTAGAAGGGTTAGTCAGTTAGAGGGGATTTGAGAGGTAAATAAATAGGACGGTGTAAGGGAAGAGGCCTTCTACCTTGTATCATTTGTAGATTGAACTTTTGATCTGTGGAAGGAGAAATGCTTTGGGAAGGGGAAACCCTTAGAGGAGAATATCTCTCCTATTATCTGTTCTTTTGCAATCAAGAAATACAATCTTTCTTTTGTTTCTTTTATTTTCTAATCCTGGTTCCTAACATCAACACATGGATTATTTCAGAGTGTCCCACTGGCAGACATGCAAAGGGACCAAAAAGGAGATTATGTTATTTTCTCTTTATTTCTGTTTTCATAGTTCTTCTTTCCTATACATTTTCTTCTCTTATCAAATAGAACAATTAATAAGGGGGTATTGTATCTTAAGTTCCATTTTAGAATCTCTCTCTCAATTTCTTTCAGATACTATTAGAGCAGTTCTGTTCTTTTATGGCCTTAAGTACTTTTTGCATCAGACTTAACTTAAGAAAGGTTCATGTATATGCCACAGCCATATAGAAAGTTTGCTATAGAACTTTGTCAAAGGAAGTAAGATTTCCAATTATGAATATAGTTCCTACTTGAGATCTTTTTTATACCACCTAGTTTTGAGCAGCTTGTTTGTATATGATTTCAGGATCTTCTATTTTTGGCTTGCAGTCATCCTGAAAATAGAAGCGCGCTGACAAGCATGGAGGAATGGCCTGAGTGGATTCTGGAAGTCCTGATCTCAAACTATGAGGTAATAATATGAATCAAAAACAAATTTCTAATTGTCTCTCTTTTATTTTTTTAGTTGTCTTCTTTTCTCTTTAATATTTTTTGTCATACATACACACAATAAATTCATGCCATCTTCTTGTGTACTACACAAACATATTTGTATGGCTCTTGTGAAGATTCTTTAACTGTGCTACTTGTGTACTTTTGTTTGACAGGTGGGTGCAAGTAAATTATCTGATTCAACAACCATTGGAGACATGGAAGACCTTATACATAATTTCCTTAGCATCATGCTAGAGCACTCAATGCGCCAAAAGGATGGATGGAAGGTTGAAATTTGTTAGAATTGTTCACTTCTTTCATGTCTACCTAATTGATGTTACTGCCAGTTCTTGCCCAATTTTCTTTTTCATCATGTTGCTGTTGACAGCATGCATATGCAACAGTATGTTTGCCTGTTTCCTGTATCTTTACTAAATCTTTGTTTCATTGGCTGAGGTTGTAACTGTTGAACATCAAATATTAGACATTTCTTGAACTTGCAATGAATTTATAAATCATTTTTTGATTCACTGGGGTTTATTTGGGCATGCAGATATACAAAGGGCTGCTTTCTTCTTTTTCTTTTTCCCTTCATGGTAAAGGAAGAAATTTCATTTGAGTGAAGAGAAAAATACAACCAGGGGATAATGTCTTCTAAATAAAGAAACCAAATGAATACTGGGGGTCAGAGGTTGAAAAATGTAACAGAGCTTCGCGTATTTGATAGTATATATCTTGTCCTGTCCTGTGTGATAAAATGAGAATATTTTGGATGTTTTCTACTAAACCTGTTCTCTTTGAGCAATGAATTATCTATGAAGTACTAAAATTTCATTTTAAGACTAGTAATATATTATTTAGTCATCACATTAGTGTAGTCATCCATGGGAAGTTAACTTTTGTCCTGGACCTGGAATTTCTATATGGAGCGGCAATTAACTGCTGAAATATTGTGGGACTTCTTTGTCATCACATAATGTCAGTCTGCTGGAATATCCCTTCTATTGTCCATATTTGTTTGCTTGCATGATTTCTGGTTTTATCAGATTAATTCATACTGCTCAGTGCTGCTCATTGTGTCCAGGATATTGAAGCGACTATTCATTGTGCAGAATGGCTTTCTATTGTTGGTGGATCTAGCACAGGAGAACAGCGACTAAGGTAAGTTTATGCATCCATTATGAGCTCTGAGTATTTACTTCTCCAGTTCTTCTATTATGTTATTTGACTGTTTAGTAATTGTACTTGGTTTCATTTCATTTTATTTTGATGCTGTTTGACATTGTTTCCTAACTATACATTTCACTGTTCTTTTAGTCTGAAAACATATATTCAATATAAAACCATTCATGAGCTCTTATGTATATGTAACAGCTTAATCGTTTAGGGGAGTTGGTCCTTGACATGGCATCAGAGCCTTTTAACCAAGTTTTTTTGGAGTTCAATCCTCTCCCATTCTAATAAAATTTAAATTTCAGCACGATGTAGGGTGAGCCTGCTTTGTCTATGCACAAGCCCAATGGCTCTTGGGTGAGGGGGGTTTGTTAGATATACAACCAATCATGAGTTTTTACCTTACAGTTTGTGCTTTTAGTAGAGTTGATCCTTGACAGCATACTTGTGGCATCATCACAAATTTGGAAGAGACATCCAATTCTCTAAATTCTTTAGGAAATACAATGTTTGGAAGCTATCATGTTGCCATGTTTCATCTATAAATGCGACTAAATCATATTTTCCGTAGGGGCATGATTTGAAATAGGATGCACAAAACTGCTCATAGCATCATACTCCCTCCATTTCAAATTATTTGTTGTTTAAGATAATGCACACATCTTAAGAAAATTATTAATTGCACTAATTACTAAGAGAAAAAAAAATCTTTAACTAAACTCTTATTAGATGTGTTATGAGTATAGTTGTAAATTTATGAACATTTAGGTGAGATACTAACAAACAAGGGTATTTTAAGGAAGACAAATAATTAATGCTTTCTAAAGTGACAAATATTTTGAAACAAACCAAAATTCACAAAATGACAGATAATTTGAAATGGAGGGAGTATTTTGCTGTATAGTAAAGGTAGTAGCTAAAGAAAAATATGCTGAACCTTTGAAAAGTTTTTGTTCCACACTTCCACTGGAATTTGTACCAGGTTTTGGTAAATTCTAAAATTGAATAAAAGTTGCCAACACTTGATGATGAAATATGATGAAGCAATAGGGGTATATGTTCCACATTGGTTGACTAGGAATCCAAATAGGAACAATTATGTTGGAAATGGAAACAGGCTCGAAAAAATTGATGTTTATAGCGATGATCCTAGTCTAGGTTTGTAGAAAAGATTATGAAGAAATTTGAGGAGTTTTACAAGCTCATGCTATACTACCATATTGTTCCCTTGTTTTGATTGAAAGTTTCCAGTGGCAGTTTACAGTTCTTTGTTTCATGTCATTTATATAATCATTCTTTTCTGGGTTAATTTCTGTCTTGAAGGCGTGAAGAATCGTTACCTATATTTAAGAGGAGACTCTTAGGAGGCTTGCTGGATTTTGCTGCTAGAGAATTGCAGGTTCAGGTACATCTTGTTTTCTATCCTTGTTGATTTTCCTTATGAAGAGTTTTGTACATCATATGCCATGACATGATAATGTTATTCATACTGTTATTGTTTTTCCTCCAGTTATTTAAGGTTCTAAATGTCTATGCACACCTAATAAAGAAATCCCTCTTATGCCTAAGCACAGATAGATATTAAAATCCAAAGTCCTATGTACAAGAATGAGTACAATTATCTATATTTCTTGTTTTTGTTGAAGAGTGGAAGAAAAAACAGCAATAATGTCTACACACATCTTTTACTTAATGCAGACTCAAATTATTGCTGCGGCTGCTGCTGGTGTTGCAGCCGAGGGTTTGTCACCAAAAGATGCTAAGGCCGAAGCTGAGAATGCTGCCCAGTTGTCTGTGGCTTTAGTAGAGAATGCCATTGTGATACTTATGCTTGTTGAAGATCATTTACGGCTACAGAGCAAACAATCCTCTTCAGCACGTTCTGCAGATAGTTCACAATTTCCACTTTCTGCTGTGTATCCAATCAATAATCGCTCGATTTCATTGTCGACAATTGAAGAATCAACAGAAGTTATGGATGATCACAGATCACTAGCTAGTGACTCCGGGGGAGTCCCTCTAGATGTATGCATACAGTAATCTAAAACTAGACATGCATACTTGTTACAAATAAATATTGATGTGTAGTTTTTATTTTGTAGATCCACAATGCTGTTTCTGTTATTCATACAAAAAATGATGCCATGGTGACATACTGTCATTTTCTGCAAATAATTTTTTAGGCTTTAATATCTTTTTGGTCTCTCAAATTTGGGCCAAGTTTGCTTTTGGTCTCTCAAATTTAAAAGTGATTTTTTTAGTCCCCTAATTTGGAAATAGCTCACTTTTAGTCCCTTTTTTGTGATCTTTTTAGTCTCTGGTAAAGACCAACAGTGGGCTATTTCCAAATTACGCGGGACTAAAAAAATGACTTTTAAATTTGAGGACCAAAAGCAAACATGACCCAAATTGAAGAGACCAAAAAGATACTTAAGCCCATTTTTTTTAATACACATTGAATTATTATTTTTCAATACCTTTTCTGTCTTCTTATTATCTCTAACTTCTGTGCTTATTCTTCAGATTTAAGAAACTATGTGTAGACTATTTTTTTGTTTTCTTTATTTGCCTTACTATTCATTTCATTTGCATTCATGTTAATTTGAAATGTCTAGTTCTTCTCATTTTCATTTACTTTTATATTGGTGAAACTCATGCTGTCATGATTTTCTTAGGTCCTCTCTTCAATGGCTGATGGAAGTGGTCAGATCCCTACTTCAGTGATGGAAAGGCTTGCTGCAGCAGCAGCAGCTGAGCCTTATGAATCTGTTTCTTGTGCTTTTGTGTCATATGGGTCCTGTGCTAAGGATTTAGCCGACGGCTGGAAATATAGGAGCCGTTTGTGGTATGGTGTCAGCCTTTCTCCAAATCCAGCTGCATTTGGTGGTGGTGGGAGTGGATGGGATTTTTGGAGGTCTGCTCTGGAGAAAGATGACAATGGAAACTGGATTGAGCTTCCTTTGGTGAAGAAGTCTGTGGCAATGCTCCAAGCATTATTGCTAGATGAGTCTGGGCTTGGTGGTGGTCTTGGTATAGGTGGAGGGTCAGGTACAGGAATGGGAGGGATGGCTGCATTGTACCAGCTATTAGACAGTGACCAGCCATTCTTGTGCATGCTTCGAATGGTTCTTCTATCAATGAGAGAAGATGATGCTGGCGGAGATCGTATGCTGATGAGAAGTACAAGTATTGAGGATGCAGTGTCTGAAGGAAGAAAACCACGGTCAGCACTTTTGTGGAGGTAAAACAACTTATTCAATCTAAGTATCTAACTTATTTATAGTTCAAAATAATAAGCCTGCATTTGATAACTTCTCTTCCTCATGTGTTCCAATGGCTTCATAATATGCTCGTCTTTGACCAACCAATAATAAGCCTGGTCTCTATCAGATGTTGGAACCATCTTCAAGATTCAATACCCACAGCTCCAAGATCGGAGCTTTGATACCAGTTGATAGAAATCTGGTATATTTACTAGAAAGAATAGGGAAGAACTCTCCAATTTACAGAATAGAACACACACTGCAAAACTTTGAGGGTCTGCAGCTCTCAATGCCAAAAGGCCCTAATTTTCTCTCAAAATGATGAGATGATTTGTCTCTCCCCCTCCCTTCTTTATTTATAGGCAATATGCCTTATTTTTTCTACTATCCCAGCCCACTCAACTAACCTAACTAACTAATTCCCTCACTAACAGACACCTAACTAACTACTAATGGCTGTTCATCATGGTCTTTTTAAGGGGGTGTCTTTGTCAAGCCTCTAGAGAGATTGGCATGCAGTGTTACAACTTACATGTTTCTTGTTCTTAGTTCTTTGTTTTTTTGTCCTTTTGTTCTTGGTATATTTCTTGAGGATCTCTTATCCTCTTGCTTTTATGCCTGTCTTTTCTCTCTTGAGAAATCCTGTTTATAAATAAAATGAATAGTACAAAGAGCATATGACATCCTTACAAGAAAATACAACACCTATAAACTACATGATTGGGTCATTTTTCAAGGCATGCTAATCTCTGCAAATATATCGAAGAAATGCCTTTAAACAGTCCATGAGCAGAACACCGTAGTCAAAGCAAAGATAGTAACCCTGTTCCAATTGTTGTCTAGGGTTTAGGGTTTAGAGATGACTAAGAAAGTAATCCTGTTCCAATTATTTTCTAGAGATGACAAACAGTAAAGACACCAGAGAACAACAAAGACAGTTCTTCCAGAGGATTTTGGGGAGAAGAGATGAAAGTAAAGTGTCAGAAAGAAGAGTATTTCCAACCCAAGTATCCTCCCATACTAAACCATCGCTGAGAGTTAGGGCGAAGAGAGATATGAAAAAAGATAATACTTGAGAAATAAACTTCCAAGCACTAGCATGAGTAACGTTTCTCATAGACTTGGTGCCCCACCTGTTTGGATGTGAACCATGTTTCAAATAACTTCATGTCACAAGGAAGAGAGTTTTACAGGAAACCACCAAGGCCACTTAGCTGCCAAAGCCTCATTTTTAGACACCAAATTCTGTAGACTCAACCCCTACCTTATTTTGGGGCTTTGTTCCATTGAAATTTTCTCTTTTTATTTGCTGTTTTATTTCTTCATTTTTCATTATGGAGAATCCCTAACCCTCCGAATTCCTTGCAGTTTTGTTCTGTCTGTCTTAATAAATTTTTTCTTTTATAACAAAAATGTATCAACTTCCTTCATTTGCTAACCTTGGGAGTCTGAAAATAATCTATTATTAAGACAAGGTTATAGAAAAACTGTTAGTAGCATAATTTTCTTTTTCTATTTGCCTCATTTGAGCAGTTGTTTAAAAGTTTTCTAAATTTATAATTTGAAACAAACAGACTGATGGTATTGAAGAAGGTTTAATCTTGTTTGTTTATTTATTTATTTGTAATTTGAACAGTGTTCTCTCACCTGTTCTCAACATGCCAATTTCTGATTCTAAGAGGCAAAGAGTTTTGGTAGCATGTTGCGTGCTTTATTCCGAGGTTCGTGTTATCAGCTTATCCTATTTTTCATTCTTTGGTGTGCACAATATGTGTCATTTTTCTATCTTTTGTGCACGACCATTTTAGTTACCATAGTACAACATCTGGTCAGGTGTACCATGCTGTTGGCAGAGATCAAAAGCCTCTTCGTAAACAGTACCTTGAAGCTATTTTACCACCATTTGTTGCTGTCTTAAGGAGATGGCGCCCCCTTTTGGCTGGCGTTCATGAGCTTGCTACTGCTGATGGCTTGAATCCTCTTATTGCAGATGATCGTGCATTAGCTGCTGATTCCTTGCCAATTGAGGTACTTTACTTTGCATGTTTATATATAAACATATTGAAACATATGTATGTGCATGCATATACATGCATGCTTTCATATGTGCAATATAAGGTGCTTGTAACTTGTTTGGTATCCTGTGCAATGCATGGATAGGCTACTTACTAATTTATAAGTAGTTATTATAAAGATAAAAATATTAAATATTCATTTTATGATTTATGTTAAATTTTTATGTAATTTGTCTAAGATTTTTATCTTCATGTTTTAGACTTAATCATAAGATTTGTATATAAATATTCTGTCAAATGAATACTTACAATCATGGGAAAAAATATGTATTGCCGACTACCATTATTTTTGGTTTTCTTAAAATTTTTTGACATCAATTTAGTTTATTGATTATATAAAATAATATGTATTTAGTGTTTTTTAGATAGTTTATATAACTTAAATCCTTCAACAATTAAAAATATCACTAATCTAGTTCTTTAATTGTATAATCTTAATATTATTTTGTAATCATAAAAATTATATTATTATATACCTTAAGTCTTGTGATATATATAAAAAATTAATATGCTTTGCTTTTGAAGAAATATGTGATTGTAGAAAGTGTTTAAAATTAAAAAAATAGTTGTGCGAATGAAAATTAAGCAAACTAAAGGTTGGAAATATTTTTAGTATGAATTAGTTGGATGAATGGTGAAAGAAGAGGGACAAGTGATTGTATTTGGATGAACAATATAATTTAGTTTGATAAATAGCAAGAGAATAGGGGCAAATATGTAATTTGACTTGAATGAATAGTGTTTCATAAAGGTTGAAAATGTTTATATTCTAACGGGAAGGGGTTGTCCTAGTTCATTGTATCAGTTTCAACATAGTCACTTTTACGTTCTGTTACTGTTATGCTACTTTTGTTAACTGTAAACAGCATCTTTGAATTTGGGTTTAGGGCCTAATTCAACCCCACAAAACTAGTTTGTGAGGTGAGGATTGCCCAAATCTTATAATGACTACATTAGCCATATCTCTAGTTGATGTGAGATCTCAACACACCCCCTTAGCCCAGGACTGGCTATCTGAAGCATGGACAAATGTGGGTGGCCCAATAACAACACTCCCATACCTAGGAGTAGACATTTAGATCGTAGACAAATATGGGTGGCCCAATAATGGATCTTGGATAGGCCCTAATATCATCTTAGAATTTGAAAGTAGCAATGAACAGTGACACGAACAGTTGTGATGACAGTATGGTGAACAATCGCATGACAGTAGCGACGGGTCTAAATCAGAATGAAGGCAACTCAGACCTCCCCACAATGAAGTTGGAAGGATTTAGATGCAGAAGGAGACCTCCAAGATCTGGAGCTCTGTTACCAACTTGAAAACTAGAAAGATTTGAAAGGAGGAAGCTAAAAAGTAATTTTATTTCTAATCTAAGTATTTCAAAATGGAGGAAATCACTCCTGTATATAGACTTTATCACATTTAATTCAGGAACCTTAAGAGACAAAAAACTTTACGATTCTCAAGAGCTTAAGAATCTGTACAGGCTAATTAAAGATAAAAAAAATAAATTCTATTAATTACAATGATTATTTTCTACAACAGAGCACTAATCATATATTCTATTATCTGCTACCTCTATTGTATATTATGTTGTCTGTTGCTATACGTTAAGAACTAACAGTTGTCACCTTGTCAGTTAGAGTTGCAACTCTAACTATATATGGTTGTAACAGATCTCTGTGGAGATCATCTTTTACAGAATACAGATCTGAATCTCTGTTTTCACTGTCTCTGTTACTCTAGTCTCTCCTCTGTAGCTTTCTCTCATTTTCCCTCACTTTCCATTTTATTCTTGAATCCTAACAAGCTGCAGCAATTCTGTTATCTGCTGTTAGTTGTAGTTTGTTGCACTCTGTTAGAAGCAGACTATCAGCTGTAGTGGTAGTTTGCTACAGCCTGTCACTACTGGCTTTCAGTTTTAGTGGCTGAACTGCATGCAATTAGCCAATTACAGCTTTAGTTAGGTGCATTGAGTGTCTTGTTATATAGTTCAGTCTCAGCTTCGGAGCACACTTTTGGAAATTTCGCATTACTGAATATATGAAACATATCTAATATCTCCATTATATCTTGTAGAATAATTTAGAGTATCTTGGATTATCTCATTATAAGTTTTCATATTTCCTTGTATTTCGTGGTTTGTTTCCTTATTTAGTTATGATTATGATCTAGTATTATTATAAATAAGGGTTCAGGCTTTATGCTTCTGTAGAACATACACACATTACAGTATTCTAGAGAATATTGTTCACATTTTCTATTTTCCTCCCTTGATTCCTAAAACCCTATAATTTCAACATGATATCAAAATGTTAATATCTTTTGTGACTGTCCCATCATTGTTTTGCTACCTAGTTCCCCAAAATCCATACCTCCACCTTATTTTTCATGATTAGATTTTTTTCTTCCGATTAGTTGTCTCCCTTGGCATGTATCTCTTCAGGACCCTTTGCAACTCCAATCGTCACCATTGCCACTTTCATGTTGTTGTTTGGTTTTGTCATTATTTTGGTTACTGAATGACTCTTTTCCAATTTCCATTGCTACATTGATGGGGAGGAAATTGGAAGGTATCTAGCCTCAGTCTCCATCTCAGATCTAATTTGGCCCTTCCAGTCTCTAGTCCTATACACTTTGGCCTTGCTCATCTTCGTCCCAGATGCCTGTCTCTGACTTTTGTCCCAGATGGGGTTTGGGATTGGTCTCAGTCCCAGATACCATCTGGCACACCAGTCTTATGTCCCAGACTCTTTGGCCTTGGTGTCTTCTGTCCCAAATGCTCTAGGCTTGTCTCCACCCAGACCATCTGGTGTTTAACATGATGTTTTCTTTCCACCAACAATTATTCTAGTGATATCTTTTCACCAATGAATCGTATAATGATGAATTGGTGGTGATTCTTACCAGCCTCTCATTGTGAATCATATAAATGGTGATTTTTCTTTTCCCTCTGATGAGTCTTGCACTGATGAATTCTCCACGGCTGTGATGCACACTGGGCTCAATTTCAATTTCAATTTCAATTTTTTGAGGGGGGAATTTCTGCTACTGATCATTTCAGCAAAATCTCTCCTTCCTTGGTGATGGAACATTCCAGCTAGCTCTTCAGGATGATGGTCATTCCAATTATTTTGTTGAGTTGTCTTTCTAGTGTTGCTCCTCTCTCCAACATCTCCAGCATCACTGTGTTGTCTTTCTAGCAATTTTTGGTGGAGCTTGTATTATATTTTCCTTTTTTTAAAGGGTTTATTTGTAACAAGCTTAAAGCTTAGTAAGCTTTAGTTTGAGGGGGTATTAGAATAATATAAAAAATATCTAATAGTTTGTTTTTATTTATCATAAAGTGATTTAGAGTATCTTAGACTATCTCAGATTATCTCTTTGGATTAGGATCCATATTTCCTTATTTTCATGATTTGTTTCTTTATTTAATTAGGATTATGATCTAGTATTAGTATAAATATGGGTTAGTGTGCTTTATATATTTTGTAACACATACAACACATCACAACACTCAAGGGATTATTATTCAAAGTCTCTATTCTCCAATTTCCTCCCTCAATACCTAAAACCCTATAATTTCAACAATATATATAATGCATATGTTCACACATGTATGTGCATGTGTTCTTATTCCTACCATTCTGAAATTGTGATGGGATCCATCTACCATATGTTTGTTTTTTTCCTTATGTTATCATTCTGTCAAGTTTACATAGAACTTTGTGGTACCAACTTAGTAAAAATGGGTTTTTGTTATCTGAGTGCTAACTATTAAAAGTGGAAAACCATTAGATTTGTATATTCTTTTGTTTTTGTTATATAACTATGTGTCTGCTTGTTTGCTTGTTCACTACAATAATGATATGCTAAAACTGAGATTCGTTATGCTGCTAATCTTGTATTCATTGTGATGTGCATTTACCAACTGATATTTCTTTCAGGCCGCTCTTGCTATGATATCTCCAGCCTGGGCTGCTGCTTTTGCATCTCCACCTGCTGCAATGGCATTGGCTATGGTTGCGGCTGGTACTTCAGGGGGTGAAAGCCATGCTCCTGCAACAACTTCCCAGCTTAAGCGCGATACTTCATTGATGGAACGAAAACAGACTAAGCTTCATACATTTTCAAGCTTTCAAAAACCTTTGGAAGTCCCTAATAAAACATCACCCCTTCCGAAGGACAAAGCTGCTGCAAAAGCTGCTGCTTTGGCAGCTGCTCGTGATCTTGAGAGATTTGCAAAAATTGGTTCTGGAAGAGGTCTTAGTGCCGTTGCAATGGCCACATCTGCACAGCGAAGGAATGCTAGTGATATGGAGTGGGTTAAGAGATGGAATATTTCTGAAGCAATGGGAGTTGCCTGGATGGAATGTTTGCACCCGTTGATACAAAGTCGGTATATGGGAAAGACTTTAATGCCTTTTCATATAAATATATTGCTGTTCTTGTTGCCAGTTTCGCCCTAGCAAGGAATATGCAACGGTCTGAGGTTTGTTTACTAATTGTTTCTATGGAGTTCAGATTATTGAGAAACTGCATGTTAAATATTTCCTGTTTGCCAGATTGACAGGCGTGCTTATGTAGATGTAATTGCTCGGCATCGAATCAGTACTGGAGTTCGTGCATGGCGCAAACTTATTCACCAGCTAATAGAAATGAGAAGTCTTTTTGGGCCTTTTGCAGATCATTTATACAGTCCACCTTGTGTATGTTGTGATACTATTCTTCACATTGTCTTTACCAAACTCACATTCTTTGTAGCATCTCATCCCTTTCTACCATAAATTCTCTTTTTGAGATATAATTAGAAAATGACTCCAAGGAGACGTGCATTGTGTTTCTTGCTGTTTATTCCTGTGACAAATCAGAAAATTGTAAAACAAATTTTGGCGTTTTTGTGTTTTGTTCCTAACGTTTATATGGGGCCCTTTGGTTTTGCTATCTTACAATTTGGGTTTTGGACCTAACTTAACTCCAAAAGCTAGCTCAAGAGGTGAGGATTGTCCCCCACTGTATCTTGGCTATATCACTAGTTGATGTGGGACTTGGGTTTTTTTTCCAATATACCCCCTCAAGCCCAGTACTATTGGGCTTGGTGCATGGATAATATGGTAGGTAGCTCATTAATGGATCAAGGGTAGGCTCTGATACCATCTTACAATTTTAGTTTTTTGCTTAACTTAATCTCAAAAGCTAGCTCAAGATGTAAGAGTTCCCCCCCCCTCCCCCCCTTCTTAGATACTCTATCTTGGCCATATCACTAGTGAATGTAAGACTTGGGTTTTTTCCCAATATGCAAAGAATTGGACTGCTGCTTTAATCTTATGCTTTGCTTTTTCTGTTTTCTTTTTCTTGTTAGGCCTTTGGAGGATGCATTATCTGGCCTACTTGTGCTCTCTTTTCTAGTAAAAATACATCAAATAGCAAAATATTTGAGTTCATTTCATTATACTAATTACTTTATAATTTTCTAGGTTTTCTGGAAGCTAGATTTAATGGAAAGTTCTTCAAGGATGAGAAGATGTTTGAGGAGGAATTACCATGGCTCTGATCATTTAGGTTCTGCAGCCAATTATGAGGATTATTTTGGGGAGAAAAATGACCAGCACACTCCAATTTTGTCGGCAGAAGCAATCTCATTGGAGACAGTCAATGATGATGAAGAACAGGTTGAGATTGAGAATCTAAATGCTAGTGTCTGTGAAGTTGATGATAAAGGAGACGATCAGGCTAGACTATCTGAAACAGCTGAGCAAACTGTTCAGGCAGCTTTAGAATCCGTGCAACTCAACATGCAAGTGATGAAGACCTTGTCCAGAGTTCTTCAGCGATTGCACCTGGGTATGTACCTAGTGAACTTGATGAAAGAATTGTTCTCGAGCTACCGTCATCAATGGTCCGACCACTTAAGGTCATACGGGGAACCTTTCAAGTAAGTTTTATGGGCCTTATTTAATATAATTTTTTCAAAGATGTATTGAGTTATACATGTGAATGCCTTCCTTGATAGTGAAATTATCCTGATGAAATTGCTTTTGTGGGATTGTAGATTTTGTGTACTATATTTATTGAATTTCATAGCCACTTGGAAAATGTGTTTTGTGTGCTTACCTAGGTGGGATATACAAAAAAAGATTAGATGTAGGAAGATTTTTGCACTAATATTTTTTGCAAGAAAGTTGTATTATGACTTCTGAATTTTTATTAGAATATCAGAGGTAGAGAATGATGCAGGATAGGTTAGGATAATTTAAGTTATTTTTGGAATAACTTTATTACCTAATTTTTGGGATCTTATCTTTTTTTGGAACCTTGTCTTAGGAATTTTATCTCATCTTTACAAGTTATTTGTTCCTATATTTAATTAGGATTAGGAATCTAGCATTAGAATAAATAGGACATTGGGTTAGTGAAAATAATTCCTAACAAATACATAAATAGCTCAAATACAGCCAAGGAGGCGTGATATTAGGAGCAAAACAAAGTAAAAATAAACATTAGCAACTGTTTGATTACTGTTTTCGATAAACAATTTTTTCTTTTCAAAAACATAAAGAATTTATTACCATGTTTTGTTTTCCAGTGTTTAAAACAGAAATTGGAGAACATTTATGAGCTGTTTTTGTTCTGTTTTTCAATTTTATATTCCAAAACAAACAAAAAACAGAGAACAAGTGGTTCATAAATAGCAATCATGTAATATTGAACACTTACAAAAAAAAAAAAAAAGTTCCGACTCTTCCTCTTGCCTCTTTCTCTAATTACTATCTGGCTTTACATGCTTGGCGCTGTTGTCATTCTACTCCCAGCTCTGCTGCTTCTGGCAGCACAAATTACAGGGTGGCGTGGGAAATTGGGTTATGTGAATGATGTGTTGTTGGAAGATTTGGATTTTCTGCAAGTGTGGATTTGGTGCCTGAGCATTGATTTGGGGAGTTTGGACCCACCTAGTTGTGGGGAATCAACTATGAAAGTAATCAAGGGCTTGCATATTTTTAGAAAATGTTTTCTATTTTCACTGTTAATTATAAAAAAAATTCATTGTTTTTCTTTATTTTCTGTTTGCAAAGATTTGTACAATAAACATTGAAAACAAAAAAAATATTTTTATTGTTTCCTTATACAAACCTTTGAAAATAGGAAACAAAGTGAAAACAACAACCCACTAGGTGAGGTCGGCTACATGGACCACACAACACCATTTGGCTTGGTTAACCAAATTCTTAGGGATATTATTTACCATGTAATCTCTTTTCATAATTTCCTCTAATGTCCTTCTTAGTCTCCCTCTTTCCCTTTTCATAGGGATAGAAACTATGCAATATACTCTTTTGGCTTTCTTTACACATGTCCAAACCACCTTAATTGATTTTCTGCCTTTTTCTTGATAGGTGTCACACCATTATCTCCTCATATACAACCATCTTGTATCATGTCCATTTTTGTTTGACCACACACCCATCTTAATATACTCATTTCCACTTTTTTCTTTTGTTGTCCCTTTAAAGCCCAACATTCACTATAATAGAATATAGTTGATAGTATAGCAATTAGCAATACGATTAAACTCACCATTAAGCTTGGTAGGAACTTTGTGGTCACAAATAACCTTTGGTGCCTTTCTCCATTTTAACACCCAACTTGTATCTTATGTGTGACATCTTTATTAATTTCCCCATTATTTTGTAATATTGATCTTGGATACTAAAACTTAGAAACCTGTGGTATGACATCTGCATTTTTTTGACCTCAAAAGTCATTTTCCTCTTGTTTTTTTGGCTAAAATTACAATGCATATACTTGTTTTACTTCTACTCAAGTGAAAATCCTTTAGTTCTAATGTTTGTCTCAGAAGCTCAAGTTTAAAGTTAATCTCTTCCTTTTATTTCTCAATTAAAACTGAACCATCCACAAAAAAATGCATCTAAAGATAATCTCTTGTATGTCCCCTGTTAAGCACATCCAATTCTTGATTAAACTAGTAAGGATTCAAGGTTGAGCTATGATGTAAACCTATCCTTATAAGAAAGTCTTTAGTCTCGCCTCCATGAGTTCTCATACTAGTAGTAACCCCATCATACATGTCTTGTATAGCTTGAATATAAGTCACACGAACAACTTTATTTTCCAAAACCTTCCCACAACACTTCTCTTGGCACTCAATCATATGCCTTTTCCAATTCAATAAAATCCATACGTAAGTTTCTTTCTTTGTTTTGATTCCTTTCCATTAACTCTTGGAGAAGAAAAATAGCTTTTATTGTGGACCTTTGCATAAATTCAAATTAATTCTCTGTAGTCCTAGCCTCTTCTCATAATCTATGCTCAATCACCTTTTTCCATAATTTCATTGTGTGGTTCGTGAGTTTTATCCCTCTACAATCTACACAATTCTGAATACTTCCCTTGTTCTTATATATTGGAACCAAAGTGTCCCTCTTCCACTCATCTAATATTTTCATAGATCTCAAAATCTCGTTGAATAGCTTAGCGAGCTAAGTGATACCCTGTTCTCCTACACATTTCCAAACTTCAATAGAAATACCTTTAGGACTATCCATCCTCTTAAGGGTTTCTTTTACCTCACCAACTTGAATTCTGCAATAGTAAATCAAATTCTAAACCTTCCATATTATAGGTCGATCATTGCCCATCATTGAAAAGATTAAAAAATAGTTCTCCCACTTTCTTCAATATCTTGATATATAACAAAAACTTTTTCTTCAATATCTTACTTGGTTCAAATTTCTTGATTTCCTTTCCCTATTTTTGGCAAGTTTATATATCTAACGTTCTTTATTCTTTGTCCCATGATCCCAAAAGCTTTACCCTTTGTTTGGTGAACAAGAAATAAGGTGAAGAGGAAAGAAATAGGTGGGAAATAAAAAGGTGAGTATGTTTGGTAGAGAGGAAATGAGAGAGGAGAGAAATAAAAAAAAGTGTGGGGCTCACTAGTTATTTTTACTCTATTTCTCATCTATTTTCATTCACCTTTTCTATTTTTATCCATCCTATTTCTTACTTATTTTTCTCCTTTCTACCAGACGAACCCTTAGATCTCTTACAGTTTTCCTTGTCTCATTTCTAGCCTTCCTTTTGGAAACTGGAAATAAAGTGAAAACAAAATGGAGTTTTTGTAATTAAAAGTGAAAACAATGAATGATAACAAAATATTTTTCAAAGTAAACCGGCCCTAAGGTGGTCATGGTACATGCTGGGATGCTACATGTTGGGTATTGAAGCATGCTCTTTCTCATCAAGTTGGGTTTTGTTCACAAATTGTTATTTTATGGAGCATGGTCTCTCTCTCCGCAAGTGTGGAAAATTATATTTTAAATCCATGGAATTTACAAAGATCACTATTTTATTCATATTATGTCATAAAAATGTAATTAAATTCTTTCACATGAGTAAATAAATTACAAAATAAAGTTAAAAAAAATGATGTATCAAATAAGTTTTTTTTTTTTTTTTAAAACATAATTTAAGAACAAATTTATCAGCAGATTTTTTTTTCCATAAAACTTTTAAAATTGTTTTCAAAACAGCATTATCAAACATACTTTTCCTTTCTTTTCATCTGAAAAGTAGGGTTTGAAAACTAATTTACAAAATAGTTTTGAAAAATCAAACAAAAACAAAAAAAAAACCATCAAATACACCCTTAATTTTCTAAACATAAGACCCAAAACTCGAAACAAGGGATTAGAGGAATAAAATAAACTACAGTAAAGGATATTGGGATTTAATCCCATCATACAAGGGATCCTGAATTGTTCCTAAAAGTGAGATGAAATATTTTGTTTCACATCATATCAATTTCATATCCTGTTATTTTCAGTCTCTATTCTCTATTTTTCACCTTCCCTGCCTTAACCCTATAATTTCACCTGTTTTCTTGTCCAAGGTATGGTAATAGCACTCATGTAAAGCACTAGTCTCTTATTGTAGGTAACCAATAGGAGGATAAATTTTATAGTTGATAACAGTGAGACCAGCACCACAATGGATGGTTCCGATTCCAGTTTTGAGGCAGGGAAACAAGAAAAAGATCGCAGCTGGCTAATGTCATCTCTTCATCAAATTTATAGTCGGAGGTGAGCTCATTTTGTAGACCATATTGTTATCTATTCATTCTGTTGTATTTTAGCATTGTCATTTCAAATATGGTGTGTTGTTAGGAGTTAGGTAGTTAAGACAGTTAGGATGTTAATTGGTTAGTTAGGGGGTGGGTGAAGTAAATAAATAGAGGAATGTAGGGGTAGGGGATTCATTCAGTCCTTTATCATTTGAGAATTGAGTTTTGGTCTTTGTGAAAGGAGAAATCCTTTGTTAAGGGAAAACCCTTGGAGGAGAGATCTCTCCTATTTTCTGTTTGAGTACTTCTTAACGTACACCTAGTGTCTACCTAGCACACTTGGTTAACCACATGTATAAATATAGTTATGTCTCACAAGTGGTTAAAAGTAAATAAATGTGATTATATATAATTATTGATATGTGGTAATATTAACCATTTTTAAAGCAAAGTTAACCACTATTGGACATTGACCTCATGACACTATTAACCATGTATAGATAATTGTATACAATCACGTTCATTTACTTTTAACCACTTGTGAGGTAAAGTTAACCATATTTACATATATAGTTAATTACATGTGACGGTCAATCACATCAGGACACTATTAACCAATTGTGAGTCAAAGTTAATTGTCATTAGACATTTCAATAACCTCATGACACTATTAACCACATATAGATAATTGTATACAATCACATTCGTTTACTCTTAACCACTTGTGAGGCAAAGTTAATCTTATTTACACACGTAGTTAACCACATGTTCAGGTGGCTGTCGGGTGTACTATTCCGGGGTGTATGTTCATCTTTTTCCTTTCTGTTTTTTCCATTCAATTCAATAAAATCTTTCTTTTCTTTCCCATTTCTATTCTTTGTTCCTAATAGAAGTTGAATGTGCACTGAGCCATTGACATATTTGATATTTGTCTTTGAGCCTATAAGGGAATATTCGTGATTAGTTTATAGTTAGTATTGTGTATTGTAGTTTTTGAAGAGTTGAATACTTCTGTCTCTTGAAGCACTTTATTCCCTTTTTGCTTAGGTACATGAAGTTTTCTGTGTCATAGTTTTTATTATTATGCAAAGTTATTGTTCATTTGCACTTGCAGTGTACTTTTTTTTTTAAACATGATTTTTGTGGCTTATTGTTACAGATACCTCCTTAGAAGAAGTGCTCTGGAGTTATTTATGGTGGACCGTTCAAACTTCTTCTTTGATTTCGGGGTATTTCTTCTTAAATATGCCAATTTCTTTCCTTTTATTTTTCAAGAAAAAGGATTTGGTCCTTTAAAGTAAGGGAGTGTACTTAAGAGGATAAAATATAGTCATAGCCGTTGGTTAAAAAATCGAAGGTTGAGATTGTGATTAAATTCATCCACATGTATAACAAACTATGAAGTTATTAAAATCTCAACCATTAATTTTCTAATCAACGCTTATAACTATACTTTATCCTCTAAAGTACATTCTTCTAATTTTAGAGAAGCTAAATCCCATGAAAAAATCCTTTTGTTTTTGAGATTATTCTTAACGCTGATATAATTCTTAACATTTAACTGATGGCTGTTAAATGTTGTACACTTATAATCCTTGTCTAAGACTCTGTTAAAAGCTTTAGCTATTACTTGGAAGTTCAAGAATAGTTTTATTTCTCTAACATGACCCTTCTTGCAAGAGCCTTTTGATCTTGAATTGTGGACAATGCACTGGCCCATTGAGCCTTAATGCTGAAATTTGATTTAATTTTGAAGAATGGAGTTGGAAAGGATTGGACTTTTGACCACTTGGTCTTGAAGGCTCTGATACCGTTTTAAAGATCAGCTCTTCTAAAGGCATAATCTGTTTGGTGGAGGCTAAATAATGGTTTAATATAACATTTTCCTTGCTAATTTCCTTTTCAGAGTGGTGAAGGACGAAGAAATGCATATCGCGCAATTGTTCAAGCACGACCTCCCCATTTAAACAATATATATTTGGCTACTCAGGTAATATCCTTTCTATGAATTTGTGTAAATTTTTCTGCATTTGGGTTTAATATATGAATAAATGTGAATGAAATATACAACTTATTTTGATGTTTACTGCAATTTTACATTTATGTTGATGTTATATATAGTTTTGGTATAGCTTTTGGTTTGCATGTTGTGGTTCAAGAATCTAAAGAAAGTTTCTTCTTGTTATAGAGGCCTGAACAACTTTTGAAGAGAATTCAACTCATGGAACGATGGGCTAGGTGGGAGGTAAGAGCCATAATTCATTAAGAAAAAATAGTTTGTATTATATTTGGATACTCACCACTTATGTACATGACTGCATGAATTTTGTACTTCCTTTGTGCAGATCAGTAATTTTGAATATTTAATGCAACTCAATACACTGGCTGGTCGTAGTTATAATGATATTACCCAGGTGATCTTTCCCCCCTCCCCCTTTAATTTACTTTATTTCATTAATCTATTTAATCCTATCTACATGATTTTCATCTATCATCATTACCTATTTTTGGCAGTATCCGGTTTTCCCCTGGATTCTTTCTGATTACATTTCAGAGAGCTTGGATCTTTCTAATCCTTCTTCTTATCGAGACCTTTCAAAGGTGTTATATACTGAATATTGCTTTAATAAATTAAAGGAAAAACATTTATAATTTGTTTTTTCATAATTAATCTTTTGATGTGATGCAGCCTGTTGGTGCACTCAACCCTGATCGTCTGAATAGATTTCAAGAGAGATATGCTAGCTTTGATGATCCAGTCATCCCCAAATTCCATTATGGATCACACTACTCAAGTGCCGGAACAGTGTGTCCCCTTTTTTTTATATTTCTAGTGTCTTTATTGATCATAATAGTTTGTTAGCATTCCAGCTGATATGCTCTTTTAGTATCTTCAATGATGTTTGGGTCCTAGGCTTATTTGCTTACTTTGAGTTTCATTTACCAAATTAGTGCAGTGCAGATAGTTTGATCCATATGGAGCTTTTTTTAAGTGGTTAACTGAACACAGATCTAATTTGATGTTTGATTGTATTGTATTGTGTGTATGAATTTTGTATGTCCAGATGAAGCTAGCATAATTCTTGCAGCATACTAACATAATTGCAGAGAAAAATTATTCAGTTATGAATGAGTGGACCCTAAATTGGGATATGTTGCCCTTGGGGCATATGATTTCAAAAGGCAACTTTACACTATTATAGTATGACCTTTTAGTAAATCATATTCAGATAAGTTTAAATCGATTGTTTTGGCTCCTCTCTTTCTGTGTATATAATGTAGGACAGTGGGTGACTTGGGATTTTATTGTTATTGGTTGGTTATCTGTTTCTCTGAGAAAATAATGATACGTGGGTTGGAGTGTTTCTTTAGGTTGTTAAGGCAATAACGCAAGCAATTCATTGGAATTGGAGGCTGTGGAGGTTCTTTGAACAGTAGATTCAGGCTTTTAGGGTTAAAGGGTTTTGGGGAAGGTTTGAGTGAATCAATTAGTTTTTGACAGAGTGAATTTTTAATGCTGATTGCCTAATATTGTATGTCATTGAAGGCTTGAATTTTACAGAAAACTAAAATGGGAAGAATCTCGATAGAAGCTCCATATCTATGATTTCTTAGGCACCACCACACCTTGGTTTTGATTACATTGGCAATCAAATTGGAAGCATTTTGCTGAAAAATATTCATATAATGTTCCGTACTAAAACTTTTTTTTATTCATCATCATGATCAACAACAACAATATAGCCTTACCCCACATATTTTTTATTCATCAATGCTAATAAAATTTATCACTGAAGAAATGAGCATCAGATCCTTTTAAATAAAACTCTCATTTTCAAGGGAAGAAGCCCTGATCCTGTGTAGAATTAGACTTGCTAATAATAGTTCAATAAGGAATGCTTAACATTTAATCAATTAAAATCCAACTACCTTTACTGAGGTGGACTTATAATTTACAGAAGTAAATAATCATAAACAGTTTTGATCTAGTAAGGTCTAAGGGATATATTTATTGGCCCCAAAACAATGAACTCAATCAATTTATGAAAGGATATTTTCTTTAAGCTTGTGCTTTCTTGATATTTTGCTGTCTGCTTCAGTGTTTCTTTTGCATTCTGAATTCAAGCCTCCTTTTTTGTGTGTATTAATCACTATGACTTCTGATGCCTGATTTTTCACTTTTGTTTCATAATAGAACAGCAATAGAAATAATTGCCCAGTATGATTGTAAATGCTGTTATCTTACATGGATTTTTTATTTGCTGATTCTGGATTAACTAATGTTAATCTTCTTTTATAGGTTTTGTATTATCTTGTTAGGGTTGAACCATTCACTACCTTTGCAATCCAACTACAAGGTGGAAAATTTGACCATGCAGATCGGATGTTTTCTGATATTTCCGCTACTTGGAATGGAGTTCTTGAGGACATGAGTGATGTAAAGGAATTGGTATGTATATAATTCTACAAAATGATTGGTTGATATACTTGTGTACATTAAGGGGCTTCTCTCTGGGTGTCTTCCATAGACTTTAATGGTTTTATTAATATTGAATGTTCATCATGGTTTTATTGAAACTGTTATCATAAACAGATTTTTATTTCCACTTTTTAGGTTCCTGAGCTATTTTACCAACCTGAGGTCCTCACAAATGAAAATTCAATTGATTTTGGCACAACACAAATGGGAGGAAAGCTTGGTATATTCATTGATATTTTCTGCAGTAGTTTTTTTTTTTTTTTAAAAGACGCCATTGTATACTCACAAATGCATATCATGGTTAATAGCTTGCTTCTGCCATACCAGATACTGTAAAACTTCCTGCTTGGGCTGAAAATCCAGTTGATTTTATTCATAAGCACCGGAAGGCTCTAGAGAGCGAGTATGTATCTGCTCATTTGCATGAGTGGATTGACCTCGTATTTGGGTAGGTTTCTAACTATTTTTTAATGTCACCCCATGTTTGATGTGTGCACACATGCTTTCGCCTGCTGCTTGTTTTCTTCTCATTTTTCTTTTCTGTTTTTCAAAAGTTTGTTATGCCATGGTATCTATAACTATTCTTTTAAAATATCCATTTATAATAATTCCTTGATAATTTACATCTTGTTTACATTAGTGAGTTGGTCCACACAGGTATAAGCAACGGGGCAAGGAAGCTATTACAGCAAATAATGTTTTCTTTTATACTACCTATGAAGGGACAGTGGATCTTGATAAAATCTCTGACCCAGTATGTCTTCTTCACATCTCCATATTTTCAACTCCATTATTTGTTTGAGTAAAATGCAATCCCTAATAAAGTTGCATAGTGTATGTAAATATGGTAATTATACGTTGTATAATATTATGTATTATGGTTATATGGGTATCTGTAAATCCTTGTATTTAATACTTTTAGTATGAATAATATACTACCGTCCTTGTTTGATTCAAAAACTATACCTACATCCCTTATTTTATATATGATTCTTATGCATTTACACCTTTTTTCTTTTTAAATAATTAATACCCTAAAAAATAACAAAACAAGGGATGTGCAAGGAAATTAGGTGTAATTTCTGAAACAAGTAGAGTTTAAGTGTAATTACTACTAATCTCTGGGGAAGTCCATGTAATTAACCCTTATAAATTTACCTGTTGCAAGATGCTTATAGGAAACCTCCTTTGTTGCATCATACTAAACAAATCATAATTTATTCATGTTTATGTAGCTTAATATTTTCTTTTGTTCACGACAAGTAAAGGTACAACAGCGTGCCATACAAGATCAGATTGCTTATTTTGGACAAACACCATCTCAACTTCTGACTGTTCCTCACTTGAAGAAAATGCCATTAGCAGAAGTTCTGCATTTGCAGGTAACTGCTGATTCTCTATCGGTTAGACTGCATTTATTGAGAAATTACATTTTGACCGAGCATCAAAACATGCCTGGATCCCCCTCCCCCCCATCTCAATCCAACAAAAGGAAACACCCCCACCCCCCCCTCTTTTTTTTTTGTTTCTTATCTTTATGATTTATTTGATGGAGAATTATCTCACTCAAGATTGTGTGAGAGAGAGAACCTAAAGATTATCTCACTCAAGATTGAAAACTCTAATTTATTATAGAAGGATGGTTTAAAACAAATGACATTGTATATTCCTTGGCCAAGTAATGCTGTTTCCATTCATATGTGTTGTTGGTGCATCATCTGAATCTTCTCCACACCCTTTCTCAACTGTTCTGCTGTGGTTTCTTTGCGGAACTTGTTATCTGGCATTTTTGGTGAATGCGGGGTGTGTCATAGACCAATTCTTGATGGTTGTCTTTCATGGTGTTGGTAGAAGTCAAGAGGCTAAGTTTATGTGGGGATGTGCAATTACACTTGGTGCATTTGTATGGAATGTTGGTGCATTTGGTTGGAATGCAACAAATATTTTTAAAAATGTTTCAATGGCACACCTCTTGGTTTGGGATAAGATTAGGCATTAGGCATTTGGCTTTTGTATTGTTTAAAGCTCACAGCGTTTTTATGGGGTCTAGCTAACAGCCATGTTAAGGGATTGGACAGCTTTATTCCATTGATTTTCTCTTTAACATTGTTGTTTTCTGTTTTATACTTGTGGAATCCTTCCTTCTCTTTGTATTTTTTTGGTCCCTTTTACTTAATAAATTTCTTTTATTAATAAAAAAGAAAAGTTCTTCTGTATTTGATTTAAATAATACTCAAAAAGTCGAATACTTGTGTTGATCAAGTTCAAAGGCTTAAATATGGGAAAAGTTCAAAGGCTTTAACATTCTCCTATACTTTGGCAGGAGTCAGAAGGGAAAAGTGTTATGTCATTGTGCTTTAAATGCAGTTATGTGATGTTTTTGGCTGGTTTGAATGGTTGGATTTTTCAGGGAAAAATCCTCACTTTTATGCTTGCTTTGGTGAATTGGAGTACAATGGTTTTCATGGCTTGTCTTTGGTGCTCTTGCATGGTGTCTTTCATGGTTTATTTCATTGTATTTTTCTTGTTATAACATGCAGTGGGACTTAAAGCTCTTCATTAAGACTGCTTCTGCATTGCTTTATTTCTCCTTGCTGTTATATCTAAGAAGAATATTTACCCTGCTTCTTCCTTCTATCTCTTCTTTCATTCTAATAATATTCTGCTCCTCCTAGCCTGCAAAAAGCTCAACAAATGATACTGAATCATTCACTGTTAAATCTGAAGCAAGGCCAATATAAAATTGGCACAATTGCACTTATCTAATATCACATGAAAATTTTCCAATATCTGGCCTGGTCAAATGCTGTGTGTCAAAAAGCTTCAATACTTATCAATATCATTGCTTTTAATATTTAACAAACCAGGTGTGAATCGTGTGATTGTTATGAGTACAATGCTTGTTTAGGTCATGCCTGCATGTGTGTGAGAAAGTTGTTCTAGAAATTTGTGTTCCTGGGGGTCTGAAGGTGAACACATTTACACTGTTTTCCAATATTGTACTTTCCTCAGAAGCTGCATCTGTGTTGACTATCAGTATTCACAGCAAGGTCTGAACTCATTTGACTTCATGTTGCGTGCAATTTAGGTCAAATAATCTTTCAGATTATTCTCTCTTCTTGTTGATCCAGCTCTCTTTGCTGTGCATTTCATTGGACCATCTTACATAGTCATGTGGAATTCCATGTCTGTTGGAACTGGGAATGCTTAGTTTTCAATATTTCTCACTAAGCCTACTCACTAATAATTTTTTTAGGAAATATGTTGATTTTTTAAGGTGTTGGAATACCTGATATCTAAAATATTATTTTTTAATCTAAAACAATGTAAATACTATTTGTTGCCATTAAATTTTGAAAGCTTGTGACTATTGTTGTTCATGAAAGTGTTACTGTGCTCAGTGGTAGAACATGTAAATACAATGTCATTTTCAATGTTGAGTACATGAGTTGTGCCAAAACCTCTGATGAAGTGTTGAGATTCCCTTCAATTGTTTCATGTTTCCTTAACGGTTGATGATGAATGGATGTGAACATAACGACAATGCATATATTTCTTTTCATATCAGACAATATTCCGCAACCCAAAAGAAGTCAAACCATATGCTGTTCCATTCCCGGAACGCTGCAATCTTCCTGCGGCTGCAATTTATGCATCTTCAGATACGGTCGTGGTTGTTGATATGAATGCACCGGCAGCTCATGTTGCGCAACACAAGTGGCAACCCAATACACCTGATGGCCAGGGTACTCCTTTCCTCTTTCAACATAGAAAAGCTACATTAGCCTCTGCTGGTGGTACACTTATGCGCATGTTCAAAGCACCGGCTGCATCTGGGGAGGAGTGGCGATTCCCCCAAGCAGTAGCATTTGCTGTCTCTGGAATTAGAAGCCAAGCTATTGTTTCTATAACATGCAATAAAGAAGTTATTACTGGTAAATCTAGAAATGCTTAAGTTTGTTTGGATATGCTGTCTCTAGTATTTATTTTATGAAACAAGCTCTTCTGATGGATTTATACTTATGCCTTGCAACATTGTGAATTAGCTAGTGTCATTTATCAATTACAATGAATCTTTGTTATGGTATGAACCATAAATGTGTGGATTCTTTCGATAGGGTATGAACGATAAATGTGTGGGATTCTTTCAATATTATAATGTTTACTTTTACTGAACTTGCTATTGCTTCAGCATTCCTCATGAAATATATAGAAAATTGGATATTTCAGGGCATTTAGGCACATGCATCCTTTTTTGCCCCCCAGTACCAATGAAAAAGGATAATTGATTAGAAGCATCAAGTACAAGAATGAGGAGGATACATTGACTCATAACAAATTATAGTTTTTCAATTCAACCTCTGAATATTTGTAGCAAAATACAGTAACAGAGCAGCTGAAAACACAACGGAGCAAGCATTTCAAGTTTCTATGTGTTTAAATCATAGAGTCAGATTTCTAAGAAGAGAGTTCAGTTGTGGCAGGCATTTTGGCATGGCTGCTAGATCATTTTTGAATGAAACTTTCCTTCAACATGGAAATCATAGGCATAATGGTCATATTTAGATTCTGTATCCACAATCATTATAATCTCTATGTGCAGACGAAACAATTTTCTTTAGGTCTGTAACCCAAAAAGCATGACAATTGGGACATGAGAAGCCCATAAAGCTAAATGTCCCAAGACTGGTGCTCAAATTTTAGTTCCAAATGTTTTGGTAGTCCAAGTTAGCATATTCAAATCGTCAATCAAATCTTGAAAATTTACAATTACAGAAATAATAATAAATTAGAAATTTAGAATATAATTATTCACTATCAGGATATATGAATAATATGGTTTTATATTCTTTTTTATTCTTGACTTTCACTGTATCTTTTAAATTTGATTGATGATGTGCATTGCTGACTTGAATTGCTATATTTAGAAGTCCTGGATTGTATAGGATTACCAAAACCTTTAATGGGAAATAGTTAATCTGTTTTTTGTTTAAAATAATTTTTTTCTTTTTTTCATCCTCTTGGCTATTACAGAGTTTTAGAAACTTGGACTACATTTTGTAGTAGTTGGTTTTGCTTACTTAGTATTTGACATCTAATTTTGAAGTTTTGCTTCTGATTGATTAGGTGGGCATGCTGATAATGGTATCAGGCTAATATCCTCTGATGGAGCTAAAACATTAGAAACAGCTTATGCACATTGTGCTCCTGTAACTTGCGTCAGTCTTTCACCTGATAGTAGCTACCTAGTGACAGGATCCCGTGACACAACACTATTACTCTGGAGAATACATAGGGCACTTGCGTCTCACTCAAGTGTCGTATCAGAACATTCCGCTGGGACAGGCACACCGTCTTCAACAAGTAATAGTTCATCACACTTAATAGAAAAAGACCGAAGGCGTCGAATTCAGGGTCCTATACAGGTACTTCGGGGGCACCACAGCGAAATACTTGGTTGTTGTGTTAACTCAGATCTTGGAATAGTTGTTTCTTGCTCCCATTCATCAGATGTCCTCTTGCACTCTATAAGAAGGGGACGTTTAATTAGAAGGCTGGATGGTGTGGAGGCCCATATTGTGTGCCTTTCCTCTGAAGGGGTTGTAATGACTTGGAATGAATCACAACATACTCTCAGTACATTTACTCTCAATGGTACTCCGATTGCAAGAGCACAATTATCTTTCTTTTGCAGTATCAGTTGCATGGAAATTTCTGTTGATGGGATGAGTGCTTTGATTGGAATTAACTCCCTTGAAAATGGTAGAGTCTATAATGACAGTTCAAATTCACAGTTGAGTAAGTCAGGTGTTGTTGATTTTGATTCAGAATCAGAAGAAACTCATGAAAACAACCAAATAGATGTTCCATCACCATCAATTTGCTTCCTTGATATGCACACTCTGGAGGTACAGGATTAAAATGTCAATTATAAATTTACATTTACATTTTATCTCGCCTTAAATTGCTGCATTTTATTCCTCATTTTCATACACCATAACCAAGCATTCGATCAGGAAGAGTAACAATCAAAGCAAGCTTTAGTTCTTGTCTTTTAGGATAATTATTATAGAAAACATCTGCAGATATGTATTTTCAAATAAAATAATTGACTTCTAATGAAACAAAATAACTTCTTGGTACGACATTTTCTTTGGGTGTCCTAATACAAGGCAGTTTTCTCAAAGCTCATGAGTCTTATATGTAGTAGCTGTTACCCTTGGACTATGCATCTTCTGCTAACTGTGCTTCAATGCTAATTACTCTGTCATACTATTTTTTGTAGTTATTTCATGTATTGAAGCTGGGAGAAGGGCAGGATATCACAGCTCTGGCTCTAAACAAGGATAACACAAATCTTTTGGTTTCAACTTTGGATAAACAATTGATAATCTTCACTGACCCAGCTGTAAGTTAAATCTTGTCAAATATCAATGGTCCTTGAAGTGAAGTTTTTTTTATTTTTTATTTCTTATTTTTTTTTCCCTGACTTGTAAATTGGTAAACAGAACAAACTTACTATATATTTCCCTTGCAGTCTAGTTTCTTAAAAGTGCACATTATTAGAAGTCACTACTTCACACCTGTGCAGTTTGGCAGTTTTTGATATATCTGGGTATCTCTGGAACCAACTGCACAAAATCCAAGTATTCTGCATTATACTAGTGACTTTAAATGGTGTGGAATTTCCATTATTCTTCTTAAAATTACTTAGATGTATTTGATTTTGATTCTTCAACTAGAGGTCCCTCAACAGACTGAGACCACATTAGAAGTTTAGGTGATAACAGCCCCCGATGAGATGTGAATTTTCTCTGTACATGAAGGCCAACTATTTATCTAAAATATAATGCCAAGTCTCTCAATTACGCCTCCAATTGTTCTAATGCCTAAACTATTCCATTCCATGGCTATTAATACTGCTACTTATTGTTTGCAGTTAAGCTTGAAAGTGGTCGATCAAATGCTCAAGCTTGGCTGGGAAGGTGATGGGCTACAGCCTCTCATAAAATCATAGCTTTTAGGGTATACATTAATGGGTTACAGCTCTTCTACACATAATATCAGTTAGGAAAATTAGGTCGAGGTTGTGACACATGTTTGTAAGCATTTTGGTTGCGTCCCTATGGTTTAGAGATGTCTTGTGACATATGTAACATCCTATTGTTAATTTGTTACCACTAGTGTTAGATTCCTTAGATTTAGCAGAGGGTTCTTTGCTCCTCCGGTTGTGCTATAGTGTTCATATTGGACAAGCTTCTGAGTTCCGACTGAGGTTTGAGCCATTTTTGTCCCACAATTTTTTTGATTACAGAGAATGAAAATCTAATAGCTATTCTTTCCTGTAATTCTGCTGCTTTTCAGACGTTGCGATTGATTAGATTGAGGTTTGAGTCTTCAATATTTGTTAATATAACAACCAAATTTCAATTGTTATTTATTTTTTATTTTTTTTAATTTCTCTTATAATAATCAACTTCATGAATCGACGTTGATGTTGCTAACGAGGATAGACTCTGCTAGTTAGATCAATTTGTGTTGTGGGATCGATTTTTGTTGATCGTTTATTATTAGACATTTGTAAAATAATAAACATATCTGCAACCTTTGCTAAGACTTTTGGTAAGTCAATTTTAAAATGTGTAAAAAAAAAATAAAAAAATTTGAAGAGATCAAAGTCAAGCATAAAATATGGGTAATTATTTCATGTATATTTAGACATCTGCTGCGCTTGAATGATGAAACA
Source organism: Spatholobus suberectus (assembly GCA_004329165.1). NCBI lineage: Eukaryota > Viridiplantae > Streptophyta > Magnoliopsida > Fabales > Fabaceae > Spatholobus > Spatholobus suberectus. The sequence goes on from CM014731.1 coordinate 20,930,704, forward strand.
AAATTTGTTAAGGAACTTTGGTTTTTCCTTCTTTTTTATCCCCTTCTTATCAGCATTTAGATGATATTGGTCCCTTCACATCCTCGTCTCTCTCTCTCTCTCTCTCACACACACACACACAAGCATAACTGGGCAAGTTGATTCCATGTTTTTTGTTATCATTTAGTAAAATCTTTTTTAACTTTATTCCAAACATTGGGCAAATAATTTATTTTTTTTATCTAAAAAGCTAAAATCCTCGCCAGTGAAGTTTAATCTTTAACTAGATTTCAAACTCGTGCCTTATACGAGTTTGTTTAAATTATATAATTTTTATATTTATATTTAGTATTTTGGTAAATATATGTACATAAATAAAAGTATCATTTTTTAAAATATTTAGTATTATATTAAAATAATTACATTAAAATTGAGAAAGATGATTAATTATATTTTTAATTGAGTAAATCTTATCAAAAATATTAAGTCTATTGAAATTTATTATGATTTATTCTTTCTCCAAGTAATAATAGTGATGCAATACTTATATGAAATGTATAAATACAAAAAGAATGTAAATATAATAAATATGAATGTATGGTATATAATTATTTAAATTTGATAATTTTTATGTAATTGTGGATATTATATTAATATGTACTTGATTTTTACGTGTTTATAATTAATAATTTTTAAATGTAGCAAAAATTAAAATTTATTTTGAATTTGTTGAAATAGTGTGATTTTTATTAAATAGATATAGTTGTTAATTATTTTAAAATTATATTTTTAATCATTTTGAAGATATTAATTATATTTATGTGATATTGTTGAAATTGAATTGGTTAATCACATCGCGACATAATTTGAATACTCTTGATCAGTGCAATGAAATTATTATTATTATTATTATTATTATTATTATTATTATTATTATTATTATTATTATTATTTGTTCTTTGATTTTAATTTCATGTTACTTTTTAAAGTTATTTATCTATAAGGATTATTATATATTTCATACTTTATATATGATAATTTAACTATTATAAGGATTATTTATCTATAAGAATTATTATTTACATGTATTACCAATTTTTTTAATATTATTACATGCTATTTTTCATATGTTACTACTTTTATTTCTCATTCTAAGTGAATTCAAAAAGATAACGTTATTAATAATAATAACTACACTATTATTGCATACCATACAACTGTTTTATATATACGATATGTAATGGATATTTATTATTCTTTAACGTCTAAATTTATAAGAATTAAAAATGATAATGTTTTATAATTGATTGCAATAAAAAAATTCTATTATTATTATTATTGTTGTTGTTATTATTTTATTCATAGATAAATTTTATATTAATTTTAAAGGTCTAAATTATGTACTATTTAATTGATCAATTTAATACACAACTATTACTATTATTATTAAGGTTTGAATTTATAAGAATAAAAAATTATAATATTATTGACTGTTATAAATTTTAAAGGACTCTATTTATGATTATTATTTATTATTATATTATTATATTATTATATTATTATAATATTATTATTAACTTTCAATCATCAAAATTGTGTAATAATTATCATTAAAGTAATCAAATTAATTATTTATTAAAAGTAAATTTCAAGAATATATAAAATTTAGTTTTTATTTTTGTTGTTGAGGATATTATATTAACATATATTTTTTATTTTTATAATTAAATTTTTTTAACTATATTTATAGTAAAAGTAACAAATAACATGAAAAATACATATAAAATAATATATAAATTGACAGTGATACATATAATAATAGAATATTTTTATTCTTATAATAGAAATATAATTTTTATTCAAAAAGAAAACATAAAATTAATTATGTACTATACTTAATAAATACAAAAAATAATTAATAATACAAAGAGAAAATTTATTTAATTATATATTTGCAAAAATACTGCATTAATAACATTAAAAACTACATTAATTTTTTTAAGTTTATTTTACTATTTTAATTTTATTACTTTAATATATGTTTTATGAACAATAACAACTAAAGATATATTTCTTTATTTATGTATTTTAATATTAATTAATTGATCGTTATTTGTTTTGTAAATTGTTCTTAAGATTTTCTTATTGGTAAATATTAATTCATTTTTATGTAATATTTATTTTTTTAGATTTTTTATTGTTTTAATTTATTGATAAATATTTAAATTTTTTAATTAATTTATATGTTTTGATATTTTTATTTATGATTAAATTTTAAAATAACGTTTATGAAGTCTTTTATAAATTAACATCAAAATTCAATTTCATATTTAATACAATTATTAATTCAATTTAATACAATTTTGAAAAAGTCTCATATTGCAAAATTCAACTTCATATTCAATGAAAAATTTTATAAAAAACAATAACATTTTATCAAATTAGGGTATTGCAAAAGTTAAAATTGGTAGGTTGTATGCCAATTATCATCGATGCTATTGCTAAAATATTTTTTCTTTATTTTTTAATTGACATATAAAAATTAATTCAATAATTTTAAATTAAATTGATGATTAGTGTTGATAATGCAAAAAATAGTATGTAAATTAAAATAAAATTCACGTAAATTGAGTTAGTTTTATTATGTAAAAAATTACTAATTGGACAATGTATTGGTTGCACGACCATAACTATTTATCACTAACAATTAATTGAATTAACACTAAAAAAAAGTTACTATAAAATTAATCTTTTTTCTATACATCTAGAACTTCAAAAAAAAGTCATTTTATTCCTTATCTCATGATTCTTCATTCGATTACAACCTGAAAAAAATTGTAACAAAAACAAAAGTTACATTTCATATTTATAGTCTTGAAGTGTATTAGAAGTTGTTATACACATTTTACCTAAATTTGTTGTTGTCATTTAACATCACAAACTTCTTAATCATGTATATTTTTCCTTCTTACGAACATGTCTTGAACTTGTGTGTAATATTTCTCCCTATAATATACATATAATTCTCTCAAACAAACAATATAAAAAATTAGCATAAAAAAATATATTAAGCAAAAGGCTAAAGAATCAATACAAAGAAAATCACTTTAAATTGTTAGAAAACAAAAAAAAGGGTTAATCAATAAAATAAAGTTGTGCAATGACATAACCAAAAATTCTTACCGATCAAACTTAAATAAAGAGATAGCGAAAAGTAAATCATTGAGATAGCATTTTGCTCGAGTTTATATAGAGAATGCAATCTATCAGTTTAATTGCAAAAAGTCAGAAACGGTAATATAATATTAATTTTAATTAATAGCTATAAAAAGTATTGAATGTAAAAACAATTTCATTATTTATTTTAATATCATTAAATACTAATTTAATATAATTAAATTCGTTAAATATATTAGGTCATTTAAATTTAATTAGATCCAATTAACGACTATTGTAAAATTTAAGTATCCATCAACGGCTTACCTTAGTTCAAGTCTATTCTTCATAGATATAACTATTTAAAATTTAACTACATATTTATAAAATTATTATTTTAATTATTATTGTTCATGAAATATATTTAATAGCTAAATTAAAAAATATAAGGATTATTTATAAAAGGTCATTAGGTTTGAAAAATATTTAACTTTTTTATAATATTATAATATTTAATGATTTATTTCAGTATTTATATATCTAACTTTTATAGTATTATAATATTTATTTTTATTATTATGTTTTAAGAAAAAAAATTGAAATATTTTAAAGAAATTAATTTAAAAAATAAATTTGACTTTAAGTTTATCTAATATTTAATGTTCTTATTATATTATTTATATATTTAACTTTTTCTACTATATATTTGATTTAAAATATATATATATATATATATATATATATTTAGATTCTGATGAAAAGTCATAAATTTATATTTTAATTATTAAATTTAATAAATATATTATATTTAATAAATACAATAATTAAAAATATTTAAATAAAATATTTATTCATATATTTATAAAAATACTACATTAAAACATTAAGTGTTACATTAATACTTATATAATAAATATTATTAATGTGAATAATTTAATTCATCATTAAATAAAATTAATTGTTTTAAAGTTTATTAGATCCAATGATTGCTATAAAGTTTTATTTTCCATTAACGGCTTACAAAAGTTTAAGTCTCCTTTACTATATATAGATAGATAAATATTATAAAGTTGTAAATATTATTTTCTGTTTAGTATTAATATATTATATTAAAATTTTAATAATATTTAATTATTATCAGTTCAATCATTGCAACTTTGAATTAGTGTCTTCATTGGTTTAATGGTTAGTCTAATTCTAAAAACTTTGGTTTCAATCGTTACAATGTTATTAGAGTTCTTCAAAGAACAACTAAAAAATCCAAGTTTGTTTTTTTCGTGGACACTCGAAAATCCAAGTTGAAACAACAATATATATGCAACTGACAAAAAAAGTTATAACATAATATAGGACATATATAATGAAAATAATTTTCATTTTAAAAATAGGCTTAATTACTAATTTGGTTCCTTAATTTATTTATTTTATTCAATTAGGGTCCTCTATTATTTTTTGTTCCAATCAGGTTCTATTATTTTTTAAAAAGTTCAATTATGTCCATAATTTTTAAAAATGCTCCAATGTTACCTTTTTTATTCAAAATGACGTTGTTTTTCAATATGTTTTCCACGTCGTTTAGTGTAAAATTGGACAGAAAACGATGTCATTTTAGATGAAAAAAGATAACATTGGAGGATTTTGAATATCATTGGACCTAATTGAATTTTTTTGAAAATAATAGAACTTGATTGGAACAAAAAATAATAGGGAGATACAATTGAATAAAATAAATAAATTAAGGGACCAAATTAGTAATTAAGCCTTGAAAATATGACTACTATAAATTCGGACCATAAACCATACATGAATGATCAATGTTAAAAGTTAGTTAGTAATTATATAATCTCTTAAAATGTTATGTACATTTATCTTTTAACCTTGACCATTCAAATCAAATCCAATAGTTTACATTCATTTTTCTCATTTCTCACCAAAAAAAAAATGTGAGCATTAAACAACAATCACAAAAATGTGAAAAGCGTTAAATGGTTAGTAATGATATCATCGCTTAAAAATCAGATTTTTTAATTTTAGATGAGGTCAACAAATTGACCCAATCCATTAGAGGGAATCCATTGAGGTTTTTGATTGAGAGTTTCGTTTTGCACCCTCTTTTTTCAATTTTTATTTCAATAATGCTTTTATAGTGTTTTGTTTTTACTATTACAGAAGTTAAATTTCCGTTATCACTTCCGGAATTACACTACTGAAATAAAAATAGACAAAAGCATAGAGGGTTGTTTTTAACAAGGGGGGTTTAGAAGAAACTCCCTTTTTGATTTAGGTTTGAGTTAAACTAGGCTTAAATTGATTTGGGCCAAAAATTTATACATTTAACTCATACATTTTATCGAAGCAAATTGTTTTTTGCACCGTCCTTAATTTGTTTAAAGTTTTATTCAAAAAATACCCTTATGTAAAATAAAACTTTATCTACGAAACATATTTTTAATAACTTTTGAAATTTTATTTTCAGAACATATTCAAAATATTCTTTCAAAAATTTAAGTTTGAAATATATTAAAAACTCTTTTCAAAATTAAATTTAAGAACAGTGCTATTTAATATGAAGGGCGAATTGCACGAATTATACGAAAGCACACGTGTATTTTACTTTTTTTTTTTAAAGAGCAACAAGTAATTACTTTGACGGAAATCAAAGAGTTATTAAATATGAAAAACTAGTCAATTATAATGTTGTCTATTTTCGTATTTGCCACTCTTCGTAAAGTTTAGCATTTTTTTAAATTTAATACGTTCAATAATGGATGTATTAAATTTAATTTAATTCCAAAATGTTTTGCACAGAGAATTTCAATTTCTTTTAAAAACTATTTAATATATTTCAAAATTAAAATTATAAAAAAAATATTGACACACAATCACACACCCATCTTATTTAAACAAGAGTAATTTTAAAATTACAATTTTAAAAAATTGCAGGATTCGGGGGAAAAAAAAAGGGCGCAAAAAACCTATCTTTTGTAGTGCATTTTCACGCTCCCTACAAAGGGGCTTGCTATTCTCACCCCCTTCTTTTTTGCCCTTTTCACCCCATGCTTTTTCCAAAAAACATAAAAATACAATTTTACCTCTCATTATATTTTATTCACCCTCCAACTCTTCTTCCCACCACCCTCTCTGTCGCTTGCGTCTCATTTCTACTTCTTCTCTACACCCAACTCAACACTCTGTCCCACCAGCTCCTCCATTTCGATACCACTGTTTGTCCATTTCCTTCTTTTGTCGGTCACATTGAAGCTTGTAAGCTCAGTCATCAACATTCGCTCTAATAATCGTCTTCAGTCGACGTCCTAGTGAGCTCACGACTCTCTTTTTTTCTACATTTTACATGCGTTTCCATTTTGTAACTTTTTACAAAATAGAAATGCGTTTCTGTTTTTTCATTTTGCAACTTCTTTGTTTCGATTTTGTAACATAAAAATTTACAAACTTTGTTTGTTAGTTGTTAAGTGAGCACAAGATTTCCAGTATGGAGCAAAATTGAAATACATTTTTTTTCTGATGAAGTTAACATGCCAAGTGTTTGGGGAAATATAACTGAAGCAAACAATGATGCTTTTGAGCATCCGTTACAAGTAAGTGATAATGCTTTGAGAAATCTTATAGAAGCAAATAAGGAGTATATGATAGAGAGGTTGGATATGAACCCACAAGACATGTTTCACGATTATAGTGAATTTTTCACTACTACATAGGTATATTGAATAATTAACTATTAAGGATTAAAATTTTGTTTGATATTTATTATGTTGTTAAACCGATAAAGGATTATTGGATATAGGTTTTTGTAGAACGTGATGATTTATTGATGTGGATTTGACGAATTGGGAAAATGTGTGAATTTGTTATTGTCATAGAATAGTTAGAGACAAGACCAATGAAGACATTTGTCTTATTGTCTTATAAAAGGGGAGGAAAGTATAAACAATACAAAGATGTGTTAACCCGCAAATCCACTGGAATCAAAAAATGTGACTGTCCCTTCAGACTAAAAGGGAAGTTTGTGAAAGACGTCGGATAGAGACTTTTTGTTGTGTGTGAATTTCATAACCACAATATAGCTGAGACATTGTTGGGCCATGCATATGCGGGTCGGTTGAGTAGTGAAGAAAAATCTCTACTTGATGAAATGACCAAAACATGGTGAAGCCTAGACCAATTTGCTAACAATCAAAAGTCAAGTAAGACGAATGTCAGCACTATCAAAATCGTATATAATGCACGTCAAAAATATTGTTGACATCTAAGGGGTTCAAGAATTGAAATACAGCATCTAATGAAGTTGATGGAATGTAATGAATATGTCTACTAGTACAAAAGGGTGGATACTAAAGATGTTGTCAGAGATATATTGTGATCACACCCAAATTCCATCAAACTTTTAACTGCATTTCCCGTTGTATTGATTATTGATTCCACCTACAAGATGAACAAATATTGGCTTCCATTATTGGAGATTGTTGGGATCACTTCTACTGAGATGATATTTTCAATGGAGTTTGCTTATTTGGAGAATGAACGAATAGATAACTTTACATAGGCATTAACTAATGTTAAAGAATTGTTTGTAAAAGATGATGTTTTGCCTCAAGTTATTGTCATTGACAAGGACCTTACATTGATGAATACATTGCATGTTTTTCCAAGTTCAACCAACTTTTATGCCAATTTCATATTGCTAAAAATGTCAAAGCAAAATGCAAGATGTATGTGACTCCTGCAGAGGAATGAGATAAGTGTTGGATGCTTGGAATGGATTAATGTTATCTCTTGATGAATATGTGTATAACCTACACCTGACAAGCTTTGAGGAGATGTGTTCACACTTTCCTTTCTTCATTGACTACGTGAAAGATACGTGGTTGATACCTCATAAGGAGAAGTTTGTCATAGCATGGACAAATCGGGTGATGCATCTAGGTACTACAATAACTAATAGGTATTTGTATTAGCTTATTTATTGGCTTGACATATGTCATATATTATTTATAACAATGCTCTTTTGTTGACGAATGCATATGGTTCCTAACAAGGCTGAGGGCACACATGCAAGATTGAAGAGGTTGCTCTAAAATAGCATGGAAGACTTGTGTAGTTCTTGGTGTCGTAACCGGGGTCATGGTGGGACGGCAAAAACATTGGAAAAAAGTTTAAAAAATAGGGAGTCGCCACCAAGGTTTATTAAGGAAAACATTGGAAAAAACCCTTTAAAATAAAAAATGGTCTTTAAAACTAGATTTTAAGTTCAGGAGTCAATTACGTATATGGGAGATTTTCGCACCTTACGACGTCCATCCTAAAGACGATTATCTCTAATTAATTAAGCAAACTATTAATAATTTTTAAAATATTTATCTCACCCACAAATAAATATAGTGAAAAGAAAGATTTCATTTATTCCAAAAATATATATATTTTTTAAAATTTTATAGTTTTTGGGGTCAACATGAGTGGTTCCCTATTCCTACGTATCTCCTAGTACAATGGAGATTCAAACTCACGTAGTTATTTTGGTAGAAAATATTTGTGTGTTGACATTTTTAAATTTTTATTATTTTAATTTTAATTTTGATTTAATATTTTATTTTTTATAACAATTTAATTTTAATCTAACATTTTTTATTATTTTTATTTATTATTTTTAGAGTAGAGTGTCAAGACATTAAGCTGTACAGCTTACGCCTTAAAACCTCAAGATTAAGAAGACGTCACATCTAATTAATCTTTTCTCTAAAGAGGATTTTGTTACTATCATGATTTTGAGCTAAATTATAAAACTTGATTTTATTGGTCGTATTTTCCTTCTTTCTATTAATAGAAAATTTACATTTTAACTTAGAGAATAGCTGTAAGACAACAAGTTGTCGCAACTTGCAACCCTAAGCCTTAAGATTAAGAAGATGTCACATCCAATCAACCCACTTTCTAAAAAAACATTATTTTAATTTTGTTGATATTAGTTAAATTATAAACTTGGTCTTTTAATATTTTATTTCACAATAAGTTGTTAGTGTTTTATGCCATTACTATACTTATTATATAAAAATATCGTAAGAAGAAAAAAAAAATTAGTGATTATTTTACTCATCTATTTTTCCGTAATTGCATATTTTATATTCAGATTTATGCCAAATTCAATTCAAATAATAAAAACATTGTGGCTAAGCCCATTATTATTAAGCAATAGTTAAAAATAGGAAAGAAACAATTTTGGTTGAACCTAATTTGAAAGCCATTTTCAATAGGGCTCAACCCCAGGTAACAAAAACAGTATAAACAAAGCAGAAAGGGTCCCTCTCTGGAACGTTTGTGAGCGAAAGAATAAAAAAAATACGAATGCGTGCGAGAGCGAGAGGGATAAGGAGAGATGCGATGGTGGTGTTAGTGTGGCGGTGAAGGTCACGCGTGGCTTGTGATGCTGTCACCAGCGGAAGTTAGGGTTCGAGCGTGGCTCGTGGTTGCATTCGGGTATTTTTGCCGGCGAAGGCTTCGACGCGCACGGTGCTGGTTCTGGCAAGATGATTATGACGGGACAGGAACGACTGTGGTTACAGTGCGTCGCGATGTAGCGGTGCTGGCGGGTTGTGGCGCAACACCGTGGTCACGCGTACGACAATGGAGTCAATACTCGCTTGCTCAGCGGCGGAATCGAGTTTGGGGAGTGTTCGCGTTTGTCGGGCTTTGTTTGTTTCGCCATCACGAGCTTCTTTTATTTTACAATTACTGATTGGCTTTGTTAATGGTTGGGGTTTGGGTGTGGTGGATGGTTGGCCCGATGGATTCCTTTTTTGTTTTTGGTATTACAGGAGGAGGCGCATAGGTTTGAGATGCTCGATTGGGGATGAGGAACTAATAATATTGATTTTTCTTTTTGGTTCCTCTTACTGCTACTCTTTTGTTAATTAATTTTTTTTTTACACGTTTTTATCCCCTAATCTTTTATTTGAAACTTGTGCCCGTTATTGCAGCATCTTAAACAGGCTAAAGAAGACAAAAAGATCATATGCAAAAAAAAAGCAACTACATTGTGATGGGTTGATTATGATTGTCTCTGTGTGATTGTGGAACAGGGCACCGAAGTGAATAAATACGACGCGTACAATCAACAAAGCTAAAAGACGAAGTTTAAAGTTGAAGGTTCACCGACCTCTCGCCTATTTTGCTTGTAGGTTGTTGTTGTTTGGGCCTGAAGAAGCATTAGAATTGGTAACTCTTTAGTGTGATTTTCTCTCCTTTCTCTCTGTGTGATTTCTAGGCTTATCACCTAAACCCCCTCTCTGTTCCCTGTTGGGCCAATTTATAGGCACAGGGAAGCTCTATATTGGAATTCACATGAGCTCCTCTCCTACTCTCTCTTTATCTTTTTCAATCATCTCTTTTCAGCAGAGGATTTCAAATTTCTTCCATCCAATGTTAATAAGTTTTATCTTTTCTTTATTGTTTAGAATTGCAGTTTCCTTCTGTAGCTTCACTTTGTTCTCATATGTTTGATTTACTTGCTCTGGGGCAGGGAGGCATGCATGAAGATCAACCTTGCAGTGGGCACCATTGACTTAAACCTTGTGCCATCAACATCTATTTAGTTCTCTTTTCACGTATTGGAGCAGAATGCATAAGGGGATTGCAAAAGTCAAAGTGAGCAAAAAGAGCAAAAGTGCCTGTCCGTCCAAGGCGAGGGGCGCCAGCTTGGAAACTTGTATTTTGTCTGCAGTATACACAGATGGCTTGATGAAATTGTTTTTATGTTTCATTTTCATTTTTTATTTTCTGATTGTAATTGGACTCATTGAATGAACAGGCTTTTGGATCATCCATTCGGACATTTTTGGTTTTCTATTATTTGATTGTGCCCTCTCTTTTTTTTTAGTTGATTGAGAATAGCCCAATATAATATGAAGAGGAAGAAAGTATAATTTGGGCCTATGCTAGCCCAAATTATATAACAACAAGCAAAACAAAAAAAAGAGAGACTAAAAGTAACAATAATTATAAATAAGAACAAAACAAAGAAATAAATGAAAGTGGTGGACAAAAATAAATGTTCACATTGGGATGCAATGAATAATATGTTCATATTGCAGCACACTGAAATAAAGGCGTCATTTCAAAAGAGTATCAATGTAGTGGAATACATGTTTAATAACATATTCTACCAAAAACTACGATGCTTTGTATCAACAAAAGCATAGAACTTGGTATTTCATAATTATAAACGTGTTCTGTGACACTTTTTATTCCAAAGCTAATTATTAAATAAATATTACGAAAATATAACATATTTTTCATTTGCGAAATAAAACGATAATTTGTAATCTTTTTCTTAACACGGTAAAGGACATCACATGTACAACTCACATTTACTAAAACTCCATAAGATACTTTATTAATTAACCAAAAGATGCTGACTCACAGTTGGCTATACAAGTCTTTGAAAAATAAACCAATTTAAAAGGTAAAACTATTAGTCTAAAGTTCAAAAGCTAAAATAATAAATAACTAAGACTCCGTTGTTACATTACTATCAGAGTTGACAAAACCCAAAAGATGCTGTAAAATAAACTGCAATGAGGCCAATGTCCCTACTCTAAGACTCCTCCTCAAGGTTCTACTAGACGTCACTTGTGTATCACAGACTTATACAGAAAACACCAGAAAATAAGGGAGTGAGATAAATCTCACATTATGCTCAAAGTATGACAATGGAGACAGTTAGAATACATATCATATACATAATCAAATAACATTTATTTGCAAGAATCAAAATGCACAAACATATGTAATGCAATACCTAGCTTACTTCTCATGCACATATGATACCAACTTTAACTTGTCAAAAAGTATACTAGGAGTAAATGCACGGCCATAAGCAGAGTCATCGGTACCGATGCCTTCGTCTTTTGCACCTTCAACTAGTATGATATCCCCCATCGACTAGTTAAGGTTACCTAATTTTGCCAGTACACTCCGGCTCCATGGGATCAACATGGACCATTGGAGTTTTCCCAACCAGATAACCTCCAAGGCTAGGGTTAGACAACCCATCACGACCTCTACCAGCCAAATTCCTACATACTTTCCTCATTATATAACTCAAATGTTATGATGCATGGTCACATACAATGCTTACAACTTTTCATAGGCTTTTATCATGAAACATTGGCACAATTTCATATCACACTCAGTTTTCTCACGATAAATAACAATCACACAATATAAACTCAACAAGGCATAAAAGAAGCAACAACGAGTTAAAAATTGCAAAAAGGAGTTCATAGGCACAAAAATGGAATAGCTAAGGTCGTATCCACCCGTCGGTCACGCGTCAGGACCCACCCGCCCAGCGAGTTGTGCATCCCTCCTGGCGGTCCCGCGTCAGGACCCACCCTGCTGGTGGGTTCGTGAGCCTGGCGAAAAATGCAACTGCTCAACGCCAACATAGAATCCAGGTTTTCGAAAAATCGGATTTGAAGTACGAATTTTAATTTCTTCTTCCTATTGTCTTTAGCTTCTAAACGCTTTAAATTTTCAATCACTTCTTTTACCTTAATAATTGGTCAATTTAATTTGTAAATTCCTCTCACTTAATCCCCTCAAAACCTGCTAAATCTCTTATTTAGGTACAAGGGAAAAGCAAAAAGAAAATCCATGATAGTTCATATAAATTACACATAAAATTTCCATAAAGCATATCAATGATTTGGGGAAAATCGTATTCTCCTTTATACACACAATCATATAATTCACAAACGATTGAGGTCTAGGGCCAACCCTTCTACCCACAACCAAAGCTATACCCATGAGCGAGATAACTCACTCTCCCTTACCTTGAAAGAGGCGATCTCCGGCAACAGGATGTAAACGGTGCAGTAGCGTCTTCCTAAGGTTCCTCACTTCTTGATTGCAACGACTCTGACAACACAGTATCTCCAAAGAGGCACGAGAGAAAATGAAGGAAAAGGGTTAGGTTTTCCAAAAACCTAAAGGATTCTTAAAGCTAACTTTGGGCTTATAAAAACTAAGCCTAACACAAGGGTTTTAAAACTTTTTTAAAAACATTCTAATTATAAAACCCCATTTTAAAAGCCCAATATTTCTTTTTCCTAAAATACCATTTTATTAAAACCAAGGCAAACAAATGATAATAATAATAATAATAATAATTAAAGGAAAACATTGGGGAGTTACATGTTGACACTGTTGGTGTTAATAGTTGTGCTTGTGGCTATAAACTACCTTGGTTATCACTTTCTGCAAATGAAATGACTCATTGTTGGGGGTACTTATTGCTTACACATGAGGTGGATGCACTATTAAAGCGGTTTTCAAAACTTGTCATGCTTGGAAAAATCACATGGAAGACTAAATTCCATGAACTAGCATTTTCGAATACCACTTCAATGTGTCCTCTTAAAAAGAAGGTAAAAACGAAAGGAGCACTAAAGTTTGAAAAATCCACTAAATGTCTTCCTTTGATGTGGGAGCGAATTGATGCAATGCACACGATTGTAGATTGTTGATCACCTCTAAGTGTGCCTCACAAAGTTTCCCATGACACTAAATGCAAGAAAGGTATGCCATTTATAGATGAATTTCCAAATGAGTTACATGAAGATATTGTCCATATTGTTGACATGAGATCAAACAAAAATTGAGGTTATTGGGCAGTTGCAGCTTTGCTAGGTAAGGATGAGGAGTCTTGGCCCCTAATTCATGATGATTTGATTTGGAAACTTTAGAGGTAGCACGTTGAATATGCCAAGCTCTTTGGCACTTAATGTAACACCCCTGCTTTAACTTGCTTGTTTGTTTTTCTAATTATTCTATGATTAACTGTGAAAAATCAAATGGGAATCCCAAGGGTATAATTCTCACGGTTATATTCATATTAGCAAGTTCTATCTAGTTTAGATTTTATTTTTTTTTGGGTTAAGGCCCAGAAGTGATAAAACAACTCATTCGTCCCTAAAAACTTACTGAATAGGATAAAATAATAAAAATTAGCTAGAGAGGTTTAAAAAATATTTTTAAACCATATTTATATTCAAAATAATTAATAATAATTTTTAAAAAAAATTGGGAATTTTTTTGACAGTTTTTGTGAAATGACTGATATATCCTTAGCTGCCTGTGAAAGCCAGTAGAAGACTTTTTAACCTCAAAAAAATTTGAAAATTTTATATTGAGTATATTTTAATTATACCAATATTATTTTAATGGAAAAATAGTGAAAAGTCTGAAAAATATATTTATCTGACAAAAATTGGATTTACTGGCTTAATAAATGTCTTTTTAGTGAAAAAATTATTATAAATAATATATACATGAAAAAATCTGAATTTTTTTTAAGGCTCACAAAAATATACTTGAAAACTGGTATGGCCAGATTTTCCAAAAACCTACCCAAAATTCCTATCTAATTTTGTTGCTATAAATTAATATTTAATTATTTTTAATATTTAATAATTATATAATTTTTTTTTTCAGACCTTTGACTGGTCTGGGACGTTGCCTCTCAGCCCACATGGGGAAGGTACACATAAAAATGATATTCTATTGTTTTTTATTCAAAAATTAAATCTAAAAATACCTACTTTTTGTCCTATAAATAAATATCATCAACCACTACACTATTACACACTTCCTTCATAAATCAGAGCTCTCTCTCTGCCTCCCAGCTATTGGAAACGTGCAGCTCCTCCCTCCCCAAGTTCTTGAAAAAAAAAATTTCCACCATTAAAAGCTTTCCACCAAGTTTAGGCTCCTAAACCTCCAAGCCACCTCTCCTCTTCTATTCTTCCACCAACAAACCATATTTGGAGGTAAGGGGGAGTGAGGTTTAGGCTCTAAATTTGTTTCTTAATGGGTGTGTGTGTGTGGGTTATCCCTTAAACCCAATTAGCTTACTAATCCTACTACTACTATGTAATAATTTATATTCTTGTTCATTTAAATTCTTGCTTTATTAAGTCATTTACTTTAATGTTCATTTATTTTCTTGTCTTGTTATTATTTTCATTATGTTGCCATTTATTTCTATTTTGTGCTCTATTTATATTTTTTCCCATTTACCTTATGTCATTTACCTTATTGTTTAATTTTTTGCTATTTAAATTCTTGCCCTTTAATTTCTTGCTTTACTTATTGCCATTTATATTTTGCCCATTTAAATTATTTCCATTTATCTTATTGTTGTCTTAAAATTGTTATTTACTTAAGTTTTATTTTATTGTTATCTTGATCATTGTCATTTATTTTTATGTTAATTTTATTCTTATTGTTGGTATCATATTATAACTTAATATCCTATTATGAATAACCATCAATGAGCCTATTTTTATGCAAGCTAGCTATTTTCTTAAGCCTTAAGATCACTTGGAATAACAAATTTTGGAACCCATTTTCTCTTAGGGGCTCTCGGCCCACTTCATGAAAGAAAAGAATAAGAATTTTTTTTTATGTCAATTAACATATTAGAATGAGTAAGATGGTTGGAAAATAATAATAAAGTATAAAATAAATTTTGGACCACATAAAGAATAGATTCAATTTCTAGAAAGAAAAACAAATAATTTGGGCTTTTTCTAAAAAGGGCATTCGGCCCATTAAAAATGAAGTACAAAGAAAATTCTTTTAAAAATTATTTATACAAAGTTTAGATTTTTATAATGTACTAGAAATCTAAGTGACAAGGTAAAAATTCTCTTTTGTTTTAAAAAAAAGAGTAAAGGAGAAAATGAATTTCTTTTATTAAAATTAAGCATTTTTGATAATTACTTGAATTGGTTCAAATTGGTAAAAATAAATCTTAGGAAAAGTTGAGAAAAGGTTTTCTTGAAAAAGCAAGTTCTACTAAATCTTTGTGGATTAATTTAAGGAATAAAGTTTTGTCAAAATTAACTAAATGGACTTTAGGCCCAAACTAGGAAAAGTTTTTATTAGACAAATTTTAATTTGTTACCATCCTGCTATTCTTTAGAACAAATTATGGCTAGTATGAAAATAAATAAATAATCTTATTCAAATAAAGTTAACAAATGTTTTGGTAAAATGCATGCAATTACATGATTTTCTTCAAGAAATTAGAAGTCTTGGTTTTGTAAGATGAACACCGCAAATTTTAGTAAAAGGAAACAATTAGACAACAACTCTAAGTATGCTCTGTGGTTGCAGCACAGTCTGACCTTCTACATTAGAAAAGAACTTCTCTCAAATTTATTTAACACGACCTAGTTATATTGGTAGATTGAAATTTTTACCTTTAAATGGTCTAGTTTGAAAAGTTAGAAAAGGAGAAGGATAAGTAATTAAAATAAGAACCATAATAAATGCATGAATGTATGAGAATGAATATGTATGTAACTTTAATTGTTGATATTTCCTTCCCTATGATATTTGTATTGAATTAATTCTAAGTTTTATGTACATATGATGGATGAATGAAATCTCTACAATGAGTAATGCTAGAACTCTGATGGATTATCCAGAGAGTATGTCTTGAAACTTAGGAAACAAAGTCATAGGAAAATCTCGATTGAGTTAGGACCATGCTGAGAAACATGAGTGCCTGTGTCTGGGAAGTCACAGTTTGGTACACTATGGGATGAAAGGCAAGGACCATTGTTCGAGTCTTGAGGGTAAAGGTATTGAGTTGTGAACATCCCAATGGTCAGGTTAGTACCTTGAGCAGGGGTAAATCACGTAAACCGACTTGGTAACCCTGACGCCTGCTCAGCATCACCATGATTGGTGGAGTGTATATCCCTGATAGGCATGTGGCCTTTTCTCAAGGATGATGATTACGACATGGATGTCTATATTGTTGGAACCAAAGACGTAGAAGCGTCTAAACCCTCAATGTTTTGAAGATAACAAGCTTATTAATGTTCAAGTTTGCGTGTATAGACTAACCTTGTCACAGCTAAGAAGACCGTCTAGAAGACTCGCCAAAGAGGACCGTCCAGTAGACGTGTTAAAAACTGTCCAAAAGACTCGTCAAAGAGGACCGTTCAGTTGAATAAACTGAAGGCGACCGTCTGATGAATAAACTCATACAAGCCTCCAAGATCATATATTCAAACGACTAAGTTTTTATTTTGAACGTCAATTTGATTTATGCTAATCTTCCTCGAAACTGACATATTACTACTTCTGTGAACTAACGTTCAATTTGTTTGAAGCATTAAATAGCATCAACATCATTCCAGTGCAAAAGCGCAGCAGAATAGATAAAGCAAGTCAACTTATCAAGCTGTCGAGACAAATGAAGAATGTTCAGAAAAGCAGACCACCAGCGCAGTCCTGCACCTTCCATTTTGGTACGAGTCTAAAAGTTGTCGTGCCTGACCTCTCTGAAAAGATAGTTTGCACGCTTCTCATTGCATAATGAAGTCAAAGTCTTCTACAACAAATCTTTTCCCTAAAGACTATATACATGCACCAACGAAGAAGCAATATAGCGAAAATAGTGAAGACTGTGAAAAAGAAAAGACGTAGAAAAAGAATAAGAACAAAAAGGCATTTGTAATACTTTGATAGAAGCGTCCAGTGGATGATAGCAAAAATCTTGTAAAGATTTTCAAAGCGATCTTAAGCTTAATCTTTCAAATCCTCACTACGTGAGTTGATATCATTTGTATAAACACTTGTTGTGTTGTGAAAGCCTAGAGAGGCTTAGTGTAAAAGAATGAGTTAAGCAATTTAGGGTGATTGCGTTGTAAAGCTTGAAGAGGCTGCAAACAATACTTGTAACCTAAGGTTGGTTAGTGAATACCTTCTGGGTGAAGGGACTGGACGTAGCTCAGGTTGAGTGAATCAGTATAAAACTTTCTGTGTTCTTCTTCTCTCTATCCCTACGCTTAAAAACGTTTTTTAGACTGATCTACTTGTTTCGAAAAAGTTTTTAAATGCACAATTCAAACCCCCCTTCTTGTGCGCTTTTTCTTATTTTATATACCTTATGAGGGATTATATGAACTCCCAATCGATTCCCAATAATTCCTCATGGTTAAGGTGAATCATTAGAGATAGGTATGGATCCATACGTCAAGCAAAAATCTGTAAGTGAGTGACAATAACATAGGTTGGACCTTAGGATTTCCCCGCTTGCTTGTTTAATTTGTTGTTTATAGCTTATTAAGAAATGAATGAAGCTTTTATAAAAACCTCACTCCTTTCTTGTTTGTTTCTTTTCATATATGATCGTGGTACAAGCAAATGGACTTTGAGGACTTGTAGTGATGGTTACTCTACGTATGACTTTTGTAGGTTTTATAGGATGGGGTGGCCTACTGTAAACCTATACTGCTCTGACATAGATTTTTTTGTATGGGCGGGTATTTAGGCTTTCTTTTGATGTATTTCTTTTTATGTATTTTCGATGTATGTATTTGACATCTAACCTTGTACAAAGGCTTGACGCATACATATATATATGATGATGTTTATTTCACGGTTATGGTTCTTTATATGACATCTCTTTATTTATTCCATAACTCCTAAATATATATATATATATATATATATATATAGTGCGGTAAAAGTTTTAAGCATAGCCGACATTCCTAATAAACCGATTAAGGAATAATTAAATCAATTAAATACTTGTCTTATTATAGTAGGTGTTACACAGAACAATGAGTGATTGAACTTAAGACCTCTTTGTATCTTGATCAACACACAATAGCAAGCCATGAAAAGTGGATGTCCATTCTTGACATGGGTTATGTTATTGCTAGTTTGTACAATGTCGTGTTGGTCTACTTATCCAGGTTGTAAAGTTGGACATTTTTTTTGCTTAGGAGTCGACCCTCACCTGTTGGACATCATTGGCTTATTGCTATTGGATTTGTTCGGGGTTGTCACTTTGTATAGGTATACACTTTTCAATTATTCAGTTATTTAGTATTGTAAGTATGTAAATGTATTCACTAACTTTATAAAATTGTGTTCTCTTCTAGGTTTATTTAAAGGATGAAGTTCCCCTACTTCCTATCACACCACAATGGCATAGATACTGCAATGATGACGCTCGTTTATGGTAAAATCTATACTTGCACCGCATACAACATTTTAATTTCTTATTTGTATCTAAAGGAGATGAATATGTAGTAGATATTACTAGAGGCTTATTGTAATTGGATGAATATTTAGTAGATCATTTTCTTTGTTAGACTAACTTATTTTATGATAATCAATATAATGATATTGATTTATATTTCAATTGGTTGATACTAATTTTGACTCCATTTTTTGTTTAAGTATTGCCTCTGATATGCAAATATGTAATCTGTCATCATACATGTTTCTATTGTGTATTGTACACAACGGAACACATTTCTGTTGTGTTCGTGGGATGTGTCCTACATCAACAATGAAAACGCATTTATTGTACATAACAAAAATGCATTTTAATCAAAGGGTAATTTCGATTTTTTTTTTTTACAAAATACAATTTGGGTGTAAAGGGCAAAAAAATTAGGTGGGAATAGCAAGGCCTCCCACGAACTACTACCGAGCCGAAGTTGTTACTAGCCCAAAAAACCAAAGCAATCGTGAAAATAAAATTGCTAACTAAAACGACATCGAGAGTCACAAAGAATTAGGAAGATTAGGGTTTTACTGTAGAGAGAGAGAGAGAGATGGGAGGAAAGGGACTGAGAAGGAGAGAGAAGAACTACAGGGCCGCTCATGGTGGCTACAGTGGCCTCCCTCCTCCGCCCAATCCTTCCCAACTCGACGCTTTGCCTTCCAAACTCCGCAAAATCATCTCCTTCACTCAACACCGAAATGGTCCTTCTCCTTCTCTTTTCTCTCTCACTTTGTATCTCTTCTTTTTTGTTTCTCATTGGTGTCTTATCTTTTCAGGGGCTATTGGGTCGTCGAAGAACAAGAATAACGATGATGGGCATGCCCAAAATGTAACCTTTAATCGCTTTTTCTTCACAACATGTTATTATTTTTTTTAATTTATCGCTTATTGTTTATTTATTTATTTGCTTGTCTTTGATGTTTAATGAATAAGTGACGAAGGGGGACTTGGGTTGATTGAGTTGTGGTTGGTTGCTGTAAGAATGTGTTTGTTTTGGTTCTCTGAAGTTGTTGCTTACTGTAATTGAATTGCTAAATGCGCAAGGTTTTGAATTGCGGTTGGGGTTCCGTCGCAATCGTTGACATTGCGAGAAATTGTGGGCCAATTCGGCCTCAATTGCTATCGCCATGAGTGCAGAAACCTTGACGTTGCAGTCAAAATTGCGGTCATGGACCGTTCTTTGAAACCATGGAAATGTGTGTAATATGTGAGCACGTGATGCATATGTTGGCTCCCTTACTGTAATGATTTATAATTCAGTGACTCTTGAATTGGATGAGCATGCGCTTTACATATTAAGTGTTTGTTTGTCACTTTCATTGTTTATCACACATGTTGAATTTATTTATACTCTAAAGTATACTCTGTCCTATTTTATGTATAATCCTTGTGGGCTGTGGCACTCAGTGCAACTGAAGGTGTGTAATTTTCTCAAGGTATTTGATAAATAAAATAAAATGAAATTCCAACTAACATGATGCAATTGCAAGAGTATTTGTCATGGTTAGTCAAAATTCTAGAATTTATGATTAGTAGATTGTTATTAATAATGATATTTCCTGTTTGGGTGTTTATTGGATGATTATTTGTGCAGAAGACTCCTTTAAAGGACAAAGGTGATGTTGGAACTGTAGATGTCAAACAGGGGAATACTGATGGACAATTGAAGGCACCTCAACATATGGATAGGACTAAAGAGCAGCTAATGGAAAGTGGTTCAATTGACAAGAAAAAGAAAAAAAGAAAGAGGAAGGAGGTTAAAGATCTCAGGTTTGCAGTGGAAGTGGACAAAACGAGCTCGAAGTTAAAAAGACGGGAGCGTAAGAAAAAGTGAGTGAGATAAAACCTTCATATTTGTTCGTTTTATTGAGTTTAGACTTTAGAGAGATGCACTTTGTGCTTTCTGTGTGAAGTCTATTTACAGATTTAATCCTTTTCCTTTTCCTTATCAGTTTTTGTTAGCATTTCTTTTCCTTTAAAATGCAAATGGTGCATTAAAAAAGAGTATAAAATCTTAGTAATATTGCATCATTGAAGGATTTGTGGTTGTATCCGTGTTGACACCTCAACAAATATATTTTAAAGTTCAAATAAGACACAAGAACTTATTTTTTTGGTTCAGTCTATTTCTATATGCAAAAACTAGAAACAAACAGCCTTTAGTTTGGAGATATTAATTAAGGGTAAGATTATACTGGACTTTATTGAAATGTTTTCCCTATAAAACCACAGAATGTAAGTTTTGTTATCTCTGTTTTTATTCTTCTTCCCGCCACATTTTTACTACAAGCCTATGGTGTATTCTTTGTAAAGAGATACTCAAAGTCAGCGGAAGTGGATACATTTATACCAATGCTTATTATCCTCATTTTATGTAAACACATACCAATATGCATAAACAAAATAAATACTTTTTGTTAAATTTGAGGTGGCTTATATGGCATTTGAGGTTGAACTTGTGAAATTTCTCTACACAAAAAGAATAACATGGGACATTGCTTTAGCTTATTATAATCTCAATCATGATAAATTATTCAGGTATTTGGAGGCAAAAAAGAAGAAGCACAAAAAATCCCATGAAGAAGAAAAAATGGACTTCCCTGGACAAGAAAAAATAAAATTTGGAGATATTGTACAAGCCCCACCGAAATTAGCTGTACCTCCTAAGGTAAGTACTTGAAATTGTTAGCTTTCCAAAATGTATGAGGCCATAATTATTTGAGTAAAATGTTTTGTTTGTGTAATGAAGGCATTTAAGAATGCTCAAGATGCTTCTCAAGAGAGACTTAGACTCCGGGCTATAGAGGAATATAGGAGTCGCAAAGGATGGACATCAAGGCCAGGAAGTCACCTTCCACCTCCAGTGACTATGTCGGATCCTTAAATCATTAACAACATGTTGTCAAGCATAGTATGCTCACATGAGGTAATCTACGCACTACATGAACAAAGAAGAGGAAATCAACATGACTCTTTTGTTTTTTCCTTGGAGGTAGGTTTATCTTCATTGAGAGGCAATTCATGGGTTCTTACGGGAAATATGATCTGATGACACATTAGTACATGTGTGGAAGTTATTAGTTACACCATACGATCCATGGAAAACCAATTACTGAGCTGATAGGATAGCTGAGTTTTGTTAGAATATAAAGAAAAATATCTACTCAAAATGATGTTGCTATTTAAATTTTGTATTTCTAAATATTCTTTAATCTATGTTTTCCTTGGTTAGCTTTCAATTTTTCTCTAACTGAGAAAATCCATCTTAGAACATCTGATATATCAAACAAACCTTAATGTAGCAGAACATTGCTGCATGAATTCTTTATAGTTCGAAGCATCAATCAAAATAAAAGCACAAGGTGGAACTAACTGGTGGAGGTTTTCCTATTTGAATGTGAAAAGGACAAATACTCCTAAGTATTTTTGGTGCTATTTTCTAATCAACCTTGGAGTTTCATCTTGGTAACGAATGCAATAAAAGTCAATATTGAAGGTTGGAAGTTTCATCTTCGTATTTTCATTCAATAGTTAGGAGCTGAGCTATATTGCTTAGCTTTCTGATTTGTCATAATTTACATTTTGTATGAAATTTCAAATACATTCTAGCTTTGTTCTTGTATACCTCCATTAAAAAATTCTAATATCCATATGCTGAAGTGGGATTCACATCACATGAGGGAAAGCCAAAACTTTAGTAAATAGATATGGAAACTTTCTATAGCTTTAGGAGTCTCTTCTGTGACTGAACAACAATTGATCTTCTGTATAGCATGAACTTTCTGCAACCTAAGTTTTTTGATAGTTTGAACTATTTTGTTAAGAGCTGATAGTGATAATGACAACTTATTTTGATAGATACTTTATCTTCATGGATGACTTGGTGTATTTTGGGGACAAGGAATCATTCCTTTTTTGTGATTTAGGATTGTTCAAGATTAGATTAGGACTGTGTGTCCTTAATGCACCTATGGTGACACCAATTTGAACATTATGATTGTAATGAAAGTTCATTTGCTTTCATACATCTTTTGCTGTCTTTTACCTGTGAAATGGGTGCTTGAGCGTTCTGGCCTGTCAGTGGAACATGTTTTCCATATATCATCTGTTACGTACAGAAATAAGCTTAATTTTGAATAATAATGATTCTTATTAGAGTATACAATTGTATCTGCATGTTGTCTATATATTGAAGTTGCTATGCTAGTATATTATTAGTTGTTAAACACAGCATATGTACCTCTGCACCCTCATCTGTTATTTAACAGAAGCGACTAACAGCAATTTAGCTGTCATGTTCTGCGTATTGTAAATGTGAGGTCTCACTAATTCTATCAGCTTTAGAACTTTGGTGTCTGATATCATGACCGTTTACGACCTATTATAAGCCAAAAAGGCTATAATAAACACTTCAACATTTTGGTGATAAGGCCTTAAACATTGTTCATTCAAAATTCACATAGTCCCAAATGATTTAATAATGTATAGGTTATACAGCAGAACATTTAAAACAACCTTCTTGTTCAATTAAGATGCCTCTTAAGCCTCATAAGACTCCAGAGTCCAGGACAATTAAGTTTACTATTTCAGAGACATAAAAATTGCTGGAATCACTTTTTTCCTTGATGGATTGTTCCCCATTCCAAGTTGTGACTGTTTCTCCCGTCCTTTTCCTTATTTTTTAAGCAAGTTTCTTCTTTGTATGGCTGCCTGAGAAGTTTGGTGGCGTTGATTGAATAAAGTAGGCAAGGAAGCACGTCCTTTCTAACATGGACTGCTTTATTGCCTGCCTTTAGACAATTTATGCATGGCTCTTGAGCTGAGGTGGGCCTCATTTTTCCTTAGAACAAGATTTTGGTTACATTCTGTGAGATAATATAATATATTCTTTTTACTCGACAATACTTTAACTCGTTATCTGGTTATCAACATCTTTTACCTTTCAAAATTTTTAGCTTGGTTGATGCTGCTGAGTTATACATATTGATGTTACTGTTCCTTTAGTGAAAAGGGATGTTAGTGAAAAAGGATGCTGCCTTTTACACTTGGGATGAAGAGCGCTACTAATTTCTTGTTATGTTATTTTATTCTTTTTTGTTTCTTCTTTTTTCTTGGTAATCCTGTTAGGTGGGGGAATAAGATTCTCTGTTCAAGGACCATCTTCATGCTCTTAATGGTTGGTTAGGAAAAATAAGTAGTCGCTACATACCTGTAAGAATTTCCTATTGATGTTACAGTTAATGGTTGTAGTAATCTGATTTGACACAGAAATTATAGAAGATTCTAAATAAAGATCCGGTTTGTGAGTGAAGTGGTTAGTGTTAAGGACTTTGGGCCATACTTTTTATGCATCAAAACCAAAGGTCAACTTTTAGCTTAGCTTGTTGATGTTCTGTGAGCTGACCATTTGCGTTAGAATAATGTCATACTGTACGAATTTGACACAGATCGTAGATGCTTATGAGCCTTGCATCTTTTGCATCCGTTAATGGTACTTGTAACATATGTGTCTAGCTTTTCTATCAGGAGTGCATCGATCATACTCTATTTCCTTGTAAATAATGGGAACCTGACCATAATATTGTCAGCATGAATTAGGCAACTAGTTTATTGCATTAAAGAAACATACTGATTATATTTACACTCCGGAGGAATAATATATATATAACTAAATGTAGCTAAATACTTTTAAAATTAGTATGACCTTTTCTAAAGAATCGTGATTTGAGGCTTGAAACATGGAGTTGAAAGAAGAAAAGCTGTTCAAAATAACAAATGTGATTTTTTAAAAAAAATTCTAAATGGGATATTAATAAGGACAACTTACACAGTTCTATACGTGTTTGTGTTCTCTAATCAGAATTGGAGCTTTACCAATTCTGTATAAAAGTGAGAGGTTGAGATTTAAAGGACAGGTGTGTCTTTTATTGTAAGTTGACATTAGTAATTTGTGAAAATGCAGTTAAATGCTTTTCAATTTTTTTTTTCACTTTTTATTTTATATATTATCCCTACACCAATATACATTTTATAGTTTCTTATGCAAATTTAAATCATACTATATCAAGGGTTTTAAAATAATTATAATTTTGTTGTGAAATAAATTTATTTTAATTTGTATAAAAACAAAATCTAATAACTTTCTTTATAAAACAATTACTAAAGAGTTGCTGGAGTGAATTAGTTAACTCAAATGTGTATGGACAAGTAAAAGACCCTTTAATTGAAGAGTTTTGCTATGTTCCACAAACGATTGCTAAGGAAATAAAAACTAGTTATAAATGTTGCTTAAGGGGTCCAAATTTTGAAACACGACTAATGACATTGAAGAACAATATTTTCTTGCACAAAGGTGGAGCGCACACAAGAAGAAAAACACTTGCATACCATAAAAGATATATGAATGAACTAACGCATATATTTAGGCATGCTATCCCAATTAAATGCAACCAATAGTGCCAACCAAGGCAGAGTCACTTTATATATGCATCAAAATGAAGGCAAGTAGGCAACTGCATAGAAGATACAATTATGTATGACAAAGGTTTGAGTACTATTAGTTTGTGTAAAATTATGTGAGAGAAAGATATAATAGTAACTATAACAGACCTTCAAAAAAAAAGAAAAACTATAACTGGGATACTATTTTTTACATATAATCCATTAATTTTGCTTTTGTTCCTTTCTGTTTTTATTGACATGGCATTGTCCTGCTATTTACTAAGATTGTAATGCTTAATAGTTTGAGAAAATCTAAATGTATATAATAATTGTACCTAACACTGTCAAGGATGGGATAAAAGTAGTTCAGGTATGTCATCGTCAATGGCAAAACAAAGCACATTTAACATTTTTTATTGAGTAAATTATATTGACACCTTCTTTGGTTTTGTTAAATTTTGTTTGATACCTGTCTTTTTTTTTATTTTTATTACTTTTATACTAACTCTCTTAGTTGTTTAATAAACATTACAACGACACCTCTTATATATTACATTAACCTTCCTTGATTATTTGAAAAAATTACATTGTGTACCCCTATAAGAGAAGTTATTGTAAACGTTAAAAAATAAGAAGGTTAAGCGTAATCTCAAAAAACCTCAAGGAATATCAATGTAATTTTTTTTTTTTTGGTAAGTAGTAACTCCATCCTTTATTACGTAATGGTATTTTTTTGTGTGAATGATGACAATAGGGATAGAACTTAAAATTTTATACAAACTACTTAAATCTCTCACCACTAGGCCGGCCTTAGTCAGTTTATTACATAATAGTAGTGATACAACGTTTAGATATACTCATATTTCTCACTACGATACACATTACATACACTTAGGAACATTACTTTTACTTATAATTAACCGTGCTTGATTGAAATAGCTTGAACTCGAAGAGGTTGGACCCTCTTTATGGTTAACATGTATTGTTCCTTCATGTTCATATGTTCTGGCATTAGTCCATCAGCTAGCTTCCATTCAAAATTGTGTAGAAGAGAGGCCACCATTAAATGCACTGTCCTATGGGCTAATGGCAATCCTGGACATATCCTCTTGCCTGCCCCAAAGGGTATAAGCTCAAAATCATGACCTTTAAAATCAATGTCACAATCCAAAAATCTTTCAGGCATGAACATTTTTGGATTCTCCCAAATGGTTGGATCTCGTCCCATGGCCCACACATTGACAAAGATTTGTGCATTTTTAGGCACTTTGAAGTCAGATATGTTTACCATTTCATCACACTTGCGGGGTACCAAAAGTGGAATTGGTGGGTGCAAGCGAAAAGTTTCCTTCACCATTGCTCCTAAGAAAGGCAACTTTAAGATTTGTGGTTCTTCTAGTGTTCCATCTTTGCCAATTGTTTGAGATAACTCTTTTCTTGCTTTTTCTAATTTATCTGGGTTATGCAGTAGCTCTGCCATAACCCATTCCACCGTGACTGATGTTGTGTCAATCCCAGCAACAAATAAATCCTAATAGAATATTCCAAAACCCATTGAAAGGTAAAAATTAAAAAATGAGTGCATGCAAATGAAAATAAGTGAAATTAAGAGAAAACGTTATCTAAAATGAATATATAGTGGTAGGATCACTTACCAATTTTTTTGTGGGTAAATTAAAATTAAAAATGACGAGTAATGTGTAAATACTAGTCCCGAAGGAATATACACGTATATCAAATTGGTCCTCGAATATAAATTGACAGAGCAAATTCGTAGTAGATTTGATAACTTGGAATAGAAATTTTGAACCATATATCATAAAAATGACACTAAAATAAATTATACAATAGAAAGTATAAAATAAGAGTTACTATGATACCCATAAAAACATAGGTCTAAATGCATTTTAAGTCCTTCAAATGTGGGATAAGTTTGTTTTTAGTCCTCTATATTTAAAATTAATCTTTTTTGTTCCTGTAATATAAAAAAAAACATGTTTTAGTTCCTCTGCTCAAACACTGTTAATAAATCTGCCATACAAAAATCCTACTATTGAATCTACCACACAAACTCATATATTATTGTCCTTGTTAGTGAAAACATCACACCAAACTAGTTGATGTTGTAGAACTGACTCAATCTACTCCTGTCAATGATGCTACAGGTGTTCTTGAGAGACTAAACATGTTTTTTTAAATTACAGGGATTAAAAAGATTAATTTAAATTTGAAGATCAAAAATAAACTTGCTTTAAATTTAAGGGATTAAAAACATATTTAACCCTAAAAATATAAGGGTGTTGGTATAGTTATTTTTTGAGTCAATAGTTAAATGAATTTGATTCTGCCAAAGGAAAGGAAAGAGGAAGAGCGAAAAGAAAAGAGAAATTCTCAATACCAAAACCTTCAAATTTTCGAGGGTACCATAGAATTGATCAAAATAAAATTCAATTATTTGGTAACTAAGTACTAACCGCAAACAAATGTAACATCTCATGGCGGTTCAACTGAGAATTGGTCTCTTCAATAATGTCAAGAAGTGAATCTAACACATCCTTGCACTCCTTGGAGTCAGTTTTTGAAAATCTAGAACACATTCTTTCCTCAATAATCCCATCAATAATCTCACACAACTTCTTAAAATATTTGGTCATCCTGGCATAAACACGTTGTGGGTCAAGTGGGCGAAGAATGGGAAAGAAGTCAGTAACATTAGGCCTTCCAGCTTCTTCCATGACAGCCCAAACAATGTCCCTAAACTCTTGGGACTTTTCAGATGCAGAATGAGACAAATCCAAAGAAAAGAAAGTGTTTGAAATGGAACCAAGGACTGTTGTAAAGACAGCCTCACCAATATCCACAACCTCACCTTTATTGGACCTTTCCTTCACATAATCCAACAAACCTTGCACCTTTTGTTGGCGAAGGATTTGAGTGGAATCAAGCATGCGTGAGGAGAATACTTTTGTGGCACAAACTCTCCTAAGGTTCCTCCACCGAGCTGAGCGAGGTTGCCACACAAGAGAGTACATCGTGATGGTCAAGTACGTACACTGAACGTGGGATTGTCCTGTCACAAAAGGCTTGGCCATTTTCATGCAGCACTTGTTTGGCTACTTGTGGAGAGGATATGACTACGGTGGTTATGCTTCCTAGTTTCAGTGTCATAACGGGTCCGTAAATTCTAGAGAGTCTGGTGAGTGACTTGTGTGGACTTTTGCTAAGTACCAAGATGTTTCCTATGATGGGAAATGGGCATGGCCTGGTGGGAGCTTTGTAGTTTCTGGGGTGTGGTTGAATAATCTAAGGATGAAGATGAGAATACTTGCACAAACAAAGGTAATTAGTGACGAAGTAGTGTTTGGTTGTCCATGGCTTTTGGCTAGCTGTGCCTTTTAACTTTTGTATAGATATATAGAATATAGATAGCGATACCAACATGTGGTTATATGGTTGACAGATATAACGGTACTTGTTGAGTACTTGGTCAGTAGTTCGATCTGTGTGTATAAAAAATATTCTATTAAAAGATGTCAGTTTCTTAAATGAATTTTCATATTTTAAAAGATTAATTCGTTACTTTCAACTGGAGATATATTAGATTCACACGTAGATATATAAATATATATATATATATATATATATATATAGATATATATATATATATATATATATATATATAGAATATATATATATATATATAAGAATTATTTTAAAATACTCAATAGTGTAACTTGTTTATATTTATTTATTTTTTAGTGGGAGTATATTAGCAAATTATACTCTTGATGTATTTTAAGATAATTCGTACTTATAATTTACTAACATATTACAACTAAAAAATAAGTTAGTGTACATTAACAAATCCTACAAATTTTTATTAACGTATTTTTTAATTAGAGTACGTTAACAAATTCCTTTGTTAGTGTATTTTAAAATAATCCTTACTTATAACTTGTTAACGTAATCTAATTAAAAATCATGCATATATATATATATATATACACAGATGGATGGATGAAACATGATCTGCATCTCTTCTAGAAGAGGTATCAATCAAACATTATATACATGTGTGAGACAAAAACTTCATAAAGAACTGCAGAGTCGTGTGGCATACATCTAACCATCCAAGAAAGTTTCGACTTGACTTTTTAATCATTTAATGTATAAAATATTTTTGGATGATAATTAATATGGATATGTGCTGTTGAAAATCTCGAACTATAGAGAATCCTGGTGCTAAAATAGATAGAGTTTTGAAATGAGAAATGATTAAGTTATTACAACCACGAAGTTGCTACAAGAACAATAATTGAGGGATAAAGGTTTTTTTCCCCTTTTTTTTTTTGCCAGAAAAATTGAAAAGAAATGTGGAAAACTAACTCGAGTGTACCAAGAGGGAATAACCCAGTTACACCCAATTCAAACTCTAAAAGAGAAATGCGATTAAGAGGTTTTTTATTTTTCACTGATTTCTTTTGATATACTACCTGTAATTTATTATCATATGAATTTCATTCCAATCTCATTAATTACATAGAGAACAACGCAGATAGTTTAGTATGTTTTACTTCTAAAACTAAAGCGTGAATCCGTGCGATGCACGGGAGGATTATTAAATTTTTTTATATGTATAAAAATTTATATTAAATTTTTTGTTAATTTCTTATTTTTGATGAAAAAAGATCTTAAATAAATTAAAATTTTCATAATAAGGAAACTAATTTACTATATTATCATAGAAGAATAACATATCAATTAGATAAGAACTTATTCATTAATTAATAAGAAAAAATAGAGGATAACTTAATGTATTTATTTTTCATTACTACTATAAATTTGAATTTTAGGTTTTTTTATAATGCTACAAATATTTCCCATTTAAGAAATCTTACACTATTTCTCCTTTGAAGAGTGAAAGCATTTATAACATATTTTAAAATTTTAAAATTTCAAGAAAATATTTATAATTTTTTTAAATAATTAAAATTAATCAATTTAAAATTACTAATTTAATCTTCAAATATTACCAGTTTCAACTTTCAACAAACATTTATAATATTTTTGCAAATTTAAAATTTCAAGAAAAAACTTATAAAAACTTTTAAATAATTAGAATTAGTAAATCTAAATTTAGTTATTCAATCTCAAATATATCCAGTTTCAATAAAACATTTATAACATCTTTTAAAACTTTGATATTTCAAAGAAAGCATTTATGACAAATTTTAAATAAATAAAATTAATAAATTTTAACCCTAATTATTTCCAACTTTAGGAAAACATTTATAATTTTTTTTAAATTAAAATTTTAAGAAAGCATTTATAAAAGTTTTAAATAATTAAAATGGTATATTTGAATTTAATTATTTAATCTTAACTGTTTTTGGTTTCAAGAAAGTATTTATAAAATTTTATAAAAGTTTAAAATTTAAAAAAAAAAAAAATTTAAGTAATTGAAATCAGTATATTTGGATTTAATTATTTTACCTCAATTATTGTTAATTTTTAAAAGTTTAAAATTTCAAGAAAGTACTCAATTTTTTTAAGAAAGTATTTATAATAATTTTTAAACAATTAAAATTAGTAAAATTGAAATTCTTATTAGGGAGGTTGGGGCAAAAGTACATCAAGCTATATAATTCAACATTCACTTTGTTAGGTATGCCATTCCTAGGTTGAATGTTTAATTTTTTAACATTAAAATATCAGAAAATTTCACTATTTCAAGTTAGATCATTATATTAATCTAGCTATTACAGCATAATAAACATTTTAAATATGACAAAAATGGGCATAAAAGTTGAAAGTTAAGATTTTGAAGATAAGCCTTTAAAGATTATGAATGTGTAATATGGACCCTTAGTTGTCAAGAAATTTACTGATCTTAGCCTACAAATGGCTTAAATATATTATGATAAATAACTTGTATATTTTTTGTTTATGATATACAATAAGCTAAATCATGGTTGAAAAAAGAAAAGAAAGAAAGACTTTATTTTTCTGTAATAATCAAACTTGCATAATTTATACCTTTATTCTTGATTGTTTCAAATATTTATGTGCATTAAATACTTTTTTTAATAGATCGAATATATTATTCTTAGCGCTAATAATTTTACAAACCTCTCTGTAAACTTTATTAATTAGCACTTGAAACTTGCATATACACTAAAGAAAGTTATTTGTTCATATAAGTTATAGTGAACTAACATATATTTGTGAAGGCCAATGGAAATTAAGAGTAAAAATATGAAACATGTAAACAATGTTAAAGAGATCTTACCATATTACTTAAAAAACACATATAAATGTAAACAATTGTATCAAATTAACAAAAGAAATTTTAAAAATAACAAATTAAAAAAATGTAATGTATATATAAAAAAAAACAATTTAGAGATCAAATTCACAATGAGTATCAAGTTTAAATTTTGTGACCAACATGACCACATAAGTTTCACTAAACATTGAACAATCAAATAAAATTATATATAATTAATAAACCATTAACCCACTTGTTACATATTCTAATTTCTAACACATATATCGTTGTCTTTACCTTTGTTCCCAATTCACATACAAAAACATACACAAGGTAAATAAATTTCTAATTCTAACTATCCTTCACTTTTTATTAGGTGAAAAGGTGGCTGCAAAACAAGAAAAAACATTTATTTTAGAATAAAAAAATGAACATAAATATGCAATTCTAAAACAATTTTTTGAGAAGAATAAAGAAAAATGGTGTATAAATAATGCTAATAATTAAAAAAAACAATGGCTTTTCTCACCTAATAGGGAAGGAGACAAATTGATTGTTCTAGAGATAAAGGTCAGGATTCTTTTCTTTCTTTGAGAAAGAAAAAATAGAAGAGAGGTAGAAGAAGAAAGATATGTCTCCAGATTGTTGTTTTTCTTTTCATTTTAAATGGGTGGAGAAGGTGCATTCATTACTTATAAGTTGGAATTGCTAATTTTGCAATAAGTCAGCGCCTTGGAAATGGTGCAAGCTTTTATTGCCTTAATGAATACTAAAGAGGCACAATTTGAGTAAACATTTTAATTATTATTATTATTATTATTGATATTAATAATTTTTATAAATAAAATCATTATGAAAATGCTAATTAATGCACCAAAAACTCTATTGTTGTTCATTAATATACCAAAAATTCAAATGTAGTTCATTAATGCTTCAGAAACCTTACAAAACCTTATTTTAGAAACATTTTAATTATTATTATTATTATAATACAATTAAGGAATGAGTTAATTAGTATAATTACACTTTATGCTAAAATTGACAATCAATTTGAATGAAAGATAATTAATTGAAATAATAAATTATAGAAAAAGATACTTTATTAACCCTATAATCTCTAAAAGATTGAAATGACTATAATACCCTGAAATTAGGTAAAAAAGTTAAAATTACTAAATTATCCCAACCATGTTACTTTTTATATAAATATAGATAGATAGATAGATATGTTTTTAAAATAATATTTTTCATCTTTATATATATTTTAAATCAAATAATTATTACTTCATTGACATTTTTTGTTATATCAACACTAATTTATCTCTCTTTGAGATAAAGATAGTGAGAATTATTAATTAATGGCTAATATATGATTGAACTTAATCAATATTTGATTAAATGGGGGACTATTTCTATATTTAATTGATTTAAGGAAATTAGTCAAACATTTGATTTCAAATTATAATTTTAAATTTCAAATAATTATAAATAATAGATTATTTGGATTTTGAATATAAATAATTTGAATATAAATTATTAGAATAAGCCAATTATTAGTATATTAATCTATTATATATTGTGTAAATATAAATAATTTATTTGTTTAATTTGTTGTATATTATATTAAAAACTAATTTATTATTTGTTTAAGAATATTCTTATTTATTTAAGAAAAATATTTATTAATGTTTCAGAAACCCTACAAATTCATTCAAATTGATTCTTTAAAATTGAATCAATTCTACTTAGCTAATAATATTGAATTTGTACTAAAATATATTGATTTATTGATCAGAATCAGCCAATTATTTGAGTTCAAATTTCAAATAATTATAAAATAATAGATTATTCGAATTTGAAATCATCACTTTCTTAGTCTATTTATGTTTTAATGGGTAGTATCTTTATTTATTTAATTATTCAAATTCAAATTTGATTCGAATTTATTTAAATTTATTTATTCAATTCTAATTAGCTAATAATGTGTATGTTTATTTATTATATCATTCAATAATTTCAAATAATTATAAATAATTATTATATCTATTTAAATTTATATATTATACTTAGGATTTATAAATTAGAATCACCCAATTATTTGATTTCAAATCTTTATAAAAAAAATCATTATGAAGATACTAATTAATGCACCAAAAATCCTAATGTCACTCATTAATGTTTCAAAAATCCTACAAAATCTTTTTTTAGTTCAAATCATGTTTCAAAATAAAAAGTCCTAGATAAACGGTGGTCGTTGTTTCCTAGATGACTGCGGTTCCAATTAGTATTTAATTCAAATTGATTTCTTTTTCTTTATTTATTTATTCAAATTCAATTTTGATTCGAATTTATTTAAATTTATTTATTCAATTATAATTAGCTAATAATGTGTACATTTATTTATTATATCATTTAATTTTGTTTAAAATTTTGCATTGAAATTATCTCTTTCTCTTGGTCAATTTATTAATTATTTACTTATTGGCTAAATTATATTTTTGTTCCCCTATTTTTCTCAATCTATAATTTTGGTCTTTCTACTTTTTTTAGAGACATTTAGTTCCCTTATTTTTAAAAATTCCCAATTTTGGTCCCTCTGTCAAATTTTTTGCATTGATTGGTAGTGGTTTAACGTTGATTCTGGCGTGTCAATGTTGACTTTGACGTGTCAATGTTGACTATAATGTTAGGCTTTGACTTTAACATATCATTTAAGTATTGATATGTCAGAATCAACGTTAAATTACTAACAGTCAACGCAAGAGGTTTGATAGATGGACCAAAATTGCGAATTTTTAAAAATAGAGGAACTAAATGTCTCTAGAAAAAATAGGGGGACCAAAATTGCAAATTGAAAAGAATAGGAAGACCAAAAATTCAATTTAGCCCTATTTAGTTAATCAAATTAATTCAAAATGATTCTTTAAAATTGAATCAATTCTACTTAGTTATTAATATTGAATTGGGTTAAATATGTTTTCGGTCCTCTAAAAATTGATCTGTTTTGGTTTTAGTCCTCATTTCATTATCTATTTGTGAAATGATAACCTGGTGTATAAATATGTGTGTGTGTGCGCTAATGTATACTCATTTATTTTTAGTGAGAGCATGTTAACAAGATACACCATTGATATATTTTAAGATAATTTTAGTTATAACTTGCTAACGTACTCTAAATAAAAAACATGTATATGTAAATTAGCAAACCCTACAAATATTTGCTAATATACACTTACTTGTTTTTTAATTAGAGTACGTTAGTAAGCTACACCATAGATATATTTTAAGATAATCCTTAGTTATAACTTGCTAATGTACCTTAACTAAAAATTAAGTGGGTCTATGTTAGCAAATTCCATATATATAATATTAAACAAATATAATACTAACTATTTTATATTTAGATGCTACTTCTGTCCCATAATTATCACGTTTAAGGTTAATGCATATAGATTAAAGAATATTTAATGAATGCAAAATATTATTATATTTGGACTAAAATATCTTTATTTAATATCCTATTACTAGTTACAATAATTACTTGTAGTAGTTATTTTTCCAAAAATAAAATAAAAATACTTATAATAATTACTACCTCTAGTCCTTTATATAAGCAACAAATAACTAATTCATCAAAACAAATAAAATAGTTAAGTTAGTTAATTTTAATTATTAATATCATAAATTTAAATTTTATTCTAGAAATACCCATAAAATTAAATAGTTTAAGTGGTGGTTACATTTAATGATACTACTCCTAATTCAAGAAATAATTTTCTCCACTAATGAGTGTAATTTATATTGTTAATATGCCAATGAATGTATCCACTTGCATTGGGAATGAATGAATATTTTATTAATAGACTTTACAATAAATTAAGGGTATAAAAACAAGATAGCAATTAATACATCTTATGTTGCTTATAATTAGGACCAAGAAAATACTTCTATTTATTGCTTATATAAAGGACTAGAGGTAGTATTAAATAAGGATATAATCGAAAAAAATAATTAATTAAATTTTAAATTTCTAAAATATCAATTATTTTGGAATAAAAAAAGATTAAAACATCATGAATTATTAGAAGGAGATAACATCATTAATTATTGTTACGAGGTCGACTTTAAGGGACTCCTTGTAACATTCTCTTACTTTTCTCTAGTCTCCTCGAAAGGTGACTACCTCCATAATATCGCTGACAAATTTCATAGCCAGATGTGAGACTGAGATAATGGCCCCCAAAGCATTCAACATCGGTCTACCCAAAATTGCATTATATGAAGACTTAGCGTCCACGACTATGAACCACGTGGTTACAGTTTTTGTGCAGGGTGGCTTTCCAAATGTCATATGCAGCTTTATGTAACCCACCGACATTATGTGGTGTCCAAAGAATCCTATTAGATCTTCGTTGTACGGCATCAACTTGAATTCTGGGATTCTCAGCTTTTTAAAAAGTTCAAAGAACATAACATCGGTGGAACTACCGATGTCTACCAGCAGCCTGTGAACTTCTTTGTTTACCATCAAAGCATTCACCCCTAGAGGATCATCATGGTTTGGCATAACGTCGACGTAATCAGAGTCATCAAAAATTAAAGGTAGTGTCCTTTTCTTCGTGGGAGTATCACTAGCACGAATCCCGGAAGAAGTTGCTAATACTTCTTTGGCATGTCTTTTTCTTGCGTTGTTCGATGGACCTCCTCCTGAAAATTTGCTTGTGATGACGTATATGACTTCATAGCTCCACGCAGGAGACTGGGCGGGAGATCGTGTGGGTTATTAGGATGACGATCGTCTCGGAGACTAGCGACGAATGATCTGTACCTTGACATCATCCCGCGATGGCCGAGGTGGGGAGTGGCTTCTCGCGGGACTATGTTGGCATAATGATCTGTCTCTCTGGGGTGGAGAGTTCCCCTTCCTTGGGCTCTTTGTTTTCTCTCTCCTTGGTGGTGAGGGACGTCATCCTCTATCACTACGACCCCCATTCCACTTGACAAAGTGGTCAAGTCTTCCTCATCTGATCAACACTTCAATTGCATCTTTCAGCTGAAAACATTCATCAATATCATGTCCCGGCGCCCCCCTTTGAAATTGACAATATTTGGATTAATCTCTTGCTTATCTATTTCTTATTGGCTTCGGGGTTTTATTCCTTCTTCAACGAACTCCACATTATATACCTCGTTCAATATTCTTGCTCTAGAGGCATTTAATGGTGTGCATTCTTCAAACCTCAAACCTCTTTTGTATAAACCTCGGTCCTCGTGACGCGGCGATTTGTCAGCCTTTGCTTGTGGTTTCTTCTTCTACAGTGCGATCTCGGCCGTTTTCACCTCCCCAGCCTTTAACACGTTTTCGTAGTTAATGTATTTCTTCGCCTTCTTCAAAAATTCATCCATTGAAGCCAGAGGTGTTTTAGCAATCGACATGAAGAAAAGCGAGCCTGGTCTTACCCCATCCTTAGCGAGCATCAAAACTACTTTAGGTTACAGATTTTCGGCTGCCTTTGCCTCCTAGTTAAATCTACCGATGTAATCTCTCAACGGCTTATCCTTGCCCTGGCGGATCCTCCTCAGATCGGCCTCAGTCTTTGGCCTGGCCTTTCTAGTCGCGAAGGTGGTCTTGAATTTTTCTCTCAACATTGTCCATAAGTCGATGGACCTCGATTCTAGAGATTGGAACCATTTTAATGTCATTCCTTTCAACAAGAGTGGGAATGCTCTACATGTCAAGAAGGCTGAAGCTCCTTTGTAAGACATTGCTAATTCAAACACTAAGAGGTGGTTATTTGGATCAGATTGAAAAAGACGTGACGCACAAGTAGGGGGGTTGAATTGTGTGTCTAAAAACATTTTAATCTACGTTCGAAAACGTTTTTGAGGTAAAGGATAGAGAAGACAAGCACACAAAGAATTTTATACTGGTTCGCTCAACCTTGAGCTACGTCTAGTCCCTTCACCCATAAGGTATCTACTTAACCAACCTTAGTTACAAGTATTCTTCACGGCCTCTTTAGGCTTTACAATGCAATCACCCCAGATTGCTTTACCAACCAAAGTATTCTTTGTTCACTAAGCTTCTTCAGGATTTTGCAACAAAAAGGTTGTTTTACAAATAGACTTAACTCATATAGTGAGGATATAGAAGATTAAACTCAATATAGTAAAGTATCAAAGATTTGTAAGCTATCGTCTAGTGGACGTGTAAAAAGGCAATCAGCGTTTTTATGTTCGTGCTTGATTTTTCATTGTTCACTGCTTCTTGCTTCTTCTTCTTTCTTGATATATATATATATATATATAGTCTTCAGTGAAAAAGAGTCGTTGAAGAAGTCTTGCCTTTAATCTTTTAGGAAAAGATGCGCGTATTGTGCTTTCACTCATGTCAGATAATACAGCTTTTGAACCTGTACTAAAACAGAAAGAGTGGCTCTATGCGGGAGGTCTGTTTTGCTAAACATTCTTCGTTTGGTTTGACAGCTCAAGGAGTTGACTTGCTTTTTCTGTCTTGTTGCGCTTTTGCACTCAAAAGTTTCTGTCTACTAATTAATGCTCGAAATATTTGAATGTAGATCTTAAAAGGTAAGGCATTAGTCTCGATATATAAAAGAAGGACGCAAAGATTTGACGAAAAAGACTTAGCCGTTTAATAGCTTGTGTTTGGATGCGTCTAGTGTGGTTATTTAAAGATTAAGAACACTAAGTCCATAAATGAGACTTTCCCTTGGATGGTCATTATATATGAGTTTATTGGACGCTCGTTTAAGATTGGACGCTGTAAATCCGTTAGTTAAAAAAACAGAGACTTATATATTAATAAGTTTGTTATCTTCAAAACATGAGGATTTTGATGCTTTAAGGTCTTTGGTTCCAACACAGCAGACCCATCATAAATCTCCAGCGAAGGTAGCTGTTGCAGTTGCTTCAGGACCTGCAAATTTAGAATCCTCGGGGAGAAGGGAAGGTTGAACGGAATCATCTCGTCCTCCTCGTCCAACTTTGTTGCTATATGCACATCATGCATCTCCAGCACAGGCTTCAAAGCAGATGCAGTAGACCTCTCAATATGATCGTAGGTGTTCTACACAACCTTCCTACTTTCTCTCTCTACCCAAAACTCTGTGATAATCTTCTCCTACTCCTTCAACACCTCTCTCTATTGCTGTAGTAGCTGCAGCAAGGTTTGCCATGGTGACTGACAGTGTCGGAACATCGTTCGCACTAGGAGCCGCCTCGGGACTGACGGAAGCAGCTTCGCTATCCTTAGGCGATGGTGGTGGAAGCTTCAATGGCGAAGGTTCCACAACAGACTTGCGGTTTCTTGTGCTAACCATCACGATCGAATCTTCAAATAGCGAAGAAAATAAAGAGAATCAGAAAGCGATCCCCACAGACGGCGCTAATGTTGTGTGGTGAACACAAGAGTGGATCTCTGGTGAGCTTTCACGGTGGTTGTTGGCGTCTTCAGTGGTGGCATCTGCAAGGA
Organism: Spatholobus suberectus; assembly: GCA_004329165.1. NCBI lineage: Eukaryota > Viridiplantae > Streptophyta > Magnoliopsida > Fabales > Fabaceae > Spatholobus > Spatholobus suberectus. Next base: position 20,970,151 of record CM014731.1, read on the forward strand.
CTTCGATGCTTAAGTCAGTAAGGATACAAGTGTGAGTGAGAATGAGAGAGAGCATGTGTACTTGATGAGTATAAAGTCCTTATATAGTGCGTTTTTGGAGGAAAATTCTGTTAGAGCTAGATGTCACGTGGCAGTGTGTGTTTGGGTGCCTTCTTACACGTTTTTCTTACCATTAAGCACTTCCCATGTTGTGCCTAGGATAGAAGTGGAGTCAGTCCGAGATAGCAAGGATTTACTTGCCGGGATACCTACGGCTGTGCCAGCCAGGATAGGTGAAGTGCAAGCCGAGTTAGCTGTATATCCGAGTAACCTCCAGAACAGTTGCCCCCAAGCTAGTGATGTTTAAAGAAGCATCATTGGCTTAAGGGTCTAAGTCAGCCCCGTAACAATTATCATTAGACATATGTTCTATTGTGGGGAAGGGCTAATTGAGTACTTCTAAGAAAAATTCTAGATTCGTGTTTGTATTTACTATTTATTGGTTCCCATTTTCATCATGAAATAGTTGAACTTATGACTAGTGTGACTAGTGTGGCTATTTAAATACTATAATCGAAACATAATTATGGTCTTATGACCAAATTTATTACAATGAGTAGCTTTTTCCACCTCTTGAATTCCAATCGTACACCTAAAATATAACTGTATCAATTATTTTAAGTTTAAATATGTTTTTAGTTTCTCAAATTTGAAAAAAGTTTGTTTTTGGTTCCCAAATTTAAAATTAATCTTTTTAGTTCTTGTTATTTGAAAAAAGTTTGTTTTAATCCCTCAAGACCACATACAAATCATTGACATGAGTATATTAAGTCAGTGTAGCATTAGTTGAATTTGATGATGTTTTCACTAACAAAGATACTAGTAAATGAGTTTTGTGTGACAAATTCAATAGTAGGTAAGTTTTGTGTAACAAATTCATTAATGACATTTGGCAAAGGGACTAAAACATTTTTTTTTCAAATTATAAGGACTAAAAGGATTAATTTTAAATTTGGGAGACAAAAAACAAACTTATCTCAAATTTGAGTGACTAAAAACATATTTAAGCCTTTATTTTAATATTTTTAGAATTTATTTTTTAAAAATATGTAAGAACAGTTTCAAAATTTAAATTCTGAATTCAATATTTTTATATATTCTGAAAATAAGTTTCTAAAATTCTAATAGTATAATTTTAGAAATAAGTTTTCAGAAGCCATTTTCTTTTCCCTATTGGAGTTTTGGTGAATACTTTTTCTTTTGTTTGTTCACCAACAATATTCGACCATTTAAATTCTGGAAATCAAATTTTGGAAATAAGTTGTTCTCTTATTTCTCTTCTAGTTCCAGAATTTAAATTTCAGAAGTTTTTATTTTATTATTCTGAAATTGAAATTTTAAAAGAATAAAATTAAATTTCTATACAAAGAATATTATTAGAGTAAAAATTGACAAAAATAAATAAATTAGAAGAGTACAGTTAGAGAAAAAAAAAAGGTTATAAAAAGCAAGGCCCTTTATTAAACTCCCTCTTAGTGGACGTTATGATTTCTTAGAGATGGTTTACGGATAAGCGCAAGAAGCTGCTCAAGTGTTCATTACTTTTTAATTGCTTCACTTCATAATGTACAAAATTATTCTTTGATTTTATTTAGCTTAATGGAATATGAATACTGTAAAAAAAACAACAATAAGTGGGATATGGACACAGGATACTGTATAGAAAATGAGAAAAGAGTTGTAAAAGTTTTTTTTTTTATAATTTATTAGAAATTATTAAAAAAATGTCTATTTTTTTTCTTTACACTTTAGAGAAAATTTTGTTAGCTAGTAAAATCGATTTAAGATTTTTAAAGCACCCTCAACCGTCAAGATTGTTTTCCGTGCATTCTTAGAACTTGTTTGTTTTAAGGTTTAAAAATTTATTTCTTAGAATATGAATTTAAAAATGTAATATTTTCATGTTTTTTATGAGTTTTAAAAATTTATTTTTGGGTATTGTTCATACCCAAGAAAATAAAAATACTTTATTTTACTTCATGTTTATTTTTATGGTGAGGAGCGGAAAAATTATCTTATGGAAATGTGGAAAATTATTTTCTAATCCACAAATTATATTTTGAATTTTAAAAATATTCATAAGAATATTAAAATTTAACCAAACGTATTTTTAAATATATCCAGAAGTCCCGTTTTGCGATGTTCCTTGTAATATTTGTTTTAAGAGCAGCAACTATGTAATTTATGTAGGTTCCTTTCTAATGCTCTTTCTAAGCTGGAATCATAAACTAAAGCAGACAAGAATGCAAAATTATGTTTTCATCACTAATCAATTCTAAGTTCAAAGTTTATGAAAAGCACGTTGATATGCCAGCCTTCATTTTCATCATACCGGATTCGGTGAACTTGTATTTTCTAAGCATTCACATAATCAGCGCATTTATATGGTTGGATTAAGTTTATACGACTAAGATCTCTAATGCGTATTTTAAGTCTAATTTATAAAAATAAAATATAAGTCAAATGTATGACAAAAATGAGTACAGAAAATTTGAACCGCATCTTCATTGATGTCATTCAAGTGAGGTCTAGTCAAATTTGGTTTGCAAGATAATAAAAAGTCACGAACAATTTGAGAAATTTTCTAGATAATAAATTTTAATCAAAAAGGTCAAGTTTTTAGGCTGTTGCCTTACTATCCACATCTTGAAATTTTGCACCATACACTAAATCATTGTATGCAATGGTTGTTCGCCTTTGCATGCATCCACATTACATTGGTCTTGAGAGACAGAGAATGGATAAAAGCATTTAATTAAGGAAAGTGAGAATATCTAAAAATGAAAAAAAAAAAATGAGAAAATTCTAAAAGTATAAGGAAAAATACATCAGGTGTGCGTATCATTTCAGTAACTCCTAATTAGTATTGCAAAGTTATAGTATTAGAATATGAGTTGATCTAAGCAGGAGACACTATATATTTTTTTTATATATATATTTTTGTGTGTGAGAGAGGGTGTATAGGATATTGTAATTATCTTTTGACAATGCTGGTATATTTTTCATATATTTATCTCGTGATTTCTTTTAGTATTAGAGGATTTTTCATGTTAAATCTTGGTGTCCTTTTTTTTTCTTAGTTTATATCATTTATGATAATATTTAGTTTTATTACATCTAAATTAACAATGGTACAATCTGCTTAAAATCTTGATTTAAAGTCACAAATCCACTTGTTGAGGCTATCAGTTTTTTTGTTATCATATCATTTTTAGGTTATATTTCATCGATTTTTAGAATTTAAAAGCTATTTTAACGTTAAAGTTGAAAAAAATAATTTTAAAAATAAAATAAAAATTATTTGATAGTTTTCATTTTTTAACTTAAAAGCTTCTTTTAAACTAAATTTATTTGATACATTTTTAAATTTTTATTTTATTTTATTGGTCTTACAACCATTACATGAAACTGATAAAAAAAAACACTAATACCTTAATGCCTATAATAAGAGCACAAACAATTACTTATTAATTAAATGAAAATAAAATTAAATATGCACATGTAACTTTTCGACACTTACAAGTAGAGGTAGGTATGGGCTTTGGCCCCGTAAACGGTATGTTTAACTTGCGGACCAAGTGGGTTATAACTGCAAGTCCATGGACGGTTTGTTTAATCTATAGATCAAGTAGGTTAGAACCAGCTAAAATGTCGGTTCATTTAAACGTAAGCTTATTTGGCTTACTCTATTTAACTCACGTGTTAAACAAATTGGGTTCGCAAGTTTTAATAGACAAACCTGCGGACCAATTACTTTTTTTAATATTATTTATTATTTTATAGTTTTATTGTTGTATTTGGATAATTACTATTTGGTGTTTGATTAGTATAATTGACTTTTTTTTCTTACTATTTGAATATTTATAATTTCTTGATACAAAAAATTAGAGATTTTGAATTTTTATGCTTTATTTGATGTTTGAGTGATATAAATGAAATCTATCTTATGTTAGACATTTTTTAGTTTTTATCATTTTTTTACAATTTTTTTCAAAATTATTTTTTATTATTGAGTTTGCGGACCATTCTATTAGCATGTAGGCTAAGTGGACTAGACACAGACTAGACAAAAACGTGATCTATTTATTAAGCATGTCATTCTAATATGGTCCATTTAAATGTAAATCAGTATAGATCAGGCTATACATACTAAATTGGCCGTATACCCACCTATACTTACAAGTTACATATGCATATAGGAATGGTGCCTCCCATGCCAATCATGTTTTCAAACTAATTGTAACACTCATCCATATTAAATATAATTCGTATTAATTTAGTTATTAGGTCTAAGTAAATAAAAATGCAAGTAAATTTTTTTTACTTTTATAATAGAAAATTTTCAAACTTAACATAATTTGGAAATGATAGTAAAAGATGAAAGATAAGACTGTATATACATATATATCGTAAAACTGTACATCATAGTTTGATAATACATGATAATCAAAAAACTAAAAATACATCAAAAGATAAACACTATATTACCTAATATGTACATTAAAAGGATCTTATACAGAACAGTGTCAATCTACCCTATTCCCTTATACAAAAAAAAAAAAAAACTATAGGTTGTCAGATCCTTGTTGTTGGAATGCCCTCTAACTCGTACTTAGCATCATAAGACATTAATGTCATCTTTAATAATCACAATCAATCATACATAGAAGAAAATAATGGAGTGAGGTGTTTTGTTCTAAAATCACTTTTACATGTATGGTGGGAAATCTACCATAAAACAAAGATAAAACATAGCTAACAATAGAAGGGAGCCTAATGTTCATTCTTAGTTGTATCAGGACTACCCTTGACTAGGTATTGATTCACACTTCCTATTAGTGAGTAATAGTTCTCAACTAGAATCGAAAATGACTAGGAGTACATATACCTCTCCCAACATTATCACGTGGTACAATCCTCATTATTATTGAGAAAAATAACAGTCAAGATATCCATTTATAGAGGTATACTCTCAAATCAATCCTCGAATGATGAGTAGTTGTTGGGGTTATCGAGCTTGGTCAGGCGAATATCTTGGCTCGAGGGTGCTACCCTAGCCATTGAGACCTTCATTGCTCGATGCCTATCCCTAAGACCTCCACAAGTGGGCCCCTACCTTTCATTCCTTAGCGTACCAAATTGTAGCTTCCCAAGCAAGGTGCCATGTCACTACATGTCACTTGTTTTACATTACTCACTAAACTATCAATTCTTAACTTCTAAAGCAGAGGTTTCCCTAGTCTTATTTAATTTGAGCACCAGTATAATCAATATTTCTACCTTATTTTGCAAAAATTTCACAATACCAAAATTTTAACAAAATAACAATTTAGTAATCATATAAAATTTTAGCATAATAACGACATAGTAATTATAATTTAATTACTAAAATTTTGGCAGAATAACAAGTAAATAAATACATTTTAACTTTTCAAATTTGAGCAGAGTAACATCTTAACAAATGTATTTTAATTTTCTAAAATTGAACAAAGTAACAGCTTAGCAAGTATAACTTAATAATTTAAATTTGAATAGAGTAATAATTTTGTAATTATGATTTAATAATCTATATTTGGGTAGAGTAACAACTTAGCAAAAATTAAACTTTAACATCAAACAATAATAACAATAATAAAACTTAAGCCTAAATGGGTTTAGGAAAAAACTCTTTCCTACCAACATGCAAAGTGACAATAATTTAGAACCAATCCCACTCTCCCCATTACCTCTAAGGTGGTTGATGAAGAGGATAGAATTATTGGTACAAAGCTTCTAAGAGCAGAAATTCTACTAGTTGAAAACTAGCAAAATTTTAACATAAAAACTAGATAAAAAATTTTAAAAGAGAGAAAATTTTAGAGAGAGAAGCTCTCTAGCTTAGGAGAAGAAGAGGAGATGCTGAGAATTTGAAGGAAGGAGGGGCTATTTATAAAAGAGGAAGGGGTCTTAGGTGTCCACCAATGACCTAAGCAATGATGCAAAAAAAAATCAAGTTTTAAATTTGTTTTTAATTTAAATTTAGGGACAAATATACAAACTTAGGGGGACATAGACCATTTAGGGTGTTGAATCATCCCTCCCAAGCTTAGGGACGTGCTATATGAGCTGTTCTCAAGCTGCTCAGTGTAAATTTTATTTATAGGTGCATTAACTGGTACCGATAAAATTACCTAAATTTGAAAGATTAGCTTTTAATATCAAAATAATGAATTTTAATGTAAAATTGGACAAATAAATTAATTTTCATCAAAAATAAATTTCTAATAATAATTTTTAACCTTTTTTATTTTATTTCAAATTATATGTATTTATTTTTAAGCTAAAAAATTCATAAAAAAATTATTTTAATTCAATAAATACCAAAATTTTTATTAAATTTTAAAATTAAATATTTTACCACAAATAAACTAAAATTACCACTTTCACCCTTTTTGGATGTCAAACCAATACTGACTGGCTTATCAGACACTTAGGGGTAATTTAGTCATTTTAAATAAGAATTTCAAAAAATTCCCATAAAATTTTTGAAATTATATTTTAATATATATGGCATGATTCCAAGCTCAAATTGACATTTTGATGTCAATTGAATCTTTTTCTCAGGTCAACCCTTAACATTGAGAAATAAGGACAAAAACGTCATTTTTTAATTTCTCCTAGCTTCAACTCAGAAAAATTATTAAAAATCACAATTAAACAGATCTTGAAATTTTGAGCGTAATGGTGATAATCAAAATTTTGAAATTCCATCTTGATTTTTTAGAATTGCATTGTCAAATATTAAAAAAAAAAACAATTGAAAGTTTGAAATAGGATTGTTATATTTTTACTATTTTTCTTTCAAAATGAAGTTTTTATAATGAAAGATACTTAGTATAAAATTTTTAAAATATTTTGAGGTAAAAAAGTTTTTGGTTGGTTCCTGCAGTCAACCAAGAGTATTTTTGTCATTTTACGAAAGTTATCTTAATAAATTTCAGACAAATTTTTAAAATTATTATTAATTATTCTAAATACATTGATAACTTAAAAACAATTTCAAACATACAGAATAATTTAATATACAAAAATAGAGGGTGTTACACTAATAATCTTGCAAAATAAATGATACTTCAGTCCTTAAGTTCAATTATTTATATCCCAACTTAAATATAATTTTTTCATGCATGTAAATTAAGGGAGAATGTTTAAATTTGTTGTACCTTTCGGGTCCTTCAATCAAGGTATCATCTCGAGTGTAAGCCTCTTTGCTTGTTATGTTTGAAGCTGAAAGGTTGTGTACCTTTTAGGTTGTATGACCACAGTAATAGTTTTGAGATTCTAGCATTGCTGCCTATTAGACTCATGGTTTGTACCAGGACGTCATCTGGAGGTGATATGTGACAAAAACATATGTTCTAACATCAAATTTGCTGCAAGTTATTAAAGTGATTTTGTCTAAATGATTTTGGTGTACCGAAACATTTATTAAAGTGATTTTGTCTAAATAAATATCGTGAAAGTTAGAGAAAGCTAGCCACAGGTGTGAGATTACTGAAAGAGAAAATAAAATATATTACTTATCATAAAATTATATTAGAGCCTTTTAGTTTGAAAAAATATTTTATTTTTATCTTTTGTTTTCATTGATAATTATAAAATTATTACTTTATTCTTGTTGTATTTCTTGTTTTTAAATATTTGAATATGAAATGTTGAAAATAGCTAGCACTTTTGTATTTTCATAATTTCCTATACAAATCATTGAGATCATAGAATAAAATAAAATAATATAACATTTTTATAGTTATGAAAAAAAAAGAAACCGTTAAATTATTCCTTAGTTGAATTCAAATCTCAAAATTGGTAAAATTGTGTTCATAAGTACAGGTCTATTTTCTTTCCGTTATTTTAGCGTCTTCCGGTAAGAAAATCATTCCTATAGGTAAAGCACTCACATACTTGTGAGTACTGTGACTTTTATGTCTCATGCTTGCCTTTTGCTTGTGAGTACTTTACCTCCCACCCAAGAATTAATCTATGCAACTATACATGATGCTCTACTCTTTACCTTTGATTATCCAACGTTTATGATCATGACTTACAGTGACATGAATATGACATCATAATTAACCATAAGCATATGTGTTAGTTGTTAAAAGTTGCTTATATTTTTTTTAGTTTATGTATGATGTTTTTATAATCTTCTTAGTTTGAACTATATTTTAGGTTAAATAATAAATAAAATTGAGTTCTTCTTTATTTTGTGATATAAATAGTTTTTACTTATTTTTTGTATTATTATGTGTAGATGTGGAAGCCCAATATAAGTTTTGTAGACAGTCTTGGATCAAAGCCCAAGCTGGAAGTCCAATTCAAAAGTTTGAGAAAGAAAATCGGATTGAAGTATGGCGCTTAAGTGCTAGGCATGCAATGGCTAGAGAAGATGATTGGGACGTGCTTGGTGCTCAAGGTGGGAGCTTAGCCCTAGATTACTTGAGACCCTTCAAACTAATCATCGAGAGGCGCTTAGCGCGCATAACTCTGTGCTTAGTGTGGGTTAATGAGATCCTCCACTATTTAAAGTGACTTTTCAAATAGTTGTGGGGGATTGATCATTTTCTAGGGGAACTCAATGAACTAAAGAGAAGCTAGAGAGCACTTCTGTCATCTTTTGAAGATCAAGAGTTCAAACATGTTATTAGGGATTGTAAGATGGATATGAATGGCTGATTTCATAGTTGTTGGGGTGAAGGTTAGCCAAATTGAAGTCTCATGTAAATGTTATACTCTGTTTCTATTTAAATTTCAATTCTCTGTGTTAGTACTTGATTTTTAGCCTTAATGCTTTCTTTGGATTGATCACCCTTTGAATGAACAAATGAGTCTGATTTATGATTAGAAAATCTTAGTTGGGCCCTGAACTGAAATCAAGTATCTATTGGAACATTTTCCAATAATAGAATTTGGTCCATTAAAGAAAAGTTGAGATTTTATTTTTAATGCAATTTTTGTAATTTAACTATCTAAGGAATTCGGGGTTAATTATAAAGGTTAGGCCATGGTTTAAGGAATTATATCATTGGTACTTTTGTAGTCTCTTCTCTTCTTAACACTAGACTTGAAATTTGAATAAATATCTTTTGTGAGCGTGACATGAATGTCTAGGCTAATTGAACCCCAACAATTTTAAATTTATAAGAACCCTTTTTATTTTATTGTCTTAAAAAAATTCAAAACAAAAAAAGAGAAAAATTGTTAGCTTTATAATTTTATAGTTGATATTAAAAATTACATGTGTAGAATTGGTTTGATATTTCAATTCGATCGTCTAAATATTAGAAAAGTTGTGAATTACTAAACATTGAGCTAAGTCTTCGAGATAACGATACTCTTACTTATTCTTGCTACTAGTGTAGCTTACAATTGGTATATTTGCCAAGGGGTTAATAATATGACAATGAATATAATTTTTATACACAAACATTATAAAGATTTTTATACGGTTAACTAATTAAAAATCATTTCAAATATGACTTTTACGATAATTATTATAAAACTCAATAAATTTACCATATATACAATTTGTGATCTAGATGATAGTGTAAAAAACTTAATATAACTTTTATAATAATTATTATAAAACTCAACAAATTTACTATATAATATATGATTAAATGGCAGTATAATTTTTTTTTATAATATAAGTACATTTTAATTAAATTTTAAGTTTTTCTCTAACCAAAAAGTAGAAGAATGTTGCAATCAGAGGGTAACAGATATTTTAGACTTCCTTCAAAATATCAATAATCTTACTAGAAGAATACAAAATCGTCACTATCATTCACATGGACAAATGGACTAGAAACAGAATTGTATAGTCGCTTATTCTCCAAAAGTCTTTGTTTTTCAGTATGCTGCCTCTCAACTCAAGATTTGACCTCAATTGTAGTTGATTATGATTTATGGGCCTGTTTAATTTTATGAGAGAAAAAAGGCCATCATTTGAAAACGTACATTTTGGTAAGGACTAAAAATATTTTTTATAAAAGACAATTCTGTCTAAGTTAAATATGACCACTATCTCTCCCTGCATCCCTTCGAGTATTTAGAAACGGACTTTGTTAAAGTATTACTTGCAATTCCTATAAAACATTTTGGAGTAACATGCAGCAAAATCCTTATATATTTCACAGAATCAAACTGTACACAATTACGTTTGACAATTACATGTGACTAGAATAATAGTCAATATACAACAAATTCATATACCAACATGTATGTAATAAAGGTGGCAACAGTTAAAGACTTATGAAACCTCTGAAGAGGCATTGATCCATATAACTCTTCCTCTTCCCATTTCCCATGACTTTGGTTGAATGAATTGAGTTATAGCACATAACAAGCTGGCTACTTGTTAAAAATGATGCAAAATTAAATTCACCTTACAAGAATATACAAAGTTAAGGTGAACTCATGCTATTTGAGATACAACTTTACTGGCTTCAGGTAAATGATGTCAATTCATATCCCAACATAGCTAGCATAATAAACAGAGAACTTGGCTAAGCCGAAATGAAATTGTTCAACATCAGTATCAATATATATTCATGGTAGCAAATGATGCTGACATTCCAAGTTCATCAAAATCCCTTCACATGACCAATGTATTGAATAATAAATTCCAGGTGGAATGAACTTCTATGCTCAAATCTAATCTCTACTTATATATGGTTGGCTACAAAAGCTCAACCCAAATCTAAAATCTAATTCTTTTATGCAATTTCAATTGGTGGTGAGATGCAGTACATAAGTAAAAATACAAACAACACATGCTTGTATGGTAAAAGAGCATTTGTCCACACTTCAAGCCCAAACAGATAGTAATAGGGGGCATTTTATTATCACTATTATTATTTTTTGATTCATTGAAACAGAAAAAACACAAAAATAAGATTACTCTAAGCTATCCTGTAACAATAGGGATTCTAGAGTGGGGGAAAGGTCATGTGATAGACCAAGGCCCTTAATTAAAAAGGTTTACCAAAGGAAGTGTAAGAAGGCTATACCCGTGAGTAGTTAGGAGATTGTTGTAGTTGGATAAGGATATAACTAACTATGGTCAAGGTTAGTTAGGTAGTTAGGCTGAAAGAATAAATAGGGAAACTTTGAGAAGGAGAGATTATTCTGTAAGTGAGAAAACAGTGGAGGAGAGCCCTGGATCTCTCGAATATCCAGGAAGTGCGTATTAGTGTAAAGTTGTCCAATTCTCATAACTGTACCACACTGGGTAGGATTGAGACATTTTTTTTCAATAAAGATTCATTCTTTCTTTCTCTACTCATTAATCTGATCCAGTTTCTATCAATTGGCATCAGAGCTCTTGAATCCAAGAGTTGTGGGTATCGTAAACAGATGAGAATCAGAGGCATTCATGGTTAATACAAGAATGGAGGCAAGATTGGAATCGTTGGAAAGACGATTGGAGTCATGGCACAAAGAAAAGGAGGAAGATCGAAGTGCATCAGAGCAAGAAAGGAGGAGCAACAGACCCATCGCAAAATACAGGAGGTTCGACTCAAGAAAGTGGATGACATGGTAGAAAGATTGATGCACTTGATGGAGAACAAGTTGAATAGCAAAGACCCACTAGCAAACTCGTGCAACAAGATAGTAATGGATGAAACTTATGATGAGGAACCCACTACGATTAGTGGGGAACGATGGAAGAAACTTGAGATACCTATGTTTTTAGGGGAAGATGTCTTTGGATGGACCAGCAGGTTGGAGCGATATTTTCCCACCAAAGGGGTAACACAAGAGGAGAAATTGCAAGTTGTGATGGTGGCACTAGACGGTCGAGCATTATCATGGTTTCAATGGTGGGAAAATTACAATCCACACCCATCATGGGAGCAATTTAAGCTAGCGATGGTGAGAAGATTCCAACCTTCGATGGCTGAAAATCCCTTCGAAATCCTGCTAGGTTTGAAACAAATGGATTCAGTGACAGAATTTGTTGAGAAATTTGAAAGATTTTCTGGAGCCTTGAGGGGAATTGAAGAAGGATATTTGATGAGCATTTTCTTGAATGGGCTAAAGGAAGAAATGCAAGCTGAAGTGAGGCTATATGAACCGCAGTCTCTCACAGTCCTGATAAAGAAAGCCTTGATGATAGAGGACAAGAATCGTGCAATGGCAAAAACTGGGGTTAAGGTGGGTAGCCGATTTGGACAGTCACATATGAGTTATGTCAGCCCAAGAACGGTCTCGATAGAAGCTAACTTTAAAGGTGGTTTGAAGGAGGTTGAAGCAAGTGGGAGTACAATAATGGGTACTGCAGTCAATAAGCCATCTAGTAGGGGAGGATCTTTCAAAGAAAGATGGGTAGGATCTAAAAGACTAATAGACGCACAAATACAAGAAAAATATAGAAGGGGAGAATGTTTTAGGTGTGAAGAAAAGTTTGGGTCCAATCATGTGTGTAAGAATAAACAATACCAAATGTTATTGATTGAGGAAGGAAGTGAGGAAATAGAGGGCGAAGAGGTTTCAGATCAGCAGGAAGAGGAAGGTCAAAGGGTTCAGCTTTCACTGCAGAGTATAGTAGGATTGACCACAAGAAGATCATTGAAGGTGTAGGGAATGTTGGGGAACCGAAAGGTAGTGGTGTCAGTGGATTGTGGTGCCTCACACAATTTTATAGCCACCAGGGAGTAGCTGTCCTAAACATAAGACCCTACAGGTACCCCCATTATCAAAAAAATGAAATTGAAAAATTGGTGAATGAAATGTTGATGACGGGAGTTATTAGACCCAGCATAAGCCCATACTCTAGCCCTATCATTTTGGTCAAGAAGAAAGATGGGGGATGGAAATTTTGTGTGGATTATAGGGCTTTAAACAAAATCACCATACCCAATAAATTTCCCATACCTATCATAGAGGAGTTATTGGATGAATTGGCTGGATCCACTATATTCTCCAAGTTGGATTTAAAATTAGGCTACCATCAAATTAGGATGAGAGAAGAAGACATTGAGAAAACTGCCTTTAGAACTCATGAAGGGCATTATGAATTTTTGGTGATGCCTTTTGGTCTAACAAATGCACCATCTACTTTCCAAGCTGTCATGAATGAAGTCTTTAAGCCTTTTTTGCGAAAATTTGCTTTCGTTTTCTTTGATGACATGTTGGTGTATAGTCCAAATTTGGAGGAGCATATTAGACAGCTTCAACAGGTGTTGCGGGTGCTATATGACAATAACCTGAAAGTGAATAAAAAGAAGTGTAAGTTTGGGCAATCCAACTTGGAGTATCTAGGCCATATTATTTTAGCAGAAGGGGTGGCTGCAGACCCCAAGAAGATCGAGGCTATGTGGTTATGGCCTCCGCCGAAAGATACCAAGGGATTGTGGGGCTTTTTAGGCTTGACTAGTTACTATCGACGCTTTGTAAAAGGCTACGGAAAGATTTCTAAGCCCTTGAACCAACTATTAAAGAAAGATAGCTTTCTATGGAATAAAGAAGCACAAGCAACGTTTGAGGAGCTAAAGCGAGCCATTTCAGCTTTGCCTATTTTAGCTGTGCCAGATTTCTCTAAGCCCTTTGTAATTGAAACCGATGCTTCTAGTAAAAGGTTGGGGGCAATATTACTTCAAGAGGGCCGACCATTGGCTTTTTGGAGTAAATCATTATCGGAGAGGGCTCAAGCAAAATCTGTATATGAAAGGGAACTCATGGCTGTTGTTCTAGCTATTCAAAAGTGGAGGCATTACTTGCTGGGAAGACATTTTATTATCATTACTGATCAGAAAAGCTTAAAATTCTTGATAAAACAATGATTGATGAGTGAGGAACAATTTAAATGGGCTACTAAATTGATTGGGCTTGACTTCGAAATACAATACAGACCTGGAAGAGAAAATTCAACGGCAGATGCACTATCTAGGAAGGCTTTATTCACAGCCTTGACAATCCTTAAATCCCCTGATTTAGAAGAGTGGGATATTGAGGTACACCAAGATGCCAAATTACAAACCATAATCTAGAACCTACTTGCTGACCCAAATTCACATGTAGGCTACGAATTAAAAGGGGGCAGATTATATTACAGAGGAAAGATGGTGATCCCAAGGAATTCCTCACGAGTACCTACCATATTGAGAGAGTTTCATAGCTCCCCGACAGGCGGTCATTCAGGACATTTTAAAACTTTTAAAAGAGTCACTACAGCATTCTATTAGGAGGGAATGAGAAGAGATATACAATAATTTGTTAGTGCGTGTGAAATCTGCCAAAGGAACAAGTATGAAACTCTTTCACCGGTAGCATTAATCCAACCACTGCCTATTTCGAGCCAGGTATGGACTGATATTTCCATGGATTTTATAGGGGGATTACCGAAGGCAAGAGGCAAGGATACCATTTTAGTGGTTGTTGATAGATTGACGAAGTATGCCCATTTCATTCCACTTTGCCATCCTTTCACAGCCCAGGAAGTGGCCAAGATCTTCCTCCAAAAGGTTGTAAGACTACACGGATTCCCATCTTCCATTATTACAGATAGAGACTAGCTTTTTCTGAGCCAGTTTTGGAAAGAGTTCTTTAGGAGGGCAGGTACTGAATTGAAATATAATACAGCTTATCATCTGCAAACTGACGGACAAACAGAAGTTGTAAACCGTTGCCTGGAGACATATCTGAGGTGCCTAACAAGTACCAAGCCTAAGTTATGGCCTAATGTTTTAAGCTCGGCTGAATTTTGGTTCAACACAAACTATAGTGCTGCAACCAAGATGTCCCCATTCAAGGCCCTGTATGGCCAAGACCCACCTTTGCTGCTAAAAGGGATAACCATCCCTTCCAATGTGGAGGAGGTGAATAAGATGACACAAGAAAGAGACGAGCTATTGGCTGAATTGAGAGACAATTTATTAAAAGCTCAAGATAGGTTACGTGCTCAAGCCAACAAACACAGAAGAGAATTGGAATTTCAGGTGGGAGATTGGGTTTTCCTTAAGTTGCAGCCATACAAACTGCATACATTGGCTAGAAAGAGTAATCAAAAACTCAGGGCTTGCTTTTATGGCCCTTATAAGGTGTTGGAGAGGGTTGGCAAGGTTGCCTACAGGTTGGAATTGCCAGAAAATAGCAGTGTTCACCCAGTTTTTCATATTTCATTGTTGAAGAAGGCACTCTCTGCTCCGCAACAAGCATAGTCCTTACCACCTGCATTGTCTGATACTCATGAATTGCAGGTCTACCCTGATTAGATTCGGGACACTCGAAGAAGTCCTACAAGAGAGCTAGAGGTGTTAGTCCATTGGAATAATCTTCCCACTTGTGAAGACAGTTGGGAATCTGCTACAACCCTCCAAGCTGCCTTTCCTACTTTTCACCTTGAGGACAAGGTGGCTCTTTTAGGGGGTGGGGGGGGGGTATTGATAGACCAAGGCCCTTAATTAAAAAAGTTTACTAAAGGAAGTGTAAGAAGGCTGTACCCGTGAGTAGTTAGGAGATTGTTGTAGTTGGATAAGGATATAACTAACTATGGTCAAGGTTAGTTAGGTAGTTAGGCTGAAAGAATAAATAGGGAAACTTTGAGAAGGGAGAGATTATTCTGTAAGTGAGAAAACAGTGGAGGAGAGCCCTGGATCTCTCGAATATCCAGGAAGTGCGTATTAGTGTAAAGCTGTCCAATTCTCATAACTGTACCACACTGGGCAGGATTGAGACATTTTTTTCAATAAAGATTCATTCTTTCTTTCTCTACTCATTAATCTGATCCTAGTTTCTATCATTATGCCAAATACACATAGGTTGCGATTGCTGCACCCCAACATTAGCAAGATAATGAGCAACAGAATTAGCCTCTTTACATACATGAAGGATCGAGATTGACCAATTCCTCTTAAAGAATTCAAGCACCATTAACATCAGAGCTGCATCTGATGATGAGGAAGGCAAGAGCTAGACTAGATATGTAATATCCACAATATTCAAGCTATCTATCTCACAGCAAATTCTCCTAAATCCATTATCCCAAGCGATTTTCAAACCATGAGTTATAGCCATAAGCTTGATTCCCGACAAACATTAAAGGAAAAAAATGCCCAAGATCCACTTAGAGGAGTGTTCTTGGAGTACTAAGGGGCATGAGACACTGATATCAAGAGTTATGTATTTTAACATTCATTCAAGTAATTCATCATATTCTTTGAACAGCAAAGCCTTCCTAAACATATCTATTATCCATTTACTTATGTGCAATCACCAGAAAACACTGCTAAATCACCAAACGTTAAATGTAAGTATAATTACCTTCCAAATAAGCACCAAGACCCTCCAAAACAATAGGGCAGTAAGGTGCAATTTTGAAAGAGTAACTTCTGTAACTGTAAGTGAAAATATTCATTTATCAATAATAAGATGATCAATAAACAAAATGAAACACAAACTAAACTTAATGGAGCACAGTATGTACAGTGCTTTGATTCCAGAAGTCTCATATATCAGATTTTCATCCTTTTTTATTTATCCAACATCACTCAAGAACTTTATTCACTAAAACTGCTATAATTTTCAAACATTAACCCATATATCTAAATACATATCCAGATAAATTCAAGAGCAATACTCTAATTTATAATTAATCGTGCTTGATTGAAATAGCTTGTACTTGAAGGGATTGAGCCCTCTTTAAGCTTAACCCATATTGCTCATTCATGTTCATGTGTTCGGGCATTAACCCATTAAGCTAGCTTCCATTCAAAGTTATGCACAAGGGATGCCACCATTAAATGCATTGACCTGTGAGCTAATGACAATCCTAGGCATATCCTTTTGCCTGTCCCAAAAGGAATGAGTTCAAAATCATGACCTTTAAAATCACTCTCACGCTCCAAAAATCTTTCAGGGATAAACATTTCTGGATTCTCCCAAATAGTTGGGTCTCGTCCCATGGCCCACACATTGACCAAGACTTGTGCATTTTTGGGCACCTTGAAGCCAGATATGCTTACCATTTCATCACACTTGTGGGGTATTAAAAATGGACCTGGTGGGTGCAAGCAAAGAGTTTCCTTCACCACTGCTCGTAGGAACGGCAACTTTAAGATGTGTTGTTCTTCAGGTAATTCATCTTTGTCAATTGCTTGAGATAACTCTTTTCTTGCTTTTGCCAATTTATCTGGGTTGCGTAGTAGTTCTCCCATAATCCACTCCACTGTGCTTGATGTTGTGTCAAGCCCAGCAACAAGTAAATCCTACTAATATAACATTATCTCAAAACTCAATGAAATATACATATACTATTAGGAAAAAGTGATAGTTAAAGATTAAATGCGGGAGAAAATATTAAGAAATTGAAATTAAGAGACGAAGGTTATACAAATGCATAGTGATATATAGGATCACTTGCTGATTTCTTATGAGCAAATTAAAGTTAAAATTGATGAGTAAAATATAAAATGATAATGAATAAACACATAATTCGGCCCTCCAAAAGTATAAAGGCATCAAATTAATCATTTAAAAATCGTGGACATAACAAGCATCAATTTAGGAGCTAAATTAATTATGCTTAAATGTACATCAAGCAACTAATTTGATGGTTATTTCAAACATAGAGACACCTACTTCATAAAATTTAATAACTTAGAACTGGAATTGAACGACATTGCAATTAAATACTAGCTAATTATAAAGATGACACCACAATATCGTAATTAAGTTTTTGAATGGCTAGAAAAAAGCTAGAAAAATAAGTACATTATCATTTATAAAATTTTCTCATAAACAAATAATTTATAAAATTTAATTATTGGGAAACTAAATACTAACCAGAAATAAATGTAACATCTGATTGCGAGTCAATTGAGAACCGGTTTCTTCAATATTGTTAAGAAGTGAATCCAATACATCCTGGTACACCTTGGAGTCAGTTTTTAATTCTCTTGAACACATTCTGTCTTCAATAATTCCATCAATAATCTCAAACAACTTCTTAAAATAATTGGTCGTCCTTGCAAGCACACGTTGAGGGTCAAGTGGACGAAGAATGGGAAAGAAGTCTGCAACATTAGGCCTTCCAAGTTCTTCCATTGTGCCCCGAATAATGTTTTTGAACTCATGAGACTTTTCAGGTGTAGAATTAGACAGATCCATCGAGAAGAAAGTGGTTGAAATGGAACTAAGGATTGTTGTAAAGACAGCCTCACCAATATTCACAACCTCACCTTTCTTGCATCTTTCTTTCACAAAGTCCAATAGTTCATGAACCTTTTGTTGGCGAAGAATTTGAGTGGAGTCAAGCACTTGTGGAGAGAATATTTTTGTAGCACAAACTCGTCTAAGGTTCCTCCACTGAGATGATGGGGGAAGCCAGGCAACAGAATATTTGTGATGGTCATGTGCATGGACTGAATGTGGGACTGTCCTACTAGAGAAGACTTGGCCATTGTCATGCAGTACTTGTTTGGCTACTTGAGGAGAGGAGATGACTATGGTGGTTATGCTGCCTAGTTTCAAAGTCATAACAGGTCCATAAATTCTAGAGAGTTTGGTGACTGCTTTGTGAGGATTTGTGCCAAGTTCCAAGATGTTTCCGATGATAGGAAGTGGACGTGGCCCTGGTGGAAGCTTTGTAGATTCTGAGGTTTGGTTAAATAATCTGGGAATGAAGATGAGAATGCTAGTACTCACAAAGGTAATAAGTAGAAGTATTGTTTGGTAGTCCATGGCTTAAGCCTTTAACCTCTAGACATCCTGTGTCCTAAATGATATTTATAAAGCAAATTTTTATACAAAGGAAAGAAACAGATAATGAGTGGCAGACAAATACCTACTTTTAGAGACTTTATAATCACGAATTTATCATCGGTTCCGTAAATGAGTGGCAAAGAAATAATCCCTCTATTGATTTTTTATTTTTTGTGCAACAGAAAAAGAAGGAAAAAAAACACACGCAAGTGAACAATACCAAAGCGATGACGATGCAAAAGACGGATTGTTACCTTCTATTTTGCTATGTGTTGCCCCAGCCCACCATTCACGGGTTGCCTGACTTGTCAGATTTGACAAGTGGTGTTTGAACGTAGCGTGGGTAGGACTCACTATCACTGCGTAATGATCTATACATCAAATACTTTCATTAACTCCTATTATATTTTCTCTTTTTCTCTTTTTGATTTAACTACTCTTTTGATTTTAATAGTTATAAAACATTTCTCTTTCAATTTCTATATTTAAAAATATTCATTTTTAGTCTTTATACACATTATTTTTAATTTTTTTAGTTCTTGTTGTAGGAACTAAAAAAAATTAAAATAATATATATAGAGACTAAAAAAGATTAAAAATAATATGTGTAGAGACCAAAAAGAGATATTTTTAAATATAAAGATTAAAAGAAAAGTTTTTACAACTATATGGACCAAGTAAGTAATTAAGCTAATTATTTTTAGGTTAGATAAATTACTCTTTTTGTCTCTCTTTCTATTTAAAAGCTTATATATGTTTCTAATTTCTATAATATACCCGTTTTATACTTTTAGTTCTTTTAAAATTTTTCTTATGATTTTGGTTCCTATAAAATTTTGTTTTATGGTTTTAATTTCTGTCACTATTCACTAATGACTGTGTCAACTATCTATTGGACACATACTTGTTATTTCTTAAATGAGAGAGACTAAAATGAATATCTTCTAATATAAGAGGGATCAATATCAAAAGTTTATAATTTTATAAGAATTAAAAAAAATACCATTAAATACTAAAATTGTAAAACAAAATTTTATAAGAACAAAACCACAAGAAAAATTTATAAGGACTAAAAGCATAAAACGAGTATATTATAGGGACTAAAAATATATGTAAGTCTTAATTAAATTATTCAATTTGGTCTCTTTAATTTTAAAATGTTTAATTTAGTCATCTAATTTTTAAAAAATGTTCAATGTTGTCCTTCTGTCTATTTGATAGTAATGACGTTAGTGTGGTTAGATATATGTTCATTTTCACACTTTGACACGTGATGTGTCACGTCAGTCTCCCTTAACGTTGTTAGTATCAATTTGAATAGAAGGGTAACATTGAAGATTTTTTAAAAATGAGGACCAATATGACCACTTAAAAAAAAAAGGACCAAATTAAATAATTTAAATAAAAGAGAGACTAAAAACACAATTTAATTTTTTTTATCATATTATATCAATTATTAAACTTATACCTTTTTTTTTGTTTTTCTTTTCTCTTATTTTTTCTTTCTAGGTATGAAATAACATTTAGGAATCCATTAATTATTTTCCCTATTAAATTTGTTAATTGCGCTTCAACTAAGGGTTGCAAAATGGGTTCGACATGCTTGACCCTTCGTTTTTAGTGGGGTGTGTAAGTCAATAAAACCAGTCAACTCATCACAACCAGCCTCGCCCAGCCCGCCAGCCTGGTAGGCCAACCTGCGAGTTGGGCGGGTCAACTCGTAGCCCGCCTATTTTGTTTTCAAGTTTTCCCCTTTTTTAAGACACACATTAATAAAAAAAGTAAGTGAACACTAAAAGTCTAAAACGCAGAGACGCTACGCATTGCTCTATGCTGTGCCTCTGTCTCAGACGTTATTCTTTGTAAAGGAAATTAAAATTCCCAAATCCCTTAGGGTTCATGTTCGTCGTTGATATACGCTGCTCCTACCCACAGCCAGCCGGCGTAGCCCCAACAACACTGCTGACGGGCCAACGGCTGACGGTTTGGCCTCCCCTCCTCGTCTCGGCATCTCCCGCTTTGTGGCATGGAGTCTCGTAGATGCTCCATCGCTGGTCGCTCCCAGCCAACCACCCACTCCCAGCAACGCAACACTCTGGCCAGTGCTCTGTGTTCGTGCTCCTAGTCCCCAACGCATCAGCAGCGCATCAGGCAGAGATCTATCACTTTGTTTCAGTTCAGGTACTCTCATTTTGCATTTGTTTCAGTTCAGGTACTCTCATTTTGCATCTTTATTGGACCCTCTTATTCTATTATGTTCCCACAATTTCTTATCCTTTTCCTTTGGTGAAAACCTCATATGTCAATTTATGTGAAAATGCAAAAAGGGGAATTAATTAAGTAATTTTGTTGTTTGATTCAATACTATTCGGTGAATGAGGCTTAGAAACCTTTTGGTTGGTAACGTGATTTACTTTCATTATGGGGTACCCAGTTAGAATTAATGTTGAATTGATATACAAGAACACCGTGCATGATCTGTTATGATTTGATTCTGTTATGTTTTGGTAACGTGATTGGCTGGTAACTGTTATGTTTCATTTATGGCTGGATTTGATTCTGTTCTATTCTGTTGTGGCTGGATTTGATTCTGTTCTAATCATTTTAAGTGAAGGTTTAAAAATGATTTTAGAATCATGGTGTGGTAACTGTTTTTAATTTGAGGAACTCTAATTCTCTAATTGGTAGTTTGATATCTCATTAACATAATAGTTACTAATATAATGTGATTTGATAATATAATTGAATTTTTTTAATTTCAAATAGGACTTTGATTTAGAATGGATTCAATTAGTAAACCACCTTCAAATGATGTTGATAATGACAAAATTAAGGCTATTGAAGAACAATCAAAATCTTTTGAACCAAATGCCAAAAAGGTTAAGTCAACAACATTCAATTGTTGAACATTTTTTACTAAGATAAGTGTAGGTGATGATGGAAAACAAACGAAAACATGTAATGGTTGTAAAAAAGAGTATTGTATTGGTGGTAAGAGATATGAAACCTCATCTTTAAATCGTCATATTAAAAGATGTAAACAAATTAAATTTGAAAATATTGGTCAAATGATAATGGATATGCAAAAAAAATTAAAGTCTAGATAGATAGATCAAATGGTATGCGTGATATGTGTGCTGCTTTAATCCTTAAACATGATTTACCCTTCAAAATTGTTGAGCATGAGGAGCTTAGGAGTTAGATAAAGTATTTGAATCCTGATGCAATTTTATTTTCTAGAAATACTGCTAAAGCCAATGTCTTAAAAATATATATGAGAGAAGGCAAAGCTTAAAGAAGAAATGGCTTCTATTCCTTGTAGGATATCTTTAACTTTTGATTTATGGATATCTTATAATACTAAGGGTTACATTAGTTTGATTGTTTATTTTGTTGACACAAATTGGAAGTTAAATAGCAAGATTCTTAACTTTTGTCATATGCCTCTTCCTCACACTGGTTTTGAGTTGTCAAAGAAAGTTAATGAATTTTTGCATGATTGGGGCCTAGAGAAGAAGGTTTTTTGTATCACATTGGATAATTCTTTTGCCAATGATGTTATGCAAAAAATTTCAAAAAGTTAGCTTGCACTGCAAAAATGGTTACTATATGATGGTCAATTCTTTCATGTACATTGTTTTGCACAAATTTTAAATTTGATTGTTCTACACTCATACTTTGCATAAAATTAGGGAGGGCATCAAATATGTGAGGGGTTCGAAGAGTAGAATGATAAAATTCAAGCAATGCATTGAAAAAATTGGTGCATTGGTGCATCTAGTGAGTTGTGTTTAGATGTTCTTACAAGATGGAACTCAACTTATTTGATACTTCAAAGTGCTCTTAGGAATCAGCGTGTGTTTGGAAGTCTATATTTGGATGATGAAAATTATACACATTGTCCTTCAGTGGAAGAGTGGAAAAGAGCAAAAAAAATGTGTAGGTTCTTGTTACCTTTTTATGATATTACCACTTTAATGTCTGACACAAGTTATCCTACTTCAACTTGTATTTTTTACAAGTTTAGAAAATCTAATTCCTTTTAATGGAAAGTGCAAGAGATGAGGATGAGGTCATTAAGCATATGGATGAAATGATTATGGTGAAATTTGAGAAGTATTGAGATGAATATAGTGTTGTGCTTGTATTTGGTGCAATTTTATGGGTATCATAGTAACTCTTATTTGCTATGTCAATTTATGGGTATCATAGTAACTCTTATTTGGTTCATTTGGTGCAATTTTTGACCCAAGAATAAAGTTGGAGACATTGGATTATTGTTATGAAAAGATAGATCCACTTATTTGGGAAGTGAAATTAGAGGAAGTAAACAAAAAATTGTATATGTTATTCTTCCAATATTCTATCAAAAGTTTTACATCTACTTCTAATGGTCTAAAGACTACTTGACCTTCATCGTCTATTGTGCCAAATGAGTCTCTCCCTTACAAACCAAGCCTCTTTGATTTAAGTTATTATATGTTTTGAAAGCAAGGTTGAGATTCAATTGTTTTTTTTTTTTTTAATTTTTTTTTATTATATATATTTCTAACTTGTTTTTTTTTATTTCATGCGTTGCTTATTTTATTATCTTATTAGGATTTAAAAGTGTGCAAGCATCAAGCAGCTAGAAAAACTGGAAAGACTCAACTTGATATTTATTTGGATGAACCGATTTTGGATTTCGATTTTATGGAAGTGGAACAAGTGAATGTACTCCAATGCTGGAAAAATAATAGACATCGATACTCAAATCTTTGAATAATGGCTCGAGACTTGTTAAGTATCCCATTACCATTGTTGCGTTTGAATCTTCACTAAGCATTGGGTCTTGGATACCTAACAAGTATAAAAGTTGTCTCTTGTCTAAAAATGTGGAAGCATTTATTTGTTCTCATAATTGGTTGCATGGCTTTAATGATGATAATTTATTTAATACGATTTTATTTTTCATTATTTGGTTATATTATTTTGACAACTATTTCTTACTTTAAATTATGTAGATGGAGAATAGGAGGATGAAGATGGAAAAGTAGAGCCGACTTTTTCTAAGGGTGCATCTAATGTGCTTGATGTAGAAGATGATGAATAATTTGAAGTGATGTTTATTTTGTAGTATAAGTTATTAAAACTATTTTGTGTAGTGATCTTGAAGTTGAATGACTTTTTTATACTGTGGTGTTAAAGGACTAATTTGTAGTGGATTTGTATTAGATTAATGTGTTTTGAACAATATTTGAATTGTGGTGTTAAAGTATAGTGTTGCCATTGATTTGACGTTTTGAACAATTTTGTTGAACACTTCCATGCTTAGGTAAGGATAGATTTGAATTTAGAATGAAGACATTAAACATTCATGTTTGCATTTGCCAATTTGGACAGTGGAATACTAGTTAATTTAGCATGTATAAAACCTATTAAGTTATCTTATTGGAATAATATGTATTATTTATTTTCAAGTAAATTATTTTTATAACTTTTGAATAAAAAAATATAATTTATCTTTCATATATTTAATGTGTATTAAAATAATAATAAAATTATATGTTAAAGAATTAAAGTAATATAATGTGTATTAAAATAAAATTTATTTAATTCAATTCAAATATTCATTTAGATAATAACAAAAAATATTTAAATTCAATTGAGTTTTAAAAAAAAATAGGTGGGTTGAAAATGGAGCGGATCAGTCGCCAACCCATTTTAGCGAATTAACCTACCAACCTACTTTTTTTACCAACCATCGATCCACTCATGCTTCGTTCACGGGGCAATTGCCAACCTGCTAACCCACTACTAAGCGGGGAGGGTTAACTACTTCAACCCACTTTTTACTGGTGGGTCAACCTATCCAGCCTCGCTTTTGGTCGATGGCGGGTAGGGGCGGGTTGGCCCAGTTTGCCACCCCTAGCTTCAGCTTCGTATAACTACTAATGAATAGCCTATTAATTGTTTGTCAAATGTTCAAAATTATGAGGATATTATATATCTATTACTTTTAAAAGTATATTCATACATCTCATTATTTTTTTTCTTTCATTTTGTTTTTATTTCTCTCTTGCTTATAATTTGAGTTTTGGAGACTCAAAAGAAAAGTCTTACTGCTTATGGTAGTCTTACCAATTTGATTAGAATTGTCTCTTATAGAACCCTTAGGTTCTACTTGCTCCAATTGAGTCCTTCAATATTTTTTTTTTTCGTTTACAATTAAGTTCCTCCATCCTAATTCCATCTAATATTTAATGAAATTAGCTGATATGACAAATTGGGCATGACATGATAGTGAGTAAATACAATGTAGTTGTTAGAAAACACAAAATTATTTGAACTAAATGATCTACAAAGGTGTTTTGGATGGATTGACTTAATTAATTGTCATGTTGACTATCCTTGTGAGTAAATTATTATTTTAATGATAATAATGAACAATAAAAAGGAATGTCTTTTCATTTTGAGCAAATTAATAACTTAAATATTTGATGTAATCAGAATGGAGGGACTTGATTATAAATAGGAGAGAAAACTTGAGGAACCAATATTACACAATTGCAATTCCTAAGGACTAAAAATTCAATTAAGCAAAAAAAAAAAAAAGACAGAGAGAAAGCAATAGATATAATAAGTGATGTAATAAAAAAAAAGGAGAGATAAGAAGAAAATACGATGAAAATGAGTTGAAAAAAGAGTGTAAATACTAATAATTTTTCTTTGTGTATTGGTATTTTTAGTTCTTGAAAAATTACCAAATTTTGGTTTTAGTCCCTAATTTTTAAAACCAATAGTTTTTTTCCCTTTTTTATTATTATTATAAATACCCAAACTTTAGTCCCTAAAACTAACATTTTTTTTTATCTTATGCAAGGACTGTGTAGGATGTCGACATTATAAGAAAAGCCTGAAATATCATCGATAAGGTAACATTGCCCCCGACTTCGACACTAGTAGCTTTGGCTCGACCAAAGTAGAGTAGAGGAAACTTTTCAAATTCCATTTTTTATTTTTCAAAATATAAAAATATTTAGCATTGATCAACGCTAAAGGAGATATTTGCCTATAGGCCGACGCTAATGAATAATTAATGGACTTGACTATTTGACTTAGCTTCCCATTTGACATCAACTTGGCCGATGCAAAATATTAATTTAGGTACTAACTTTTGTTTAGTGTTGGCCAAGCCAACACTAAATCTAAATACATTTTGGTGCCCAAGCCTTTCTCTCCCATTCTCTTTCTTTCGATTTTCGTTCTTCCTCTCTGGTTTCTCCTCCTCCTCCTCCTCCACACCCTACCCACGTGTCCATCGTGCCACCACTAATTTCTCTCTTCCTCCCAAATTTGCACCATCGCATCACCATCACTCCATTACCACGCCATTGTGTCGCCCTCGAAGCACTACTACACCACCACTCCACCGTTGCACCACTACATCGACACTACAACAGGTAACCCTATAAGTTCTCTTTTATTGTTTTTGTAATTTAGGTTATTGCAAGTTTGAGGTGTTTTGTGTTCTTGGTTGAATTTTGCTCTATCTTATTTTTGGTTGCTCTGATTATTGATGTTGAAATTTTATGTTCTTACTTTGTGAATTTTTATATTGTTAATTTGTTCTTGCCTGAATATTAATACTAGAATTTTGTGTTCTTGCTTGAATATTGCTCTGAATTTTTTTTAAGATTTATTTGAATCATGCCAATTAGAAAGGGGAAATTGTATTCAAATGCAATGATTTCATGGAACCTCTTTATCAATTTAAGTTTTCCTTTGGACAATGCTTTTTATATTTTGGACCTATGTCTATTGTAAATAAATTTCTTAAGACGAATGGAATTAGTCCTAAGTGCATACATCTACATCATTTTAGACTTATGTGCCTTATTTATTTATCCTCCCTTATTTCTAACATGGTCTCTAGAGCTTATTGATCTTGGGGGGTGGGTGCGAGCTGAGAGAAAACTAGCAAAGTTTCTCTTTACTACAAATCACAAAATATGATAACATTAGTTAATTGTTTCAAAGCAAATGGAGGGTCCTACTGTGACACCCAATCACATTACTATATAATGTACTAACTTTATTATTTATTTTGAATTTGGTTATTAATTTATTTTTACATCGGTCACTATTTCGGTCGCTAAGGTGATTAGCGACCGAATTTTTGTCATTAGCAATTGAAATTGTCGGTCGCTAAATAGCATTTTTCTTGTAGTGTATCAAATAATGTTTATTTACCAATACTCATATGCATGATTGCTTTATTGATTCATATTAATCGTCATAGTAGATAAAATAATAAGACATGGAGAGAAGTTTTCATAATACCATTCATAGTTATATATATATATATATATCCATGCATCATAATGTACATCATATATCATTAAGTCTAGTGGTCATCAAGTTACTGAGTACAGTTATTTGAGTCATAAAACAAAATACATAAAAAGATCATGATACTAACTACCCCTTCATATGTACATCACACAAAAAGGGACTGAGTCAGAGCAATACACACTACACCCATACCAACAAACCTATGGGTTACAAAAAAGTAGATCCTACCATCAACCATACTCAGATGTAGTCCTCAAATAGGCCTTCTCCTTCACTATTGTTGCTGGTGGTCGGATTAACAAATCCATTAGTTGTAGTGTGTCGGAAATACCATCACACTGAAGGGAGAAGAAGATGGACTCAACCACCCATTATGCATCCTTGGCTGGTAAATTGACGAAGGAATAGGGGATCTATAGGGCATTTGTTGTTGTGCAGGAGGTATGATCAAAGATGGTGGAGGATCATAGAACTAGATAACTAGTGCATACTGAAAATCCATCATATATGGGTTGACCATGGATGGTGGAGGACGTGTTGTAGGTGCTCTAACATAGCTAGGCAGATGTGCAACTGTAATCAACAAAGGCAGAGTAATAGACAGTATAGGCATCAAAACATCTAGATACACAGAGTAAATGCTAATAGCAATATGCATCTGGTAAGTATCCTCACCAAACTCGACATGATGCTCCCATAGCCTAATGAGGGCTATACTCCATATGAGGTTGTCCCATCAACGAGAAAAAGGCCATCTTCGTATATCATTGTCACATATAATCAAAGAATAGAAGAGAGGAGTGAGGCTCTCTATAATCCATTTTCATAAGGGATACAAGGACATAAGATAAGACATAACTGACACAATTTAAGGAAGAACCTAGCATTTATTCAAAATTATTCTAATCTACCCAACACTTGACACTATGTATGGATCTATACCCCCACTGATGAGCTATTCTTACAGGGAAATGATTGGGAGTCCATATACCTCTAGCCATCATGGAACAAAATCCTCATCATCAATCTTTAATCATTAAGCTCTCAGTTCTTTCTTTGGGGTATATATTATGCCGATATTGGTGATGCTAAGTAGGTATCAAGGTTAATCAAATCAGTTATGTGATTATCTTAGCTCTAGGGTGCTACCCCGACTACCATGATCTTCATAACTTGATACCATATCCTTTAGACCTTATCAGTGATCTTTGCTTTCATCTTGCAGCGTACCAGACTGTAACTTTCCATAACTTCAGATCACATATCTCACCATGTGATTTTACACATTTACTCAACTTACCCTTGCCTTAGAATAATTTATACTATCACCCTCCGAAATTTTCGACAAGTATTCTTTGATTACAGAGATTCACCTTCTTTTGACATAAAATTTATTTCCAATTAATCTTTAAGAAAAATTTGATATTTGCTTATTTGTTAATTCTAAAAAGTTTTAAATGCTTGTAGGATTTATGAAAATTAAATTTTACCTGTAAAACATAGGAAAACACAAGAGGAGGGTTGAATTATGTTTTAAAACTTTTTCACAAATGCTATATTCATCTATTCTTAAGACTATGTATAAAAATAAGTTTGGAAACAAACTATAGATAAAACTCTTTTCACAAAACGTTCAAGGTGATATTTTAAAACTTTTCAAACACAAACTAATAATGTAAACAGGTAAGCAAAGAAAGAGATAAACACACAAGGTTTTTATATTGGTTCGTCTCACCTTAAAGACTGCATCCAATTCTCAGTGCACTACCAAGTTCCACTATAACTTATACCAACTTACAAGTATTCTTTTGCATAAGCCTCTTCAAGCTCAATTCAAGTAGTATTTCACTTGTCTCTCCAAGCAAACAACCCAAGTATTCTTTGAATTAATGCCTTTTCAGGCTTCCACCAATTTCACTTAGAAATGGTTAAGGGTAAAGTTCACTAACTAAGCTTCGTCTTATTAAATTGATATACAATATGAAATTCTAGTCTAAAACTTAGTGACTTTTCACACTTAATACAAGAAGAACTTAGGATAATTAGGAACAAGAAAGCTTAGGAAAACTTACAGCTTATTCAATAATTTTAGTAATTCTAACTTTTTTCTTGCACAAGTCTTCACATCTATTTATAGTGCTATCCAAAATGTATCTGTTGAGCCAAGAGCTTCATTTGTCTATTAGGCTTTATGAAGAAAGTGTTTGTTGGGGCATTAAATGTAGCATTAAATGTCTTTTACTAACTAGTCACTCTAATAAGATAAAGCAGTTTGCTTATATTTCTTTTCTCATACCATATCTTGTGGTAGTGAGCATGTTCCACTTTTTCGTATTAACATGTAGGCCATTATGCTTTCTTTTTGGCAGTTAGCTTAACTTTTCAGAAGGTAGGTACGTTGACATGCCTTACTTGCATTTTCGATAAAGTTGGTGCGAGAATTCTTGAAATCGAGTTAGACTCGTACATAAACTATTCAAATAGAACGTAAGAGTGTGCAACATATCGTCTGATCGTAAAATGCAAGGCTTTTCATGTGTTTTAACTAAAAACACTATTTTGTTTTTCTTTAAAAGCTCAAGTTCAGTCTACTTAAAAGCACATAGTCTATTTGACATAATCAAAACAAATTGAAGGTTATTATTTGTCCTTTGTCCTAACATTGCCTTTTATACTTACTATTAACTAATTTCCTACTAAATTAAATTAAATTAAACTATTATTTAACTACTAATCAATTTAAGTTTAGTGATTCTATAAGCTTTAAGAAGGATGATTA
Source organism: Spatholobus suberectus (assembly GCA_004329165.1). Taxonomy (NCBI): domain Eukaryota; kingdom Viridiplantae; phylum Streptophyta; class Magnoliopsida; order Fabales; family Fabaceae; genus Spatholobus; species Spatholobus suberectus. The sequence continues at coordinate 21,000,044 of CM014731.1, forward strand.
ATTTTAATTTATGCTAAACTTTTCTAAGTGGTTGTGGGCCTTATAATTACTATTAGGGAATTAATTTTAAAATTTATAGCATATATAATATTATTACTAAGATACATACATATTTATTTATTAATTGAGAAATTCCTTGGTTTCAAGAACCTATATTTAAATCACCTACTCTTTTTATAAATCTAAGTTATTTTCATTCAATTCAAAGTTTTGGGCTTATAAAAACAATTATTGATAATTTTTTTCTTCTCCTTTTGGGCCTTATGGTCGAACCATACATAGGCCAAGCAAAGGCCCTTTTTTTTAATTTTTCATACAATAAATTTATTTATTTTGAAAATAAATTATTTATTTAATATAATTTAACAGTAAGGAAAAATTTTGTTGTCTTCCTCCTTGAGATAATGAAGGCCAAATGGTGTAGGATGCCATGGCCCAAACTTTTTGTTCAATTTAGTCCAAGTTTGATAAATTTTCATCACACCAATTTTTATACAAGTCCTTTGTAAGATCAACTAACTTAAAGTCAAGTGAAATAAAAAAATTTGAGCAGTACTCCCTTTTTTCTTTCTAAGGCTGAGAGCCTTGTGGGAGTGGCAAACAAATGTTTTGCTTCAATGAAAGCAATTTTTACCAATCAATCTTAGGAATAATAAACTTTTGTTACAATAACTAACTTATAACTTATAGAACAACTATGGATCTAGAAGAAAAGTGATCAAAAACACTACATGGCTTTCAAGAACTCAAATTATCATATTCATAATAATTTGAAGATTTCATAAACAATTCTAGAGATTAAATCACCTTCAAGCATTATAAACAAAGCAATGGAGATAGGAGAGATTTAGTAATTCAAACCCATTTTGAAAGTGATAAAGAAATAAAGCATCCCACTCCTCCCCATACCTTAAGTGAAGATGAAGATGAAGATGAGAGAGGTGATGGGGAATGATGAACAAAAGCTTGGAAACCTTGGCTTCAATGGAGACTTTTACCCCACAAAGCTTCAAAATAGCAACTAAGGAAGTAAGAAAAAGAAAAATATGGAGGAAGGGATGCTATAGGGGGTCTCAACCAACAGAGGAAGGAGAAGAATGAGTGATAGTTTTAAAGAGTGTCTTGATCTATTTATAGGCCTTGAGGTGTAATTTCCAAATCTTAAATCAAGATTTTGTGACTTTATTTAAATGTAGAATAAGGATGGTTATCTATAAGTGGCTAATAGCTATCTCTAAGTATCTTAGTTAGGCCTTAGTTAGGTGTCTTAGTTACACTAATTGAAGCACATGTTAAATATGTTAATTAAGTTTTATCAATTTTAAATGAATTCTAATCTATTTTAAAACTTCAATTCACTTCACTTGGACTCACTTATGGAAGCCCAGCCCAACCAATGCAGGCCGTGCAGTGTTGGGCCCAAACAATTTTTTTCCTAAAATTTATAATTAATTATCAATTCTTTTTCTTTTATCCATATTTTACTAAAATAATTAATTTTGTATACTTTTCTTGTATAGATTGTCGTGGTACAAATTCATACCACTCAAGATTAGTCCCAAATAAATTTTAAAATTTCCAAAATAATTTTAATGATTTTTTGTGAATTATTAATATTCAAAAATATTTTTAAGCTAAAATTTGCTATAAAACTTATTTTAATTTAATAAAACACAAAAAATTGAAGGTAATTCTAGGAAATATTATTTCATATTAAATATATAGTTTATATAATTTTTTCAAAATTTTTTGATGTTAAAAAGTTTTTAGTTTGGGTTATTAGACTTTCAGGGGTATTTTGGTTATTTTGTATAGAAATTTCAGAAATTTTTAAAATTATATTTTATTATTCTAAACATAATTTTATTTTTTTTAAAAATTTTATGTGATTTGATCTATTTTTTAACTTATTTAGTAAAACTAAGGGCAGAATAATCTTTTGTCAGGACTTGGTTCAAAAAATATTAAAAATCTAAATTAAGTATTTTTCAATAGTTCAAACACAATAGTACAGTTGGAATATTGAGATCATCATTAGGTACACAAATAAAAAACATTGGAAAATAGAAGAAAAGAAACTAGTTAAGAAAAAGTTAGGCATTACACCTATACGCTTGTGCTTTGGAAGGTCTCAAGATGTCTCTTCCAGTCCCTGCCACCCACCTCCCTAATTCTCCTTTGGAGCTTTTCTTTTTATGCTTTAATCCTTCTTACCTTTTCGTCATCCTTAACACGGTCATCATCTCCATCATTACATCATACAAGTTTCACCACTTAAGCCACCAACCTAACCCAAATCCCCTACCACAATTTGAATACTTGCCCACGCTCACCATTTTGCACCGCCACTTTTTGAAGTAAAAGTCGTACTGGTTAACAATTTAGTCGTGGTCGAAGAAAAAGAAGAAAATAAGAAAGCAATCAACTTTGATGGCAGTTCTAATTTTGTTGTTCAATAAACTCAAATCCCTATGAATGCTTGTTAAAACAATAGGTGCAAGAACTATTTTATTCCCTCTAGCTAGATGTATGACAATATGAAAAACACTTTTCAAAATGATTTTGTGTGATCTAGCTAATGGGAGAAACAAACCTTGCCAATCACAAAGACAAGAACTCCTCCTATGGCTCTCATTCCTCACGTAATGCTTCACCCATGGGGTATATATGCCCTTTTGGCCATAGATTTGAAAAACAATCTATATCTTGCAATTAATTCTTATTCTATTTATTTTTCCTCATCACTAACAAAAGCTCTCTTAAAAAAATAACCCCAACAACATTCATATCCTCCAATGAAATTGTTAAAAGACCAACATGTTCATATTTGATTGGGTATAAACCACTATAGCGTTAGAGGATATAAAGGTTTGTTGGAGTTATTCTGTTATGGGAGCTCTTGTTTCTAACCTTCTATCTCCTTGGCCGGTATGATGAAATGGGCACTATCTTCTTGAGAAAATCTATGATCAACACCACAACATGGCCATCACCACGCAGTATTATCTCTCGGAAACAAAATTATCAACGCAGAGGTGGAAATCACGAATAACATCTTGTTTAAAACGGGAATGGTTTCCTCAGTGGGAGAAAGCATAGCCTGATACGTACCGGTTGCAATAAATGTTGCAAATACACAAGCCATAACATGTCCACCTATTGCTTTGAGTTTCTCGTAAATATGACCAGCCATTTCTGCCTTTTCTCGTAAAGAGTCCGTCCTTGAGATGACATAGAATCATACTGAAATCTAAAGCTATAGAAAAATGAAGAGGCCATGTGCGAGATGCAACTGCAACTGCAACTGCAATTGTACTCTTCAAGGCAATAAATACCCCCTCCTCAACCCACTTCGTCTGAGTGTGCAAATATAGAATAAATCTTCCTGGGGAAATCTGGGAGCAGGATATGGTGCTCACGGCTTCAGGTACGAACAAGGCATTGATGTTCTACTCTTTACCTTTGATTACCCAACCTTTTGAGTAGTGGAAAGGCACATGTTCATGACTTACAATGATGTCAAAAATGACATCATAACCATAACCATAATCACACAGCAAGTTAGATACTATAGTTCTTTCCTAACCGAAAGTACAAAATAGTTGCATCAAGGGGGCAACAGATATTTTAGACAGACTTCCTTCAAAATATCAATAATCTTGCTAGAAGAATACAAAATCATCACTATCATTCACGCCTGGAAAATAGACTATAAAATAATGTTGCTTGCAATTCCGACGAAATATTATTTTGGAGTAATTAACATATAGCAGAGTTCTTATATATTTCACAGACTCAAACTGTATACAACTCAATAACAATTACATTTGCATGCAATCACATATATATGACCAAAAAAATGATGCATATATCTCTGCTTCTTCCCATTTCCCATGGCTTTGGTTGAGTGAATAGAGTTATAACACAAATAACAGGCTGGCTACTTGTTAAAAATGATGCCAAAATTCACCTTAGAGGAATATACTAAGTCGTAAAGGTGAACTGAAGCTATTTGAGATACGACTTCACTGGCTGCGGGTAAATGATGTCAATTCATATCCCAAGTTACAGCCAACATAGCTAGCATAATAAACAGAGAACATGGCCAAGCTGAAATGAAGTAGTTCAACAACATCAGTATCAATATACATTCATGGAAGCATCATTTGCTAACATCCTAAATTCATCAAAATCCCTTGACATGACCAACGCATTGAATAATAAACTCCAGATGGAATGAACTTCTAAGCCAAAATCTAATATCTACTTGTTAAATGAAGACAATCTAAATCATAAAACCATAAAACATAACCATGAGAAAGGAATGAGAAGAGAGGAGAGGAAAGGAGAGAGCAGAGTAATTTCGTATCTGCTATATTGCCACTGTATTCTACATACTTCCATACATATTTTGGTGAATTACAACTGAAATAAGAGCCATACATTATACCTATACTTGCTGTCAGCAAAAAGGACATTTACTCACTCCATTAGGTGGACAGTTTTCCCAAAAAACAGACCAAACATACTCATTATGCAGAACATTAGCAACTAACATAAGAAAAGTAAATTACATCAGCCAAGAAGTATTTTAGAAAAGTTTTACATTAGTTAACACTCCTCCTTAAAACTTTTCTTAAAGACTCCCAGCTTGCTTCTTAACTCATTAAACTTAGCACTCGGAAGCGCCTTAGTGAGTATGTCTGCCAATTGCTCCTCAAACTTGCAATACATCAATTGAACATCTCCATTCTTCTCAGCTTCCTTTATAGCATGAAATTTGACATTGATATGCTTGGTTCTCCCATGTTGAATTGGATTTTTGGCAATAGAAATGGCTGAATTGTTATCACACCATAGCACAGTAGGTTCTTCTTGTATTTGATTCAAATCAGTCAATACCTTTCTAATCCAAATAGTTTGATTTGAAGCAGCAGCTGCAGCAATATACTCTGCTTCAGCTGAGGATTGAACAACTACATCTTGCTTTTTGGAGTTCCATGAAAACACTCCACTGCCAAGTGAAAAAACATACCCAGTTGTGCTCTTAGAGTCATCAATAGAACCAGCCCAATCACTATCAACAAAACCTTCAAGCCTTCCATCACTTTTGCTGTACCAAATACCAAAATCTACAGTACCTTTCAAATATCTTAGCACTCTTTTGCCTACACCAAAGTGTGTTAAACTTGGTGAATGTATAAACCTTGAAAGCAAACTAGCAAAGAACATTAAATCTGGTCTAGTTGCTGTCAAGTAAAGAAGGCAGCCAACTAAACTTCTGTATTGAGTTACATTTGCCTTTGCATCACCATAATCCTTGGAAAGCTTTTCATTTACAGCAAGAGGAGTTGAAACTGGATTACAGCTCTCCAATTTGAATTTTTGCAGCAAATCATTGGCATACTTTCTTTATGAGAGAAAGATACCATCATCAAGCTGATGTACTTCCATTTCCAAAAAATACCTCATCATTCCAAGGTCTGTCATTTTAAAAACCTGCAACATGCTCTTTTTAAATTTGTCAATTTCATCAATACCATCACCTGTAACCAGCAAATCATCAACATAAAGTGAAACTACAATTTTCTTCCCATTGCCACAATCTTTCACATAAAGAGTAGGCTCATTTTGGCTCCTCCTGAAATCATTTTGCAGAAAGTGTGAATCAATTCTGCTGTACCAAGCTCTTAGAGCCTGTTTCAGCCCATACAAGGCTTTGTGAAGCCTATAAACTTTGTCTTCATGACCTGCAACAATAAAGCCAGCAGGCTGTTCAACATAGATTTCTTCCTGTAAAACTCCATTTAAAAAAGCTGATTTTACATCCAAGTGAAAGATTTTCCATCCATATTGAGTTGATAGAGCAACAATTAATCTAATTGTTTCATGCCTAGCAACCGATGCAAATGTATCACCGTAATCAATTCCAGCCATTTGAGAATATCCCTTTACAACAAGTCTAGCTTTGTGCTTATGAATGGAACCATCAGGATTTAATTTTGTTCTATAAACCCATTTGACACCAATCACATTCTTGTCTTTGGGCCTTGGAGTGAGTTCCCAAGTACCATTTTTGTTAATCATAGTCAACTCCTCCTTCATTGCATCATTCTACTCTATTTGCATTGAAGCCTCTTCAAAACAAGAAGGCTCATGCACCACAAAACTGCATTTTTCATAAATTTAAGCCAAAGACTTGGTTTTTAGCACTGGAGAATCATATTCAGCAATCTGATTTTCATCATCATTTGTAACTTGCTTCTGGTCATTAGATGCATTGGAATTGGTTGTCAACTGTTCTGACTTCATGCTTCTTTGAACCTGATTATTTTCCCAATCCCAATATGCATTCTTATCAACTTGAATATCCTTGCTGATCACAATCTGTTTTGACTTCATATTATACACTATATAACCTTTGGAGCTTGCAGCATAGCCTAAAAAAATCCCCATTTCAGCTTTGTCATCCAGTTTGGATCTTTTAGCTGCTGCAACATGAATATAACATATTGATCCAAAAAGCTTCAAGTGTTTGGCAGAGGGCTTCACTCCTAACCAAGCTTCAATTGGTGTTTTCTCTTAAACAGCTCTTGTTGGCAGCCTGTTCAAGAGATATACTGCTGTAAAAACAGCTTCAGCCCAAAAGCTTTTTGGTAGCCTTTTTTCTGCAATTAAGCATCTTGCCATTTCTATAACTGTTCTGTTTTTTCTCTCAGAAACTCCATTTTGCTCAGGGGTATAACTAATTGTCAATTGATGAATAATCCCCATATCTTCACAAAACATATTAAATTCATTGGAGGTATACTCCTTCCCGTTATCTGATCTCAAAACTTTAATCTTGCAGCCACTTTGAGACTCCACCATAGCTCTAAACTTTTTAAAGACATCAAAAGTTTGAGCTTTGCTTGATAAAAAATACACCCATGTCATTCTAGTCAAATCATCAATAAACAAGATGAAATACTTGTTTTGGCTTAGAGAAGGTACACTCATAGGACCACATAAGTCAGTGTGAACAAGCTCCAATTTATTCTTTGCCCATGTGACATTTCCTGATGAAAAAGACTTTCTATGCATTTTTCCCAATTGACAAGCATCACATAAATCATTAATACAATTTATCACAGGCATGTCTTTCACCATATCGTGAGTTTGCAGAAATTTCAATGCACCCATATTAAAGTGGCCATATCTTTTGTGCCATAGTGCAGAATCATCGTGTTTGGAAACAAGTGCTGAATGATTCACTTAATTCAAACTAATTGGAAAACTATTATCACACATTTCAACCTTAACAACTTCTGAATCATTAGGATCCAGTATGATACAGCCATTATTTTTAAAGGAAAGTGAATATCCTTTTTTCATTAATTGAGCAACACTTAGCAAATTTTGATCCAAGTCAGGAATCAACAAAACATCATGAATAAATTTAGCACCTTTGCTAGTGTAAACATAAACTGTACCTCTCCCTTTAGCCTGTACAATATCTCCATTTCCAAGCTTGACTTTGGTTTGGACAGCCTTATCCAAAGAAGTGAAGAGACTTGAGTCCTTTGCCATGTGGTTTGTGCACCCACTGTCTACATACCATACATCCTTTGAACTTGAACTACATGTTTGAGTAGCCATAAACAAGTGATCTTCAACCTGAGATTGCTCATCAGTGAAGTTAACTTGAAGTGCAGGTTGTGGTTGAGATTGGTTCTGCTTAAATCTGTAGTATTTCTCTCTATGTCCCCATTGTTTGCAATTATGACATTGAATTTGAGGCTTCCCCTTATACCAACAATCTTTTAACAAGTGATTTGTTCTTTTGCATGTAAAACAAGGAGGAAAATTGTTCTTTGCTGCAGATTCAGTTGAACTCCCATCCATCTTTCCTTTTCCCTTTTGATCACCCCCTTTTTTATAATTCTGCTTCTTTTGATTCTTCTAACCAGATTGTTTTCCCTTGTGTTTAGCTTGAAATGCATTTTCAGTTACATCATCCATTCTCATAGAAAATCTTTGCTCTTGAGCTTGCAATTTACTAACCATCTCAGAAATAGTTAGCTTCTTGAGATCACATAATTCTTCAATGGCAGCAACTTTGGCTTCAAATTTTTCGGGTAGACTAATCAGCATCTTTTCTACTACCTTGTAGTCTTGCACAACCTCACCATACAACCTCATTTGGTTCACCAAATGGGACAGCTTTGAAGTGTACTCCTTGACAGACTCATTTTCTTTCATTTTCAGCATTTCAAACTCTCTTTTAAGAGTCAATAGCTTGATGGACCTTACCCTTCATCACCTGCATACCTTTCTTTCAGTTCATCCCATATTTGCTTGGCTGTTTCCAGATGCATAATGCATGTAAACACATCATCTGTCCAAACTAAGTGCAGACATGAAACAACTTTCTCCTTCTTCAAAGTCTCCTCCTCATGTTGCTTGATTTGAGCTATGGTTGGATTAGCTGTCAACGGTGGAACTTGCTTGTCTTGATCTACATACTCCCATAAGCCAAAAGACTTCAAACATGATCTCATTTTGACAACCTATATATGATAATTTTCCCCAAAAAATTGAGGAACAACAAAGACAGCATTGTTCCCTGAAGCCATTTGATCTCTCCCCACTCACAAGTGTTTAATCTCTCCTCCCAATTTTTTCAGACCCACAGCCTATAAGAACACTGCTCTAGATACCACTGTTAAATGAAGACAATCTAAATCATAAAACCATAAAACATAACCATGAGAAAGGAATGAGAAGAGAAGAGAGGAAAGGAGAGAGCAGAGTAATTTCGTATCTGCTATATTGCCACTATATTCTGCATACTTCCATACATATTTTGGTGAATTACAACTAAAATAAGAGCCATACATTATACCCATACTTGCTGTCAGCAAAAAGGACATTTACCCACTCCATTAGGTGGACAGTTTTATCAAAAAACAGACCAAACATACTCACTATGCAGAACATTAGCAACTAATATAAGAAAAGTAAATTACATCAACCAAAAAGTATTTTAGAAAAGTTTTACATTAGTTAGCACTACTTCTGTTTGGTTGGTTACAAAAGCTCAAAACCCAAATCTAAAATCTAAGGGCCCGTTTGGGGTGGTTTTTAGTTGTGAGTTTTGAAAATTTCAAAAACTACAACCAGTTTTTAGTTTTTAAAAATTAGTTTTAGTTTTTTTTTCTAATTTTTGGTTTCAAAATAAACTCACTTTGAAATTTCTTTTTTTGTTAAAATTAGTTTAAGAATATGTTTATGCGATGACAACAGTAGTAGTGGTGATGACAACAATGATGGTGGTGACGGTGGTAATGCCGATGATGATGGCAGTGGTTGTGGCGGTACCAGTGGTGACCATGGCGGTGCCGACGGCAGTGGTTGTGGCGGTGCCGGTGGTGATCGTGGTGGCATAGTTAGTGGTGGTGGTGACATTGCTTGTGGTGGTGGCAACAGCGCTAGTGGTCACGATCGTGGTCATGATCGTGGTCGTGGTCATGGCGTTGACGATGGTAGTGGTGATGAAGCTTGTGGTGGTGGAGGCAATGCTGGTGGTCGTGGTAGTTGTGGCAGTAGTGATGGGTGGTAGTTGTGGTAGCAGTGATGGGTGGTAATTGTGGTAGCAGTGATGGTGGTGGTGATGCTGGTGGTCGTGGTAGTTGTGGTAGTGGTGATGGTGGTGCCGGTGGTCATGGTGGGGTGGTAGTGACGGTGGCTATAGAAATGGCGGCAACAGTAGTAGTGGCGGTGACAGTGGTGATGACAACGGCGGTGGTTGTGGTGGTGGTGGTAAGAAAGGCTATTGTCAAAATAATGATGGTATTTTTTTTTTAAAAACCAAAACCAAATTCACAAATCATTTTTTCTTAGTTTTGAAAATGAATGTAAAAGTGTTTTGAAATAGAGTTAAAAACCATTTCAGCTCCATTTTGCCAAACACGTTTTGTTTCGAAAATTGTATTTGAAAACCAAAAACCAAAAACTCGCAACCACCCCAAACGGGGCCTAACTTTTCTTTGCAATTTCAACTCGCGGATGTGATGCAGTACATAAGTAAAAATACGAATAACACACGCGTGTATGGAAAAGAGCATTTGTCCAACACATCAAGCCCAAACAGATAATGCTAGGGGGCACGTGACACTGACATCAAGAGTGATGTACTTAAACAGCAAAGCCTTAACCCTAAACATATCTATTACCCGTTTACTTATGTTAAAAGATATTGCATGTATTCATTGCTATTGTTTGGCAATCACCAGAAACACTGCTAAATCACCAAATACCTTCCAAATAAGCACCAAGAACCTCCAAAACAGTAGGGTGAAATTTTGAAACAGTAACTTCTACAACTGTAAGCGAAAATATTCATTTACCAAAAATATGATGATCAATAAACAAAATGAAACGCAACCAAAACTTAATGGAGCACACTACATACAGCTCTTTGCTTCCAGAAGTCTCCTATCTCAGATTTTCATCTTGTTTTCATTTATCCGATATCCCTCAAGAACTTTTCATGTTATTCACCAAAAACTGCTATAATTTCCAAACATTAACCCACCCACGTCATCTCCCTTATCCCCAACCCCCAAAAGATAAGCAAAACAATTTCATTTCACAAGAATCCCACAAAAGCAGAGCCAATATGAACTAGAAATCATCAATCATCAGAGTAATTTTAAACAAAAATACAGTTCATAGCAAGTGAATTTCAAATAGGCAAATACGGGGTAATACAAGCTCAATCAGCATATCTGTAATGACAGTGGCATCTTTTTGAGTTGTCAATAATAGAACATCTTCAACACGTGGCTGTCCTGAAGTCATCATGAACCAGCCCACATTTGTGTCGGTGTAAAGAAGAATCGTTGCCACTTTTAATGCATTTTTATTTTAAATACATGTAACTATTGTTTAGCGATGACGATATTTTTACCTCTTGTATATTTTTAATTTTTATATTTTACTTAAATTTAAAAGTATGTATAAAATGCACGAAAACTAATTGCTTATTATATAAATGCTTTAATCATAATATAGGCACCATATAAAAACATGTAAGAAATAGTAGTGACCCCATCTTTATTAAGTAATAGTAGTGAGAAATATACCCATATTTTCCTTCTTATATATCTAAATACATATCCAGATAAATTCAGGAGCAATACTCTAATTTATAATTAATCGTGCTTGATTGAAATAGCTTGTACTCGACAGGATTGAGCCCTCTTTAAGCTTAACCCATATTGCTCATTCATGTTCATGTGTTCAGGCATTAACCCATCAGCTAGCTTCCATTCAAAGTTATGCACAAGGGATGCCACCATTAAATGCATCGACCTATGAGCTAATGGCAATCCTGGACATATCATTTTGCCTGTCCCAAAAGGAATGAGTTCAAAATCATGACCTTTAAAATCAATTTCACGCTCCAAAAATCTTTCAGGCACAAACATTTATGGATTCTCCCAAATAGTTGGGTCTCGTCCCATGGCCCACACATTGACCAAGACTTGTGCATTTTTGGGCACCTTGAACGCATATATGCTTACCTTTTCATCACACTTGTGAGGTACTAAAAAGGGAGCTGGTGGATGCAAGCGAAGAGTTTCCTTCACTACTGCTCCGAGGAATGGCAACTTTAAGACGTGTGGTTCTTCAAGTGTTACATATTTGCCAATTGCTTGAGATAACTCTTTTCTTGTTTTAGCCTATTTATCTGGGTTGCGTAGTAGCTCTGCCATAATCCATTCCACTGTGCTTGATGTTGTGTCAATCCCAGCAACAAGTAAATCCTACTAATACAACATTATCTCAAAACTCAATGAAATATACATGCAGTATTAGGAAAAGGTGAAAATTAAAGATTAAATACATGAAAAAAATAAGAAAGTGAAATTCAGAGATGAAGGTTATACAAATGCATAGTGATATATAGGATCACTTGCTGATTTCTTATGAGCAAATTAAAGTTAAAATTGATGAGTAATATATAAAATGATAAGGTATAAACACATAATTCGGCCCTCCAAAAGTATAAAGGCATCAAATTAATCATTTAAAAATCCTGGACATAATAACAAGCATCAATTTAGGAGCTAAATTAATTATGCTTAAATGTACATCAAGCAACTAATTTGATGGTTATTTCAAACATAGAGACACCTAATTCATAAAATTTAATAACTTAGAACTGGAATTGAACGACATTGCAATTAAATACTAGCTAATTATAAAGATGACACCACAATATCGTAATCAAGTTTTTGAATGGCTAGAAAAAAGCTAGAAAAATAAGTACATTATAATTTATAAAATTTTCTCATAAACAAATAATTTATAAAATTTAATTATTGGGAAACTAAATACTAACCAGAAATAAATGTAACATCTGATTGCGAGTCAATTGAGAACCGGTTTCTTCAATATTGTTAAGAAGTGAATCCAATACATCCTGGTACACCTTGGAGTCAGTTTTTAATTCTCTTGAACACATTCTGTCTTCAATAATTCCATCAATAATCTTAAACAACTTCTTAAAATAATTGGTCGTCCTTGCAAGCACACGTTGAGGGTCAAGTGGACGAAGAATGGGAAAGAAGTCTGCAACATTAAGCCTTCCAAGTTCTTCCATTGTGCCCCGAATAATGTTTTTGAACTCATGAGACTTTTCAGGTGTAGAATTAGACAGATCCATAGAGAAGAAAGTGGTTGAAGTGGAACTAAGGATTGTTGTAAAGACAGCCTCACCAATATTCACAACCTCACCTTTCTTGCATCTTTCTTTCACGAAGTCCAATAGTTCATGAACCTTTTGTTGGCGAAGAATTTGAGTGGAGTCAAGCACTTGTGGAGAGAATATTTTTGTAGCACAAACTCGTCTAAGGTTCCTCCACTGAGGTGATGGGGGAAGCCAGGCAATAGAATATCTGTGATGGTCATGTATACGGACTGAATGTGGGATTGTCCTACTAGAAAAGAGTTGGCCATTTTCATGCAGTACTTGTTTGGCTACTTGAGGAGAGGAGATGACTATGGTGGTTATGCTGCCTAATTTCAGAGTCATAACAGGTCCATAAATTCTAGAGAGTTTGGTGACTGCCTTGTGCGGATTTGTGCCAAGTTTCAAGATGTTTCCTATGATAGGAAATGGACGTGGCCCTGGTGGAAGCTTTGTAGATTCTGATGAGGTTTGGTTGAATAGTCTAGAGATGAAGATGAGAATGGTTGCACTCACAAAGGTAATAAGTAGAAGTATTGTTTGGTAGTCCATGGCTGAAGCCTTGACCTCTAGACCTGTAGATATCCTCTGTGTGCTAAATGATATTTATAAACCATACAAAGGAAAAAAATAGAAAAAGAGTGGCAGAAGAATACATACTTTTTAGAAGCTTTATAATCACAAATTTATCACAGGTTCAGTAAATGAGTAGCACAGAAATAATTCCACTGTTGATTTTTTTTTTTTGTCGGCAGAAAAGCAATGAAGAGAAGGAACAATAAATAAATAAATAAGGCAAATGAAGAAATACCAAAGGCACAGGATGCAAAAGACAGATATTTGTTAGATGAGTGTCTTCTATTTTGTCATATGGCGTACCAGGCCACTACTCATCATGGATTGCCTATAGAGGTGGCAAAACGGGCTATCCGGCCCATTATGGGCTGGCCCAATGCGGGCCGCAAGATATAACGAGGCAGGGCCAAAATGTCCAAATTTTATTCGGTCTTTTAATTTGATGTCTAAGCCTGACCCTATGCCAGTTGCGGGCTTTTCAAGCGGCTCGCCATTTTTATTATTTTTTCTTTTTTTGTTGAATTTTTTATTTTCTTCAAAATTCAAGATTGAAATATATTGTGATAATTATTTTTATTGACATATTTATTTTAGTATAATAAATAAAATTTAAATAATTATTTAATTATATTATTAAATTTATAAAAAGATTGAAATGTTGTATTATGACAATCACTATATTGTTTTTAGTAAAAAAAATGTTTATATATTATAAGGTAATTTCGTTATTATTTTGTAAAAGTTACAGTAAAATAAGGAAAGTTTGAAACAATGAATTAGTAACTATTTTTAGTTTCTTAAACTTCTCTTAGTCCAATTTTTTTTTTAATAAAATTTAAAAAAGAAGCAGGTAGCCTGAACCCGACCGGGCTAACCCAGCCCAAACCTGATTATGATGCGGGCCTTATCGGATCGGTCTAAAAAGACCTGCATTTTATTTGGGCTCAAAATTTAGAGCCCAAACCCTATATTTTAAGCGGGCAGGTTAGGGCTGGCCTGGCCATTTTGCCACTTCTAGTTGCCTAATTTGTAAGATATGGCAAGTGTGTATTTCGTGTAAGGTTGGACTTACTATCAGATTTGTTAATTAGGTTTCAGCTTCGTACAACAAGTTGTGAATAGGCTTTTAATTGTTTCAGTTCTTCAAAATTATGAAGATATTACACATTTATTACTTTCTGAATTTGTTTCTGGTACAACTGGAATAGAAAGAAAATAGAAAAAAAACTGAAAAAGCTGATTAGAGAGGGACTGGGGATGTTAGACTAGGTTGAACTCAACGAGTCAATTTACTTAACCCATTAAAATAGATTCGATTGAGTTGGGTAATTCAATTTTTCAACCCACATAATCCAAGCCAGATGACTCGCCATTTAACAATTAAGGGCAGGTTAGGTTGGGTTGGGTTGATTCACCAGGTTAATTTTTTATTTTCAATAAATTATTTAGTTAACTTTTATTTTATTAGATAAAATATTTCATGAAGTATTATGGATTTTATATTATTTTAATGCTTTACTTTACATTTATTTAACTCGTGATGACAATTTCTAAAAAAATTGTTCTAAGATAATTTAGTTAGATAATATTCTTAGAATTGTGACATTATGTTTAAATTATTTATATTTATTTATTTATTTTATTGACTTCAATCATCCATTTTTTATAATTTTTTTAAAATTTTGGCGGGTCAACTTGACCCAACCTGCAACCCATCACAGGTTGGGTTAGGTTAAGATTCTCAATCCAATTTTAAAATGGATTCGACCCAACCCAACCCGTTTTTTAGTAGGTTAAGGATAGGTCAAGTTGGATTGTCCCATTTGACATTCTTAGACATGAGGTCCCGTAAATACATGTCTAAAGCTGCATTGGGGGGGGGGGGTGTACAACCTATGTCTGCATCAAACTATTTTTAGCACCTGGGCCTACCGGTGAATCTGCTAGTGCTATGCCATTCACACGATGAGATATTATTTTCTGACTTAACAATTATATTCATATATTTCACTCATTTCCTCTCTTCCTTTCTTAGTGTTTTTGGCCTTGGGCTAGCGGGGACTCACCTAAGGTATGTTTAGTTTAACGTTTTGTTTGGTAGGAAAAAAAATAAAGGGAAGAAGAAAGGAAGAAAGTGGAAGAGAGAGAATGGTAGTTGTTTGGTAGGTAAAAAGTGTAATGAAATATTCAAAAAATTACTATGACCCACCAGTAAAATCTTCCCCTCTAAGCACCGAAGATTTATGTGAAAATTGGGGAAGTTAAAACTATTTTCCAAAAATAACCCTGTCCTACTTGTAAAATCGAGTTACATGTGCAAAACTAATTTGCAAAACACTGGGCTCAATAAACTAGTGAGTAGCGATAGATAAATCACCACCCCATATTTCTATTAATGCATGAAACCATATTTCACTGTTAGCATTGCAGAGTATGTCAACTTAACTATTTTACATGGAAAAGATGCTCTTTGTATGTCAACATAATCGATTAGGTTGATCATCAAAATTGATTATATGTGCTTTGCATAAAAAAAATGTTCTCTAGAGGCATTAGCTAACTGGATTAAGTTAGCCTAAAATTGATTAACTCACCTTAATTTTGAAAACAAGCTCTTTGGAGATACTAGTCAATCAATTATTAAGGTCTCAAAATCAATTATATGTTAAAAAAAAACCCCTAAAAACATGTATTTAAGTTGTAAGGGTAAAATAGTATTTTACTAATAATCTAACTTCATTTCTTTCTTTCAAACCAAACAACCTCACAAATTTATTTTCACTCTATTTCTTTTATATTTCTCCTCTACCAAACAAGCTTTACTTTTACTCTATTTCTTATCTATTTCTATTTTCTTCTTATCTATTCACTTTCATTCCCTCTATTTTTTTTTTCTTTCTACCAAACAAAGCGTAAGAAAGAAAATGAAAGGAAAGAAAAGGAAAAGAAAAGAAAAGAAAAGAGAAGGAAAGAAAAGTAGTAGAAAAAGAATAGAAAGTGAGATGATTTTTAGATTATCTGGTAAGAAATAAAAGGAGAGAAAAAAAACATATATGTATATAAAATGACATAAATGGATTAAATAAAACATAAGATGTGAGATAAATGGGGGTATTTTTGTCATTGTATCAAAAAAAAGCTTTCTCTTTCTCTTTTTTGCCCAAATTAGGCGGACTGCTATAGTGTATAGGACCTCACTTCAATATACTTCTTTTCTTCCTCTATTTTAGCTTCCAAACAAAAGAAAGGAATCCCCAAACAATCTTTTTCATTCCCTCCTTATCTTTCCATCATCTTTCACCTGTACCAAATGAAAGCCTAAAGTCTAGAGCTGAGGGACCCAAAAAAAAATTAAATAATTTTGAAGAAGAAAAAAGATTAATTAATTAATTAATTTGCTTCATTATTTTTGCTTCTTACCGAGAATAATTTGTAGTTTAAGTTTTTAAAACTCAATGTTATTAAATTTTCGATTTTGTAGTCTTTCAATTTTTCATATTGTTATTCATTCACTACAATGGTCACATAATTATTTTTTGGTTTTCCTTATGTAATAGAAAGTTTGATGATTATTCATTGTTATTATATAAACTCATTGGTTACCTTATTGTATTTCTGTATATTTAAAAGATGAAAGAATACTTAGAAAAGATAAAAGAAAAATTTATGCACTTATTAGAAAAAAAGTGTATTCTTCTATTTTCTAATGTTGATGTTATCATTAGTGGACTTTTATCTCAAAATGTTCAAAAAAACTAGTTTTGTTGATAATTTATGTATTTTACTTTACCTAATGATAAGCGGCAATTTTCTTTTTGAGTAGAAAAAATATTTTGACAATGATGAACTATAGTACTAGAGTAAATTAATGAAAAATATTGTACATCTTTTTTGAAAAATTTGTTAAATTGTGTTATATTGGATTGGTTTTTAATTTGTCTTACTTTATTTTGAATGAAAGGTGTTTTAGACATTATTCTTCAACGAGAGCCTCTTACGATTTTTTCTTCAACGAAAGCATTTTTAGAAAATTTTCTTAAACTCTTATATTTTTTAATATATCTTTTCATCAATATACATACACACACACACAACACCACACACACACACACACACACACATATATATATATATATATATCATAGAAACACACACACAAAAAGAAAAATTAAAATTATAGATTCCATTGTTTGTATGATAACACTTTGTAGTACTCAAGAAGTTATGACTTTTTTTATTTACTGAATTATGAAATTGCAATAGTTTAGAATTTTGAATTCCACATACTCATGTTGAATATATTTCTATTTGAATTAAAATGTTTATAAAATACTAAATTGATAAAGTCAAAAATAATTCAAGAGGAATTCACATAAAAGAAAAAATAATTAAATTATAAATAAATTAAACTAGACAAGTTCAAGCTTTAATTTTTTTAACAAATTAAGTTCAAGGTTTAGTTAGACTCGTTTAAAGAAATAAGTCAAGCTTGAGTAACTTATTTTTTTTTATAAGTCAACTTAAAATTCAAGTATTCAACTTTACTCATTTATACTCCTATATAGAATGTGACAAAGATATTTGAATTCTTTTATACTATTGTACGGTTAAGTGAGAAAAAAAAGTATAATAATAACTATTAGACTTGCTATTATTTGTATAAAATCCGATAATTTTGCTTTGGTAATTCTTTTCTCTTTATAATAGGAAAATATCATCGTCCATCTCATTTTGGAGCGGATTGGGATAGAGGGAGGAGAGAGATAGAAAAAGGAAAATGTAGTGAGAGAAAGTGATAAATGTGATATTTGATATGATAAAAAAATTAAAGAAAAATAAGAAAAAAATAAAGTGAAAGTGAATTGTAAGATAATAAAATATATGATAAACATTACTCTTTACAATATGACATTCTCGTTATGAAAAGATTCAAATGCCTATGATAATTGGACTTAGCCTGACACTTTCAATGATGGGTTAGGGTGGTCAAACTATGTCATCATTAATAACAACAGCATTAGCACAAGTAATATTTTTTCAATACCCCATCCTTTATTAAGTAATAGTAAGGAGAAATATACTCATATGTCCCTCCACATATATATCTAAATACATATATCCATACAAATTCAGGAGCATGTAATATATAATTAATCATGCTTGATTGGAGTAGCCTGAAGTCGAAGAGATTGGACCTTCTTTAAGGTTATCCCGTATTGCTCCTTCACGTTCATGTGTTCTGGCATCAACCCATCAGCTAGCTTCCATTCAAAGTTGTGTACAAGGGATGCTACCATTATATGCATTGTCCTGTGAGCTAATGGCAATCCTGGACATATCCTTTTGACTGCCTCAAAGGGTATGAGCTCAAAATCATGACCTTTAAAATCAATCTCACACTCCAAAAATCTAACAGGCATAAACATATTTGGATTCTCCCAAATGGTTAGGTCTCGTCCCATGGCCCACACATTAACCAAGACTTGTGCATTTTTAGGCAACTTGAAGCCAAATATGCTTACCATTTTATCACACTTATGGGGTAGTAAAAATGGAGTTGGTGGGTACAAATGAAGATCGTAAGGATGACAACTTTAAGATGTGTGGTTCTTCAAGTACTGTTACATCTTTGTCAATTGCTTGAGATAACTCTTTTCTTGCTTTTGCCTATTTATCTGGGTTGCATAGTAGCTCTGCCATAATCTATTCCACTGTGCTTGATGTTGTGTCAATTCTAGCAATAAGTAAATCCTACTAATACAAAATTATCAATGACACACACGCACACACATATTAAAAAAATTAAAGGAGAAGATTAAAGATTAAATGCATTCAAAAAAAAATAGAAAAAGGAGAAGATTAAAGATTAGCTTTGCCATATCTCAAAACTCAATGATACACACATATTAGACAAAGGAGAAGATTAAAGATTCATTGCTTGCAAAAAAAAATTAAGTTAAATTAAGAGATATAAAGGTTATACAAATGCATAGTAATAGGATCACTTGTTGGTTTCTTGTGAGTAATTAAATTGAAGTTAAAATTAACGAGTAAATATCAAATAATAATGAAGGGTCAGGATCCATTAATACCAAGTATCAAAGTTAGTCAAATTACATATTCAATAACTTTTTGTAGAATGTAAATTTAACCAATCCAACCATTAAATTGTGTGATATTATCTTCATAAACATGTATATCAAATTTCACATCATTTGGACTTTGCTAGATATGTTTTCTAACATTGAATATTTACATATATTTTAATATTATATTATACATTAAAATAAAGTGATGAGATGAACTATTAAATAATTTTGGAATTGTATGAAAATTTTGTATACTTAATCTAATTAATAAAATATAAAATTCAATGGTTGGATTAGTTAAATTTGTATTTTACAAAAATTTATTGAAAATGTAATTTGACTAACTTGGACACCTAGTGTCAACGGATCCTGACCCAATAATGAATATATGCATAATTAATTTTTGGTCCTCCAAAAGTATAAGGGCATCAAATTACTCACTTGAAAATCTTGGACATAACAAGAATTAATTTAGGAGCTAAATTGATGTTTAAATATACATTGAGCAACTAAGTTGATGGTTATTTCAAATATAGAGACACCTAATTCATAAAAACTGATAACTTTGAATTGAAACTTTGAAACCATTATTGCAATTAAATACTTGATAATTTTAAAATTGAAACCACAATATCATAATTAAGTTTTTGAATAGCTAGAGAAAGAAGTACATTATAATTTATAAAATTTAATTATTGGAAAACTAAATTCTAACCAGAAGCAAATGCAACATCTCATTGCGACTCAACAGAGAACCGGCTTCTTCAATATTGTTAAGAAGTGAATCCAATACATCCTTGCATATCTTGGAGTCGGTTTTTGAAACTCTTGAACACATTCTTTCATCAATTATCCCGTCAATAATCTTAATCAACTTCTTAAAAGAGTTTCTGATATCTAATCTCATTCAATTCACCGGTGATTATTGAACTAATTAATAGATTTTTCTCATTATATATCAAATAAACTGACATGGAGTTGAAGTCGTAACACACGTTGTAATGTGATGTCAAAGGTGAGGAAATCGATCGAGTGATCGTCATAATACATCACTTATTATGCAAACGACTAATATATCCCTCCCACATTTGCAAGTACATTACCGTTTTGTTGTAAAATTGCTAATGAATAAATGTTAACAAAATCTGTTTCTGTAGTAGTAATGTGACAAAGATTTCAATTCTCTTATGCAACTGGAATAATGTTGTGCGAGAAAAAACTGTGATAGTAACTATAATAGGACTTGCAATGATTTGTATAAAAAACAATAGATTATAGGGTGGTCCACCATCATATGTGGTCCAGCAATGCACCACGATTAATAGTTGTTAGATTAATTTATACTGTACAATCTTATCCTAGACCCTCTCTTATCAAATATGGCACTTTCCAGATCTCATCTTCTTCTCCGACTCATCTCTATCATCTTCCCTAGCCGCTGTCACTCGACCACCTTGGTCACACCGACTTCAACAATCACTACCGCACCTATATTTGGTCCTTCATTGCACTAAGTCCAAAGTCAAAGACTTTGAGGTTCTCGTTCTCGTCCATAAGGAGATTCTCCGACTTCAAGTCGTGATGGAAAACGCCTTGCATGACAATGAAGATTAGTTTTTGAAAGTAGCATCTTGCAAGGTCTTCACTGAATCAACCCTTTGCGATTCCCATGAAAAGTTTGCTGCCTTTTGCGAATTACAAGAAGAAGTAGATTTTGGTCTTTGTGGCCAACACTTCATAGAGTTTCATGATGTTGGGGTGGTGGAGAGGGCTCATGATGGAGATCTCACATTTCATGTTGGAGGCTAACCCTGTTGCGGTTAGTTTTTTCTTACTTTTCACCTTTAAGGCCATGTTATGCCCATTTTAGTATTGCGCATTTCGTGAACGTGTTGCAGCCCCGGTAAGAATCTTCCGACCTCATATTTTCCAAACAAGGCAGTGCTTTCCGTCGTGTGTTTGATATTTGGCATTGGTCTTGCGGAATAGGACGATAAGGCAAAATAAGAATTGGTTTTAGGATCATTGATGTGTGGGTTATGTTGGAACCAAAGACGTAGAAGCATCTAAACCCTCAATGTTTTGAAGATAACAAAGCTTATTAATGTTTATATTAGTGTGTATAACTAACCTATCACAGTGAAAGACGAAGACTCGCCAGAAGGACCGTCCAGTTGATGCAACAATGACTGTCCAGTGGACACTTTGAAGACCGTCCAGTAAGACGCAATCAAAGACCATCCAGATGAACAGACCGAAGGCGATCGTCTAAATCTCCAGTATTCATATATTCAAACGACTGAGTTTTTCATTATGAACATCAATCACGTCTATCCGCCTTGAAACCTACACAGTACCACTTAAATGAGCTAACATTCAAAAACGGTCTGAAACATCAACATCAAGTCAGTACAAAAGCACAGCAGAATAGGTAAAGCAAGTCAACTTATCAAGCCGACAAGACAGATGAAGAAAGTTCAAAAGAACAGACTGTCAGCGCAACCCTGAAACTTCTATTGTAGTACAAGTTTTCAACTGCCACGCCTGACTTTTCTGAAAAGATAGTCTGCACGCGTCTCATCACGTGAAGAGACAAGATATCTGTAACGGATCTCTTTCCTGAAGATCGTATATATACGCGCATCAACAAAAAGCAAAATAGAGAACTGAGATAGGTGGATTCTTGTTTAAAACAACAACATATACTTTCTTCTATGATATTCTGTCAAGAGCGTCCAGTGGATGATAGTCATTTTGTTTGTAAAAATTCTGAAGTGATCCTGAGTCTAAGTTTTAAAATCCTCACTACGTGAGTCGATCTTTCCTCAAAATTTTTTTGAGCGTTGTGAAAGCCTAGAGAGGCTTAGTGTAAAAAGAATATTTGGGTTAAGCAATTTGGGTAGATTGCATTGTAAAGCCTGAAGAGGCCACAAACAATACTTGTAACCAAAGATCAGTTAATAGAAACCTTCTGGGTGAAGGGACTGGACGTAGCTCAGGTTGAGTGAACCAGTATAAAGCTTTCTGTGTTTTCTTCTCTCTATCCCTTCTCTTAAAAACGCTTTGTTTAGACTAATCTACCTTTTTCGAAAAGTTTTTTAAACGCACAATTCAACCCCCCCCCCGCAAAATAAGAATTGGTTTTGGGATCATTGATGTGTGGTTATTGTTTTGGGATCATTGGTGTGCTGGTTGCTAGTTGGAGAAAGGAGAGTGGAGAAGAAAAAGAATAGGGGAAGAAAAGGAGAGGAAAGGAAAGGAAAGGAAGAAAGAAGGAAAAAAAATTGGAAATGTCACTACTAGAAATCGTTTGCGGTGACGATGCACAGTGGTCTGTGATGAGAAGTTGTTGGAGTGACTATGCAGATCTGGGGAGAGGAAGAGACGGTGGTGCTACAGTGTGAAAGGTGCACCATAGTAATGAGAGAATGAGATTAATCTAACTGCTATTAATTGTGGTGCATGGTGGATCACCGACTACCTATGATGGTGGTACACCCTAGAATCTGTCATAAAATCCAAAAATTTTGTTTTGGTTATTTTTCTCTTTTACAATGTGACATTCTCGTGGTGAAGATTTAAACGCTTACGATATTGGACTTAACCTTTCACTTTCAATGACGGTTTGGGGTGGTCCAACTATGTCATCATTAATAGAAAAAGCATAGCACAGGTAACATCTTTTTAGTAATCCCATCCTTTATTAGTGGTGAGAAATCTAGTCATATTTCCCTCTTCATCCATATTTAAATACATAATTATGTAAACTCAGGAGCATTAATTGCTTATATAATTAATTGTGTTTGATTGGAATAGCCTGAACTCGAAGAGATTGAACCCTTTTTAAGCTTAGCCCATATTGCTCCTTCATGTTCATGTATTCTGGCATTAATCCATCAGCTACCTTCCATTCAAAGTTGTGTACAAGCGATGCTACCATTAAATGCATTGTCCTGTGAGCTAATGGCAATCCTGGGCATATCCTTTTGCCTGCCCCAAAGGGTATGAGCTCAAAATCATGACCTTTAAAATCAATCTCACGCCCCAAAAATCTTTCAGGCATAAACATTTTTGGATCTTCCCAAATGGTTGGGTCTCGTCCCATGGCCCATACATTGACCAAGACTAGTGCATTTTTAGGAACCTTGAAGCCAAATATGCATACCATCTCATCACACTTGTGGGGTATTAAAAATGGACCTGGTGGGTGTAAGCGAAGAGTTTCCTTCACTACTGCTTGCAAGAACGGCAACTTTAAGATGTGTGATTCTTCAAGTGTTACATCTTTGCCAATTGCTTGAGATAACTCTTTTCTTGCTTTTGCTAATTTATCTGGATTGCGTAGTAGTTCGGCCATGATCCATTCCACCGTGTTTGATGTTGTGTCAATTCCACCAACAAGTAAATCCTACTAATACATTATTATCTCAAAATGAAATCCACATGCACCCATAATATCATATATAGGCGCGGTATTAGGAAAAGGTGAAGATTAGAGATTAAATGTATGCAAAACAAATTATGAAAGTGAAATTAAGAGATGAAGGTTATACAAATACATAGTGATTGGATCACTTGTGAGTAAATTAAAGTTAAAATTGATGAATAAATTATCAATTAATAATGAATAAATACATAATTTGGTCCTCCAAAAGTATAAGGGCATCAAATTAATCACTTGAAATTACCAAAAAAAAAATAATCATTTGAAAATCCTAGACATAACAAGCATCAATTTAGGAGCTAAATTGATGTTTAAACATACATTGAGCAAGTAATTTGACGATTATTTCAAATATAGACACACCTACATTCATAAAATTTGATAACTTAGAATTGACACTTTTGAACCATCGTACCATTGCAATTATAAACTTGTTAATTATAAAAATGACACCACAAATCATAATTTAGCTGTCGAATAGCTAGAAAAATAAGTAAATTGTAATTTATAAAATTTAATTGTTGGAAAATTGAATACTAACCATAAATAAATGTATCATCTCATTGCGACTCAACAGAGAACCGGTTTCTTCAGTGTTGTTAAGAAGTGAATCCAATACATCCTTGCACACCTTGGAGTTGGATTTTGAAACTCTTGAACACAATCTTTCCTCAATCATTTCATCAATAATCTCAAACAACTTCTTAAAATAATTGGTCGTCCTTGCAAGCACACGTTGAGGGTCAAGTGGACGAAGAATGGGAAAGAAGTCTGCAACATTAGCCTTCCAAGTTCTTCCATTGTACCCCGAATAACGTTTTTGAACTCATGAGACTTCTCAGATGTAGAATTAGACAAATCCATAGAGAAGAAAGTGGTTGAAATGGAATTAAGGATTGTTGTAAAGACAGCCTCACCAATATCCACAACCTCACCTTTCTTGCATCTTTCTTTCACAAAATCTAATAAGTCATGAACCTTTTGTTGGCGAAGGACTTGAGTGGAGTCAAGCACTCCAGGGGAGAATATTTTTGTAGCACAAACTCGCCTAAGGTTCCTCCATTGAGGTGATGGGGGCAGCCATGCAGTAGAATATATGTGATGGTCAAGTGCATGGACTGAATGTGGGATTGTCCTACTAGAAAAGCGTTGGTCATTTTCACGCAGTACTTGTTTGGCTGCTTGAGGAGAGGAAATGACTATTGTGGTTATGCTGCCTAATTTCAAAGTCATAACAGGTCCATAAATTCTAGAGAGTTTGGTGAGTGCTTTGTGTGGATTTGTGCCGAGTTCCAAGATGTTTCCTATGATAGGAAATGGACGTGGCCCTGGTGGAAGCTTTGTAGATTCTGGGCTTTGGTTGAATAATTTAGGGATAAGGATGAGAATGCTTGCACTCACAAAGGTAATTAGTAGCAAAAGTATTGTTTGGTAGTCCATGGCTTACAGCTCCACCCTTTAACCTCTTGATATCGTTTGTGCCCTAAATATTATTTATGTTAAAAAAATTTGTAGTAATTTTTATGCAAAGAAAAGATATAGGAAAAGAGGAGATAGAAATATGTGATAAAGTAACTAATGTGATGGAAAGAAACTGAGAGAGAACATAAGCAAAAATTATTTTAAAAGTTTCTTATATGAATAACATTATTACATTTCGGTAAATGTTATTCATACAACAAACTTTTACAATAAGTTTTACACACTCTCTTTGTCTCTTTATTTTTGTTCATTACATCATATATCTTTTAGAGATTGTAGCAGCTAGAAAAAAAAAGTAAAGTTTAAAAATAGATTTCGAGAAAATAGGGAGCCGCCATCAAAGTTTTTTTTGCAAAAACTTTGAAAAAAAAAAGTTTTAAAAAAAGAATATGGTCTTGAAACCATATTAGAGTTCAAGAGTTGATTATGCTTGGAAGATTAGCAACCAACATTGATTTATTCTAAAATGGTTACGTCTAATTCAATGTGCAAAGTTAAGACAATTTATATATATATATATATATATATATATTACCCCTTCAAAAAAAAAGAAAATAAATTGTTTACTATTTGTATTTATTGTTATTTTTTTAATACTAGAATCTTTATTATTTAAAATAAATTTTATCATCGTTGAATTAAGAAAAATTATGAAATTATTTTTTTAACTCAACTAGAATAGTCGTTTGCTTCTAATTAAGTATCCCCACATGCAATTTAAAAATCAAGTTACATGGTTGTTTAGGAAAATATTTGTGGGCTAATAAACTTTAGTAAAATTTCGTTTTTGTGAAAAATAAAAGAGAATCGTTGATTTTTTATTTTAATTGAAAGGATATATAGAGGTTGTCAAGTACTCGTGTCTTACGCATTCCTCAAAATATAAGGTCCTTGTGATAACAAAAATGAAAGTAGATCCAAAGTGACTCTCTAAGCCTCTTTTTTTTTTTTTTTAATTTGAAAATGTTAGGAATTACCAAGTTGTCATAATCCAAACATTCCCTAAAACATAAGGTTATCACAATAATCAAACATGAAGTGAATTTAAAATAGTTATTACTAACAACTCATTTTTAAGAAAATATTTAACTTTAATAAGATGATAAGATGTGTTATTTAAAAGGATAATTTAATCAACTCATTGCTACTAATAAAATAATTGATTTTGATTAAATTTGTGTAGTTAGTTTAAATTATTAATATTGTTACTTAGAGAAATTAATTACTTTTTCATATAGATGTTTAGATTCAAATTATTTACTTAGACAAATATTCAATTTTGATTAAAGAGATATTTGATTAAAAATATTTGATTTAACTTAAGAAAGTATACGTAACCCAAAAATAATAATATTAGCTAGATATCACACACACACACACACAAAGTCATAAATGAGTCATGCCCAATAACATTCATATGTCAAATAAAAATTCAAACAATGTACATGCATAAAAATAAATAAATAAAAGATTCATGATTTTTATTTCCTTTCTTTCTTATTTATTTGGTTTTGTTATATATATTATTTTCATCATATGTTTTCACTGTTTATTTATTTTGATTTTTTTATATTTTGTATTTATGCTTCCACTATAATGCACAGCATCTATTTTTGCATTCCTGTACTCGTATGTTTTAAGAAAAGATGAGGAGGGGAGAACCTTTTTGTGTTTGGCTCTGGTATAAGAACCATAGGGATAGGATATCGTATGATGAGTCCTTGTGCGTGTAAAGTTTTATATGATACAGATTATATAAATGCATGACTGGCTAGCTACTGACCAAAGGATTGGTCATTATCGAGAAAAAGAAAGATAATGGTTTGAAACGTATTTGATGATGGACATAAAGAAGCAACAGACGGAACACGTATTTGAAACTGAAGTTTTCAAAAAGAAAGAAATTAAATATATATATATATATATATATATATATATATACGATGAACTAAAAGAACAAATTAAACAAGAGATAGAGGGGTGTATCGGGTTCATGCGTATCAAGCGCTTCGTGCTACCATTTTTATTTATTTCTTATGTTCAATTATCCTTTTAGTCTTTATAGTTGTGCAAACTTTATTTTTTAATCTCTATAATTAAAAATAATCTGTTTTAGTTCCTGTACATGTATTTTGGATATCGGTTTAGTCTTTGCTGTTTTAAACAACCACAAATTAAATAAGAAATGTCAGAAAATGTCAATTTATGGCTGTTTTACACTATTAATTTTTATTTTGTAATGATTTTATTTTACGAAGTTAAAACACACTTACAACAGAGACCAAACCGATATTGAAAGTGCACGTATAGGAACTAAAATTGATTATTCTTAAATATGAGGACCAAAAAGTAAAATTTGCACAACTATAAAGACCAAAAAAATAATTAAACCTATTTCTTATCAGTCAAGTGCGCAAGACTCATCAGTTTCAAAAACAAATTAAGTTTGAGTGGTGGTTACCATGCATCATTGAATAAGAAGAATGCAACACGAAGCATGACACGCATAAAAATAGAGAGCATAGAAAATTTACCGACAACGGTTGAGAACGTCCCTGAAGAAAATGATGGAGGCATGTGTGAAGAGTGAGTGCTGAATACGTGAGATGATGAAAAATAGAGAGCATAGAAAATTTACCTACTAGGGTGTTATGTTGGTTGAATGGTGCTCTCCCTTCTCCTCCGTGAGTGCTGAATACGTGAGATTGAGATGATGAAAAAATAAGTATTTTACTAAAACAAATTTCCAGTGCCCTGATCATTGTTGATACCCAAATATATATAATGGGTAACACTAGGATGCAGACAGAGGAAGGCCCAAGCATGCTTGTGGTGGTTGTGTAAGCATGTGGTGTGGTAGAGGGAAAGCTGTCTTGGCTGGAGCAGAAATGGTAAAAAGCAAGCGACAGCAATAAAGGTGCCTTGATAGCAATATCAGAATAGATAGGAGTTAAGACCTTAGTATTTTATTTTAGGTTTAATTATTTTTTTGTCTTTATAGTTGCATAAATTTTATTTTATTTTAGTCCCTATAATTAGAAATAATCTGTTTTAGTCCTTATATATACACTTTCGATATTATTTTGGTCTCTGTCGTCAAGCATGTCTTAATTTCCTGAAATAAATTTGTCACAAAATGAAAATTAGAGGTGTAAAACCGCCACAAATTGGTATTTTCTAGCATTTTTTATTCAATTTGTGTGGTTTAAAACGACAACAACTAAACTGTTGTTAAAAGTACATGTATAGGGACTAAAACGGATTATTTTTATAACACCCCTATTTTAACCTGCTTATTTGTTTTTCTAATTATTCTATGATTAATTGTGAAAAATAAAATGGGAATCTCAAGAATATGATTCTCATGGTTATATTCATATTAGTAAGTTCTATCTAGTTTGTATTTTTAATATTTTATTTGGGTTAAGGCCTGGAAGCGATAAAACAACCGGTTCGTCCCTAGAAACTTACTTAATAGGATAAAATAATAAAAATTAGCTAGAGAGGTTTAAAAATTATTTTTAAACCATATTTATATTCAAAATAATTAATAATAATTTCAGAAATTTTTGGAAATTTTTTTGAGATAGTTTTTGTGAAATGACCGGTATACCCTTAACGACTATGAAAGTCAGTAGGAGACTTTTTAACCTCAAAAATTTTGAAAAATCTATATTGAGTATATTTTAATTATACCAATATTATATTAAGGGAAAAATAGTGAAAATTCTGAAAAATATATTTATTTGGAAAAAATTGGATTTACTGGCTTAATAAATGTCTTTTTAGTGAAAAAATTATTATAAATAATATAAACATGAGAAAAATCTGAAAATTTTTTTGTAAGGCTTACCAAAATATACTTAATAACATGGTGTGGCCAGATTTTCCAAAAACCTATCCAAAATTTCTATCTAATTTTGTTGCATTAAATTAATATTTAATTATTTTTAATATCTAATAATTATATAAAAAAAATTTAAAAAAATTTCAGACCTTTGACTAGTCTGGTCATTTCCCCTCAGCCCACATGGGGAAAGTACAAATAAAAATGATATTATATGATTTTTGAGTCAAAAATTAAATCTAAACTATCTACTTTTTATCCTATAAATAAACTCCATCAACCACTACACTATTACACTCCTCACTTGAGATTTCAGAACTCTCTCTCTGCCTCCCAGCTGCTGGAAAACGTGCAGCTCATCCTTGCCCCAAGTTCTTGAATTTTTTCACCACCATTAAAAGCTTTCCACCAAGTTTTAAGGTCCTAAACCTCTAAAGCCACATCTCCTCTTCTAATCTTCCACCAACAAACCTTATTTAGAGGTAAGGGGGAGTGAGGTTTAGCCTCTAAGTTTGTCTGTTAATGGGTGTGTGTGTGTGTGGGTTATCCCTTAAACCCAATTAATTTATTAATCCTACTACTACTACTATATAATAATTTATATTCTTGTTCATTTAAATTCTTGTTTTATTAAGTCATTTACCTTAATGTTCATTTATTTTCTTGTCTTGTTATTATTTCCATTATGTTGCCATTTATTTTTATTTTGTGCTCTATTTCTATTTTGCCCATTTACATTATGTCATTTACTTTATTGTTTAATTCTTGCTATTTAAATTCTTGCCCTTTAATTTCTTGCTTTACTTATTATCATTTAATTTTTGCCCATTTAAATTATTGCCATTTATTTTATTGTTGTCTTAAAATTGTTATTGCTATTCTATTGTTATTTACTTAAGTTTCACTTATTGTTATCTTGATTATTGTCATTTATTTTTATGTTACTTTCATTCTTATTTTGGCATTATATTATAACTTAATATCCTATTATGAATAGCTATTAATGGGCTTATTTTCATGCAAGATAGCTATTTTCTTAAAAACTAATTTAAAGCTTCAAGATCACTTGGAATAACAAATTTTGGAAACTCATTTTCTCTTAGGGCTCTCGACCACTTCCCAAAGAAAAGAGTAAGAAATTTTTTTATGCCAAGTAACCTATTAGAATGAGTAAGATGGTTGAGAAAATAATAATAATAATAATAATAATAATAATAACTTATAAAATAAATTTTAGACCATATAGAGAATGAATTCAATTTCTAGAAAGAAAAACAAATAATTTGGGCTTTTTCTAAAAAGGGCATTTAGCCCATTAAAAATGAAACAAGAAGGAAATTCTTTTAAAAATTATCTATACAAAGTTCACATTTTTAAATGTAGAAAAATAAGTGACAAGGTAAAAATCCTCTTTTGTATACTAAATGGACTCACAGTCCTTTTAAAAAGGTAAAGAAGAAAATGAAATTCTTTTTCTAAAATTAAGCATTTTTACTTGAATTGATTCAAAATTGGTAAAAATAAATCTCAAGGAAAGTTGAAGAAAATGTTTTCTTGAAAAAGCAAGTTCTACTCAATTTTTGTGGATTAATCTAAGAAATAAAGTTTTGAAATTAAGTAAATGGACTTTAGGCCCAAACTAGGAAAAGTTTTTAGAAATAAAGACCTTATTGGACAAATTTTAAATTGTTACCATTCAACTATTATTTTGAACAAATTATGGCTAGTATGGAAATAAATAAATAATGTTAACAAAGGTTTTAATAAAATACATGCAATTATGCGTTTTTCTTCAAGAAATTAGAAGTCTTGGTTTTGTAAGACAAATACCCCAAATTTTAGTAAAAGGAAATAACTGAAGAGAAACTCTAAGTATGCTCTGTAGTTGCAGCATAGTCTAACCTTCCACATCAAAAAGAACTTCTCTTAAAATTTTATTACTACGACCTAGTCATAATTGTAGACAAAATTTTTTTCCTTTAAAATAGTCTAATTTAAAAAAATTAGAAAAAGGATAAGGACAAATCAAAAGAATTAAATTGAAAACTTATTTTAAAAGTATGTATGTGTGAAAATGAATTTTTGTATGCAACTTTAAGTGATGACGTTTTCTGTTATATTTCTTAGTTGAATTGTTTCTAAGTTATTATAAATCATGGATGAATATCTCTGTGAAGAGTAATTCTAAAACTCTGCTGGATTACCTAGAGAGTATGCCTGGAAACTTAGAAACAAAGTCATAGGAAACCCCCAGTTAAGATAGGACCATGTTGAGAAGCATGAGTTCTGGTGTCTGGAAAGTAACTGTTGGTACACTGTGGGATGAAAGGCTTGGGAACCATTGTTCGGGTCTTGAGGGTAAAGGTGTTGAGTTGTGAATATCCCAATAGTCAGGTTAGCACCCTGAGCCGAGGTAAATCACGTAAACCAACTTGGTAATCTTGACTCCTGCTCAACATCACCATGATTGGTGTAGTGTATATCCCTGATGGGCTTGTGGCCTTTCCTCGAGGATGATGATTGTGACATGGATGTCTGTGCCTTGTGAGGGATTATACGAACTCCCAATCGCTTCCTAGTGATTCCTAATGGTTAAAGTAAATCATCAGAGATAGGTATGGATCCATACGTCTAGTAAAGGTTGAGATTGAGTTGTAATAACGTAAGTCAGACCTTAGGATTTCCCCCGATTGTTTGTTTAATTTGTTGTTTGTAGCCTACTAAGAAACAAATGAGGCTTTTATAAAAACCTCACTCCTTTCTTGTTTGTTTCTTTTCATATATGATTGTGGTACAAGCAGATGGACTCTGAGGACTGGCAGTAACGACTACTCTACGTATGACTTTTGCAAATTTTATAGGCTGGGCTAGCCTAGTATAGACCTATACTGCTTTGACATAGGTCATTTTGTTATACAATTACGGGCAGGTTTTTAAGATGTACTTTTGTTGTATTTGCTGATGTATTCCTTATATATGTCCTCTGATTTTGTACGTAAGACTTGACATCTATTTCACAATCATGGTTCTTTATATAATGTCTCTTGGAATTACTAAATGTTTGTGTAAAATAAGTACGTATTAGTTTTAAATCAAGCTAACGTTCTAACAAGCGAATTAAGAAATAATAAAATAAAATGAATGTATGTCTTATTATAGTAGGTGTTACAATTTCTAACTATAAGGAGCGAAAGAAAAAATGTACACAACAATAGAGACCAAAAAGGTAATTAAACCTTTATTTTATTTACTTTGTACTTTTATATTTTTGTATTTTTTGTGTATTTTTTATTTTACTTTTTGTATATTTTTTATCCCTTTGCTTTTTTATTTCATATTTTTTGTATTTTCATGTATTTTTATTTTTATTATAAAGATGAAAGTGGATTTATCAATGTTTTAATGCATTTTAATTATTTTAGATTAACATTATTTTAATAAATGTAAAAATGAGTAGACAAAATTATTGGGAAAGGTATACACACGTAACAAAAGCAATAAAAATATGAAGAATGGGTACATTAACATTTTCTGCTCGTGAGAAAAGTAATAAACGGCCAAAAAAAATATTTAAGCAACCCAAATAAATAGAAAGATAAATAATGGATAAAATGACACCATTTTTTTAATGTGGAAAACCCCTTCAATTTGAAAGGTAAAAATTATGAGACATAGTCCAAAAAATCTCCTTTATAGCAAGAGTCTCTAACCAACGAGAATATCACAAACTACCCCCACTCATTACTAAGAAAAAGTGAAAAACACAGAGCAACAATCAACAATAAATACCCATAAAAGGTATAACAACAACCCAAAAAAAATGAAGAAATAGAAATATAAGCATTCAGATAGAAAGTCTATAACCTCAAGATAAAGGTGTAACACTCCTTCAATTTTACATATAATTCATATTAATTTAAGTTGATGAAAATGTTGGTAATTTTTTTTTTTATAATAGAAAATTTCTAAATTTGACAGAATTTGAAAATAGAAGTGAAATAATAAAAACCGCTTATGTATATATGTATATATATCAAATGGTACATCATGGTTTGAGGATGATACATAACAGTCAAAAACAAAAGCACATCGAATGACATATACTACCTAGCCCACTATATACATTAAAAAGATCTTATACAGAGCAGTATTTATTTACCCTATCCCTTAAACAAAAAAAAAATACTATAAGTCTTCAGGTCTTCCCCCGTTGAGATGTTCTCTATCTCGTACTCAGCATCACGGAGCGTTAATGTCGTCTTCAATAATCACAACCAATCATACACAAAAGAAAATAATGGAGTGAGGTGTTTTGTTCTAAAATCACTTTTACATGTACGATAGGAAATCTATCATAAAACAAAGATAAAACACAGCTGAAAACACAAAGGATCCTAAGGTTCATTCTAAGTTGTTTCAGACTACCATTGACTAGATATGGATCCATACTTCCCATTAGTGAGTAATAGTTCTCAACAGAACCTGGGAAGTGACTGGGAGTCATATACCTCTCTCAACACCATCACATGGTACAGTCCTCGTCATCATTGAGGAACAAAATAACAATTTAGGATATCCATTTATAGAGGTATACTCTCAAACCAATCATAGAATGTTGAGCAGTTGTCGGGGTTATCGAGTTTAGTCAGGCAAATATCCCGAGTCAAGGGCGCTACCCTGGCCATTGGGACCTTCACCACTCGATGCCTACCCCTAAGACCTCCGCAAATGGGTTCCTGCCTTTCATTCCTCAGTGTACCAAACTGTGGCTTTCCTAGCAAGGTGCCATGTCACTACATGTCACTTGCTTTACATTACTCACTAAATTATCAATTTCTAACTTCTCAAGCAAAGGTTTCCCTGGTCTCATTTAATTTGAGCACCAGTACAATCAACACTTCTGCCTTATTTTACAGAAATTACACAATACCAAAATTTTAACATAATAACAACATAGCAATTATAGTATAATGACTAAAATTTTGGCAGAATAACAACTAAATAAATACATTTTAATTTTCTAAAATTGAGCAGAGTAACAACTTAGCAAGTATAACTTAATTTTCTAAAATTAAACAGAGTGACAGCTTAGCAAGTATAATTTAATAATTTAAATTTGAGCAGAGTAACAATTTAGTAATTATGATTTAATAATCTAAATTTGGGCAAAGTAACAACTTAGCAAAAATTAAAGTTTAACATTAAACAACAATAACAATAATAAAACTTAAGCCTAAACGGGTTTAGGGGAAAACCCTTTCTACCAACATGCAAAGTAACAATAATTTAGAACCAACCCCACTCCCCCCATTACCTCTAAGATACTTGATGAAGAGGATGAAATTATTGATGCAAAGCTCTTAGGAAGAGAACTTTACTAGTTGTTGGAAAACTAGTAAAATTTTAGCATAAAAACAAAGTAAAATCAAATTTTTTCTAGAGAGAGAAGCTCTCTAAGAATTTGGCTAGCTTGAGAGAGGAAAGGATGAGTGAAAATCTGAAAACTTTGAGGCCTATTTATAGAAGAGGAGGGAGGTTAGGTGTCCAAAGATTTACATCATCCATTATGTAAGTATTATATCATAAATCAAATTTTTATTTATTTTTAATTCAATTTAGGGACACATATCCCAAATAGGTGGTGAATCACCTATTATAGGGTTGGGGACGTGCTCCACCAGCTGTCCCAAGCCTCCATGTGTCAAATTTTATCTGTAGGTGAATTAACCAGTACCGATAAAAACGCCTTAACTTGAAAAATTAGCTTTTAATATCAAAATAATGCATTTTAATGAAAAACTGGACCAATAAATTATTTGTCATCAAAATAAATTTCTAATAATAAATTTTAATTTTTATTAATTTATTTCAGATTATATGTATTTATTTTGTATTTTTAAGCTAGAAAATTCATAGAAAATCCATTTTAATTCAATAAATACCAAAATTTTTATGAAAATTATAAAATTAAATATTTTACCCATAAATAAACTAAAATTACCATTTTTACCCTTTTTGAATGTCAAACCAGTATTGGCTTGCTTATTAGACACGTAGAGGCAATTTTGTCATTTTATACAGAAATTCCAGAAAATTTCCAAAATTTTCCAAAATTATATTTTAATATATATGACATAATTCCAAGCTCAAACTGACATTTTAATGTCAATTGAATCTTTTCCTCCTATCAGTTCTTAATGTTGAGAAATAGGGACAAAATTGTCATTTTCTAATATCTCCAGGCTCCGGCTCAAAAAAATGATTAAAAATCATGATTAAATAGCTCTTGGTATTCTAAGCAAAATGTTGGGATTCAGAATTTTGAAATTCCTTTCCGATTTTTCAAAATTGCATTGTCAAATATTAAAAAAAATAGTTGAAGAATTGAAATAAGATTATTATATTTTTCAGTACTTTTCTTTCAAAATAAAGTTTTTATAATGAGAGATACTTAATATTAAATTTTCAAAATATTTTGAGGTCAAAAAGTCTCTGGTTGATTCCCATAGTCAATCCAGGGGTATTTTGTCATTTTAAAAAAATTATCTCAATAAATTCCAGAAAAATTTCTAAAATTATTATTAATTGTTCTAAATACATTGATGATCTAAAAACAATTTTTAAACATATAGAATATTTAATATACAAAAGTAGGGGTGTTACAAAAGGCACTGAAATTTCACCCAAAACCCAACATAAATCAATACCTAAGATCTTATAATAAGTAAAGTTTCCCTCTCCAAATAAAATTTCACAGTGTTGCACTCCACCAAAATTAGTGCTACACAAGTCAAATGAGAAAGGAATGACGTTGCACCCCAAAGAAAGAAGGTCGTTGCACTTTAAAGAAAAGCATCACCTAACTCTCCACAAAACAAAGGTCACACCTAGCATCTTTAATGAATAGGAAATGTCATGCCTCTTCCGTGTAACTTTTTGGTTTTTCTTTTTCTTTTTCTTATTTTTAAACCTAAGAAGGGTATTAGGCCACTTGAGAAGAAAAAAGGCCCAACAAAACCCCTTTCCAACTCAAGTGGAGGCACAAACTAAATTGGCAATCAAATAAGGAGCTTCAAACTCTCCAAATGGAATTATGATAGAAGATATTTTCAAAACAAGCGAGAGAATTTGATCAAAGTCAAATCATTTTTTTGACGATAGCCTCTAACAAATAAATTGACATGGCATTGTGAAATAGAAGAAGTATGAACAATCTTCATCTTGTGAACCAACTGATTTTGCAAAGCATTCATGTCTTTAGGCAACTTGACCAACTCAATAGCATTTCCATAACACTTAGGCTCTCCTTGTCAATGAGAAGCATATATTCATCATGAACAAAAGAAACACATTGTCTAGTAGACCATTTAAGTGAAACAATTGATTCATCAAGAACCCTATAAGAAGAAACATCTACATCATCAACAACATCATCATAATTTCGAAATCAACTACAACAGGCATATAATACTAAAAAACTGTATCAAGATATCAAGATCAACTAAGTCATCTGTATTGGGAGACTTTGTCTTCTTTGCCTCATCAATATCTTCAATGGTTTGGTCCTCCATGAAGACAACATCATGACATCTAACAAGTTTCTTCTCAATAAGATCATAAAATCTGTAGTTGAACTCATCGCCACTATAACCAACGTAGATACATTGTCTTGTCTTCACATTTAACTTAGACATCTTATCTCTAGGAACATCCACAAATGTTTTACAACCAAAGACATGTGAATGGTCATAAGAAACATTCTTATCGTACCATAAGCTTGCAAAGAAACAATTGAAGATAAGTTAATAATATAAGCAATAATATATAAAGCCTCACCCCAAAATCCAAACAACTTTGCTTTAGAAAACAAATATTTGACTCTTTCCTTTAACGTCCTATTCACCCTTTCTGTTAAGCTGTCATCAAAATGAGGAGTCTAGAGAGACATCTTTTGGTGCGTAATTCCTTACTTTTCGTAGTACTCACCACCATTGTAAGAATACATTTAAGTTTCTTTCCTGTTTGTCTCTCAATAGAAACCTGAAATTGCTTAAAGGCACCAAAAACTTGGTTTTTACTCTTCAACGCATAAACCCAAAGTTTCCTTAAGTGATCATCAATGAAAGAGACAAAGTAAAGTGCATCACCAAAAGTCTTAGTCTCCATCGAATGACAAAGATCAAAATATACCAATTCAAACACCTTTGATTTTCTAGAAAAAGGATGGCCCTCAAAAGACACTTTATTTTTCTTACTATTAGGATCGTAGCAAGTGTACTGATCATACAAGTAATAAAGTGAAAAGTAGAGTTATCGTCTCTACAAGGATTATGGTTTAATGTCAACGCAACTAAATAATTACTTGCGAATTCAAGAATTAAAGAAAGAATTAAAAAATTTGGATTAATAAAAATAAAGAACACAAAACGGAATTTAAAGATATTAACAAAATTTATGAATAAAAACGGTTATGTATCAAAATTCCCTTGATTCTCCCTTAAAGTAACCTCTTTTTTTTCCTAAACCCTTTTTTGTTAAGCAATTTACCTTTAATTTCTCTAACTTAATTTAACCCCAATTCCTTAAGCATAAACCCTTTAATCCCAATGTTCAACCCAAATCTTTTAGGAAAGCAAAATTAGTCATAAGCATTAAGAGAAAGAAATTCAAATGAATTGGAAGGGTCTAAACCACAATATTCCAATTGTAAGATTTAGATTACTAATCAATTTCTTAATGAGTGTCAATCATGGAAAAGCATTGAGCGCAAATTCAACAACTAAATTAATAGAAACAAAAGAAGGATTTAGAAAAGAAATCAATTATATTAAGTTCAAAACAAGGTTCATCCTAACCTAACCCTAAAGAGGTTTAGAAACTCATAGAGAAACTAAACACACGAAGAAAAGAAAAAGAAGATAGAAAGAAAGCCATAAATCTTGAGAATTAAATTCCAATTCTTCAAGATCTAAAGCAAGAGAAAAATCTACAAGCTCTTCCTTGCTTTCGATCCTTAGATGAATTCAAGAATCAAAGGTACTTCAGAATTTTCCTCTATGTCAAGAATAACAAAATGAACAAGGAAGGCGAATTAGTCAACCTTGACAAGGACATCCTCCATGATACCGTAAGGATGTTTGATAGATCTATCAGCTAACTATAAGCCATATTTGTAGACTTAATGTCATCTCCACCAAGCTTCTTCATCATAGATAATGGCATGAGATTGATGCTAGCCCCTAAATCACAAAGGGCCTTATCAATAGTCATCATTTCCTCTAGTAAAGGGCTTCTCGCATTCTATTGTTGCTGCTAGCGAGGCCCTCTGTTTGATTGACCCCTATCTTGCTTCATGAAAAATTGGGGTGCTCCTCCATCCTGGATTATATGTGTTGGAGAAAGGGTTTTATTACTGCCTCCCAGAGTTTTGTACATAGTTCACATCTTTATTAGCACTTCCTTCATTAGCACAATCCCCATCAGCATGAGGTCCTCGATAAAAGACACAGTGCAAGCCTTGTACTATTTGCATTAGAACAGCATGGGCCTTTGGTATTTGGTTTACATGATCTTTAGTTGCTTAGTAAGGGACTCTAACTGGTTTGACATGAGCTTTTGTTGCGCTAGTAGAGCACTTTCTATGTCAAGCTCTAAGACTCCTTTCCTTAAGCTTGGACCTTTGTCATATTGGATGCTGTACTCGTTAAAAGCCATGGACTCAATGATTTTTATAGCCTTCGCAACAGTGTTTGTATTCATGGTGCCCCTAACTGAAGCATCAAGGATCATTCAAGTTTGGCCCCTCAGACCAACAAGAAAATAATGCACCTGCTCAAGATCGTCAAAACCATGGTTAGGACATTTTTTAAGAAGAGATTTATACATTTCCCAAGCATCAAACAAATCCTTCACCCTCCTTCTGATGGAAATTGATTATTTGGTTTCTCCTATTGAGGTAAAGCGAGCAAGGGAAAAAAAAGTCAATGAAACGATAAATCATCCTGTCCCAACAAGCAAAGGCTCTCTATGGTTAAGTCTGTAGCCACTCTTTTGCATTGTCCTTCAAAGTTAGAGGAAATAGCCTTATTCTGATGGCTTTTTTTGGGACATCCTAAAATTTGGCCATTTCTCTAAGAAATTGAAGATGTGAGCATTAGGGACCTCCATCCTTCCTCCAACAAATTGGTTCTGTCGCAACAAACTCAGGAGCGTTGGGTTGACTTGGAAGTTGGCATTGATGGGAGGATTCACAACAGCGAGTCCATGAAGACCCCTATTGTTGCAGAAGTCACCAAGAGTGCACCTAGGTGTCGATGGATTAGGACTAGGTTGCGGTAGCAACCTAGGCTATGGCCGCAGTTGAGGCTTGTGGTTGTTCTTTAGCCATTGGTTCGTAGGTTTCTGCCTCAAGGATCTCCTTAAAGGTGTGAAAAAAGTTGACTTCGCACTCCTTAGCCAAAAGTTTTCCTGTTGCTTTCTTTCCTTGGTTTCTTTTTCGTGAGACCCCTTGTAGTTTTCTCTATATTTGGATCAAAGACTAATCCTGCAAGACCCTGATAGCATCTGTGCATATACTAAACAATAGAAATCATGAGAAGTAAAGGTGTGGAAAAAAGAAATATTGAATTAAAAAAAAATAGAAATAAAAAAGGAAATTAAAATAAATAAAAGGAATCAATAAGAAATTTCTTGGTTGGATTGGTATTAGATACACAATCCTCAGTAATGGCACCAAAAACTTGTTAAGATCACGGCAAGTATACCGGTCATACAAGTAATATAATGTTAAGTAAAGTATTGTCTTGTGGTTTAATCTCAATTCAACCAAACAATTACTTGCATGTTTAAGAATTAAAGAACGATTAAGAATTTTTGCGGTTTTGGAATTAAAGAGCAAAAAGAAAATAAGACTGCGATTAAGAAATATTTAAAAAATCAATGAGCAAAAGCGATTAGGTTTCAAAATCCCTGATGATTTTACCCAAATGTAATTACTTTCCCTTCTAAATGCGTTCCTATTAGACAATTTACCTTCAATTTTTCTGAATTAATTCAACCCTAATTTGCTTAGGTGGTAAATGCTTTGATCCTAATTTCACAACCTACTCCCTTAGGCGAGCAAACTTAGTTACAAGCATTAAGAGTAGGAAATTAACATGAAAGCATACAATTATTTTTCCTATCCCTAAGTTCAAGAATTATGTGGTTGCTAAAATGAAACAGTGCAAACCCCAATTTCCAATTGCAAGGTTTGAATTACAAATGAGTGTAAAATTAACAAATGAATTGCATTGATAATCAAAAGGTTCAGAAGGAAAAATAAATTACAAAGGATTCCAATCACAATTTATCTTAAACTAACCAAAAAAGGCTTAGAAACTCATAGAGTTGTCCAAAACAAAACAAGGATAAAAGAAAATAGATAGAAAGGCAATGAAACCTTAAGAATCGAACCCAAGTTCCTAAGATTCAAAGCCAAAGGCTAAGTCTTCAAGTTCTTCCTCACTTCTGATTCTTAGAATAATCGAAGAATGCCTTGAACATGTAGTTGTAGCCTTATATAATAAGTTTAGGCTTTCCTAGACCATAAAAATGCATCAAGCCCACAATAGACAATAGTTAGCAAAAGTTGAAAATATGTTGGCACTTGGCGCCCCCTTCGTTGGGTGCCAACGTTGGGTGCCCATTTCTCGAATTTGTAATAGCGTTTTGGAATTAGGTGCCCCTTCCACTGGGTGCCAACCTTTTAGATTTTTGTCACCGCGCTGGCGCTAGGCGCTAATGCTGACTTGTTTTTTCCTTGCGCTTTTAAGCTAAAAATTGATTCTCTATGCATCATGACTTTGTCCATTTTCTTTGCTCGAGTTTCGTACAATTGATAAGCCCAAATAACCAAGTAAAATCATGCCATTTTTAATAAAAATCTCAATGATACATATTACATTGCATTTCATATAATTGGGTTATTTTCTTATAATTTTTTAAACTAAAGCCAAAAATCATGTGAATTAGCTTGTACAAATCTACATAAGCTATAGATTTATCACTTACCAGCCAAGCAATGAGAATATTTCTTCATTTTAGCATCACTCAAACCTAAAAGAAGATATTTCTTGGCCAAACAATTAAATCCCTTCTCACTGATGTGGTTAAGACTCTTATGACATAACATTGACTAATTATTAGAATCAACTTCATTGACCATAGAATTAAGAGAAATTGAAACTTTAGTCCATTATAAACCAAATCATTTGAATTCACATTCTACGATCAAAGAACCCTTGATGAGTTTCCAATGTCCACCTCTAAAAGTTATGACATAACCATCATCATCAAGTACACTATTAGAAATCAGATGCCAAATGGATATAACGCGATCATTACTATCATTATCATTATCTTTCTTTTGCTTGCTATTTTCTTTTTCAAACAATAACAATACTTCATAACGTGTCCTTTTTTACCACAATGGTTACATTCAAGATTTTTATATCTAGATTTGGATTTGCTTCTATTTTGGTTTCTTCCTTTACTATCTTACCCTTGATCTTTCTCTTTGCTTCTCCCCCATTTTCAGTAACCAAAACCTCTTATTGTGAAGGGGATGTCTACAAAGTTTTATAGCGAACTTCTTCATTCAAAATAGCAATTTTAACATTATCTATGGTTAGAACACCAATAAGAGCAAAATTAATCAAAGACACAAATTTTCCAAAGAATCAAGCAAAATACTAAGCAACCAAATAGTCATAATCTCATCATCAAATTTAACACCCACACTAAACAATTGGTCAAAACAACTTTGAAATTCACTTAAATGATTAACAATAGAAATACTCTTTTTATAATCCAAATTCATGGCATGTTTTAGACAAAATAATTTATTGCTACTAGAATTAGAGGCATACAAAGTCTCAAGTTTCTCTCACAAAGTTCCATCATGTAAATCATTAACAATATAAATGAAACATTATCATCTACCCACTGCTGAATAAAGTCCACAAACCATCTCATGCACAAAGAGTCATTCGTCATCAAATATTTTATTTGGTTTGTAATAAGCAAATGTAGGTGGATGTAATCCTTTCACTAAAAGAAAATCCTACATTTTACCTCTCCACATATGGTAATTAATGTGGTTTAGACTAGTCATTATGTTGTAATTAGGTTCCATCATTTAATGAAGGAAACCTACAAAAATAGAGAACCAACTCTAATGCTACCTGTTGGAAAAGGTGGACACACGTAACAAAAGCAATAAAAATACCGACTGGGCAAATTAACCTTTCTCGCTTGAGAGAACTTGTGAGGAACGTAATAAATAAACGGCCATAGAAAAATATCCAAGCAACCCAAACAAATAAATAGTTGATAAAAAGGAACCAATTTTTTAACGGGAAAAACCCTTTCAATGTGAGAGGTAAAAATCATAGACTTAATCTAGAAAAGTATCCACTATGAAAATAATGAGTACATCAAATAGTCTCTAACTAACAAGGATGAAGAAATAAAAATCTAACCATTTAGATAGAAAGCCCACAACCTAGAGATAAAGGATTTTGAATTTCACCCAAAACAAAGCACAATGAGCACCCAAAAGATTTCATAGTAAGCAAAGTTTCCCTTTCCATTTAAATTTGCACAACACTACACTCCACCAAAATTAAGTGCCACACAAGCCAAATTAGGAAGGAATGATGCTACACCCTAAAGAAAGAAGGTCGTTGCACTTTAAAGAAAAACATCGCCTAACTCCCCATAATACAAAGGTCGCGTCCAACACCTTTAATAAATAGGCAATGTCACGCCTCCTCTATATAACTTTTTGGTTTTTCTTTTTCTTTTTCTTTTGTAAAACTAAGAAGGATATTAAGCCACTTAAGAAAAAAAAATCCCAACAAAAATAAATAAAATAAAAAGGTAAAGCAAAATAAGAAGACAAAAATATGGTTATCATATAGAGATATTTCGTTATCTTCTCTTTTTTCTCTTAAGAATTCATTGTATAAATTACATTACTATGTGTATACACACTTTTATGTTGTGTTTGTTTTGGATGAATTGAGAAAGGGGGATTTAGGAGGGAGTGAATGAGGATAGATATTACCCATTTCATGTGTTTGGATGGAGAGAAATATTGAGAGGGAGAAATAGTAAAACTTCACATGTCCCACTAGATAAACTTTCCTCCTAATTATGGTGTGAATGTGAAATTGGACATAAATGCATGCAACAAATGTTGATGAACATATTTATCTTTCCTTCTAATTATTGGTATCTATAACAAAAATGTTTGTATTAGAGGTTCATGGCAAATGACTGAACCATTCCCTCTAAGTCCAACGCGTTACACGTGATCACCAGTGAACTCAACAATATGCCCACACTTAGGATGGAAGATTTGGAATGTGTGTGTATGTGTAAAGAGAGAAAGAGAAAGAGAAATGAAGGCTTAAAGAGTGAGAGACCACTAATCATCACACATCCACTATGATGAAGCACAAGAAAGTGCACTAGTATAGCTCCTCCTTTTGCATCATCGTCTTTAGTTCCCTTTCCTAAGTTGTCCAACCATGGAGGCCATGATTGCCCTCATTAGTCATCTCTATTCCTTTTTTGAGAAGAGAAGTGCTAGCAGCATAATCTCTAACACACTCTTTTTAACACACTTTATTATTGGTTATAATTTATTAAAAACTACAAAATCAGGAGAGAGACTTATTCAATAAGTAGTGAAACCCACAAAAAATTATGACTTTTAATAAATTTTTGTCAATAATAAAGTGTGTATTCAAAAGAATGGGTTAGATAGTGTATAACTAGCATTCTCTTGTTAAGAATGCATGGATGATTTGGAATAAAAAGATTCCCCTTGGACTATCAACTTTTCACAATAGTTAGAGGACATTTAAGAAAAAGGTCAAAATCGTTTTTCTCTAATACCTCTCATTTCTTTCCCTTCATTTTTCTGTACAACTAAACAATTGGAAACAAATTACCTTGTTTCATTCTTTTCTAATTCCATCAATTCAAATAACACATTTTTTCATCCAAAATTCATTTCAATCAATTTTTTCTATTTCTTTTTTTTTTTCTATTTTTTCTCTCAATTTCAATTCCTACATATTAAAACGAAGTGTTAAAGACTTTACAATCATGAATTTATCACAAAGTTTAATAAATTACTTGGAGAAATATAATTGCTTTATTCCTTTGTTTTTGGAACAGAAGAGAAATATAATTGTCGTGTGGTGTACGAGCACATCCATATAGGTTGCCTAACTTGTTGGGGTTGGCTAGTGTGTTTTTCATGTTAGGTAGGACTCGTTATCGTATTTATTAATATTAAATGAAGATGGAATGATTCATCTTTTATCTCAAAAAATTAGATTTAAAACTTGCATTTAAGATTTGAACTGTCCAATATTTATTTAACTATTTTGATTCATTAACTTTGTAAATGCCTAAAATACCTAAGTATAATGAATCAGAGTCCCCAATTTGCTGCCTAGTTTCAAAGTCATAACAGGTCCATAAATTCTAGAGAGTTTGGTGAGTGCTTTTTGTCAATTAGTGCCAAGTTCCAAAATGTTTCTTATGAGGGGTTGTCTAACTTATCCCAAGTAAAAATGGGATTAAACAACTTCATTCAAATTGATTGGTAGAATTAATATCTTCAACCAATCATCTTAAAGTATATTAGAAAATTGTCCCAATCATTTTGGATGGGGTTGTTTAACCTTATTTTAACTTGGGTTAAGTTAGACAAACC
The DNA here is from genome assembly GCA_004329165.1 of Spatholobus suberectus. Lineage (NCBI taxonomy): Eukaryota > Viridiplantae > Streptophyta > Magnoliopsida > Fabales > Fabaceae > Spatholobus > Spatholobus suberectus. The sequence goes on from CM014731.1 coordinate 21,044,990, forward strand.
CTTCCTATGATAGGAAATGGACGTGGCCCTGGTGGAAGCTTTGTAAATTCTAATGAGGTTTGGTTGAATAATCTGGGAATGAATATGAGAATGCTTGCACTCACAAAGGTGATCAGTAACAAAAGGGTTGTTTGGTAGTTCATGGCTTATTGCTTCAACCCTTTAACCTCTGGATAACATTTATATATAGTTGTACCCTATAAATGTTATCTATACAACAAATTTTTATATAAAAAAAATATGGAATAGAAAAAAAAATTGTGAGAAAATAAGAGATATGATGAAAAAAGATAAACAAAAAAAAAAGTATTGAAATTATTATAAAAGTTTATGTATAATAATAACATTTTATAATTAATATTCATACAAGAAACGTTTAAAATAATTACTATACTCATTGTTCTATTTATCTTTCTCCATCATATGAGATATATTGTTAGACGTTTCTTTTTCTGGAGAGTCTTCACAATCACACATTTATCACAAGTCAAGAAATAAGTAGCAGAGAAATATCTCCTCTATTAATGTTTTGTTTTTTTCCGTACAAAAGAAAAGAAAAGCAACCACGCAAATGAACAATATGAAAAAGACGAATTGTTAGAGAAGATTTCCATATAAGCAACTCACATTAGTTACTAATTAACTCTTTTATGATTCTCATACTTCTTTATGACATATTATCTTTATTATTTTAAACAGTTCAATGAATTTTTTCTCTAACACAGTAAATTTAAAAAGTCTTTTAAATTGATCCCATAATTGACCTTACTCTTTTATATTTTATTATTCATCTTAATTTTAATTTAATATATCTTATATTAATTGTTTAAATACTAAATAAACATATAATAATTTTTAATTATATAAATTTTCATTTCACAATTTAAAATGTAAAAAAGCCTAAAAAAATATACAGTATTTTTTATCTAAATAATTTTTACAATATAAAAGAAATATTACGTACTAATAATTTAAATAAACAAAAACAGTTTTGAATTAATAATATTTTTTAAATATGTGAAGAAATATAAAATAATATATTATTAAAATATATCATATTGATGCAACAAACAACTGAATACAGTAACATAGGATAATTATCATATGCTAACTATCAAACGGGTTCTTAAAGCTTTTATCATATTTTTTCTATCTCTCTTTTCCTTTTTTATTATGTCACTTATCAGATTTATTATTTATCTATCTTCTTTTCTTTTCTAATCTCTCCTTTCCTTCAATCTATATACAAGAAATTATTAAATGATCTCAGATCACTAAATATTCATGATTTCGATCAATTTTTATGTGACATATATTTAAATTTTTTAATTTACAAAAAAATATAATACTTAATTATATATCATATAAAAATTATTTGAGACCTTGTACCACCTAATAATTAATTTCTCATCTACATACACGTTAATATGGATATACATCTATGGGCACTCTTTTCTCTCCTAATAATTAATACACTTGTCTTTTGTGGCACGGAGAACTGCCAGGCTGGCGAGAATCCATTGCTCACTAGCTTGTTAGCGTGTGTTTCCTGATAAATTTAAAGGGGATATTTTTTTGGTAACTTTTTATGGTCTCCACTCTTTTTTATATCATTATATTCTTAATAATACAATAGATGCAACAATTAATTAATCCTCTTTGTCTCTACCTTTTTTTTTTTTTGGAATCCTTTGCCCACTACTCTCTCACATCTTATTCCCACATATGTTAGTTTCTCAGTTCCTAACTTTTGCCTCCACTCTCACTTTGTAACTTTTGTCTCCCTCCTCTCTTCCTGAAGTTCATCATTCGTATATTGTAAAAATATTTCAATCAGATCTTTTTGATTCTTTAGTTTCCTGTGAATCATCTCTCTCTGGTGAACATTTTCCCTATCTCTCTACACATTTTTTTACTAAATACTTTTATTTACAAAAGAAGAGTTTATTTGTCTTCTTCTTCTTCTTTTTAACTTTTGCAACCGTTTTCTGTTTGCATATTTTAAGAAAACCTTGGAGAATAATAACCAAAGGCAAACATATACCCGAAGGAAGGCAAAATACGATTACTTATGCTGATAGTTATAAATTCACGTTTGACTTGTTATTCTAATTACAAAATTACCTTGGTTGCTTCTTCTCTTTGCTAATGTCTTCATTGACATGAAGTGTTGAAACAGGACCCATCGGGTGAACCCGAGGGCTTGGTTTGTCTATACGGATGTTCTCACGAGCCTTTATTTTTATTTTTTTATTTTTTTTCAAAGCATTTAATTTGTCCAGTGTGAGTATACATTTGACTTTGGTTTTTGGAAATTAAATGTGTAACTGTATGCATATTTTGTTGTTTTGGGTTTAATTTGGTTGGCAGTTTATCGAATATTAAGTTATCTGTCTGTATGGTTTATTTCATACGTGGGGAACAATTCTGGGTAATCATTTCATCCTAGGTGGGCCTTTTTAACCTTAGAGGGGTAATTTTTTTAAAAATTACCGAAAAAGATATTTTTTAAAAATTCTTAAATTAGGACAAGTCATGTTTTAAAAACACGACTTCTGAAAGTGAAGTCGTACATAAAAAACACAACTTCAGTTTATATTTTATTTTTTACAACTTCTTAAAGAAGTTGTGGCTCAGAAATGAGACTTTAGTATTTTAATTTTTTTTAAAACTTGAAAGAGAAGTCGTACTTCCCAAACACGATTTTGGTTTTTTATATTTTTTATATTTTTTCTTGTTGAAGTCGTATTTGAGAGACAAGACTTCATATTTTCTTTTTTATTTTTTAATTTCTAATTGAAGTCGTGTTTCAAGAATAAGATTTCATTTTTTAATTTTTTTTTCGAATTGAAGTCATGTTTCAAGAACTAGACTTTATTTTTTTTAATTTTTTATTGAAGTGGTGTTTGAAGAACATAACTTCAATTTTACTTTTTATTTTATTTTTTTGCAAGCCATATATCCTCATACCAAATTGAATACGTTTGCTCTTATACATAGGCCAAGACTCCGAACCAAAAAAAAAGAGTAGATAAGCATCAAGAAAATCAATTAAAATCAAGGTTAAGTCTTTGTCCAAGCTTAGCTGGTCTTGAATCCTACCACTAATGCCGTTTAGCTTTCTATGCCTTTTTGTGTGTGATAGTATAGCAAACGAAAAATTGAAGTCGTGTTCTTCAAACACAACTTTAATAAGAATTTTTTTTAAAAAAATGAATTATTGTTCTTGAAACACGACTTCAAATAAAAAATAATTAAAAAAATGAAGTTTTACTTCTCAACTACGACTTCAAAAAGAAAATAAAATATAAAAAATGAAAATCGTGTTTGGGAAGTACGACTTCCCTTTCAGGTTTTAAAATAATAATTAACAATATTGAAGTGTCATTTTTGAACCAGGACTTCTTCAAGAAGTTGTAAAAAGTAATAAAAACTGAAGTCGTATTTTCTAAGTATAACTTCACTTTCAGAAGTCATGTTCCGAAACACGACTTACCCTAATTTGAGAATTTTTAAAAAAATACCCATTTCGGTAATTTAAAAAAAAAACTACCCCTTTGAGGGAAAAAAGCCTCCGAGGTGGTGATGGCACGCTTAAGTTAAAAACTAGGTGGTCACTTACAATTATTATTTTTTTCAAAAATTAATTATACAATTTTCTTAAAAAAGGTATTTTAAGAAAATTATCATTTCGCGTTAGCTTAGCGACGACTTGTCCATCACTAATTACGAAAGTCTCCAGGCTATCGCTAGCTGTCTGCTGCTAATCTCATGTTTTGTTGTGGGAGAAATGTTAACAACTCACTCTCTAGCATACTCTTTTAAATACACTCTTTACTACAAATTTTGGTAACTTACACCTCTTACTTAATGAATCTCTCTCCTATTTTATAGTTTTTAATAAATTTTAATTAATAATAAAGTGTGTGTTAAAAAGAGTGTGTTATTAGCATTCCTCCTGTTGTAGTGTACATACTTACAAGGAAACTCCCTTTAATCTAAGAAAATGTCTATTCTCCAATCTCATTCAATTCACCCGTGATTATTGAACCAAAATATTTTTCTCATTTCCAAATAAACGGTCATGGAGTTGAAGTCGTGACACCTATTGTAATGTCAAAGGTGAGGCAATCGAGTACATCATTTACGTGCATGAACATGTAGAGGATGATATATAGAAGATCCAATGCGACAAAGATTTGAATTCTCTTATACTACTGTAATGTTATATGAGGAAAAATATAATAATAACTATAATAGGACTTGCTATTATTTGTATTAAATCCAATAATTTTGCTTTGTTTCCCTTTTACAATATGACATTATCGTGGTAATTAGATGAAAAGACTCAAATGCCTATGATAATTGGACTTAACCTAACACTTACAACGATGGGTTGGGGTGGTCAAACTATATGTCATCGTCAATATTTTTCCAATACCCCACATCCTTTATTAAGTAATAGTAATGAGAAATATACTCATTTCCCTCCTCATACATACCTAAATACATATTCATACAAGAGCATTACTCTGATATATAATTAACCGTGCTTGATTGAAATAGCTTGAACTCGAAGAGATTGGACCCTCTTTAAGCTTATCCCATATTGCTCCTTCATGTTCATGTGTTCTGGCATTAACCCATCAGCTAGCTTCCATTCAAAGCTGTGTACAAGGGATGCCACCATTAAATGAAGTGTCCTATAAGCTAATGGTAATCCTGGGCATATCCTTTTGCCTGCCCCAAAAGGAATAAGCTCGAAATCATGACCTTTAAAATCAATTTCATGCTCCAAAAATCTTTCAGGCATAAACATATTTGCATTCTCCCAAATGGTTGGGTCTCGTCCCATGGCCCACACATTGACCAAGATTTGTGCATTTTTAGGCACCTTGAAACCAGATATGCTTACCATTTCATCACACTTATGGGGTACTAAAAACGGACTTGGTGGGTGCAAGCGGAGAGCTTCTTTCACCACTGCTTGTAAGAATGGCAACTTTAAGATGTGTGATTCTTCAATTGTTTCATCTTTGCCAATCGCTTGAAATAATTCTCTTCTTACTTTTGCCAATTTATCTGGGTTTCGTAATAGCTCTACCATAATCCATTCCACCGTGCTTGATGTTGTGTCAATCCCAGCTACAAATAAATCCTAGCAATACAATATTATCTCAAAACTCAATGAAATATACATATAGTATCAGAAAGGTGAAGATTAAAGATTAAAACTATGTTTCGCAAGCACTTTCAAATAGTTTTTAGTTTTTTTTTTCTAGCTAAAAAGTTTGTTTGACCTTACTAATAGTGTTTGGTAAATAATTTTTTTAGTAGCTTGTAGTGTTTTTCAAGACGCTACTTCAAATAGCATTTTTAAAATGTCAGCTTCTAGTTTCTAACTTTTTATATTTTATTTTCTATTTACCTTTAAAATATTTATTAGATTTCCTTATTATCTTTTTTTTTTAAATAAGGTAGGGTTTTATTATTATTATTTTGCTTATTTTCTCCTTGTACTGTTTATTTTAGCCATTACACTATTTGCACTATTTACAATATTATTTTGACCTTATACTTCAAAATATTTTGAGAAGTGCTAGGAACACACTCTTTAACACACTTCTCCTAACACACACTTTATTATTGGTATAAATTTATTGAAAACTACAAAATCATGAGAGATAATCATTAAATAAGATATGAGACCCACAAATTTTTGTAATTTTCAAGAAATTTCAACCAATAAAAGAGGGTGTATTTAAAAGAGTGTGTCAGAAAGTGTGTTGCCATCATTTCTCAAATATTTTACTTATTACACTAATCATCATAATGAAAATATGACATCTACATAAGTGTATATTAATTTCTTTTTTTTTTAACTTGTTTAGAAATATTTTAAGATATAATATAAGATTAATAGTAGAATGCATAATATGAAAAAATAATATTAATTGAAACTAAAAAAATGAAATTAAAATAATGGATCTACAAATAAAAATTGCAAGAGCTTAAAATTAATTAAAAAAACTTAAATGATAATTATCTCAAAATATATTTTATCAATAAAATTAAATTAAATTAAAAATTTTATAAAATTATCACATAAACATGTTCGTTTCTATCATTTTATATTTATCAACTATTTCAACAGATAATTTTACCAAACACTTATAATTTAATATGCTAGCTTAACAGCTTTCCAGCTATTAGTAAACTTTTCAGCTTGTAGCTAGTTTTACCAAACATAGCCTAAATTCATGCCACAAAAAATTAAGAGATGAAGGTTATATATATGCATAGTGATAGAATCACTTGCTGATTTCTTGTGAGTAAATTAAAGTTAAAATTGATGATCGAGTAAAATATCAAAAAGTAAATAGTATATACACTATAAAGAATTTTTATATTCTCATTCAATCATAAACCATCATGTGTAGTAAATTTGTTGACTTTAAAATAATTATCTTAAAAGTTATACTAACGAAAATTTTTTATTGACTAATAATATAAAATTTTTTACATTAACCATGCATACATATTAAACTTAGTCAATATCAAATAATAATGAATAAATACTAATCATTTAAAACTGCTGGACAAGCAAGCATCAATTTAAGAGCTAAATTTATGTTTAAATATAAATTGAGCAACTAATTTGATGATTATTTCAAAATAGAGACACCTATTTTATAAAATTTGATAACTTAGAATTGAAACTTTGAACCATCATACCATTGCAATTATAAACTTGTTAATTATAAAAATGACACCACAAATCACAATTTAGCTGTCGAATAGCTAGAAAAATAAGTAAATTGTAATTTATAAAATCTAATTGTTCGAAAATTGAATACTAACCATAAATAAATGTATCATCTCATTGCGACTCAACAGAGAACCGGTTTCTTCAATGTTGTTAAGAAGTGAGTCCAATACATCCTTGTACATTTTGGAGTCAGTTTTTGAAACTCTTGAACGCATTCTTTCTTCAATAATGCCATCAATAATTTTAAACAACTTCTTAAAATAATTGCTCATCCTTGCAAGAGCTCGTTGAGGGTCAAGTGGACGAAGAATGGGAAAGAAGTCAGCAACATTAGGCCTTCCACTTTCTTCCATCATACCCCGAATAATGTTCTTGAAGTCATTAGACTTTTCAGATGTAGAATTTGACAAATTCATAGAGAAGAAAGTGGTTGAAATGGAATTAAGGATTGTTGTAAAGACAGCCTCACCAATATCCACAACCTCACCTTTTTTGCATCTTTCTTTCACAAAATCTAATAAGTCATGAACCTTTTATTGGCGAAGGACTTGAGTGGAGTCAAGCACTTGTGGGGAGAATATTTTTGTGGCACAAACTCGCCTAAGGTTCCTCCATTTGGGTGATGGGGGTAACCACACAACAGAAGATCTATGATGGTCATGTACATGGACTGAATGTGGGATTGTCCTACTAGAAAAGGCTTGGCCATTTTCCTGCAGTACTTGCTTGGCTACTTGAGGAGAGGAAATGACTATAGTGGTTATGCCGCCTAGTTTCAAAGTCATAACAGGTCCATAAATTCTAGAGAGTTTGGTGAGTGCTTTGTGAGGATTTGTGCCAAGTTCCAAGATGTTTCCTATGATAGGAAATGGACGTGGCCCTGGTGGAAGCATTGGGGTTTGGTTGAATAATCTAGGAATGAAGATGAGAATACTTGCACTAACAAAGCTAATTAGTAGCACAAGTATTGTTTGGTAGTCCATGGCTTACGGCTTCAATCTTTAATCTCTGGATATCACTTATTTATAGTTGTCTACAAATGCTATCTATACAACAAATTTTTATGTAAGAAAAGAAAGAAATTGTGAGAAAATAAGAGATATGATGAAAAAAGATAGCAAAAAACAATATAGAAAATATTATAAAAGTTTATTGTATGAATAACGTTGCTCTCATTTTTATAATTGATTTTATTCATATAATAAACTTTTAAAATAATTTCTATCTTCGCTGTTCTCTTCATCTTTCTACATCATGAGATATATTGTTAAACGTTTCGTTTCCTGGAGTCTTCACAATCACACATTTATCACAAGTTCAATAAGTAGCAGAGAAATAACTCCTCTATTAATGTTTTGTTTTTTTCCGTACAAAAGAAAATAAAAGCAAAACAACCACGGAAGTGAACAATATGAAAAGGAAGGATTGTTAGAGAGGATTACCATTTAAATAACTCGTATTAGTTACTAAGTCTTCTATAGTTCTCATACTTCTTTATAATGACATATTATCTTTATTATTTTAACCAGTTCAATCAATTTTTTCTCTAACACAATAAATTTAAAAAGTTTTTTAAATTGATCCCATAATTGACCTTACTCTTTTATATTTCATCTCAATTTTAATTTAATATATTTTTATATTAATTGTCTAAATAATAAATAAACATAAATAATTTTAATTACATAAAATTTTCACTTCAAAATTTAAAATGTAAAAAAGCCTCCAAAAAAATTTAAGAAATATACACTATTTTTATTTAAATATATAATTTTTATAATACATGAAGAAATATTATGTACTAATAATTTAAATAAATATAAACGTTTTTAAATTAATAATAATTTTTAGGTTTAATACATAAGTAAGTATCTGAACTTTGGGGGATTTTTAATTATGTCTGTAAACTAAATATATATATATATATATATATAATTGAGTCCTTGATCTTCTATAATATTTGTAATCAGGTTTTTAAAGTTAGTAAAACTGTCACAATTATATATATATATATATATATATATATATATATATATATATATAATTGAGTCCTTGATCTTCTATAATATTTGTAATCAGGTTTTTAAAGTTAGTAAAACTGTCACAATTATAAATTTTCTGGTTATTTCAAGGTGCCATAAACTAATTCTAGGGACTCAATTACAATAATTGTAGACGATCAAAGTCAATTATAATTTTTTTTTAGTTTAGAAACCTAAATGAAAATTACAAAAAAAATCAAGTATATTAAACTTAATTTTTAAATAGGTATGTATACATATGTATATATGCCTATTTCACTCCTAGTATATATACATACATATATGTCAATGTGTTTTATCACACTATTACTTTTTTTATTTTTATACTATTTTTTATTTTTTTTAATTTAATCGTCTATTTTATTTATTTATTTATTTAAATTAATTAAGTCTAGTTTTCTCATAATTAAGAATATTTTTTGTTACATATTTTTATTTAATTTCTTACACTCAAATTAAAAAACATTACAAGATATTTACTAATATAAAAGCACTTGTATGCTATCAAAGGTGGAAAAACCTGCCACATAAACCATATTTTTTTAGCATAAATAGAAAGGAAAGAAAAAGAGGAGATAAGATTAAAATAACAAATATTCAATGTTTGTTTGAGAGAAAAAAAAAAGGAAAAAAAAAAGGAAATTTTGCTGAGTCTCATATGTAAAATTATTTTTCCATGAAAGTGGGGAAGAGAAGTGTTGCATTTTACTCTCTTTTTTTTAGGGTAAATATATTTTTAGTTCTTCTAAAATTTCTCAAATTCTGTTCTAGTCCCTCTAAAATTTTTCGTTCTATTTTGGTTCCTCTAATTGAAAATACATCACTTTTAATCCTCAAAGTGGTTTAGATAACACTTTATAACCACTATTAAATGTTACTTTGAGGACCAAAAGAGATGCATTTTAAATTAGAGGGACTACAAAAAAATTTTAGAAGGACCAAAACCGAATTAAAAAAAAAATTAGAGGGACCAAAAACATATTTTACCTTTTTTTTAATTTTTTATAATATAAAAATAATTTTTTTAATTTGTATAAAACCTTTTATAATTGTAATAATATACACAAACATACATATATAACCAGAATAATCTTCTAAAATGGTTTTCAACAAAATACAAGTTATGTAAAGAATAGAAGATGTTCAAAAAACAAATAAATGTTATGCGCAAATGAGTTCAAATATGTGTGTGTGTGTGTGTGTATAAAGAGGTGAAGGAATCAAATCAAAATACAATTTTTTTATACTGATTCATTTAAATAATACTTAAGCTATCTCCAATACACACACAGGAGAGATTCGACTTAAATATGTTTTTAGTTCCTGTAAAATGAGCGAATTTTGGTTTTAGTCATTGTAAAAATTTATCTTTGATTTTCATCCCTAAAAAATCTAAAATTATTATTTTTTGTTACTATTATTATGTGATACTTTTTAACTGCTTATAAGTTTAACAAAAGGTTATGTGACCATATCAGGTGGCATCCACTCTTGTATGTGGTATAATATCGACATGTGGCACCTCTAAAAAATTTTCTAAATTGCTAAAATCAATGTTATTCATCTATCTTAAAATGAATGTAATGGATTAAAAATAATGATTTCATATTTTAGAAAGATAAAAAAAATAAAAATTGAGACCAAAATCAAAACTCATTCATTTTATAAGGACTAAAAATATTTAAGCTAGGAGATTCTCACTAAAAATCAATCAACAATTACATATATTATCAGTGCCTCTTTAGGTTGCAAGAATATTCTTTTACCACAATTTCTTTATGTTTAAACAACTAGTATTCTTTTCACACAGCCTTTACAGGCTCCATAACACAATTCTTTTAAACCAACAATACCACTCTCGCTAGCTAAGAAGAGATTGGAAAACAAAACTCAATAAAATAGAATAGGCAGAGTAAGAAAAGCTCACACATACTCAAGGGAGTAGATGGAGTTTCGATTCTAAGCTAAAACACCACCTAGAATGTGTCTCAAGTAAGAATAGAGTCCCTATAGTTTAGCAATAAACATGTCGTACTTATAGTGCTAGAGTTGAAATCTAACCATAGGAGGTGAGTCATCTTCTCGTCCGAACTTTTCAAAGTGCTAGTTGTAAGAATTTCCATTATACTATTTACTTACCACACAACTTTTTAGTGTTGAACAGCTTCTTCTTTTGATGATCACAATGTACCTTTTTTTTTTGTCTTTCCATAAATGTTTTGGAGCTCAAATATTGAGTGTGTAATCAATTATGACATTCTTAAGATTCTTAAGAATCTTAAGATCTCATTATGACATTCTATTTTTAGAAAGACACCAATTACTGCAATCAATTAAACTTAATTATAGTTTATACTCAATTTCTCAATCGTAATTCAAATCCTAAATCAATTTCAATATCGATTAACTAAAGAAATTCTTTGAACACAAACAACAAAGCATAACAAACATGAAACAAACTTGTATTGAATAAAAATAAATTAGATTACGTAAGAATTCAATTTTGATTATCAATCCTAGTAGGGCTAGCTGTAGACCTAGGCTAAGGGCAACAACTCAGGACCCAGGATTAAGGGAGGCCCAAAAAAGGTTTCTACAATTTTAAAAAGAAAAAGTTTTCATTTAATTAATTTATTTAACCATTCATTTTCTTGACTTCTCAATGGGAATGATTTACAGTGTAAGCTTTCAAAACTTAAAGCTTTTAAACTCTCAATTTTGTAGTAATTTCAACTTTTTTATCTTGCTAATCATTCAATTCTAGTGGGTCACATAGTTATTTTTTGCTTTTTCTTATGAGTAAAAAGTTGATGGTCATTCATTGTTGTTATAAGTATTCATTGATTACCCTATCGCATTTCTATATTTTAATGGAAAAAAGAGTATCAAGATAAGATAAAAGAAAATATAATTTTTGTATTTATTAAAAAAAATTGTATCCTTTTATCTCCTACTATTAATATTATCATTAGTAATTTTTCATCTCAAAATGTTTGAAGAAACCATTTTTTATAATAATTTGTGTGTTTTGTTTTACAAGTTATAAGTGACAATTTTACAAATAGAAAAGATATTTTGTCAACGATAAATGATAGCATAAAAGTAATTAAATTAAATAAAAAATATGATACATATTTTTGAGATTTGTTAAAACTATGTCAAATATCAAATATTTCATTTATAAATCATTATATAACTAATAGTAGTATAACTCTTAAAACATATATTATTAAAAATAAATTTACACAACTTCATAATTATATTTATGTACTTTTACTCAAATAGTTACCAAAAAATTATCTTTAATTAAATATATATTTTCATAAATAAGTCTAAGTTGTGATAATTTTACAAATATATAAGAAATAAAAATGTTAACATGAGTGATATAATGAATTTATGAATAAAAATATATACTTATGCATAAATTTGGTTTGTATTGAATTGGATCAGTTTTCAAAAACAAATTTGAAACCCAATCGAATTTAATAAAAAAATTATGGCTTATTCGATTTTCAATTTCTTCAGTTTTTTGAATAATTTTTTATTTTTTTGATTATATCAGTTTATAAACACTCTTAAATATATGTTTATATTTTATAGTATTTATATATAAGAGGGTCTTATCTATAGTTTTGTTCAGAGCTCATAAGTTATCAGGATCGACCCTAAACCCTAGCCTAAAGACTTTAAAAAATCATGTTAATACATGGACTCTAGGAGTAAATTCCAAAAATATAAGGAAAAGTAATCAAGTTTAGCATAATTTTTATAATTCCTTAGTATCACAAAGTTATAGTATTAGGATCGGAATTAATCTAACGCAGAAACACTATATTTTAAATCTTTTGGGTGAAAGATGATGAAAACGATATCATGTGTGTTTGACAAAACTAGCTCATTAGCTAGCTAAAAGCTTATAAGATAAAAGTTAAGAGCTAAAAAATTGAAAGCTTATAAGCTAATTTTTATTAAAATAAAAATGTTCGGTGAAATTAGCTAATAAGCTAATTGAAAAATATAAAATTATTATTATTATTATTATTATTATTATCACTTTCAATAATTGAATTTATTTCTAATAACTTATCATTTTAAAAATTAGGATAATATTTTAAAATTTTATATTATAAAAAAATGGTGAAGATTTAATGATTTTCCTTAATCCTTCTCAAGTATAATGATCTATTACTTTTGAAAGCAATGAACAATCATAGTTTTTTTTTTTTGTGAGGTGTTTCCTCCTTTTTCACACAAAAAAAATAATTTAATGAAATAAACTTATATATTTTAAAATCAATTTTTTAATAATATTATTTTAAAATAAAAAGAATAACTATTTTTCTTCATAATTTTGAAATTTTGTCAACCTTTGTTTATCGACCTAATGTTTTAATTAAAATTAAAAATAAACAATGCCATAATTAATGTAAAAAGGGTAAAAAGGGATTTTCAATAAATTATTGTGGATAAAAAGGTGGGGGGAGTTAGTAGCTTATAAGTTAAAAGCTAGTTAACGAAGTAGGTTCTAAAAATAAATCAGAAACTACTAAAATGAGTTTGTGTAGCAAACAAATTTACTTTGATCAAACTAACTTATAAGCTACTAGAATGATTTGCCAAATATACTAATTATAATTATCCCTTAATAATTGTAACATATTTTTCATAATTTAGCTCGTGATTTTTCTCTTAATATTTAAGGATTGGTCCGTCAAATGGATGGGTAAGGCAAATTTTTGTTTAGATTATAATAAATAGATTAAAAACAACCTATTAATTCATTTTTCATCCATTAAAAATTTATTAAAAAATTAATTCATATATAATCTATTTAATAAAAATCATGCAATCCAACTATTAACAATTTTTTTATAAATGGATATCTAATGAAAATATTCTCTCTCGTCCATTTACAAAATATTTTTATTAGAATTATTAACTAATAATTTAAGAAAAAATAGGCTATACACTAACAGTGTAAAACAGTTTTATACTGTCATCCAATCACAAACTACCATGTATAGTAATATTGTTGACTTTTACAATAATTACTTTAAAAGTCATATCAATAATGATTTCTTATTAGTTGACTGTATAAAATAGCCATTAAATTCATAATTTAAAGATGTTTAAATTATTTCTACAAATAATTTGTCATAAATCTGAAACAAATATTGAAAACAAAATTTGTCATAAAAATAATATTTACTTCACTTTTCAAACATAAATATTACATAATCCATTACACTTTGTTTGGTACAATGGAGAGGAGAGGAAAGGAGAAGAAATTTTTAAAAATATAGGTGGTTTGGTTGAGTAGAAATAGGTGGGAAATTTTTAAAAATTTTGTGAGTTTCACTACTTATTTTTACTCTATTTCGCACCTATTATTATTCACCTTTGTATCTCTCTCCTATTTCTCATCTATTTCTTTCCTACCAAAAACCTAAAATTTCAAGTCATTTGTTATCGATTTCTCACCTATTAACTTATTTCTTTTCTATTTCTTTCCTATATATTTCTCTCCTCTCTACTAAACAATGACTTAGAGTTGACTTAATAGTGAGGAGTTTGAGAGATTTGTATGAAGTTTTAAGTTTAAATCTAAAAAAAAAAAAAAGACAATTATAACTCATTACTTACTTTTTCCATTTTTTTGTGTCTTCGTAACAAATAACCTTAATTTATTATAAATAATAAATAAATAGACAACACCTTAAGAAGAATCAACGATGCCAACTTGTCGTGCAGTGAACGAACTTTTTGAGTTTATTTTGCCCAGATTGATCCATCTTCACGACGGCTATGAGATTTCTTTTTGTCCTTTTTTTGATATACTGAATAGGGGTAGCAAAGCGAGCCAGATCGGTCCGTTTTGGCCCACCCCACTACCAGCCCGCCAAAAACAAACCAGAGCAAGCTGACCTACCTATTAAGGGGTGGATTGAAAGTTTTGGTCTGTCCATTCAGGAGTAGGTTGGTGGGCTTGTGGACTTGTTTGATTAATAAAAAAAATTCAATACAATTATAATTTTTGATTAATTAATTAACAGATTATATATGTTTTAATGTTAACTTTTTGAAAGTAATATGTTTGAATAAATTGAGTGTATTTAATTCTTAATATTGGTTGCTAATTTAGTCATCTTTTTTTTCTTATTTCTAACTAGCATGGGATCAAGAAGTAAATAACAAGTCGCTTTACTTGATTAATGTTTACATTTCTTTGGATCTTAAATATTATCAATCTTAAAAATATATTTTTTAAAAAAATAATGTGATACGGCAAGTCAACTAGCCCCAACCCACCAATGACCTTGTTGGTTGGCGGGGCGAGCAAGGCAGGCTGGCGGGTCGAACCACCTAACCCATTCTACCAATTTTGAGCAAATCGGCCTGCCGAACCTAACCCATTTTATCATCCCTAATACTGAAATCGAGAGAAACTAGCATTTAAACTTTCCCTTGTATAGAGAGGAATCAAGTCATCACTTTAAAATCAAAATTTTATTTAAAATAATTTTATAAAATTTTCAATAGAAGAGATTATATAAGAAATGAAATATTTTATTGTAAAGATATTTTTACATGGGAATTGATGTTCATACATCGCCATCATTTGATTTGTCCCAACTGTAAGTATAAATAGGTCAAGTCGCTTGATAGGAACTAAAGGCTTAGCCTACATCAGACAAAGTTAGGTTAGGTTCTAAACTTTTTTTTGAAATAAACCAAGTTAAGGTTTTATAAAAGTCTATTCAATTAAAAAAAAAAGGTTAGGTTTTAAGCTATTCAAAAAGTCCTTTAAGCCTAACAGACCAGCCTATTTAAGTAAAAATAAATATTATTTTTTATTAATATTATTATTATATTAAAATTTTTATAATGTACCACTAAGGGCATGGATCAATTGGCACGAGGTTGTTCCAATTTTACTAGTGGTCTCAAGTTCAAGTCTTGATTATAAGCCACTTGTGTTTGAACTGTGTCACCCATACTGGTTCTACCCAACTCGAGTAAATTTGCTTCAAATGGAGGATACCTATATCCTTCTCCCAAATTTGTTTTTATAATGTAATAAAATTATATATTTATTTTCCTTTTTAAATATTAAGCACATTGACATACATAAGGAGTCGAGCCTATAAATTTATTAAAGGATAACTTTATGCCTTATTTAAAGGCTTTATTACAAAATAAACTTTTAAATAAGTTATCATGAAGGTCATATTAGATCTTAAAAATAAGCTTATATCATATAAACAAGTTAGACTCGACTCTTATAACATCTAACCAACCTATTTATACACCTGTCCCATGCATTGAGTAGTAATTATTTTAATTTTCATAGTTCATAGTTTATTTATTTTAATTTTCATAGTTTATAGTTTGTTTTACATATAGTTTTTTTCATTAACTATTAGTCTATTAGCATATTTAGGGATATATACATCATACCAATATAAAAAATTTAATATGAGATAAGCTTTTAAATAGGTTGATAGGTTAAGAGAAGCTTTTAAAAAGGTTAGATAAAACATTAAAAAAAAAAAACCTATAACAGGTAACAAATTAGGCTTAAACCTTGAATTTTTTAAATAGACCAAATTTATTTAGACAAAACCTTGTTTGGTCCAACTAATTTCTAACCCTATTCTCGACCCACTAAAATCTTAAAACTTCCTTAGGTAGATAATTAACCCACATGATGCTTGCAGTGTTCAACATGCATCATTAATATCTACCCGCGTGATGCTTGTTTAAATCATAATTTAGCGTGATATGCATGTACAACATGTTATGAATGTAATTAAATAATCTGAATTGTAGTCAGGTTATGGAACTTTCTTTTCTTGGTTAATTCTTTATGTATAATTGTTGATGTGAGAAATTTGTTCAAGTCTTGAGGGATTAAATTCAAATATTTTTGATCAAAGAGATAATTTTTCACAATAATTTCATCAACAAATATATTTTAGTGGATAAAGAGTTCTTTTTGATAAACCATTGTACTTTCAACTAAATATCATGAATAAAGTTAAATTTCAATTCAGTTGTGATGGAGATTTTAACTAGTGAGTAAAATTTAGTATTCAATTTATGATAATCAATTTCAATGACAATCTCAACTTTATCAGTGTGAAGAAGTATTTGAACTTGTAAACAAAGCATCTTCTATATATACATACACATGTGTATGTATACATACATACATATATATATATACACATTTATACACATATATGTATACATATATGTGTATATATGTATACCTACATATGTATATACAAGTATATATATGTATACATATATATATAAATGTATACTGTAATGGAAGATAATTTTCTTTCATTCAAAAGAGGCAAGAATACAAAGATAAAACATATAGTTACATTAATAGGCTTGGGCTTATAGGCCTAATACCCACAACTATAACACTCTCCCTCAAGCTGGAGCATATAAATCATATGCCCCAAGCTTGTTACAAATATAATCAATCCAAGGACCTCTCAAGGACTTAGTGAAAACATCTGCCAACTGATCATTAGAATTTACAAAGTTTGTTGCAATGTCACCTGATAAGATCTTCTCTCTAAAGAAATGACAATCTATCTCAATGTCTTTGGTCCTTTCATGGAAAACTAGATTAGAGGCAATATGCAAGGCAACTTGATTATCACAGATAAGCGTCATCTATGAAACATCTATAAATCTAAGTTCTTTTAGTAACTATTTGAGCCATACAAGTTGACAAGTGGCTGAGGCCATGGCTCGATATTCTGCTTCAGCACTTGATCTTGCTACAACATTCTGCTTGTTACTCTTCCAAGAGATTAGGTTATCACCCACAAAGACACAATACCTAAAAGTAGATCTCCTATATGTGGGAGAGCTCGCCCAATTTGCATTTGAATATCCTACAATGCGATATGTCCTTTGTCTTTATACAAGAGGCCTTTTCTTGGTGCTCTCTTAATATATTTTAGAATGCGGATTACAACATCCCAATGTCCTTCACAAGGAGATTTAAGAAATTGACTCACCACACTAACTGCAAAAGAGATATCTAGACAAGTTACAGGGAGATAATTTAATTTCCCAACCATTCTTCTATATTTGTCTGGGTCTGAAAGGGCCACCCTTGACTTGGCAAGAGTCTAATATTAGGGTCCATAGGGGTATCTACAGACTTAGCATTCATCAACCCTATTTCTTCCAACATGTTCATTGCGTACTTTCTTTGAGAAGTCACAATGCCATTCTTGGACTGTGCCACTTCTATCCCCAAGAAGTAACGAAGTTTGCCAAGATCTATGGAAAAGATGTTGCTTTAGCTAAGTGATTCCATGGTGATACTACCTGTAATAATAATGTCATCAACATACACAATCAAGTAAATACATCTTAAGGCTGAATGCGATAGAAAACTTAGTGATCAACCTCACTCTATGTCATACCAAACTGTTGAACTACAGTGCTAAATCTGCTAAACCATGCCCTGGGGGATTGTTTGAGGTCATATAGAGATTTGAAAAGACAACAGACTAGTTCTAAAGACTGTCCTTGAGCAACAAACCCAGGAGGTTGCTACATGTAAACTTCTTCAATGAGATCACCATCAAGAAAAGCATTTTTGATGTCAAGCTGGTAAAAGGGCCAGTGACGAATAGTAGCCATGGAGAAGAATAGTTAGACAGAAGCCATTTTGGCCATAGTCTAAGCCAAAGATCTGAGTATAGCCTTTGGCAACCCAACTAGCTTTGAGGTGATCAACTTGACCGTCAGGGCCAACTTTAATTGTGAAGATCCAACGACAACCTACAACCGTTTTGCCTGGTGGCAAGGGAACAAGGTCCCAAGTACCATTGCTCTGAAATACACACATCTCATCAAGCATAGCTTGCCTCTATCCAGGGTGAGATAAGGCATCACCTGTAGTCTTTGGAAGGGAAACAGACGACAAGGAAGATAGACAAGTATAATACAAAGGAGACAAACGATGATAACTTAAGGTAACTTAATAAGGAGAAGGATTTCAGCTGGAACGGATACCTTTCAAGAATGCAATCGAAAGATCAAGCTTAGAAGGCAGTGCCGGAAAGGTCAAAACAATGGGAGCTGAGGTGGAGTCAAGTCCATCGCTGGCCGGAAAGTGGTAAAGGGTAGAGGTGAGCATGGCCCAACCTAACCCGTGAACCCGACCCGGCCCAAAGTTAATTTTGACGAGTTTGGGTTTTGAAATTAGACTTGGTGTATTTTAAGGATGGGTTCAGGTTATGCTTCAGGTCGTCCCAACCCCATTTGGTGTCCTATATTTTCTTAAAAAATATAAGTTTTTTGAACAATTGTGTATTAATAATAAAACTTTTTAATTTAATAGATAAGATTTTGTATAATATGATATTATATTTATAATGATATTATTTATTTTAAAATATATATTATAAAATATACCTTAATTTAAGTTTTATATTTATTTTCTTTTATAATTCAACTATATATAATGTTAAGACTGATATATTGTGTTAGAAAGTCAGGTTGACCTAATCTTGTCCCATATCTTTTGGGTCTTGATCAGGTCGGCTTCGGGTTTGAAAAAATGACCTGTTCAAAATTTCAGGCCGAGTAGGGACAAATATAAACCCGTCCCAACCCGTCCCTTGCTCACCCCTAGTAAAGAGGGATGCGCCCGACGATGATACACTTGAAGAAGACGAGGAGAAGGTGGATTGAGAGGAACCGTGGGTAACTCTTAAGGGTGAAGATCAAATGGAGGAGACAAGAGAGGGAGCTAGGAGGGAGGGGAGACAGTCTAAGGAAGAGGTGATGTGGAGCCAAAGAAGGGAAGGGACTCAAAGAAGGTGACAATTGGAGGGTTGGAGATGACTGTGGATCAACAGTTGGAGTAGCGGGCTTAGAGGAAGCAGCTGGAGTAGTGTTGGCCATATTAAATGCTCGAGCAGGGCAACCATGGAGAGAAAAACACTGATCAATAATGTGGCCAATCTTGTAGCAATGATCACACTTGGGACGAGATTTTCCAGATTTGCGAGAGCAATAATGATCACCGCTATAATAGACTAAGGCTGAGGAGTCAACAGGTGGTGAAGGCACATCCACGTCAACAAAAGTTTTTGCCCATACACGTAACAAGGTAGACCATGCAAAATTCAAAACAGGGAATAGTCGAAAATCCCAAAATCTAATCACGAACCAAAGAATACTCCGCAGATAATCATATAAGGCTAACTACATAAAGAAAGATTGGCGTTGCTTAAGTTCCTTGGCAAGGGTAGAAGCAAGGGCAAGAGTTCATTAAAGTCATATAGGAGGCCATTGACTTTGCCTAAATAGTCAGCCATGGAATCATCAGGTCGATGAGGAGCAATAACACTCATGAGGTTTTGGCAAACTCCATATAAGCGTTAAGTGTCACTGGTGTACAAAATCTTTGCTTGCTCCCACACAGCCTCACAAGTATCATGAGCACTAAAAATTTGCTTCAAGGCAAGACTAATAGTAGATTTAATGATGCTACACAGCTGGGCATCAATCTATTTCCACCTGGAACGGTCAGCTTCAGGCACAAAATCAAGTTTTTGAATGAGGTGGTCTTTATAGTCTTGACCACAAAACCAAAGCTTGATGTCGGAAGCCCAAGAATCATAGTCACTGCCATCTAATTTGTCAACTTAAAAAGGGATGTTGGCATAGTTGGTGAAAAATGAAGAATCAGCCTTCAAGGTTTGGGAACCAACCATGAGTTAGCCAAACGGAAGAGAAGATGTTGAAAAACACTCCCAAAGCCAAGCAAACTGAAGTCTAAGAAGAAAATGGAGAAAAAGACAGGCAAAACAGGCTTCGAGAGTGAAAAGAAAGCCAAAAAAAGCCCAAACAACTTTCGGTGGTGGCTCCGGTGATGGCAATGAAGGCAAACCACTAGGTCAGGAACACCTCACTGGGGCAAAGCCAAGGGAGGTGGTGATCAGACCCCACGTGCGCTGAAGAGGGAGATAGGCGCGAAAAAACGGAGGGAGCTGCTAGAGACGATGGCGGCGAGTGGTGGCACGTCAGAGCTCCGATGGGGTTGCCGGACAACAAGTGGAGGTTGCACCGAAAGGACGAAGACGGTGGTGCCAGCGGTGGGAGGTGGGCGTGCTAGAGACAGGCCCACTGGAAAAGGGAGGTGCGCCGGACAAGAAGAAGAAGAAGAAGAAATTGCCAGAAAAAGAAAAGAGCCTGAAGCACTAGGCTCTGGATACCGTGTAATGGAAGATAATTTTCTTTCATTCAAAAGAGACAAGAATACAAAGATAAAACATATAGTTACATTAATGGGCTTGGGCTTATAGGCCCAATACCCATAACTCTAACATATACATACGTACATATGTATATGTATACATACATATATATATACCTATATACATATACATATACATATATATGTATATGTATATGTATACATATATATGTATATATATACATGTATACATGTATGTACACACACACACATATATATGCATGTATATATACATGTATATATGTACATAGATACATATATATATTTAACAACCGATGTAAAAACCTGTTGTAGTATACGTTTTTTGCACTAATACCTATATAGCTATACTTTTATACTATTTCTATTGGCAATTTTGATAATGGTTATCACTGTTCACCTTTTAGAAAAAAAAATTAAGTGTTGGAAACGTTGTTCTCGAAGTGGCTAGATTTTGAATATTTGAAGGGCTATAATATTTTTAATTGTTAAGTTTCTAAGTTATTACATTTGAGACACTAAGTTTTTGAAAAGAATAATTTCAAGTTCAAAGATGAAGATCAAATGGCCAATATAAATGAAGAAAAAATTGCTAAGTGTCAAAGTACTAAAGATATTAAAGACTTTGAGTAAAATATTTTGAGAAAATTACGTCATTCAATAGTTATAAGCAATTATCGATAGCATGGGATCGAGTTAAATGTCAAAATCTTAATTAGTCAATCTTAGGTACTTCTACACATGTATGTATCAAAATTTTCGACTGCTAGGTCAAATATGAATAAATAAGAAACCTTGTATCCATTTTTACTTGGTTGAAACACATCACACTAAATTATGTAACACTTATCACATCGAACACTCATCAAGGCAAATGGTTCATTGAGTAAAGTGTATGTTTTTACCCATATTTATTATCTAATATCTATTATCTATTATATATATAATCGAAAATAATCTAAAAAAGAAAAGTTCCATGTGTCAACCTCTGGAACAATTCTACATGGAGTCTCATCTCATTTGACAACACTAAAGCGTTTCTCTCATTTTTTTTTGCTTGTGTCAACCCCATGTTTATTTGCATAAAAATTAATTTATTGGAATATTCGGTATGAGTAACAGATAATTAATTTATTAGTATATAAATTAGTTTATTTAGAAACAATTTTTGGAAACAATTAATTTATTAGTATATTTATTTGAAAAATAATATTAATATGCCAATCAATTTGTACACCAATCTTAAAAATCCCATTTGTAGCCAAAACAAAGATGATGTGCATTATCTTTCAATTATTTAAGCAGTAGAAGGTAGTATATTTTTACCTAACAATTAAGTAAGACGTAAAGGAAAAGAAATAAAAATAAAAGTAAAGGATTACAGATTTATAATTAAGTAGAAAAAGAAAAGGAATTAAGAAGAAGAAGATGAAAAAGTAAGAATTACGATTAAAAAAAAAGTAAAACATGACCTATGTTGGACAATGAACACATTGCAAAAGGATAAGGAAGAAGAAGAGTTATGGAAATATAAAACACCCACCAGTATAGAGTATTTTTTGACATTTGGGAATCCAATAATTTACGTATCACTCTGGATGCATCTGCATGGTTTCCGTTTTTAAAGAGTTTGTTAGAATTGTCCTTATTTTGAGCAAAAAAATTTTCTCTCTCTGACAACAATTTTATAAATATCAATATATATATATATATATATGTGTGTGTGTGTGTGTGTGTGTGTGTGTGTGTTAAATATAATATAAATATAAATACAATACATACTTATAATGCTTATAGTAACAAACATGTATTAGTAGTTATTAATTATTACTACTAATATAATATTTATAATACTTATGAGCAAATTCTGAATGTTCCCGTGAGTTCATGAGTATTAAAACTAATTTTTTAACAAATCAAACATCCTTTTTATCTTGCTAAAACACATGTAATGCTATATAGATCTTGTAATTAAAAAAAAAAAACCTATATCAATCTTGTAAAAGAACTGATTTAAAGTTCACCAATTCAAATGTTGAACTGAACAACAATACACACAAATGTAATTATAAACGGGTCGGACCACCGGGTGGAAGTGTTGGAATCCGACCTGACCCGAAAGTTTGAAAAGAAAACAAAATCGTCACTTTTCGTTCAAATTAAACCCCCTTTTCGAGCCCTAGTTTAAATTTTTCTGCCCGTCCCAAACCAGTGCAGTGAAAATCGCGTTTCCGCAAAATGGAGGTTCTGTACACGAAGCTCTACGACAAGTACACCAAACTCAAGGTTTGTTCTGTAATTGATGTTTTTTCATCGGCAACCAAACACGGGTCATTACGCTTCGTTACTGATTCTTCGTTTTCTGTCTCTTTGCAGACGAAGAAACTCTCCGATTTGGATCACATAAACAAAGAACAAGAAGTTAAATTCGTGAATTGCTTATCCGGTACGTTTCTTCTCCGTTCCTTTCCGCTTGAATTCTCGGAAGAACAATTAACGCGTTCTGAATTTCGAAGGCTTTGGGTGTTGCAGCTGCGGAAGAGGTGATAGAGTACTTGAAGAACGAAAAGGAAGAGCTTCTGGAGCAAGTCAATGAGTTGAGAACTGAGTTGGCCTCGCTTAGGCACGTTTTTCCACAATGCAGCCTCTTTTTTTTTTCTGTTGTGGATTTTTAAGGGATGGTTTCTTTTGTTTCTTGCGTTTGTTTGCTCAAATGTGTTGTTTTAAATGTCAGGGTTGCCAAAGACAAAGAGGTTGCTGAATATCAGATGCTTTTGATGGAGGAAAACAAGAAAAGTAAGACTCTAGAATCTCGATCGTTTTTGTGGTTCTCTAAATTAAATTTAAATGGTTATTAAATAATTAGAGTAAATAGTCTATACACCGACAATGTAAAAGAGTTTTACACCGTCATTCAATTACAAATCGTTATGTATGTTAAGTTTGTTAACTTTTACAATAAGTACTTTAAAAGTTATACCAATGATTTCTGATTAATTGACAGCGTAACTAACAGTGCATAGCTATTAAACTCAAATAATTATAGTGTAGGTGGTGACAAAGGTTTTTTTTAGTTCCTGATGCACACAGGGAATAGTAACAAAGTAATTGTTGAAACTTGAAAATAATACTTCAGATGTGTTCATCCCAGAAAAACAAGGAATTTAGTGAAGTTATTAATCTTTCAGATGTGTTCAGACTTGCATGTGAATTTCATTAACTAACTTTAGTTTTTAGATCATTGCTTTGAGTCTGAAACTGTTTTTAATTACTTTTCATATTTTATGGTCAATTCCTTGTTGAAATAGAAAGCAAGGTTCATGATTTACCATTATGATAGCTACCTAGTTAATCCTTTTGTTCGTAACTTTGGTGGGAATCTATATTCAATATTGGAGTTTGATTATGTTTCATTGCATCTTTGGTGAATGTAAGTTCACCACAGTATTTCCATGTCCGTGTCCTTAAATGTATCTCCATTTCTTTTATTCTTCTTCTCTACTGATGATTTGGGTGTGAACTTTTGGTAGATGAAGCTCTTTCTGAAGAAGTTGAGAAATTGCTAAAGCTTCTTCAGAAAGGAACATCTCATGATTTAAATAATAACAGTAAGATCACGACCATGGATGATCAGTTTAAGGCTAACTCCAACAGATCTTCTATAAGAATGACAAGAAAACGTACAAGGCTGAATGCTTTGGAGAAAGATGCAAGGTTTATATCTTTTGAAAATAATGGAGGTAATTCTGTGGAGAGAGAGTCAGCACAAAACACTTGCAGGGAGACTGCTTCTGGTAAGGTGAGCATTTGAAACCCTAAAAATGGAATGTGTTTATATGAATGTATAATCATATATATGTACATGCATTCTGTTTAATTCGTTTGGGTGGAAACTGTAGTCACCTTAATATGCTGACATTTTGTTGTGAAAAAGCTGCTGGAGTACTGTACCACGGCTAATGATCAATCAGGTTGGTGTTAGCAATTGCATACATGCTTTATGTGTGGCTCGTTTGGTTGGGATGTTGGTATATTTTATATATCCTTCATTGCGTTTTACAGGCATTGATTTACTGGAAAGTGAACATGGTAACTGGCTTATTCAAGTTCTTTTTGAGTATGCACTTGGCATGAAATTATCCACTGACTACCAAATTGGACAAATGTGCCTTTCTGCACTGCATCAATCAAGCGGTAATTCATAATTTTGGATTTGGATTGCAACTGATTTCTTTGTCTTATTATTTCTTAATCTTATTATACCTTGTTTCTGAATTAATAGTTTGTTGGAATATTAATAATTGAGATACTTGGCTATATTGTTTCAATCTGGATATATTTCTGGCTGTACTGACTCGTTTCCTATGAACGGTTAAGATAAGAGAGCAAGATAAAAGTAGCAAAGGAGATGAGCATGATTAGCTCTTATCCTATCGAGTGTGTATGCACACCAAATAACCTAACATATAGTAATATAAATTGCATACAAATAACAAAAATACCGTTATATAAAGTTAAAAATAGGAAGGGTTTCTGGGTTTTTTTATTTAAAAAAAAAACGGATAGAGCATCAAAACAGGACACACAGATCATAGTTGCGTGATGAGCATGAAAACACAGCACAAAAAGATGGAGAGAAGGGGTGAAGATATTTTGCACATTATCTGTACCTCAGGCAGATGACGATAGAATGAGGCGGAGCTGACGAGACACACAAATAGGATACACAGTTGCCAGTGAATTTTTGCTCTTGTTTTCCTGTCTTCTCACACTTTCTCTTTAAATATCCAGGATTTCTTTCTTCTCTTTTTTGGGGGAGGGTAGTAAACAAGCGTCAGTTTTTGGACACTTGTTGACTTTTAACTCTGAATTCAAAGTTATTTTATTTTCAGTTCAGTAGGACCTTTGTTTCAGTTGTGGGGGTCATTCTTTGACAAAGGTGATCTTGGTCACAGTTTTTAGAGTATTTTTACTGCTACGTCTTATTAAGTTTTAAATAAAATTGTAGCCATTTAACATCTTGCAGATATAACTGCTTGGTTAACATGTTTCTTTCATTGCAACCATGATAGGTTACTCCTTCAGTTTATCGTGGATTAGCAAATCACCTGGAGAGGAAGCAGAGCTGCTGTACCATGTTTTATCGCTAGGCACATTAGAAAGAGTGGCACCCGAATGGATGAGGGAGGACATCATGTTCAGCCCTACCATGTGCCCCATCTTCTTTGAAAGGTTATCTCGTGTTATCAAATTTGGCCACTAATCTTTTTGTAGCATTGATTCCGCCCACCCCCCACTCCCACCCGAATGTGGATTTACTGTACATATTTCCTGCTTAATTTTTATTTGGAGAACATTAAGTTGAGCTTTGCGTGTAGATTTGCTTGTTTTTCTCCAATCCAATTTCATTTGCCATTTGCAAATTCAAAGAATTTGTAATGTTATTTGGAAGAGCTTTTACAGAGCTTGTTTAACTTAGCTTATCATATACTAAAGCAATAGTTTGATTAAGTTTATGAAAGGGACTATATTTCTTCAGTGGCTTCTACGGTGAAGCCCTTTTGTGCCTGCCTCACCCATGAGGCACTAAAATTATTGGCAACAGTATGTTTTTAACTAACAAAAATATTTTATAATAAAATTTAAAGTTATTTTAAATGAAATTAAATTGTTTTTTTTTATTTGCAAAATATTCTCTGCGCCTCTCCTCCCAGTGAAAAACCTCTACCACCATGAACTTTCCATTAGGCAACTTCCAAATTGTCAACCCCAAGTTCTCTTCCTTGTTCAACGCAACATTCTACCCTTATGGATTTAGATTTGGATTTGGGGTATTAGTAGGTAACTCATGGCAACAAATGAGGCAATAATTGTGAAAGTTGCTCCAATAGTCTATCAAACTTAGATCTGAGAAGAAACTTTGGCATGCTTGGAGGCAAGGGTCTGAGACTAGAACCAACGTTGTCATTGTTGAAGACCCATACATAACTTCTGAACCCAACTATTCCCTATATAGGCATGTGGTAACCAAACATGTCTTCACATCACTTGTAGAAACAATGAAGTTCCATAATAAACATAACAATGCGAATCACAACCCAAAACCACACTTGGATTTGCAACCTAATAATACAATTAACTATATATAGAAGGTGGAAAAAATTAAAATAAAACCTCGCAAAAAAATAATAATGATAACAATTAGTACTTTATACCACAAAATACAATCCTATACAACCACAAAGAAGAATAATAAAGGATTGGGAACCACCAGCGTGAGATCACACATCTTTGCGAAACTCCACATGGGCCATCCCCAAGACTGCTCTGTCCTAGATCTCAAGTCTTGATTTGAGATCTATGATGCCATCTTTTGCATTCGCATTGATTGTGATGTTGTCTACTACATCACAAACCGAAGTAAGGACTCTGCCAATGCCACCATCCCCGCCAGTCTTGACCTGTCTTTCAAAATCATCGTTAACTCTAAAAAGGTGCTTCCTTTTTCCCTTTTCTCACTTAGGGTTTCGAAACTCCCATTTTGATAAGGGCGAGGATGAACGAAAAAGACTCTCATTTTGATGAGCCTACACCACCCATGAGGTAGAGGAGGGTGGTAGGGGTGGGAAGAGGGAGAGGGGGTGGAGGAGATCAGTTTTGATGGAAAGGGTGGTGAGGTAGACCATGGTAGTGGAGAAAAGATTCTTTGGGAGAAATTTTCCTTAAATAACTAAGGATTACTTTACGATTTACATATTTTAAAACTAACAAGTAATTGATAAACAAATCTAACCATCTACTAAAAAATTATTATATCTAATGACTTATATTAGTGGTGCACCAAATCTACGAGGTGGTTTACCCTAGAATTCATCAAGTTTTTTTTTTTTTAATCTTTTCAACAAGTTTTGGTAAATGTTATGGAAATAAGTTTATATTATAAGCTCTTTTAATTAAGTTGTTCATTTAAATACACTCGAAGTGTTACACAACTATTGGTAAAGGGGAAAATAATGATTAATTTCACTTTGTTACCATGATTTAAGAATGGAAAAACAGGTTGGTCTGTGGAAAAAAAAAGTTGTTTCTATATAACATTAATATTGCATGTTAATTGTTTCAAAATGAAACTCTTTTTAGAAACAACATGTATATTTCACATGAGACAATCTTACTTGAGCACTAGGTAAGATGACTATGGTGATGAATACTAAATACATTTATTATTATCTTTTAATTGATCAATTAAATACATAATTTGATAGCCTTAACTTAATCAGTTAAATATCTAATAAATTTTACCGCAACCAGTTAATTAAGTATATAATTTGATAACTTATACCAAACTTGTTATATATTTGACAAGTTTTACTGTAATTGATCAACTAAATATATAATTTAAAAACTAATACGAAATCAGTTAAATATTTAACCCGTGTCGTTACAATTATTTAATTAAATATACAATTTAACAGATGTTATAAATATTTTGGTCAAATATTTTAGTTATAAATATTTCATAAATTCGTTAATTAAAACGTAATGTAAATTGTAAATATGAAATATAAATAAAACTCACACACCGCACGGAGTAATTTAACTAGTTATTCGAATTCTAATATCATAAAAAATTCCAGACATCCAGTTATTCCTTTGCTACCGAAACTAATCACGAACAGACATCGAGAAACGAAACACGTCACTGTCGTGACTGTTTGAGCCAAGCAAGCTTACACAATACATTTTTTATTTACTACAAATCAAATCAGATCAAATCGAACATATTCACTAAAAAACAAAAATCAAAAAAATCAAAACTAAATACAATAATAAATTAAACGCACGCGAACCGAAATCGGCTTTTGCGAGTGATGAAAATTGAGAATCGCGTGCCAGGAATGAGTTTCTTGCAGGGAATCATTGATTCCTTTAACTCCATCTTTGTACCCTATAACAATTATACTAATACCAATTCTTCTTCTTCTTCAACGGATCGAATGGAAGCTTCTCCTCCTCCTTCGGCTTCGAACGAGCGCGTGGCTTACAAGCTGAAAGGTTACTTCGATTTGGCGACGCAAGAGATCGCGAAGGGCGTTAGAGCAGAGGAATGGGGTTTGGTCGACGACGCGCTTCTTCACTACAGGAACGCGCAATCGATCCTCGTCGAAGCCAATTCAACTCCCGTTCCTTCCTATATCACTTCCAGGTTCTCGCAATTTTGTGCCAATTAATGATTTCTTCGATGAGAAAGTAGGGTTTATGAGTTCTAATAATGTGAATGTTTGTTTGCTGGAAACTGTGATAGTGAGCAACAGAAGGTGCAGTCGTATCGTGAGAAGATATCCAAGTGGCAGAGTCAAGTTTCTGAGAGATTGCAGACTCTCACTAGACGAGCTGGTAGCTCGTCTGCCAATCAGGTATCGATGTGGTTGGTGTTTATAGGTGTTGTTTGCATAGTGATTAATTTTTTCATTGTGGTTCTAGAATTTGGGGTTGGCATTGCAAAGTGTCATTGTAAGGAATACATTAACTGTTTGCACTTAGCACTGTATTACCTCCTTTCCATGATGTTTTAGACTTTCCATTTATTTTTTTTAAATTATTGATGTTTTATAAATGAGTAAATTATACTGACATCACCTGAGGTTTCATCAAATTTTTCTTGATACCCCTTCCTATTTTTATCCATATACTAACCCCTTTAATTTTTTGAAATACATTACAATGACACCCCTTATATGTAACACTGACACCCTCTACTACCCAAGGAACATATTACACCGTGTATCCTTGTAAGTAGAGTTGCTGTAAATGTTAAAAAAGAGGGAGTCATGTGCAATCTCAAGAGACCTAAGGAGGAGTATTAGTGTAATTTGCTCTTTATAAATTCAAAATATTAATTATTTTTTTCAATGTACACTCCTATTTAACAATTAAAGAACTGTATCTAAGTTTTGTTTTTGTTACAATAGTTATTTATCACAAGTAATAAGATATTAAATAAGGGTATTTTAATTCAAATGTAACAATATTTTACATACGTTGAGTGCTTCTTTATCTGTGTGCATTAACTTCAAATATCAATCGTTATGGAATGGAGGTAGTATTTTGTATCATAAATGAGGGGTTTCAGATTAGACATTTGTGTAGGCAGTTATACTTGTATTTTTAGGAAGTAATTATATTGGCTAATCTCAGGCTTCAGAGCATTTGGACTTTTCAGCAAGCCTGTTAAATTACAATTATCAAATGTTCTTACTATATATTGGCCATAGGGTACTAATTTTATGATTATAATGAACCTTCAATGTTTCTTTTCTTTTTCCTCAAAAATGTTTGCAGAGCACCTCAAACCTTGCACAAACTGCTGCAGTTCCGATTAAGCCATTGAGTACTAGAAAAAATGTGTTACAAAAGCCCCCTCAAAGAACAGGTCAGGTGAACAAAGTTGGAAGCCCAAAATCTGGTCAAGCATCTGGTGTAAATTATGATGCTAAACTGGTTGAAATGATTAACACTGCCATAGTAGATAGAAGTCCTTCTGTTAAATGGGAAGATGTTGGTAAGAATCTATGCATGTTTGCTTCTTTGTTTTATATATTATCATTTCTTTGATTATTAGTGTGGAAATGCAGCTGGGCTCGAAAAGGCAAAGCAAGCTTTAATGGAGATGGTTATTTTGCCAACTAAGAGAAGAGACTTATTCACTGGTCTTCGAAGGCCAGCCAGAGGTAATGCCTTAGGACCTCGTTGCATTGGTTATATATTGGATCATGGTGAAAATTGTAGAATGAAAATGCCAGATATTGAAATTGCTGAACATTTTTTATTCTAGGTTTGCTTCTCTTTGGTCCACCTGGTAATGGAAAAACCATGCTTGCGAAAGCAGTGGCTTCAGAATCACAAGCAACATTTTTTAATGTCACAGCAGCTTCCTTGACATCAAAATGGGTATGTCTCTATCTATGTATCAGTTGGAATTATACGGTTTTAGGCATAGAGGGAGGAAAAGAAAATAAAAGAGACTTAATACACGGAGATTTGATGTTTTACTTGATTTGATATGATGTGCTATATGTATTACAAAACCCTTATTTAAACTAATGCTATGTATAATCCTAACTATATAAGGAAACAAATCATGGAACATTAGAAAATATGGAAGTTAAACCAAACAGTTAATCCAAGATATTCTAAATTTTTCTAATAAAATAGAATCAAGATATTATTGGATATATTTCATCTATTCTAACAATATCCTTGTTTAACTCATTTATTTCTTATGTTAATATGTTTAAGTAATTGTTAAGACTCTAGAAGTTTCACCATGATTAACTTGTGCTCAATAGGTGGGTGAAAGTGAAAAGCTTGTCCGGACACTATTCATGGTAGCTATATCCAGACAGCCATCTGTAATTTTCATTGATGAGGTATTTCTCTCATGTATAGATAGAGAAATTGTTCTCCCCCGACTAAATACGACTAGAAAGACTATCATGGAAGAATATGTGTAGGGAAATTTTTTAGCTTGCTTTAGAAGCAATGAACCACTTCAGAATCAATTCTTCCAGAGATTTGTTTGACAACAATTTGAACATGTCCAACTGCCCTATGCATTTCAATTATTTTTGTTTGAAACTTGGTTCAGCACACTGAACACAACAGTAATTGATTTTCGTTGAGAGAGAAAGAAAACAAGAGACATGATGAATTCTGTGTCGTAATTACACAGTGGAGGCTATTATATACAGTCGGTGTCATAAATACAAAGATTACAGTCATCCTAATTATTTTGATTAAATAATAATAATAATAATATATCATCACACCCTATTTACATTATTTCTAACAATTTTCACTGGACAATTATTCTTAAGAGCGTAGAGCACATGTTTTAAAATGATGTAGCTAAGGATCCCTTTTGATGAAAGTTGTCTCTGGTATTTTTATCTTCTAAGTGAATTAGGTTAATGACTTGAAATATTTATTAAGTTTGATGATGCACATAAGCAGTTCCAGTGTCTATTTTTAGTGACACAAAGGTTATTTCTTTATCACTTTAGTCTGCCCTGGTTTGCAGCACTCTCAGGTGACCAGCATTATCATTGATTGTCCCAAATTCTAATCCCTTGTGATGGCTACAGTGTAAAGTTATGCTATGTTGTTGTGTTTAAGTATTAGTTTTCTTTTCTGGAAGCCATACTAGTTAAATAGATGAATTTATCAAGCAGAAAGTAAAGGTTGTATTCTTTGCATCTAATTTTTTCTCAACTTCAAACAATATTAATTTCCTTTCTTAACTGATAACAGATTGATAGTATAATGTCAACAAGGTTGGCACATGAGAATGATGCAAGCAGACGATTAAAATCCGAATTTCTAATCCAGTTTGATGGGGTGACCTCCAATCCTGATGATACTGTGATTGTAATTGGTAAGCATTAAATCTGAAGATACTTAATCATTCTGTTTCTAAAAATGAGAATGATTTAGATTTTAGATCCAGACTCCAGTACACTGGTAAATAACAGAATAACATGCCTACCATTGCAGGGCTCTTGTTTAGTTTTTTTATAATAGTTGCAGTTGCAGTTGCTGGTCTTAGTTCCCCTTTGGCGAATGATGTTTAATAGTTAAAATGTACTTCTAGGGAATATTGGAATTTGAGAAATTCTTGAAAACATTATAGAGTAAACCCTCAATATAGTCCTCGAAAGTTATATGTATCGTCACATAAGTCCTTTAAAAATTTTAGTCACCATATTAGTCCCTCAAAGATTTAAAGCGTCATCGTATTGGTCCTCTAAAGATTTTATTACCATATTTGTCCCTCAGATTTGATTTAGAGTTAAATGTTTTTGGTCCCTGTAAAATGAGCAAATTTTGGTTTTGGTCACTGCAAAAGCTTTTCTTTGATTTTCATTCCTCTAAAATCAATACTTTCGGTCCTGACAGTCATATGAGATTAGTTAACTGCTTTACTACTTATGTGTCTAACAGAAGGTCATGTGGTCATCCCAAGTGACACCCAATAATGTGTATGTGGTGTCACTCCAACTTGACTCCTAAAATTTTTTTGAGCCCTAAAGTAAATGTTATTTATCTGTCCTAAAATGAATGCTAATCTTTCATTTGGATAGTCACTGAAATAGGAGGAATGAAATAGAAAGGAAAGAAATAAAGAGAATTGAAATTGAGATGAATTAAAGTGGAATTTTAAAGTTGTTTGGATTGATAGAATTAGAAAGGAATGAGAGGAAATAATTTCTTTTTAGTTGTTTGGTTAGATTAAAAAGTGAAAGGAAAGAAATAAAGTAAAATATTAGTTTGACAATTTTACCCTTCATGCTATAGCTGAATACAGTAGGATAATAATAAATATATTATTATATAAAATAAAAAATAAAAACCAACTCACTATCTAGGAGTTGCATCACCTGAAGTAACACCAAGCCCATAACACAACAGCCCCCACAATAACAATAAAAACCATTGTGATGAGATGAGTAGGACCAGAATAACAACACAGCACAACACCAGTAGCACAGCACGGAGAGCAAGAATAGTTCATAATGAAAGGGTAGGACCGGGAGATGCAAATATTCACGGATGCACCAACTGAATTTCATGGCAAAAGGGGGTGGAAACCATTTCCTGCGGGTCCCACATATTTTTTACCACTTCCCTTCCCATATCTGCTTAATCCAAATGATGGAAGTCTTTTATTTCCACTCTCAATCTATCCTTTCCATTTCCATCCTTTCTATTTCCATGTAAACAAACAAAGCGTAAGGATTAAACAATGATTTCAAATTTTGGAAGCATGAAGATGAAAGAAATTTTTTTACAAAGACTAAAAGGAAATTCAAGGACCAAAAACATATTTAAATCTTTAACTTATAATCAAATTAGTTCCTCAACAATCTAAAATGGAGAATTAAAGTAGGGGCAAAAGGAATCTTTAAGGGACTAATTTGGTGACAAAATCTTTAGATGACTAAAGTGGTAACTAAAGGAATCTTTAAAGGACTAATTTTGCAACCAAAATTTTTTGAGGACTTGCATGGTGATGCATGTAATTTTAGAGGACTAAATTGAGGGTTTAGTTGAACATTATAGTTTGAATTTTCTGAGAACTCATCTATGTATGTAATGTCATTTTGTTTGGGAGCATGTATTGTGCAATTATTATTGGTAGATGGGCCAGAAATAGCCGTTTAATCTCATCTATTGGAACATAATGTGGCCATTACACAATGACTTTATTTTCCTCTCTTTTTCTCTTTTAAATTCAGCTGTATCTCACATTTTGTGGTATGTTAACAACAATATTAATTGTTTATCTAGCTGGTTTGCATTGTAATCTGTCCTAAAAATGTGGCATTTGTATATGATTGGATGTAAGACTGAATTTAGCTATTGTAGATGTGGAATTGCTTGCTTTATCTTTTTTTGGTTTTTTTTATTTCACAATATTATGTGAGTTTGATTATGGATAAGTGAGTGGCTAGTCATGTGTCTATAAGTCTTTTAGTCTACTAAACCTATAAATTTCCTTTTCCTTCTTAATACAGGTGCAACAAATAAGCCACAAGAATTGGATGATGCAGTTCTTAGGAGACTGGTAAGAATTTCTTTGACGTCCTATACTGGAAGTGTAGAAAATATAATTCCAGTATGTCATGTTGCTGATGTGATTTTGAATGATAAACGTTTATCACTGTTTGATATAAATGATCTTCTAATTTTATTCTCTTTGGTATATGTATGTTTTTTTCCTCGAGCTGATGGTGTGAATTATTGTACAGGGATATAATTTATTATTTATTTTTGGTCCAATGACTACTGTATGCCTTGTAATAGGTTAGGTTGTTATACCTTAAGTAATGGATAAATAATGTGATTCTATCATACTGTCTTGAATAGTGTTTCTAAAATGGTCATATGAAAGAGAAACCTTTTCGTTGATAATATTATGTTGCATATATATACCTTTGTTAATTATAACAAGTCTATTTAGTATCCCATAAACCTCTATTCTGGTAATCAGTATTCTCTTCTATGTACCTTGACAAATTGCTTAGACCAAGGTTGTTAAACTCGAGAGTTTACGTAAACTCGTGGGGAGTCTGTAAACTCGAATCATAAACTCGTAAGAGTTTACCTACTATAAAAAAATAATAAAATAACCTATAGATAACATAATAATTCAACATTTGAACCCCATAAATAAAGCAAAATAGTAAACCACAATAATAAAATAACTAAGAGAAGTAGTACATTACTACATGATAAGTTCAAACTTCACCAAAAAAATCATAAGTTCTTACAAAACATAAGTTCTTAACATGATAATATTTAAAAAAAATAAAAAAAGACAAATGTCTTCAAATGTCTATGTCTAATCCTCTAATAACATCATCTCCAATATTATCATCACCATCATTTGCATCATCTTCAAAAAAGAAAAGAAGAGATAGCTGCATTGCTGCCAGAGGAGTTTGATCTAGTCCCCGACATTATGATTTGTATACTGATATCAAACACAATTAC
Source organism: Spatholobus suberectus (assembly GCA_004329165.1). Classification (NCBI taxonomy): domain Eukaryota; kingdom Viridiplantae; phylum Streptophyta; class Magnoliopsida; order Fabales; family Fabaceae; genus Spatholobus; species Spatholobus suberectus. The sequence goes on from CM014731.1 coordinate 21,080,640, forward strand.
ACAATAAAATAAGCAAATGACAGTGCATCACACATCTAACAAATTTTTTTTTAAATAATAATTTGCAATTTGAAACGTATTTGGGAATACAAAACAGTGAAGGCACAATATAGAAATATGAGAGACAGAGTATATGGTGATACCCTTCAACTGGTGAAGCAGGACTCATGTAGAATCAAGGACCAGGAATTAGGACTCATGGACCATGGTGAATTGCAGAGCAGGACCACGCACGAAGGAGAATGCAAGTCGCGTACCATGAGTTGTCGCGCGTTCGCAGCGAAATCGCAAGGTGAACAGGAGCAGAGGCTGTCGACGAGAATAGCAAAGGAGAAAAGAGAAGGTTCGTTTGAGCTCAAAAAGTTGCAGAGAAGATGAGGAATCAACAAAGGATATGACAAACCGTAGGCGCAGAATCACGAATCCAGGGGGGAAATCACAAACGTGACCCTCTTTGCACAAATCGTAAGCCAAACGCGCAGCTCGTCGTCGTTTTGGAGCAAAGTGGCTCTGCCAAGGTGAACTCGCGAACTCAGTGATGAACTCGCGATTTTGAGCGAGTTCATCCGAGTTTATACGAGTTTATCCGATCCCAACTGAAAACGATTTCAGTTGCGAGTTAGACAGCTCTAGTGATGTAAACTCATAAAATCGTCCAAGTTTACGAGTTGAAACTCGAGTTTGACAACCATGGCTTAGACTCCTAGCAATTGTTTTATATGGAGTTTCTATTTGCTTGTCAATATGGCATTCGTGTACTCTTTCCCCGACTTATGTTTTCTGGTACAATTCCTCCTACAACTTTTTTGAAATGTTGTGCAGAAAAACCAATTAGTCTTAAAATAAAAAAAATCATTAAAACACTTTGAAGTATATTTTCAAGAGATGTGCCATTTGTTCCCACTGAAATCTATGCATGATTGATTGTATGCCATGGATAGTGGTTATAATGATCTTTGAACCACACGCTGCATCTCTACTTACTCTATTTTTGGGTTTGCTGTGAAATCTTTACTAGGTAAAGAGAATATATGTACCTTTACCAGATGAAAATGTTCGGAAGCTTCTGCTAAAACACAAACTCAAGGGTCAAGCATTCTCCTTACCTAGTAAGCAATGTGCTCATATTTTATGCTTTGCGATACTTCTTTTGATTTGTGTACTCTGTGGTACTACAGAGTGTGTTTCCTGGTTATTTATTCTTCTAGGGTATTCTGGTTGTATGGGGGCTGGCTTGTACCTTCTTTATATATTCTGCTTGCGTGTGAAACTGCCAAATTTGGACAACTTAGTTTGCTTGTTATTGTTTGCCAAACTAATTGTAAGAGTTTGTATTTTCTGTTGTATGCTTTAAAATTTTGTCATTTACGTCTTTCATAAAAGAAAGTTCAAGATTATTATTATTAGTTGCCCTGCTCTGCTTTTAATCGAAAATTTTGGATTTTTATGTTGCAGGTAGAGATCTAGAAAGGCTTGTAAAAGAGACAGAAGGTAATATTTGTAGCTACGCATTTTGCTCATTCCTAGTTTGAGTCGTGATGAGAAAGAAATTAGAACGTTTTGATATTCTTTTGTTTTTCTTTTTTCTTTTTCCTTTTTTAAATATGAACATAATGTTAGTTATTCTTGGTTTGCAGGATATTCTGGTAGTGATCTGCAAGCCTTGTGTGAAGAAGCTGCAATGATGCCAATTAGAGAGCTGGGTGCTGACATTCTTACCGTTAAGGCCAATCAGGCATGCTATTTGAAATTACAATGTCTTAATATGCGGATTAGTATAATCTTGTAAATGAAAGCCTTCCTTTTATTGTTAAAAGTTAACTATTTTCAGTTTTACCAGGTAAGAGGACTGAGGTACGATGATTTTAAGAAGGCAATGGCTATCATCAGGCCAAGCTTAAACAAAAGTAAGTGGGAAGAGCTTGAGCGCTGGAATGAGGAATTTGGCTCTAATTGAAGTCATATTCTGATGCATGCATATGCATGAAATTCGAAGAAAATAAACCTGTGTACATAACTGAAATCAGACAAGACAAAGACATCAAGGTTAGCGGCTAAAATAATGAATCAGGGCGCTGCTTATTTTGTAAATGGCTATCCTGAAATCCTAATCCAGTCGCTAGCCTTGAGGCCATTGTTTTAGGAACCTTCAAATGGCTTCCATTATTTATTTTAACTATTATTCTTTGTATATCTTTCTAAGATTTCTATATTTAGTGATTGTAAATCCCTCCCTCGGGGTTTTCATGTCAGAAAAAGAGAAAAGTTGTTTGGAGGAGGATAAGGAAGGAAAAGGGAGGCGGGGGCGTGTATCAGGATTGATAAATTACACTGGAAATGAGGGGAGAAAAATATTGAAAAGAAAGTTTTTAAAATGGCATTATATGAATTTTGAAGCTTTTAAATCAATATGTAGTGATTCTTTTCTTTTCTTCTTTTTGTTTTTATCTATAAAGTGTAGTGATTCTTTGAAATCAGTGTGATGGATTTATTACAAACCTAGTTTTTGAGAGCATAATGGACATAATTTATGATGACGGTCTATCTTCTACTTCACAAGTATTCGTCTATTTCTTATATCTTTGGCTATTATTTTTCTCGTATATGCTTTACTTTAATCGTTAAATATAACATTTGTTTCTATTAATTTCATGAGAAACTTACAAAATTTAGGTGTAACAATAAAATCAATAATTGTATTATGCCGAAACTGCAGAGTATTGTTGAGGATTTCCCCATAAGTATAAAGCTAGGTTATGGGAAGGAAATAAAAAAATGATTTACCTATTCCAGCTTATTTCATACTTTAGGGTGTGATAATTGACATGGTTATTGTCTTGGTTAGCAAAATATGGACAAACCTTCTCAGAAGGAATTTCCAATGGACACTCACAAATGTTCAAGAAAAGCTATATTGGAAGAAATGATGTTTGTGCCCAAGTATGTGGCAAAATAATTTAGTCATCCTTGTAAGTTTCTGAAGAGTGAGTGGCAAAATATGTGCCCAAGTAGTAAATGATGTTTGTGCTTCAGAAAAAAGGTAGGTTGGCCTTTGTGATAGGAATTTTGAATTCTCACCTACGCCATCTCATTGATAGTCTTTTATGTCAGTTGAGCCATGTTGAAGTATGCAGCTCACCAAATTGCACCGAGCCCTTAAAAGACCCAATGAACCTTGAAATTTCTCATAAAATGGCAGCACCTTGACGTGACACTCCTCTAGTCAAAACTGAAATATGCAGCTGTTTAATCATTTTCTCTGTTAGTTATCTTGTCTTTGTTGTTCAGTTAGTTGAAGTAACGTGTCTGTGTTGTGTTCAAGGCTAATTTTAAACAGTGTGCCCCTCTACTGATTTTGATTTACAATCTGTCTTTTCATTGTGTGTTCAGCTACCATCTTGTTGTGATGTTGAGTAATTTATAAAGAGATTAAAATGACAGATTTTATAGAAATGTCTACATGCTATAATTCACCTAAATAAGTCAGTCTAACAAAGCAAATTGGTGATGATGATCATTCCTTTTTATTCATGCAGTGGCTAATTACATTCACAATTAAGCAAAACCTTGACTCGTCCATTGGGCTTCGCCCTGTACAACTCGTCCTTGTCAATCAAAACGGACTTAAACACCGAAACGTTGAATCACTGAATCCTTTTGTGATGATGATCATTCCCAAATCCTTCCTCCCAAACTCCCCAAATCTCTTCCAATCTTAATTCTTTTTTATTCCTTCAAATCATGAAACACTGCAACGTAAACACCGTAACGCATCTACTTTCATTTTGTTTTTTCTCCTATTTCTATTTCTATTTTTTTTAAATGTTATTTAATTAAATTAATAATTCAATAATTATTTAATTTTTATTTAATTATCTTATACACAAATGGCAGATACATATACCTCACTTTACTAATCCACGTGGTAGGCGCTGATGTATCAAAGTCACTACCACATCAGCAATTAACAAATCAAGTTAATGGTGAGGACTAATGACGGAAAAAAAAAAAGAGACTAAAAAGTGCTCTAAAAATTTATGAGGGACTAAAACAAAATTCACTATATTTCAAAGAGCTAAAAACATATTGAAGTCTTTAATTTTTAGTTTATTTTTATTTTTTAAATTAAACTCTTATTTTGAATATCCAATCCAAAATTTAAATTTATAATATTATAAATAAAGTTTGTTTGATATTACAATTTAGTTATATTTCAATCAATCACTTTGATAAACCTCATTAATTAAAATTTTTATAATTTTTTAACTGAAAAAATATTAATTGTTAAAAATAAATTTCTATTTTTTCTTAACTTTATATGATTTGTATTTTTAATGTAACATACACTGTTTTTAAAAAATATTTAGTACAGTGAAATAATTTGTTTTTTAGGTCAAATTGCTTTTATTGAAAGAGTTAAAATGTAATAATGAGTTTATTTAAATATTTTTGTGAGATATTAATAAATTATAATATTATTAAAAATAATTAATATTTATGTAATTTTAATTTTTTATATTTCATTTTAATTTTGGTTTAATATATTTATTTGTTTATGTAAATATGTTAGTTTATATAAATAGCTAGGAACAAAAAAAATGTTATATAGATAAATACATAGCTCACGTTGTTAGCCATGAGCGGGAAAAAATTTTCTTAGAAGGAGATGACACTTGTTGGTGGAGGGAGCCTTTATTAGATAGTAATAGAAGTAAAAGATAATAGATAGTAAATAGATTATAAATAGTAATAGATAATAGATATATTTCGCCTATGTTAGAGATAATGGTGTTACGTAACGAAGATGATCTGACATCTGAGTACTAAAACTCACTATTTCGGTAGTGTTATTTAATTAACTTTTATTAAAATAAAAGATTCCTTAATGCATGGTATTCTTGTTGTGGAAAACAAAATTGGTTAAAAACTTAAAATCATGATAGTATATTTTTCAACAGAATATAATTCTTATATTGCACTAAATCCTCGTCGAAGCTAATTCAACTCCCGTTCCTTCCAATATCACTTCCAGGTTCTCCCGATTTTACGCCAATTAATGGTTTCTTCGATGAGAAAGTAGGGTTTATGAATTGCAATGTGAATGTTTGTTTGCTGGAAACTGTGACAGTGATCAACAGAAGATGCAGTCGTGTCGTGAGAAGATATCCAAATGGCAGAGTCAAGTTTCTAAGAGATTGAAGAGTCTCGCTAGACGAGCAGGTAGCTCATCTGTCAATCAGGTATCGATGCAGTTGGTGTTTAGATTCTCCAAACAGAAGGTGTTGTTTGCACAGTGATTAATTTTTTGCTTTGTGGTTCTAGAATTTAACACTGACAGTGCAAAGTGTCATTGTAAGGAATACATTAACTGTTAGCACTGTATTACCTCGTTTCATGATGTTTTATACATTTTTTTTTTCAAAACCATTGATGTTTTATAATTGAGTAATTTATACTTTATGAAGTTTTGTCAAATTTCTTTTAATATCCTTCTATTTTTTTATCCCTACACTAATATTTTAATTTTTTGAAATACATTGTGTTGTTGACACTCCCTATGTTTTGCAGTGACACCCTCTGTTACCCAATAAACGTTACATTGTGTACCTGTATAAGAAGAGTTGCTGTAAATATTAAAAAAGTAGAGTTATATGCAATTTTAAGAAACCTCAAAGTGTTTAGTGTAATTTGCTCTTTATAAATTCAAAATCTTATTAATTATTTTTTTCAACTTACACCCTTACACCCCTATCTAACAATTGTTACAATAGTAATTTATCACAAGTAACGAGATATTAAATAAGGGTATTTTAATTCAAATACAACAATCTTTTACATACGTTAAGTGCTTCTTAATCTATGTGTATTACTCTTAAACATTAATAGATATGGAATGGAGGTAGTATTTTGTATCATAAATGAGGGGTTTCAGATTAGACTTTCGTGTAGCCGGTAATACTTGTATTTTTAGGAAGTAATTATATTGGCTAATCTCGGGCTTCAGAGCATTTGGACTTTTCAGCAAGCCTGTTAAATTACAATCATCGAATGTTCTTACTGTATATTGGCCATAGGGTACTAATTTTATGATAATAATGAACCTTCAATGTTTCTTTTCTTTTTCCTCAAAAATGTTTGCAGAGCACCTCAAACATTGCACAAACTGCTGCAGTTCCGATTAAGCCATCGAGTACTAGAAAAATGAGTTACAAAAGCTCCCTCAAAGAACAGATCAGGTGAATAAAGTTGGAAGCCCGAAAACTAGTCAAGAGTCTGGTGCAAATTATGATGCCAAACTGGTTGAAATGATTAACGCTACCATAGTGGATAGAAGTCCTTCTGTTAAATGGGAAGATGTTGGTAAGAATCTATGCACGTTTGCTTCCTTGTTTTATATATTATCATTTCTTTGATTAGTAGTGTGGAAATGCAGCTGGGCTTGAAAAGGCAAAGCAAACTTTAATGGAGATGATTATTTTGCCAACTAAGAGAAGAGACTTGTTTACGGGTCTTCGACGGCCAGCCAGAGGTAATGCCTTAGGACCTCATTGCATTTGGTTATATTGGATCATGGTGAAAATTGTAGAATGAAAGTGCCTACTATTGAAATTGCTGAACATTTTTTGTTCTAGGTTTGCTTCTCTTTGGTCCACCTGATAATGGAAAAACCATGCTTGCCACAGCAGTGGCTTCAGAATCACAAGCAACATTTTTTAATGTCACAGCAGCTTCCTTGACATCAAAATGGGTATGTCTCTATCTAGGTATCAGTTGGAATTATAGGGTTTTAGGTATAGATGGAGGAAAAGGAAATAAAAGAGACTTAATACGCGTAGATTTGATGCTATACTTGATTTGATATGATGTGGTGATGTGTTACAAAACCCTTATTTAAACTAATGCTAGGTATAATCCTAAATATATAAGGAAACAAATCATGAAACATTAGAAAATATGGAAGTTCATCCTAATAGGTAATCCAAGATATTCTAAAATAGAATCAAGATATTATTGGATATTTTTCATATGTTCCAACAGTATCCTTGTTTAACTCTCATTTATTTCTTATGTTAATATGTTTAAGTAATTTTTAGGACTTTAGAAGTTTCACCATGATTAACTTGTGCTCAATAGGTGGGTGAAGGTGAAAAGCTTGTCCGTACACTATTCAAGGCAGCTGTATCCAGACAGCCATCTGTAATTTTCGTTGATGAGGTATTTCTCTCGTGTATAGATAGAGAAATTGTTCTCCCCGACTCCGCCCCTACTAAATATGACTAGAAAAACTATCATGGAAGAATATGTTTAGGGAAAATTTTTAGCTTGCTTTTGAAGCAATGAACCACTTCAGAATCAATCTTCCAGAGCTTTGTTTGATAACTATTTGAACATGTCCAGCTGGTCTCTGCATTTCAATTATTTTTGTTTGAAACTTGGTTCGGAGCACAACATTAATTGATTTTTGTTAAGAGAAAGAAAACAAGAGACATGCGATGAATTCTGTGAATAGGTGTCATAAATACATAGATTACAGTTATCCTAATTATCTTCACTACATAATAATAATAATAATAATAATAATATATCCACACACCCTATTTACATTAATTCTAACAATTTTCATTGGACTATTATTCTTAAGAGCGTAGAGTGCATGCTTTAAAATGATGTGGCTAAGGATCCCTTTTGATAAAAGTTGTCTCTGTTATTTTTATCTTCGAATTGAATTAGGTTAATGACTTGAAATATATATTAAAATTGATGATGCACATAAGCAATGCCGGTGTCTGTTTTTAGTGACACAAAGATTATTTCTTCAACATTAGTCTGCATTGGTTTGTAGCACTCTCGGGGTGACCAGCATTATCATTGGTTGTCCCAAATTCTAACCCTTATGATGGCTACTGTGTAAAGTTATGCTATGTCGTTGTGTTTAACTAATAGTTTTGTTCCCCTGAAGCCATACTCGTTAAATAGGCGAATATATCAAGCAGAAAGAAAAGGTTGTATTCTTTGCATCTAAATGTTTTCTCCACTTCAAACAATATTAATTTCTTTTCTTAACTGATAACAGATTGATAGTATAATGTCAACAAGGTTCGCAAATGAGCATGAGACCAGCAGACGATTAAAATCCGAATTTCTTATCCACTTTGATGGGGTGACCTCCAATCCTGATGATATTGTGATTGTAATTGGTAAGCATTACATCTGAAGATACATCATTCTGTTTCTAAAAATGAGCATGATTTAGATTCTAACAGAATAACATGAACATGCCTACCATTGCAGGGTTCTGGTTTAGTTTTTTTTGTAATAGTTGCAGTTACTGGTCTTAGTTCCCCTTTTGCAAATGACATTTAATAGTTAAGATGTACTTTTAGGGAATGTTCGAATTTGAGAAATTCATGGAAACATTATAGAGTAAACCCTCAATTTAGTCCCCCAAAAGTTATATGCATCATCACCCAAGTCCTCTAAATTTTTTTTTTGCCATATTAGTCACTCAAAGATTTAAGGCGTCATTGTATTAATCCTCTACAGATTGTTACCATAGTAGTCCCTCAAATTTAATTTAGAGTTAAATGTTTTTAGTCAATGTAAAATGAGCAAATTTTTGCTTTGGTCCCTGTAAAAGATTTTTTTTTATTTTCATCCCTTTAAAATCTAAAATCAATACTTTTAGTCTTGACCGTTATGAGATCGGCTAACTACTTATGTGTCTAATGAAAGGTAATGTTGTCATCCCAAGTGACACCTAATAATGCTAATGCAGTGTCATGCCAACATGTGATACCTACAATTTTTTTGAGCTCTAAAATAAATGTTATTTATCTGTCCTAAAATGAATGCTAGGGATTAAAAAAAATGATTTCAAATTTTGGAAGGATGAAAAAAAAAAAAAAAAAAACTAAAACTAAAATTCACTCATTTTACATGGACCAAGAACATATTTAACCTTTTATTTTATAATCAAATTAGTTCCTCAACAATCTAAAATGGAGAATTGAAGTGGTGACAAAAAGAATCTAGAAGGAACTAATGTGATGACAAAATCTTTAGAGGACTAGAGTGGTAACAAAGGAATCTTTAAAGGATTAATGTTGCGACCAAAATTTTTTGAGGACTTACGTGATGATGCCTGTGCAATTAATTTAGAGGACTAAATTGAGGGTTTAGTTGAACATTGTAGCTTGACTTTTCTGAAAACTCGTTTATGATTGTAATGTAATTTTGTTCGGGAACATGTATAGTGCAATTATAATTGGAACATCATGGGGCCATTACACAATTATGAGATTTTCCTCTCTTTTAAAGTTTAAATTCAGCTGTATCTCACATTTTGTGGTATGTTAAGAACAATATTAATTCCTTTGCTTGCTGGCTTGCATTGTAATCTGTCCTCCTAAAAACGTGGCATCTGTATGTGACGGATGTAAGACTGAATTTAGCTATAGTAGATGTAGAATTGCTTGCTTTATCTTTTTTTTTTTAATTTATTTCACAATATTATGTGAGTTTGAATATCGTTAAGTGAGTGCCTGATCATGTGCCTATAAGTCTTAGTCCTACTAAACTCATAAATTTCCATTTCCTTCTTAATATAGGTGCAACAAATAAGCCACAAGAATTGGATGATGCTTTTCTTGGGAGAGTGGTAAGAATTTCTTTAATGTCCTATACTGGAAGCGTAGAAAATATAATTCCAGAATGGCATGTTTATCACTATACATATATGTATATATATTGTCCAATGACTATTATATGCCTTGTAATAGGTTAGGTTGTTATACCTTAAGTAATGGATAAATAATGTATTCTATCATACTGTCTTGAATAGTGGTTTTAAAATGGTCATATGAAAGAGAAACCTTTTCGTTGATACTTGATAATATTATGTTGCATTACTTGCATATATTCCTTTGTTAATTGTAACATTTCTGTATTTAGTATACCATAAACTTCGATTCTAGTAATCAGTATTCTCTTCTATGTACCTTGACAAACATTGCTTAGACTCCTAGCAATTGTTTTACATGGAGTTTCTATTTGCATGGCAATATGGCATTCATATACTTCTTTCCCCCCGACTTATGTTCTCTGCTACGATTCCTCATACAACTTTTCTGAAATGTTGTGTGTAAAAACCGATTAGTCTTCAATTTAAAAAAAGAAAAAGAATCATTACAACACTTTGAAGTATATTTTTCAAGAGACATGCCATTGTGCCCATTGAAATCTCTGCATGATTGTATGCCATGGATGGTGGTTATAATGATATTTGAACCACACGCTGCTTCTCTACTTACTCTATTCTTGGGTTTGCTGTGAAATCTTTATTAGGTAAAGAGAATATACGTACCTTCACAACATGAAAATGCTCGGAAGCTTCTGCTAAAACAAAAACTCAAGGATCAAGCATTCTCCTTACCTAGTAAGAAAGTGCTCATATTTTATGCTTTGTGATACTTCTTTTGATTTGTGTACTCTGTGGTACTACAGAGTGTATTTCCTTGCTATTTATTCTTCTAGGGTATTCTGGTTTTATGGGGGCTGGCTTGTACCTTCTTTATTTATTCTGCTTGCGTGTGAAACTGCCAAATTTGGACAACTTAGTTTACTTGTTATTGTTTGCCAAATTAATTGTAAGAGTTTGTATTTTCTGTTGTATGCTTTAAAATTTTGTCATTTACATCTTTCATAAAAGAAAGCTCAAGATTATTATTATTATTATTAGGCTTAATTGTACTTTTTGTCTTTAAAGTTTTATAATTTCACAAATTTTGCCTCTTAATTACAAAATATTGCAAATTTTGCCCTCAAGTAAAAAACCATCACAATTAAAGAAAAAATCGCCACAAAATTATCTTAATTATGACAATTTAAAGGAAAATTGCCACAAAATGTTTTAATTGTGATCGTTTTTTTATGTTAGGACAAAATTTGCAATATTTTGTAAATTGGGAGGCAAAATTTGCAAAAAAAAAAATTGGAATGGCAAAATTCACGAAATTATAAAATTTTGGGGACAAAAAGTATAATTAAGCCTTACTATCATTTGCACTGCTCTGCTTTTAACTGAAAACTTTGGACTTATATGTTGCAGGTGGAGATCTAGAGAGGCTTGTCAAAGAGACAGAAGGTTATATTTGTAGCTAAAATACACATTTTTTAAATAAGATTAATAGTTTGACTCATGATGAGAAAGAAATTAGAACGTTGTTGAGATATTCTTTTCTTTTCTTTCTTTCTTTGTTTTCTTTTTTAAATATGACCATAATGTTTGTTATTCTTGATTTGCAGGATATTCTGGTAGTGATCTGCAAGCCTTGTGTGAAGAAGCTGCAATGATGCCAATTAGAGAGTTGGGTGCTGACATTCTTACTGTTGAGGCTAGTCACGCATGCTATTTGAAATTACTGTGTCTTTAGATGTGGATTAGTATAATATTGTAAATGAAAACCTTCCTTGTATTGTTAAAGTTAACTATTTTCAGTTTTACCACGTAAGAGGACTGAGGTACGACGATTTTGAGAAGGCAATGGCTATCATCAGCCCAAGCTTAAACAAAAGTAAGTGGGAAGAGCTTGAGCGCTGGAATGAGAAATTTGGCTCTAATTGAAGTCATATTCTGATGCATGCATATGCATGAAATTCGGGAAGAAAAAAACTGTGTAAATAATTGAAATTAGACAAGACAAAGACATCAAGGTTAGTGGGTAAAATAATGAATCAGGGTGCTGCTTATTTTGTAAATGGCTATCCTGATATCCTAATCCAGCCGCTAGCCTAGAGGCCATTGTTTTAGGAACCTTCAAATGGCTGCCATTCTTTATTTTGACTTTTATTCTTTTGTTTGGAAGGGGAAAAGGAAGAAAGCGGGAAATATTGAAAAGGAATTTTTTATACATGGCAGTGTATGAATTTTGAAGCTTTTAAAACAAAGTGTAGTGATTCTTTCCTTTTTCTTTTTTTCGTTTTTATCAATTATATGTAGTGATTGTTCGAGACTTTTTTCTTTTTTTATCAGCAAAGAATCATATATTAGATAGGGGGTACAAAGGGCAGCCCAACCCTTATACAAAGTTTATACTCGTTACAAGCCTTTCATACATATCACAAGGTTACTTTACCATTCATATAAAGAATAAGAAAAAGCTTTCACTTTTACATTTAACCATGACCAAGATCTAAACTTTATTAGGTCCAACACGTGTTCTCCATTTGCAACCTCACCTTTGAAGATTATATTATTTCTATGCAGCCATATTGTCCACATCGAGGCAAACCACACCACCCACCAAGCCTACCTTCTTTTTTTTTTTTTTCCTTTAAGACCATAGGTATGTTGTATGAAATGATTCCTACCATCCTTAGGCATCACCACATGAAACCCTAGCCTATCACAACACATTTTCCGCATTGATGATGAGAAGGAACATGAAAACATGAGATGACTTGTAGTGTCCTCTTCTTGGCAGCAAAAAGGGCATGAAGGATCTCTGTTATCCATCACAATATTTCTTCTTGTTAGATTTACTTTGGTTTGTATTTTATCAAGTAACATCCTCCATACAAAGACTGATACACTTAAGGGTACACGTATTCCCTAGAAACACCTATCAAATGACTTCTCTATTGGAACCCCTGTTCATGTAACAAAATGTACGCAACTTTCAATGAGTATTCATTTGCATTGTCCACCTTCCAAATCTACTGGTTTGTGTTTTTCTTCTTCATCTCTACTACATTTGTTTCCTGCATAAAGGTTTCCACTAAGGGTTTGTCCCACTTAAACCTATTTCTCCTCCATCTTAAGTTTCATTCCCAATTCTCCCTAGCCAATTCCCTATCTCTCTTATTTTGCAGTCTTGTTGTATCAAGATCCCATATAGTCTACTATATTTTGAACTTAGTTTTGTGCTCCTACCTAAACTTCGTCCCAAAATATCATTATTCTCCTATCCCTTATTTTCCATGCTATAGTCTTCTCAAACCAACTCTCTTGATCATTATACCCACATACCCTCCCAAAGTCTCTCCACCACACTGACCCTCTCCTAAAAGTTCCCTCTACTACTCTACCATTTATTTCCTCATATTTTGCTTTTAAGACCCTACATCATAGACTATCATGCTCCTTTAGCATCCTCCACCTCTATTTTCCCAATAAATCCCTATTGAAGTTTTCTAAATTTTTAATACCTAGGCGCCTCACTTGCTTCAAACAACAAACTTTGTTTTAACTCACCCACACTACTATTTTTCCCACTTCCTCCCTCCCCACAGAAAATTCCTTTAAATGCACTTAATCTTGTGAGCAACACTTTTGGGTATTTTGAAGAAAGATAGATAGAGCAATGCGAGAAAGGATAGTATCGAATTTCGTCCACCGAATAAGAGGTATCTATGTTTCCATAAAGACAACTTTCCTCTTAACTTTTGCACTATCAGTTCCCAAGTCCTTTCCCTTCTTGGGTTCACTCCAACTGGTATACCTAAGTATGCGAAAGGAATAGTCATTAACTTGCTATTTAACAGAGCAACAAGCCTCTATATCAAACTGTCTTTAATTGCCACACCTACAATCTTGCTCTTATAAAAGTTGATTTTCAAACCAAAAGTTAATTCAAAGCATCTCAGCATGCTCTTCATAGTCACCACATTTTGCACTAACCTTTTACCAAAGAACAAAGTATCATTTGCGAATTGTAGCAATTAAATCTCCATCCCCTCCATTTCTAGTTTAAAGCCTGAGAATAAGTTATTACTTAATGCTTTCCTCATTATCAGTAAAAAAGGAAGAGGGCAATGGGATCCTCTTGTCTTAGACCATTTTGAACCTTAAATTCATCCGTTAGGATCCCACTCACCAAGACTGACACTAATGCAAATTCTAGGTAGTTTTTCATCCAACTCACCCATTTACTATAGAAGCTCATGCGACTCAACATATAATAAAGGAATTCCTAGCATACTGAGTCATATGCTTTCTCGTAGTCTACTTTGAATATCAAACAAGGCTTTTTCTTTAATTTAGCCTTATCAACTACTTCATTCGCAATTAGGACACAATCCAACATATTCTACTCCCCCACCAATGTGATGGATTTATTATAAACATAGTTTTTGGGAGCATATTAGACATAATTTATGATGATGAGTCTATCTTATACTTCATTAGTATTTGTCTATTTCTTATATCTTGGGCTATTATTTTTCTCATACATGGTTTAATTTAATCGTTGAACATAACATTTTTTTCTATCAATTTTCACAAAGAATCTTACAAAATTTAAGCTTAACAATAAAATCAAGAATTGTATTAAGTTGAAACTGCATAGTATTGAGGATTTCTCCATAGGAAAAAGAACAATGTACACCCAAAAATTATATACTTGGTGTCTGTCTAGATACATGATTAACTACGTGTATAAACATGGTTAACTTTGTCTCACAAGTGGGTAAGATAAATGAACGTGATTAAATATAATTATCAATATGTGATTAATAGTGTCATGAGGTTATTGAAATATCTAATAGTGGTTAACTTTGTCTCATAAGTGATTGCCACGGTCAAGCTTCAAGCAGCACAGTTGTGCACCCTTCAAGAATGCTCGTGCTAGTTAGCACATGTGCTTTACGATGCGAAGTCCCCAAAATTAATCATGGCCGTGCTTAGGTCACCATGGGCATGCTTCCCTAAGTAAGGTGTGATCCTTCAATGCATGTGTGTGTTGAAACCCAAAGCGAAGGTCTTGATCTAAAGCATGGTCATGCTTACCTCTACACGGTCGTGCAATGCTTCTTAAGCTCCTCCTAGACTTTAGCACATGTGCATGACTGTGCTTTAAGTAGCAAACGTGCTCATCAAGCTAAAACTTGAGCTCAATTTGTTTGATGCGAATTTTCTCAAAAATCTCCTTTTTTTCACAATTTCTCCATCATCCTTGACCCTATATAAAATAAAGGGAATAAAAGTGAGTTTAAGCACAATTATTGCAGAAAATGGTACAAATTGCTCCCTAAAATTCACTTATTGTCATGCATATTAAAGGTTTATCAATAGTGTCATAAGGTTATTGACCGTCACACGTGGTTAACTACATGTGTAAATATGGTTAACTTTGTTTTGCAAGTGATTAAGAGTAAATGAACATGATTGTATACAATTATTGACATATGGTTGATAGTATTATGAGGTTATTAAAATGTCTAATAGTGGCTAACTTTGCCTCACAAGTGGTTAACAGTATCATGGGGTTATTGACTATTACACATGGTTAACTACAAGTGTAAATATGGTTAACTTTGCTTCACAAGTTTTTTTTTGAAACCTTGCTTCATTAGTAGTTAAGAGTAAATGAACATGATTATATTCAATTATCAATGTGGTTAATAATTTCATGAGATTATTGAAATCTAATCATGGTTAACTTTGTCTAATAATGTCTAAAAATTAAGAATATCTCTCTTAAATCTCCATTGTAGCCTTCTTCTTCTCTAAAATCTTCATTGTTGTCATCATAACTGAATCAATTAAGGCATTTCATCAAATAGTGCAAGTCCAACCCTTCCATTCTCACGAATCCTTCATTCTCCTTCTTTCAGGACTACCTTGAAAGGTAAATAAATTTAATCTAATCCGCTCTCGAAGGCAAACCCAAAAGCAACAAGAAGCAATGAACCTTGACCCTTTCTCATGGGAGATGGCTAGTCATGGTGGTTTGAGTGCAATGGTGATGAGATGATTGCAATTTAAGGGGGGTTATCAACTATGTGATAGAGCTGAGTCTTGTATTCATGAGCAAAGATGAATGGTGACTTGGGACAACTGTGAAAATTAGATTATTTTAATAATCGATTATAATCAAAATTAGTTTTTTTTTCGGTAAGTTTGCTGAAAAGTGATTATAATCAAAATCAAATAATTATTTTTGTTTGTATGCAAAGAAAAAATTAGCTTTTACATAATAAATTACAAAAAAGGATGTATAGTTATTTATTTGTATTAATAATGGACAGGCAAGGATGAATTTACATTATGGATTGTGGGGGCAGCTACACCCACTAAGTTTTGATTTTGTTTTATAATAACATCTGTGTGTGTGTGTGTGTATGCCTTCACCCCCATTGTATAATAATAATATTATTATTATCTCTTTCCAACAAAATCTAAATATTGCCCCCACGCGGTCTCACTCCCACCCCCAAAAATATAATATTTTAAAAGTTGTTATTCTTAAAACTTGTAAGATAAGTTTCTAATTTTCACTCAAAAAACAAGTTGAAGTGAAATAGTTGAGAAAGATGACATAAATTTAAAGCAAAAGGCTGAAGCATGTGCTTTGTTGAATTTTATGCAATCTTTTGAATTTGTTTTCATCTTGCACTTGATGAAAAATATTTTAGGGATTACTCGTGAGTTATCTCGAGCATTGTAAAGAAGTGATCAAGATATTGTAAATGCTATGAAATTAGCTACAATGTCCAAACAAAGGTTACAAGTTATAAGGGATAATGGTTGGCATTCTTTACTTAATGATGTTTCATCATTTTGTGAAAAGCATAATATTGTCATTCCAAATATGAATGACACCTTTCAATCACAAGGAAGGTCAAGGCGTAAAATGGAGAAAGTTTCAAATCTACATCATTTTCAAGCTAAATTATTCTATCAAGTGATCGATCGATAACTTCAAGAGTTGAATAATCATTTTATAGAAGTGAATATTGAGTTGCTTCTTTGTGTAGCATGCTTAAATCCAAGAGATTCATTTTTTTTTGCATTTAATAAGGAAAAGTTGATTCGTTTTGCTCAATTTCATCCTCCAAAATTTTCTCCTGTTGAACTTTTGGCACTGGATAGTCAGCTTGAAAATTATTTCATAGATGTATGTTCTAACAGTGCATTTTCAAAATTAAGGGATTAGTGACTTTCTATAAATCTTGTGGAGACTAAAAAACATGTATATCCATTGGTGTATTTACTTTTAGAGTTAGCTTTGATACTACCAATGGCAAGTGCATCAGTTGAAAGAGCTTTCTCTACTATGAATATCATCAAGAATCAAATGTGAAATTGTATGGGAGACGAATGGTTGAATGATTGTTTAGTTACTTATATAAAGAGGGAGATTTTTGACAGTATTGAAAATGAGAAAATCATCCAATGTTTTCATAATATGAAAATTCGTAGAGAACAATTGTGATGGATCTTTGTACTTTCAAAAATGTTATGTTATATGTTTAATGCTATAAATTTATGTATATGTATATTGCCCACACTACTTAAAGTTTTTGGATCCGTCATTGTGGACAGGGTAATTTAGGGATAATACAATTTTAGAGGGCGGAAAAAGCTTTCCAAAATAATCAAACAGCTCAAGTTGATGGATGTGGAAAAACAGCATTTTTTAATAAAAAAAAAAGCTTTTTATAAATTTTAGCTGTTGTACCAAACATATAGCTTATTTTTCAAACAACTTTTTTTCTTTCTAAAACAACTGAAATGGGAAAAAATAAGTTGTCCCAAACATGCTCTAAGTCGAGGTCATGGGTGCAGCAACAAAGTAAAATATGGAAACAATCTTCTACAAATATTTTCTCACATCGTAAGAATGGTCAACCGATGAGACCATTTCAGTGATTCTAGTTTTGGAGTCTTTACCTAGAGGGAGGTGGTGCGTCGACCAACAATTAGGTTGTGAGGATACTGGTGGGTTGGATTCCATAACAACTTTGAGGGCTAACCAATAGAGGCCGTTGAAGTTGAGAGAGGTGGTTAGAAGAGTAATAGATGCTTTTTTAAAACTAAAAACCATAATCACAAATCTTTTTTGAAAATTGATGTAAAAGTGTTTGAAATTGAGTTAAAAATTATTTTAACTTTATTTTAGTCAAGCATATTTTGTTTTGAAACCTGTATTTAAAAACAAAACAAAAAATTAAAAACTTGCAACAACCCAAATGGATCTCAACTGAATGAACTTTTAGAAGAAAAAAAAGATTTCTCGTATCTTTTTCTCTTTCCCCACTCCCCACTCTCTAACTCTTTCTCTCCCCACTCTCCCCTTACTCTCTTTGCTCTCTTACTCTATCCTCTCTCTATCTCTTTCATCTCTCCTTTCTCATTCTCCATATTTTATTTTTTAACTTCTTACCAAAACATCCCCTAAATACGATATAAACCAAATGAAGCTTATCCACGAAAAAGGGAGAGGGGACTGTCTAATATCTATGCACACGGTTAAGCCTCAATAAGGCCAGAGACACACATGGCACATTATGATTGAGTCAAGTGTGAAACAGCTTCTCGTTTTGTATTCATGCCAATTGTGTTACTTTGTTGCCTGACAATATCTTCTAGCACAACCACCCCCAATCTAAATTGAGCCCATGTGCTCTAGAATATGCTTTTCACCTCTTTTTTATTTGTTTCGCATTCCAAAAGTGATAAAAGAAATTATGTGAAACTTTCTTTTCTTGTTTAATTCTTTATGTATAACCATTGTCAAAATTACCAATAGAAACTGTATAAGAGTATAGCTGTATAGGTGGAGATGATGGAAATCAATAAATATTTAAAAGAGTATACATATTTAATTATTATCAAGTGTTGCAGATGTTGAATAATATTTTATGTGTAATTATTTGCTTTAATAATTTTGTAAATGATAATGAATTTATTATTCAAACGATTGTTAGTTATTTAATGTTAATTTTTGCATTGAATGTTGGGGTTTCTATATTTCCTTAAAAATGTATTTCTTTGGAAAAAAACTGTACCTTGTAAAAAATAAAATAATCAGAAGTAAATTATTCTATCTCTTAGCCATGCACGTAGAAATTATTGGAAAGAAATTTCACAAATTTATGAATTATTTGTAATTAAAATTTCATAAAAAATGCGTCAACATCTATTTTCTATTAACAACAAAAAAAGTAATTAGTAAACGAATGAAGGAATTGAAAAATAAATAAAGTGTGAACATGAAATTGTCTATAAAGAAAATTTTAAATAAAATACTAGAAACATTAATATCATTGAATGAAAAATTGATTATTTATTTATCCTGCCATATTCATTCGCAAGAATCGCAACATTAATAATCTAGATTGTTATAAAATAAAATTGGTAAGATATATGAATGAGTGAAGAACCTTCGGTTCAACACCAAGGCAACAGCCATATACATGTCATGGCAGCTGCAAATTAATATGGTGGTTTCGCATATATGTGGTATGTGTGGTTCACAACCACAGATATTAATAGGAACAGTCATGCATCTAATAAACATATTATATATAGATATATATATATATATATATATATATATATATATATAATCAACGAGTAAAATATTTAACGGTATTGTTTAATTTTATTATATATTGTATTTAATAAACATATATATAGCATTATTTATATATAAAACATATGTTTATAAACTTAATTTACTCCAAATAATAGTGAAAATTAATAAAAAATTATTATATATTTTAAATATTAAATTTTTAATAATTATTTTTTTAGTAATAATCTTTTCAATAAATTTTATTAGTATTGACAATATACGTCTACTAAATATATTATAATTCATTAATATAATATTTAATAATTCATTTACGTTAACTATATATTATATTTAATAAATATAGTAAATAGATGTGCAGTCATTTTCACTTTTATAGATAGAGAGAGAGAGAGAGAGAGAATGTAGATATAGATATTGGGCCATGCTCTCATTATGATATCCAACTTGATTTCAAAGCAGTGTCCCTTCCACGTGTATTTACTATTATGGATTGGATTTAGGCCTACTTCATGCTGTACTGTTGTTAAGCTTGAATATATTTATAAAAGGTACTAAGGTTAGAAGAATACACATTGAAATGGCACAAATTTTAGCCTATAGCTCTAACATCATTGTAAAAGTTCGCATTTATTACATATAGTCTTTGTGTGGAATTTTTACTAATTAGAGCGTCAAAATACTTTTGCCAGTACTCCACAATTGCTCATGCAGTCTGGTTCCAAGAAGTTTGGATGGATCAAAAATACACTATTAATTTGGTGAAGGCCCTATTCTTTATATCATCACTCCAGTCAAGCCTTTTGCTAGTTCAAATTAAACGTCACAAAGAGTTTGGACTCATAATCTCACTTATTTCAAACAAATCATTTACGGTGTAATTATGGTCTTGTTTAGAAAATTCTCTATATACATTTATAGGAAAAAAAATAAAAAAGTTTCTCCTATAAACTAAAATTAGCTTATAAATAAATTAAAATAAATTTTTAAAAGAACTAAAATTAGCTTATGTATAAGCTTCACTTATAACCTTGTTAAAACTATAGGAGTGTTATTCCCCTTGTTAGCAAATTTTAATATTTATTTATTTATTTATCAACTTTATGAGCAAGCAAAATCACATATTTTTGCACACAGTTCAAAGGTAGCATTTACGGAAATTTTCTTCTGTAACATTGTCAAGTAACTAACAAAAGATGACAACTGTCATATTTCATTTTCTCTTGAAACAAGCAAAGGAAGGAAAACTTTTGTGAAGCCAAAGGAGCTTAATTAGTATATCATGCACGGTGTCATTGGGATATATAAGAAAACTAACCAAAGTATCAGGTAATAGTGGGTGATGGTTATGTTGGGGACATGTGGTAAAGTTTTGCTAGGCTGCTACATCATGCACTAGGTCAATCGTCAACATGCTCCCCTCTACTATTTCACAATTTTATCACTTTTTATAGCATTTTTTGGTCCCATCTCTTTTAACATTACAAGCACTAAAGTTGGCATCATTAGCTATCTCTTGCCAGCCATGCGAGTCAACATTTCTACACACACACACACACACACATATATATATATAATCATTTTGTTAAAGATTTAGAGATAAATTTAATTATGTGTGGATGTTTTAAACAATATACGTAAATGTATATCAACATAACAATAATATAACTATATAAGTTTTAAAAATTACATATAAAGATTGGAAACTGGAAAGGCGTGTAGTTCCTAGTAAGGGTATTGCTAACTTACCCTTTCACTTTATTTTCTCTGTATACATAAAAGATTTTTGCTTTTTTGGTTATTTGGGATCAGATTTTGCGTGTAAGTTACCTCCAAACACTTTTTATCATGGCATCTTTCATAATTTGTCTACTTTTTCTTTTTACGATATTTGTTTAGGATCTTTGAGAAAATTAATAATCCTTTTAGGCCGTGCTAATGATTATGATTAACAATATTTAATTTAATATGCTAATAAGGTCTGACAGCGCGTACATATCCTTGTTGTAAAAAAAAGAGTTTATTTTATTAATTAAATAACTCGAGGGAGATTGTTTATTTTTTAATTTTTAATTTACGCTTTAAATTTTATTTAAATTATAAAGTACTCCTATAATGTATGAAACACTTGTTGGTGAAAGTATGAAGTTAAAATAACTTAATTACCGAGCGCGTGAATCAACTGGCATGGATTGTTTAAGTTTAACCAGTAATTTCAAATTTAAGTACTGAGTTACGTTAAATATTTAGAAGAAGAACTTTGTTGTTTATAATGATCTTACTCAACTCAAACAAAAGTGTCTCTAGTAGAAGATACATGTAGTCTATATAAAGAAAAAAGTTGAAATAGGTTATAAGAACACCAAGTGAGTGAATCAATTAGCATAGGGTTGTTTTCACTTAATTAGTGGTCTTGAGTTTGAATGTTGAGTATGTAATTGTATTAAATATTCGAAAGAATAGTTTTGTCACACCATAAAAGTCTTTACTTAATTTGAACTGAATTATCTCCAATTAAAGATATGTATGGTTTTAAATAATAATAATAACAAAAAAACTTATAAGTATGATCTCATCATAACACAATTTTATTTTCAGAAAAAAAGTATATCATTTTGGTTGCGTCCTTTGGCAGTTGAGCCTAACCTTCTATCTTTAATGAGAGAATTGGATACATTACATTACTTCCATCTACTTACATCCGTCGCTTAATATGGTCGGATAATAAACATTAAAAAAGTTATTAAATAGCGTTGAGTATAAATAAATAAAAATAGTTATTGTTACAGGTGGATTTAAACTTATAGATATTACCAAGCCCGAACTCATAATCTTCGCGCATGCTGTGCGACAACACTCGCGTTTTATGCTATTTCCAGGATCGAACCTGCATGTTATCTTATAGGATTTAACGGGGCTAACCCTGGTTCCACCAAGCCCGTTAAATCCTATAAGATAACATGCGGGTTCGATCCTGAGAAGGACATAAAACGCGAGCGTTGCCGAACGGCATGTGTGAAGATCATGAGTTCAGGCCCGGTAACACCTATAAGATCAAATCCACCCGTAACAAAACACTCATAACAGTTATATTAGCTAATATTTTATTATTTACTAAATTATTTAAAATGTTATGTTTACTCTATTTTTTCTTTATTGATGATGAGGATAAAATTAAAGACAGACAATTAATATTTTATTAATGTTTTAAGAAGAAAAAAGTACCGATGAAGAATGGAGGAGTATTGGAATTATCACATTGACTATGGACGAGTTGAATTTGAAATAGGTAAAAGGGAAACGAATTTATGATGACAAGTAACCGTTGGAAGAGAAGAGGGTCAAAAAGAGGAAGAAAATCACTTGACTGCTGAACTGAACTTTTTAGACAAACAGATAAGTCTATCCGCAAAGTCCTTTTCGCTGCAAGGTTATGCTGTCGACTTGCAGTATGGTCTTGCTCGTAGCACTTTCTCTTTTTTCATGCAACTGGGAAGTCCCAGCTTAGTTTACGAAGTTTCATACACAGACATACATAACAAGTATACAATACTATTATTTTATATGATAGCATTAAGTGTATTCAAATAGGATTGTCCTAGAAAAACAAAAAAACGCTTATATTCCTATCTCTTTTGCTATGTACTGATAAGTACTTAGGGACTGGTTTAATTAGTGAGATCAAATTGCATCAGCATGAAATGATTTTGCCTCAAACAATAATATATTTTCTAAATAACTAAGTATGATATTAAATGACTTTTAATATTAATTAATTGGAAAAACATTAAATATTATAAAATAGCTTTGCACTGAATTTTGGTTTAAATAAATAATATTTAAGAATGAATAATAAACATATCTTCTTCCTCTCTCTCTCTTTTCCCGTCAAAGGAAACTGAATTTTTGTTTTTAGTTCAATATATCAATATAGAAAAAAAAATAAAAAATAATATATATATATATATATATATATATATATATATATATATTATCTTATACTTTTAAGTCCAGTAAAAAAATATTATACTTTTATGTTTTAGCTACTCAATTTTTATTTTTCATAGTCATTTTTTACTAAATTTGTAAAATAAATAACACATAAAAATGCATTAATTATTGGTTAACTATAAAAAAATATATATTATTACTTATATTGATCATAAATAGAGGAAAAATAAAAATATACATTAATATAATATAAGTAATTACTATTTTAACGCAATTATAATTTTAATATCTTTTAATTTTTATTCTTACTATTTTTAATGAAAATAATATTTGAATAACTTTCATTTAATTTAATTCTTACATGCTTAGGTAATAACATAATTCATTTAATATACCTTATGTTATACATTTAAATTTTTAATTTTTCTTTCTTGTTATTTTTTTTTCTAAATTTGTATAATGGATAACCATAAAACATACATTAATTATTAATATATCATAAAATATATTGTATTTTTTATATTTTTTTTCATTATATTTTATAACTTTTTATTTACTGAAATTTATTTAAACAAAATTTTCTTTTAAATATTTTAATTATAAATTTTTTAAATTACTAATCAAAATATGCAAAAGTATTTATTTATTGAATAAAAATATTATTATAAATTTTGAACTGAAAAATATGTACAATTGAATAATGTTACATAAAATTCATTTCATATTTTATTTAATAATAAATCATTATTATATATTAATAGTTATATTTCTAATTAAAATTTTTAAGTATTATTTGTATATTTAAATTTAATTAAAAATTAAAATTTATAATTGATTTCATACGCGACACGAGTGTACATACTAGTACTATTACAATTGAATGTGTCGGTTGGCTTAGTTGGTAAATTAATTCACGTGAATGGCAATTTTTTTTTTCATCAAATTTGACTTTTGTCTTTCCCCTTTCGCCTCTTCCCTTTATCCAAGCATAATGTGCATGCTTATAATATGTAGCTGATAAAATTAGTTATATTGATTTTTTTTTAGTAGTTTAACCTATCCTAAACATGTTTTTATTTATATAAAATAATTAATTAATTAAGATAATAATTAATTACCACGTAAATTTATTTAAAATATTCATAAGTATGAACAAGAGAGGGCGGACGCATATTTTAATTGCTTAAAACATAATATGAATTTGAGGAATACAAATGTTAATGATATATCCTTTTCCATGGCTTTTAAATATTTTTCATTATTTTATAAATTTATTAAATTACATGAGCTTCCTTTTTTATTTGATAAAATTTACATAAAATTTAATCAATAATTTTTTTTATAAGAATATGTTATTAGAAATTCTTTTATTTTTATAAGAATATCTGTTGCGAAACCCCATTACCTGTAAGAATACATCTTGAGTCTGTGGACTCTGTTGTGGCCAAAGTCCTACTCACGAAAAATCTTTCGCTAGCTATTAGCAATCCTTCACAATCCACTCATAATTCATCATCATTTTTTGGTGAATCATAATTCATCATCAAGATCAAGACTATTCCCAAATCTATTTTTGGTTACAAGAAACTATTCCCAAATGGTCAACCAATGATTCCATGCTGAAGTTGGTAACGTTACAAAACCCTTGCCGTGGTTTTCGAATTTAGAACGTTACAAACACACACAAGACACCACCGTTCCGTAAGACCCCAAGCAATTTTAAAACTTTGAAAAAGATAGAAGGAAGAGACAAAGGCACATGAGTCATTTCACCAAAAGAACAGCAACCAAGCCAACAAATGCCACGATCCCTCTTTCCATTTCCAAGTGTGACCAAATCATCCTTGTCCCCCCTTCACATGGCCCTCCATAACTCAACCATAGTTACCATTTCCTTAACCATCGTGTTCCTTTTTCCCTTGTAAAAAGTATGCTCATCCTGTAATGCCAAGACATCCTACGACAGCCATTACACTCGTACATATATTGTCCCATCAGAAAAACTCACTCACCGCCTATTTGCACCTGAGAATTGACATGAAATGATTTTAGTAAAAAATAAATCGGTTAAATTTATAATTTAGTTTCTATACGTGATACAAATTTTTAATTTGATTTTTATACATAAAAATTTATTAAATCAATCCTTATGTATGTTGCAAATTCTCAATTAGGTCATTGCCGCCATGATGTTGTTTACACATCCTTAAATTGATCCCTATACATATAGCGTATTCTTAATTTAGTATTTATACGTGCAGCACATTCTTAATTTGATTTCTATACGTGTAGCGTATTCATAATTTGGTCCTTGTAATATAAAAACCAAATTAAGAATGCAATGCATATATAGGAACTAAATTAAGAATTTGTAAATGACAAGGACCAAATTGATAATCCGTGACACATATAAGGACCAATTTAATAAGTTTTTTGTATAGAAACCAAATTGAGAATTCATGACATATATAAGGACTAAATTATATGTTTAACCAAATAAATTTTATAAACTAAGTTCTGTTCTTGAATAGTTATTAAATAAAAAAATAATTTACCACTAAGTGGCACAAGAGGCGATGGGTTCGGATCTTATAAGTAAGTAGACAGAAATTCAAATAAGCGATCATATGTTCCAATCTTGACTCTCGTGCATAAAAAGAGGAAAAAAAAAAACCTAGTTGAAAAATGACAACTCACCTTTAATTGCTTTTAAATTTCTTGAAGGAGATTAATCTAAGTGAACAGCCAAAGATAATCCTGCTCTGTTAAAATAATATTTATTAATTAAATTAAATTTACAATTTTTTAAATTTGAGTATTTTAAATGACTGTATTTTATATTTTAAAATATAATTTTAGTCAAATGATACTTTTCTAAATTATCTTATAAATTTATATATTTCAATTCATAAATATTTATGTAATGTACAAAATATTTAGAGAATGCATGTTTTCTTAAAGTTGCTTCTGAAGGTTATAACTTATAATCGAGATTTTGTATAAAAAAATTAATGTTCGGTTGTTGTTTAGAGAATCAAGTTAGCTCTTAAAAATGCGTTTAACTAAAAGTTGTTAAGCTAGTTAAAAATTTAAAGTTGTTAATTTATTAAATTATAAATGTTTAGTAAAATGATCTATTAAAGTAGCCAATAAACATAAAATAACAGAAATATGCATTATATAATATTTTTATATAAATTTTAAAAAATTATAACGCTCACTCAAACTTACATAATAATTATATATAAATAGTCACATTTCGGCCATATCATGATTAATCTATGCCCATATGTTATTGTTTTAAATTTGATAAAAACATTATGTGCTATTATATTATTTTGTAATATTTTTTCTTTTATTTTATAAAACTAAATATTAAATAAAAATTAAGTAGATTTAATATGTTAAAAATATAAAAAAAAAACAATTTTCCATTTGATAATTAACAAATTTTTTAGGAAAAAGTTATAAGATGATTTGTAATTATTCCTAATTAATATCAGTCTTAAGACTAATTTTAAGCTATTAAAGTGTAAGTTCTTTATCCAAAAAAAGAAGTATATAAACATTTATTGTTAGGTTTTTTTTATGAAATAAAATATTTATTATATAATTTTTAATAAAACAAAAAAAATTCTAAATCTGTTCTTAAGTAATTGTGGTTTGAAAAGAAAAAAATAAAAATAAAAATGAGTGGCTTTTTATAAAAAAAATTATATTTTTCAAAACCATTTCCAATTTAATTATGTTTAAAACTGAAAAATGGAAATAATTATAAATTGATTTTGTTTTCACTTTTTTTTTTTTAATTTTAAAAACAAGGAAATATGCAAACAAGAAAAATATTCTTAAAATAAATTTACCAAACATATATATTTTTTTATTTTTTTTCATATATAAATTTGTTTTCAAATCAATATTTACCAATTAGTTTTTTTCTCTTATTCTATTCTATAAAGCAGTTCGTCACAATTATTTTATAGAACAATATTTTAAAATAAAAAAACACAATAAAAATGTCCTAAGTTTTTCTATAATTTTTTAAAATAAAAATTTTAATATAAATTATTTCACTTTAAATGTAATTTTAATAAAAAAAAAAATTTACAGGATCAAGATAATTCAAAATTAAACTTAAAAGAGAGACAAATTAAACCTACTATCTCTATATCTTAGAAGGGAATATTCTTTAATTTTTTTTGTGTGTGTTAGGGAGGGAAAAAGTTCCAGGAATATTCTTTAATTATTGATTGAGAAATACTCTTAATGCATATACTTAAAGAGAAACCAACGTGTTATTGGTTCAAGTGAAACTAAATTTAATTTTTTTTAAGCAAAATCTTGAGCTCAAACTTTGTACATGAAAAAAAATGTGGTTGAGAAAAAAGATCTCATTAAAGGTAATCAACCAAATTTTTCGACTAAGAATAATTATTAGTAAAACCAATGGATAGTTTCCACCAATAACATGGAGACAAAAAATATACACTTAAAGAGGAAAAAAAAATAGATGCTCACATAAACTCATACTTAATAGTTATATACAAATAGTGATATTTCACTTTAAAAATATGAAAATAACACATTTTTTAATACTTTTTATTGAGGAAAATTTATGTGTGTTTCATTAAATATGTGAGCCTTGTTCTTTATTTAGTAAATGTTATTCCTAAATTAGATGAATTTATAAGAGAGAGTGTATTGAAAATAGAATGCTAGAGAATATGTTATGTTATTAACACTCTTTTTTTCACTAAGATCATAATTAACTTATAATAGAGTGTGTTAAAAAAAGCGTGCTGTTAACACTTTTGTCGTACCATTCCTTGTGGATTCATTTTATATTATTTTTGATAAGATATAAAGTAGAAAATCTTAAATAATTCTGATGTGAGAGAAAAAAAAAGATTTAATTATTTTTTTTTTGTCTTTATAGTTGCACAATTTTTTTTTATTCTTATAGTTAGAAATAATTCGTTTTAGTCCTTATACATGTATTTTTAATATTGGTTTAGGCCCTGTTGTCAAGTATGTTTTAACTTCGTGAAATAAAACCGTCACAAAATGAAAATTGGCAATATAAATCACTATAAATTGACATTTTTCTAGCGTTTTTTATTCAATTTGTGACGATTTAAAACTACAGAGACTAAACCGATATAAAAAATGTATGTATAAGAATTAAAACGGATTATTTCTAATTATAAGAACCAAAAGAAAAAATTTAAGTAACTATAAAAACCAAAAAAATAATTAAACAAGTGTCATTTTTAATTAATTACGGTGCTCCTTTCCTTTAAGTCCTTAACCATGGTTAACCCAACCAAAGTCCCCACTACAGTCACCACCCTGTCCTCTCCCATCTTTTAACTCCTCACTCCCACTTCTCACTTCCACTTCCACTCCCCCACAACCAGACAATGGCTCCCTCTCACCTCCCCCTCCTTCTCCTCCTCCTCGCCCTCTCCGCCGCCGTCTCCGCCCACAACATCACCGACATCCTCGCCGGCAACCCCGACTACAGCGACTTCAACAGCTTCCTCTCCCAGACCCACCTCGCCGACGAGATCAACACCCGCCAGACCATCACCGTCCTCGTCCTCAACAACGCCGCATTCTCCGCCGTGGCCTCCAAGCACCCGCTCTCCGTCATCAAAAACCTCCTCAGCCTCCACATCCTGCTCGACTACTTCGACAACACCAAGCTCCACCAGATCACCAACGGCACCACGCTCTCCACCACCCTCTACCAGACCACCGGCACCGCCCACGGCAACGTCGGCTCCGTCAACATCACCGACCTCAAGGGCGGCAAGGTCGGCTTCGGCTCCGCGGCTCCCGGCTCCAAACTCGACTCCACCTACACCAAGTCGGTCAAACAAATCCCCTACAACATCTCCGTCATCGAAATCAGCGCGCCGATCGTCGCGCCCGGGATCCTCGCGGCTCCGCCTCCCTCGGCCGACGTTAACATAACGGCGCTAATCGAAAAGGCCGGGTGCAAAACCTTCGCCTCGCTCATTGTCTCTAACGGACTCGTCAAAACGTTTCAGTCAACGGCGGGTAAAGGTTTGACTATTTTTGCACCGAATGATGAGGCGTTTAAGGCGCGTGGCGTACCTGATTTGAGCAAGCTCACCAACGCTGACGTGGTCTCGCTCTTACAGTATCACGCCACCGCTAAGTACCTTCCCGTTGGGTCTCTGAAAACGATGAAGGATTCGATTAACACGTTGGCCTCCAACGGCGCCGGGAAGTTCGATCTGACCGTTTCCGTCGCCGGAGATTCGGTTACGCTCCACACCGGCTTTGATTCGTCGAGGATTGCTGATACGGTTCTGGATTCCACTCCGCTTTCGATTTTCACTGTTGATAACTTGCTTCTTCCGCCGGAATTGTTCGCTAAGTCGCCGTCGCCTGCTCCGGTGCCGGAACCGGTTACCGCTCCTTCTCCTTCTCCGGTGTCAACGCCATCGCCTTCGCCGCTTCCCGCCTCGCCGCCAGCTCCGGCGGGGGAGACGCCGGCGGGTGCTCCGGCGGACGCGCCATCGTCGGTGGCGGAGCGGAGCAGTTCCGCTTCCGGCAAGAGTGACGGTGTTCACGTGAAAGCTTCTGCGGTTCTCACTGTTACAGTGACGGCTTTGTCTGCTTTTGTGATTTCTGCTACTTTCATGTCTTGATTTGTTGTAATTTTTTGTAGTTTTATTGGTTTTGTTTTTGTAATTGTTTTGAGTTTTTCTTTTCTTTTTTATCGTTTTTCTTTTCCCGGGAATGTGATTGGACTGGGCCACTGGGGAATTTGGTTTTTTTTTTTTTTATAAATTTGTGGTGGTGGTGATGTACTAAGTGTTAGCTGTGTATTTTATTTTAGTTTTTATTTAATTTAACTTTTGGGTTATGGAAGATTCTGGTGGTTTTCGGGTGGGGTTATCTGGTGTGGTTCTTTCTGTTGTAGTATTTTGTGGAATGGGTTATCCTTGGGTGGGATTGGTGGAGGTACGGGAAGGCCACGTGGTGGAGTGCGAGTGGAGCTCACGTGTTTGCTTTGGTGAGGACCATCGCATTTTATTGTGTTTTATTAAGGAATAGAACTCAGATCTGGTTCTGAGGACTGTGCGGCGAATTGTTTTTCTATTTCCAACATTTTTTTTATTCTTAAATGGCTTTAAAATCTGGGTGACGCGCTTTGGGATTTAAGATTTTAAACGCGCTCATTCAATTCCTTGATTCTGTCGGTATTAAAAAAAAGTTCTTGTAACCTGTGTCTTTTAGACACTGGTTAAGGAATTTAAAATAAATAAAAAATTGTTAGAATTTATATTAGGAATGTATTGTAAATTACAGTAAAGGTGTATTAATAATATTTTTTAATGAAAACTTTTTCTTTTGAATTATTTAATCAGTGTCTTTAAGACATTGCTTAATATTTTGCCTTAAAAAAATGTGTTGTGTTAGGATTGATATAATGAGAAATGTGAGAGTTAACAAAAAAATTGGCGTCTTTTTTAATTTAATGAAGACCAAATGTAAGATGATGTTTAAAATATACTAGTATCCTATTGTGGAACATTTTAACCTACAATTTAAGATGTTAAACTTTAGTCATTTTTCTTGAATTTCAGCACCTAACTTATGTCATTTTAATTTAAATTTTGTTAGCGCGAACAAGAGCAAATTGTTTTATTTAAATTTAAAAGTAATTGTAAAGAGTCTCTTGATAATTAACTTGAAGTCGAGTTGCAGGATGTTATTTAAGAATTTGGTTTTTTTTAGAGTGAAGAATTTTTTATGACACTAATCTAGGAGTTAATGTCATTTTAAGGATGTTCCCATAAAATTCAAGCAATGATTTGATTGTCGTTAACAACGTCGCGTATGTCACGCCATAATCTGATTCTTTTATAAAAGTTTTGACCATCTCTTGTTGCTATTGTTGTGCTTGCAAGTGAGACATATGATATGATCATTCTTATGGAGATTTTTTCTCCCCCTTCGGCTTTTAGAAAGGAATGTACTTTGGTTGCAGTTAGAATATCATCAACAGACAAACAGTTTCATCCTGACCTTTGGGTGTTTGTAAGAGTTTTCTACGCTAAAATACCTTTCTTCCAAAGTGCAGGATTACTAAATTGGAAGATTACTTTCTTGAAGCTTCAGTAATCATGATAATGTGCCGTACTCATTCGAATCATAATCTAGTCTTGTTATGGTCTATGCGCTTGCCTGATGTAGGAGCATAATGGCTTTTTTGCTAACTAATATTTTAATTTGCGCAACAGGCATTTTTTTTTTTACAATAAAATTAGAATTTATGATCTCATGCATACTACTCAAACCCTAGTGGGTTCGCAACAGACAGGTTATGTGATTTTTATATAATTAATTTTATAAAAATGCATTTAAATTTAAATATAGCATGTATGAGATAAAACATAAATATGACTTTTGTAATTTATCTATTAATATTTTTATGTATAAAATATATTTGCATATATAAAATTTCATTTCTATACTTTTAACGCTCAATAACGTGTTTTATTCTTTTTATTTTAAACATTTCTAAAATTACATTTGGATTGATGAAAAGATATAGAATGAAAAAGATTGGAATGAAATAAATTTAAGGAATATTATTTGGATTGGAAAATAAAAAATGGAAGGGAATGAAAGATAGCTTAAAATCTTTCAGCTATTTTTTTTTTTTTTAAAAAAACTGTTTGAAAAATGATTTCATTATTAAACAATATGGGGTAGAAGTGTAGAACTTATAAATGCTTTTTGTTTTTTTAATTATGATTTTACTGTATTGTTCTTGTCTTGTAAGCCCATTTGCGATTTGCGAACGAAGTTCATGTTTTTCTCGAGGTTGCGGGGGAAGAAAGGAGAGTTGTAAGATTGAGATTGGATGAGGGAGGTGAGGTGTAGAATCATCAATGGCTTCTTGCGAAATTGCATTAGGTAACTCTGGAGCAATGCAAGAAGGGGACAAAAAAAGTAAATAAAAAATAAAACTAATTAATCAAAAGATACACGTTAAAAGAGAAATAAAATAAAAAGTGGATTATTTTAGGCTCAAATATATATATTTAGTTTCTATAAAGGACATGTTTTGATTTTGGTCTTTGTAAATTTATTTATTTTTTTGCATTCTTCTAAAATTTGAAATTATTATTTTTGGTCCTTGTGAAATTAATAAATTTTAGTTCTGGTCTCTATAAAATATATTTCTTTGATTTACATCCCTTCAAAATCTAAATAACTATTTTTGGTCTCTAACACTCATTTTAAGATAGATAAATAATATTCATTTTAAGATCTAGAAAGTTTTTTAGAAGTGTTACATACTAACATGGTATCACAGATACTAGTTATGTCACATAGGATGGTCACTTGACTTTCTGTCAAATACGTAAGCAGTTAATGAGTATTATATGATAATAGACTAAAAAATAATGACTTCATATTTTTGAAAGATGAAAACTATCTTTTTTCATAAGAGTCAAAATCAAAACTCAAAGCATTTTATATAAACTAAAAACATATTTAAGTCTGTTATTTTATTAAAGAAAAGTATAACAAATAAAGATTATAATAATATTTTAATATTTTTAAAATAAGGGTAATATAATAATAAAAATAATTATTTATTCAATTCTATTTATTATCTAAATAATGAAATAAAAATTTTATTTCATTTTGTTATAACATATGCAAATAATAAAATAAAAATTTTATTTCATTATAATTTATGAGTTTAATTTTTATGTATTGTCAATGTAAAAATTTTACACTACCAACAAATAAAAAATTATGATAAGTGTGACTTTTAAAGTAGTTGTTGAAAAAGTTAACAAATTTATTATACATGATAAGGTATAATTGAATGACAATATAAAAATTCTTAATACTGTTAGCATATATATTATTTAGGGTAAAGTATGTTTTTGGTCTCTTTAAAATTTTTCAAATTTGGTTTTAGTCCTTAAAAGAAATTTGCTCCTATTTTCATCCCCCTAATTTGGAAACACTTCACTTTTAATCCTTAAAGTGATTATAATTAACATTTAATAACTGTTATAAAATACACTTTGAGGACCAAAAGTGACATATTTTTAAATTAGAGGGATGAAAATAGGACAAATTTTTTTTGAAAGACTAAAACCAAATTTGAAAATTTTTAAAGGAACCAAAAACTTAGTTTATCCTATTATTTATTCATAATTTATTGTACTTTATTTCATTTTAATTTTTTTGTTTGTAGAGACCACATGTATTCTTCACTAAAAGCAATCCTGCTAAGTCGGATAAGACCACTATGAATGATAAAACTCTCCCTTTGAGTATTTAACACAACTGCATGCCTAAAACTTGAACTTGAGACCACCGATTAAGTTAGAACACCCCAATTGATTTATGCTTCAATTATTTTAAGAGAAAATAGTCTATGTACTGACAGTATAAAGCAATTTTACATTGTCATCTAATCAGAACTCATTATGTATGGTAAGTTTGTTGATTTTGATAATAATCACCCTACAAATCACATTAAAGCTAATTTTCGATTGAATAACAATATAAAATATGACAATAAATAGCAATTAAACTCTTATTTTAATTGATTGTATTACATTTCTTTTTATCAATCTGAATATAACCTAAATTTATTTTTTTAAAGACTAATCATGTATTAAAAATAAAAAGAATCATATTTATATTTTTAATTGAATCTAGTAATTTTTTAATGATAAATTTGGGTGTTAACTATTTATTCAGTTTCACGAGGCACAGAAGCAGTTGGCCGTCTCTTGTTATCGACAGCTACTATGGCGGCTAATCTCCCTGCAACAAAGTCCACCACGACGACGCTGTCTCAGGAGAAACGACACCGTTCGATCTTCGAAGTGCCACCGAACTTCTTCGACTCTTGTCGCCTTCTCCCTTCCCCTCACTCATCCGTTCCCGACCACCACGGCTTAGACCAAACCCTCGAACCATCCTCAAACGACGTCGTCGCTGTCGATGCCCCTCAAAACGCCGTCGTTTCCGCGCCCAGGTGGACCTGCAATACCTGCAAGACTCAATTCGATTCCCTTCAAGACCAGCGTTCCCATTTCAAATCCGACATCCATCGATTCAACGTAAGATTCAATCAATCCAGAACGGTCCTCTTTTCAGTGAATTTTTTTATAATTTAGATTAAATTTAATGGTCATGCACTATCTGTGTAAAAAGTGTTTTACTCTATCAACCAAATTACCGTTGATAAAAGTCAACAAACTTACAATAAATAGTGGTTTGTAATTGGAAGATAGTGTAAAATTACGTTATACTGTCAGTACATAGCCTGTTTTCTCATTTAGAATATCTGTTTTTGCTTTTAGAAAGAGAATTTAATTAGAATACACTATACTATAATCTTAGCATGTATGAAAAGTTTTGTTGATGTTTATAATAATTACTTCAAAAGTTATAGAATGATTTCTGATTAGTTAATATTTTAAAAATCTCTATAGTGATAATGCATGAAAATTAGATTCTTAAAAAAGAAATTTTCGAAATTACAATTTTGTTTTATCCAAAAAAAAAAAAGACCCTCCAGAGTTGTCCTATTTTCAGTGAAATTAGGTAAAATTTGGAATACCCAATTTGCTTTAAAGAGCTAAAACTTATTTTGATTGTTGTGTTTTGGAAGCTTGATATGCTCATGTGTAAGTTCAAAATGCTAATTCAACGACAATGACAACGTGAATTGTGGTTTGGGGATATGACAGTGAATTGTAGTGGTTCCCCGTTTAGCTTCTATAAAGGGGTTGTATTGATTATAGGTGAAGCTGACAATTGCTGGAAAGAATATTGTGAAGGAAGAAGATTTTGAGGTGCTGACATCTGAATTTGTCAAAGACTATGATGTGTCGAGTATATCGGGATCAGAAAGTGATGATGATAGTGAAATTGAGTCTCAGAGTCAAAATGTGGTGCGAGATAAATCTGGTGAAAGTTTTAAACAAAAACTATTCTTCTGTCTTCAGACAGGGCAGAGAGTTTCTCTCTGGAAGTGCTTGATTATGAATGTGACAGAAAATGTATTGTATGAGAATGAAAAAGTGGAGAATGAAGTGGTTGACAAGTTGAAATCTCTGTCTGTTGAACCCAGAGATAATACCCATTTGAGGATTGTTCTGCTTGCGTCTGGTGGGCACTTTGCAGGTTGTGTCTTTGATGGTGATGCTGTTGTGGCTCACAAGACATTTCACAGGTTAGAATATGCTTCTAGCTACCGAACAATAGAAAAATAGTTACAATATTTCTGAGTATTATTCAATAAAAAATGAATATGATTGTAGTTTCATTTAGGCAGACTCTGTGGAGGGAGAATAGCAATATATGCATAATGCATAACACCATTCAACTGTGCACAAAGACTAATATTAGAATATCTGTGAAGCATGCATATCGATTATTATCCTACTGGAGGTATAGTCTGTTGGAAGTCTTGTATTAGGACTTGGGGTCAATTTTGGCTGTTCCCACACAATTGATTTCTTTTACCTGGAATGGATGAGGCAAGCAAAAGCATTAACTATCAAAACTCGATGCTTCTTCCCGGACATGTAATGTTGCAAGCCTATCTTGTAAAGCTTGTGTGAATTTGTATGCATAACAACCCTTATTGTTAAGAGTGTATGGTATAGATTAGCTACTGTTGACTCAGAAGCTTGGCCCTTCTAGCATATTCTAGGCAACATTGCACAAGTATAGGCATACTCCAATACTCTCAAGTCTCAATCACAATTTTCCATCAAAAGCACTATTTCACAAAAATCCAGACTACCCATACCTTAGACTTAGAGTATTCAGTTGCGCTTGCTTTCCCCTTTTAAGACGCTACACTAAACACTAACTGCATTACAGATCTACAGAATGCACATTTCTAGGTTATTCCCCTCATCATAGGGGTTATGAATGTCTATATTCTAGTTGCAAAGTTTTCATCTCAAAAGATGTCATCTTTAATGAACCAAAATTTCCCTTTGCTTCCTCAAATCCAGACTCCAGAGTCACCAACTCCTGCTATCTCATCCAAGCTTCTTCCTCCGGGTATTATTCCCACTACACTGTCCCAGCATGTTTCTGTCTCTGATGTGGATGCCTTTGTGGGGTAGCAATACCATGGGAGGAAGGCACCAGAAATGACAGCTGTATATGGTATAGATTAGCTACTGTCGACTGTTATGCGCTGCATATGACAGCTGTAGCTAGTTATAGGTTACTGTATCTAAGAATTTGGGCTTTGGGCGTAATTCAACCCCTCAAAACTGCCTGATAAAGTGAGGACTGCCCAAGCTTTATAAGCTTTATTTAAGTCATATCTCTAGTCGATGCGGGACTTAACACCACCCTTGAGGCTGCAATTAAGGCAGCCCTCAAAGAGGCCGCAACTAAAGCGGACTACGAGTAACCACAATTAAGGCGGCTGTCGAACACTCCCCCTCACGCCCAAGGCTACCAGTCTGGAGTGTGGCAATGTAGGTGACCAAACAATGGATTTAGGATAAGCTCCGATACATCTTAAAATTTGAGCTTAAGGCCTAACTCAACCTCCTAAAATTGGCTTGTAAGTGAGGACTCTCCAAGCTTTATAAGCTCTATTTAAGTCATATCTCTAGTCACTATGAGACTAAACACCACCCTTGAGGCTGCAATTAAGGCTGCAACTAAGGTGGTCTAGGGGTGACCACAATTAAGGCGGTTTTCCAACACTATATCTGTTGTATATGACAGCTGCACTATGTTATACTTTAGTTAGCCACACTATGAGTTAGTTAAGGGATCTAAATATGTAGCCTATAAATATGGATCCCTGTACTCATTATGATCATTCAATAAAATTTTTCTCAGTTTCTCTCTCAAATCTCTCTGTATTGATTCTTAACACTTATTTTTAACTCTGGGGAGACTTGAAAGCTATTTATCTGTTATCATCCACTCATGTGGTTTCCTTTATTGTCCTAAGTCATTCATTTATCAAATGGGAGTTTTACACATATTAAATGCTCAATTATGGATTTGTGCTGATGACTTTTGATTTGCTTCTAGAATTAGAGTTAGTTCATAATGCATCACCCTTTTATATCTTTCCTTCCTAAGAATAAGTATTATGTTGACAAGACCGACATTTCCATATAACTTTGAATTGATTTTACTGATTTAGTTATTCTCATTTTAGCTATCTCTATTATGAGGAATAGACAAACAAGTGATTAGGTGCAATAAGTCCTATCTGAATGAAAATGAATGTTCTTCTTGTCGTCTGTTTCACTTAGTTTTGGCAGGAGAATGTGTGAAATTTTGTATCGTTAGTGCTTGAGCCTCTGTAAGTAGTTAATTAACTTTTTCAGCAGTTCTTTTTATCTCCTTGCCCCTATTTTATTTCCTAAGGCAGTAAAGCATGCATTGTACTTCCCAATTATTGACCAAACACCTGTATCACTATTTTCTTATTCATTTTTATTATTACTAGTTCTATTTGCTAAAAATTGTAATTGCAGTTTTAAATTTTGTTTGTATTCTTAAGCTCTTATCATTCTTATACAGATATGTTGTAAGGGCCAAGGCAGGAAAAAAACAATCATCTAAAGATGCTTCTGGCAGGGCTGCACATTCTGCTGGGGCTTCACTTCGTCGTTATAACGAACTTGCATTAAAGAAGGTGTTCAAATCAAAGCTATATTGTTTTACTTGCCAATTTTTAATTTCCATGCTAGCCAATTGTTGTTTTTCACTTTGGTGCTCTGAAAGCAACTGACAGAACATCCTATTTATAGTCTTGGAATTGGAGGTAGTTATATACAGGTTAATAAATGATGTGAAAAATGGTTCTATTTTTTCTTATTTCATTTCAAAATGTGGGAAGTGGGAACTTAGGTGTTTGAAATTATAATTACTTGAAATTAGTCTGGTGAGGTATTTTTAGAAAATCACTGAATTTCTTCACGATTAATTTATTTGGGTGAGGCAATATAATTTGTTATTGTGCTATTTCCTATATTGAAAAAATATATTAAATGTTTAGCTGTAACTGTATTAAAAATTTCGCCTCATAAAGGACAGGCTCCGTTCTCTCAATATTTATAATTAAGGTAACAGCTACAAAGCTTGGTTTGTCAAAATTTTAGAACCCCTAATATCATCTGTGATTACTTAGGGTCTATTTGGTTTGAGAAAACATTTTATGTTTTCACAAATAATTACAAAATATATCACCTTGTTTCCACTTTTGTACAGCAAATAGTGGAAACAACAAAATTTTTGTTTTCATCGTTTTTTATATGAATCTTTGGAAATAGGAATGTAATAAAAATGAGGTGACAATTTTGTAATTATTTGTGAAACCAGGAAATAAGAATAGGAAACATTTTCTTAAATTAAATGGACCCTTATAATTTGTTATACAAGGTAGCAATACAAAAGTGATAGTTGACCCTATTGGTCTTGAATTTTGACAAATTGACTGTTACGATGATTCTTCTTCCAATGTTACCTACAGTTATTCATTCTCAAACACACATGGAGATGTAGAGAATACTTTCTTACTTATTGCCTTCTTTGTTAGTGTGAGAGTGCATGTGCATTTGCATTTGTGCACACCAATAATTAAATCTGGACTGATTATTGGCATGCCAATATTTTAGGAAGTTCAAGAACTGCTCACTGCTTGGAAACCTTATTTTGATGCATCCAATTGCATTTTTATACATGCACCTTCAAGTAGTCGTCAACTGCTTTATGATGGAGAAAGATCATATTTCACCAATCAGCAGGGTGCTATTAGAAATATTGCTTTGAGTGTTCGGAGGCCTACTTTCAGGGAAGCAAAGCGTGTATATAGCCAGTTGACCCAGGTAACCTATGAAGCAGATGAGAAGGAAGTTTTACAAAGCAACAGAGAGGATTTGGTATCGATTCATGTTTCCACAATAAATGGCAGTCCAACCGCCAGCAAGGGGGACGTGGCTGAGTTGGATGACACAGATAAAGCTGAAGCTTGTTCAAGTAAACAAAATGATAAACTCCCCATTTTGAGTAATGGAGAAAGTGATAATGAACTATTCAGTAAATCAACTCCTTTGCATCAAGCAGCACAATCTGGTGACTCTCTAAAGGTTTTGGAGCTCCTGGAACAGGGCCTGGATCCTTGCATCAAAGATGAAAGGGAGCGGACCCCATATATGTTGGCACATGACAAAGAAGTGAGGAATACTTTCAGAAGGTTTATGGCATCAAATCTTGACAAGTGGGATTGGCATGCTGCAAAAGTGCCTAGTGCATTGACCAAAGAAATGGAAGAATCACAAGCTGCTAAGCAGGTTATTCTGATACCTGTTAAAACATTTCTGATTTAAAATCAAAATGATTACTTTTTTGTATTATCCACATTGTTCTCTTTATGATCTTAAAGTTTTGACTTTTGATGATCAAATCTAAGAAATTCCGTCTCAAAGTAACAATTACCTTATTTTATACAGGCAGAAAAAGATGCTAAGAGAAAAGCTAAAGCAAAAGAATTAAAGAAATTGCGTAAAGCAAAAGAAAAGAAGGCTCAGGTACATCTTAAATGGTTTCAGTCTCATGTTATATGATGACCTCTTTTTGGGACTTATTTCTGAAAGCATTTTATCTTGGTTTATAAAATGGAATTTAATTGATAATTTCATAACTTATACAGATGTTAATCATCGTTATTTCAATTTATTAGGGTTTACCTTTTAGATTTGAGAGACATCTTGGTAGTGTTGAAATAATTGTTTAGAGTGAAAATGTTACCTGCTCCTTCAAATAACATTCCTTTGTTTGACTTTCCACCTTTGACTACCAAACGTTATGCAATTAGCTTGGGATGATTGAGTCTTGGGCAAGTGTGTATGAACAAATAAACTTTCTTGTGAACTATGAAAATGAAAGGGAAACTTGTACTTCACCAACTTGTGAGTGCTATTGTTGTTCTTTGTTCTGTTGCTTGTGGTTTCAGTCATAGGCCAATACCTCAGCCAGCTACACATGTTGCTGAAGAATTTTCATTGAGAAGATTTAATTTTCCGTATTTTGCATTTCCAATATATATATATATATATATATATATACACACACACTTTTCTACTCATTATTCATCATTCTCCTTGTCAAAAATATTATTCTGAGGAATCTTAAAAGTGGTGTTCAGGCTGAAGCTGCCTTGCCTAAGAATGATTCCAAAACTATACAGAAGCAAGTAACTGCTCCAGCATTTATTAAAGGACAGTCTCAACTAAGAAGTGGGGTGCAATTATCTAAAGAGGTTAGATGCTGAATGCTTACTGGCTGAAAATCTTAAAAAGGCCATGTCTTTTGTATCTTTAATGATGTGTTGAAATCATGCTACACATTTATGAGATTATGTAACTCTTCCGTCTGACTATTGTCCACTCTTAACTGCTAATTGTAAATGAACTGTTCCATATTCTAATTATTTTTAATCCTCTTTCTATATTAAGCAGGACGAAATAA
Organism: Spatholobus suberectus; assembly: GCA_004329165.1. Lineage (NCBI taxonomy): Eukaryota > Viridiplantae > Streptophyta > Magnoliopsida > Fabales > Fabaceae > Spatholobus > Spatholobus suberectus. The sequence continues at coordinate 21,121,451 of CM014731.1, forward strand.
GAATGTCACACGCTGCTGAAAGAGAAAAGAGAGCAGCTGCTGCAGAGAGGAGAATAGCTGCCCTCAAAATTCAAGCTACTGGTGCAACCACTGCTACTGCACCAAGCATGTCAGAACCTAAAAGTGGATTAGCTGGTGACATTTACTGTTCCTGTTGTAATTCATCACTTGCTGGTAAAGTTCCGTTCCACCGGTATAATTACAAATACTGCAGCACATCATGCATGCATGTACACAGGGAGATCCTAGAAGATCAATGACTATGTGTCTAGATATTTATATTTTTCTTTTGTGCAAGTTAAGATTGCTCCGGATATCCATTGTTCTTGATTTGGTTGCAAGTAATCTTGGTTGGAAAAAGGGAAAGAAATAAGGGTGGGGAGCAACCATGGTGGAAGGACTGAATGGAAAATAACATGAGCTGATGATGGTCAAAGGAACGAAAATTTGTTTTCCAAGCAGCATTGATACAGCTAGAGTCCTAACAGCTATCTTAGAGCGTTCCCACACTTTGTGCTGTGCCAAACATGAACATAGCAAATGGCCAAGTGCAGGACATTGAACCTGTATCATTTTATTTTTCCATGTGTGGGTTTTTGTTGAAAGTATAATCTCTTTGACTCTATTTTACTAGGCATTAGGCCTCAAGGGATCGTGAATCCTCTAGTCCAAAGCAGCATGAATTGCCTGTTCTTAACCAGATCAGGGACGTAGATTAGTTGAGGTCTTGAGGTGTATTTCATACACTAGCAATTAATGGTTAATGTTTAGCAATGTATCTCACTTTAAATATAAATACTAAAAAAATTTTACTTGTATAGTATTGTTCCAAAGGTAAACAGAACTATTATCTTTAACTTGTAAATGTTTTTTTACAACAATTAATGCTACATCCACACACGCGCACACACATTGTTCACTTTACATAATTTTCATCTTTTGGTTATTGTCGGTCTCGCCTCTTTTTACACTTCATTTTGATGCTGCCACCTCACAATTGTGAAGTGATGTGCATGGTGTTGTTCCCCAAGCATAATTCGTTTGTTACTTGTAGAGATTCTAATTTTCGTGAGATTGCTCACATGGCAAGAGAAAATATCTTGCTTCAGGCTGATTTAAGGTTTGACTGTATTTAACACAACTTGATCTCTCAATTAAAGGCTTTTTCCCCCTTGCGAAACTGATTTGAATATCTCGACCTATACGTCCATTGCTGACAAAAAGCATGTTCAAGTAAATTACCTGTTTGTTGCCGCTTTACTTCACAAACTATAGACAAATTCATCATGTCACTTCCAACTAGTTTGATTCACAATTGTGGTACAACGTAAAAACGAATATAGCCATGTCTGCTGCTACTTGTGCATGTTTCAGTTAAGACAAAAAACTAGTAACTGACGATGATCAATCTGGTTGACGAGTTCTTGTATTTCATTTTAATTTATTATTATTAGCCACTTCATAATGTTAACATGCGGACAAATTTCTAGATTGAGCTGCCTCAGACAACGACTCGTCTACTTTCTAATTCGAAAGATCATAATGACGATATTGAGGTCAAACTTTCAAAAATTCATTTCTATTTGAGAATTTCTATGTTGATTGTTATTGAAATTTTGGAAGAAATTAGTTCATTGACTTATTATTGGGTCATACGTCGATTTATGTAGATATTTCAATGTGATGTCACACGGACTAAATAAAAAATATACTAGTGCAAAATTTTGTTTTATATAGAGTATTTTCCAAATTAACATTACGTTCAGTCTTCTATGATAAATGGAAATCCGAAAATTTGAAACTAGCCTTGGACACAAAATACATATCACATTTTGCCTATTGGAGCCAATGTTATTAAGTGCACGAACTGTTGGCAATTCTGTTTGATGAATTAATTTTATAATCATATTTACTGCGAGAACAATATTAGTTAATGATTTTAGATTTAGTTTTGATATAGTGTAAATATTTTTTATTTACTTAGCTATTTCATTAAAAAAAAAAAAAAACTGACCTAGCAAACTTTTTTTTATCTTAAGTTAATGCATTATTTGACAATTATAAAAAAAAGTTTTACATTGATAGTATAAAAACCGAAATTAAGGTTGTGACTTTAATACGTTTAATTATAAATCTTTAGTTGTAGCATACTCCAAGTTAAACAAAATCATAGGGAAATGTCAACTATTAATATTTGTTGACTTAAAATACAAAATAATAATCTTTTTGGTCTAAACTTAACTATAAACACGAAATATCTATCAAATCGTAGAATTTTAAGCAAACAATTAATGTGACCAAATTTCAACAACTATCTGTAATTTTGAAGATGTATATATTTTATCGGATCGGGTTTTGGCGATTTGTCATACGGTACCTAATGCAGTAATGAATAAGAACGATTTTGAAGATCCTTGAAGGGACCATCCAGCCACTAAAAATTAGTGGTAATAAATACCTACTTGGATTTTACATAACTTGATTATTGCACGCTTCGAAACTTTAGGCGGTTTTTTTGGGTCTTCTTTCAAATCTTACAAAACATTGACAATCCAAATTCAACTTGGATTCACCACTGCAATCTCTGTTTTGGCATTTTCGAACGTCAACACGGATCCTCCACTGTTTTCTCTATTTTGTTTCGTTTTCCTAATTTTTTGCGTGTCATTCAGTAATTGGCTGCAAGTTGTAAGAAACAACTTGTTGGGTCATGAAAATTCATGACACCAAAGTAACATCTAATAAGGCATTTATGCATTATACTATTATTCGTGCATGGATAATTTGGTTGATAAGATGATGCTCAATTGAAGACAAGAATGACGAACTTTAACATCATGTGATACCCATACATTTTTTCCTGATTTGAGATCTTTGTATCCGGAATTCACTTTAAATTTCAATTAATATGAGTTGAGATAGATAAACCTAAAGGAGTAAAGCTTTCTTAAAACTTTTTTTTTTTTTATTCACTTAAAAGGAATCAATTTTTTGTGACCACTTAGACCTAGAGGTGTTTGTTATCATATATGAACCAATAAAGTATAAAAACTTATTAAAACTAGATATAAACTTCCAAACTTCTAAATTTAAGTCATGATTAAGAAATATCAAGAAACATAAATAAAATGAGTTTATATTAATTTTTTTATTTAAAAAGTTTAAATTAGGAGAAGGTTTGCCCCATATAAGATTAAGAAAAACCACCCACCTCAATAATAATTTATAGTAAAATTACATATCAATAGATTGTCTTCAAATCAAACTTTACGGGAATAGGAGGACAACTAAGTATTGAGGTAGCTAACCCCTTATTTATGATAAATGAACTTACACTTTTTATGATAAATGAATTTACACATTACACATATCTATCAAATAAGAAAGTGACATTAGAAGATAATTTTGCCTAAATGGAATCACGTGAGAAAAAAGAAAATGTATAAGAAGAGATAGTCATAGTTACCATAGTTGCACTCTAAAAAGCTTTTATATTAAACACAAACAAAACTAGAGAACCTTATTCTAAATTTCTTACATTGAAAGAGAAACAATTTACATAGGTAAATTGAGAAGGTAGAAAAGAAGTTAAGAAAATCTCAATATATATATATTGGACACTTAGCCCATTTTTAGGGTAGCATCCAACTTAGCCTAGCCCAGTCCACACTCTAGCTTGACTATAGACCTCAACAAACACCAAATGTTGACATCTGACCTCCAACAATAGCACCAAATCTTAACAATCTTGAGCATTAACAGCGTTATTATGAACCACTACATCTTATAGCCACCTATTACAACATGGGTTTCCCTACCTATCGTCATCCATTGGCATGGTACCCACTAACAATAGGTGTGTGATTTATTTAAGACTCCCACCTAACACCTACCTTTAAATGCCTATAAATATCAATAGCTCCCCTCCTCTTAGGTACATAGCTTTCACAATAAAACATTGTACTATGCTAGAACTTATTTGGGGGCATCGGAATCTCTACAGGTCGTCACCATTTTCACGCTCCTTTAACGATGGTTTTCCACATCTTGTTTGTGACACTCCCTATGGAATTTAGTTAGATCATACATGACTCTAGCGAAGCATATATATGTGTGTGTGTGTGTGAGAGAGAGAAAAGAGAGAGAGAGAAAGAGAGGAGAGAAGACAACAGTATTTAAATTTATAAAAGAGTCACATAATTCAAAGATTGATGTAAAACTTGAGAGAACAATTAACCAAGAGAAAATTATTACAAATTGTTGATGGGACAATCGAATAGAACATAAAGACATCTTTGATTTTAAGCAAACATTTTGTTTTCGTTTCCTACTTTTGAAAATAATTAAAATATATATATAATGACTTTGTTTCTTATTTTCAAAATTTTTGTATAAAAATAATGCAATAAGATCTGTTTTCACCATTTATCACACAAAACTTTAAAACTAGTAAACCAAATGAAGATGATGTAACGTTTTTATAATATTTATGAAAATTAAATAGATTTTGTGGAATCAAAAAGATCCTAAAGTGCTAACACGTTATCTCTATATTCCACTTTCCAAATTTAATATATTATGAATAGATTGCCTACGATTCACATTACATAAACATGTTGCTTTTCATAAAATGATATTTAACTCTAAAGATCTCCAACGCAACCTTAAATCACAAAAAGCTTATAAATAGAAACTAAAGAATATAACAACTCCATAGTTTAAAATATCATAGCATATGACTATGGCAGGTCCCTCTCAATGGCGAGCCACCTTCTATGTCCACCAGCAAACCTTCAACCTGACCACTCCTGTCTCAATTATATGCAACTTTGCTCATGATTCCTTCACTAAACAACGCCACAAAATCTATGCATTTACACTTTCAACACTCTTGTGCTTCCTTCAAGTTCAAAGTGCAGGGAACACAACTTCCCCGTTCCAAGTTCACCCTGTGACTACAAAAGCTTCTGTGTTTGGCATATTAGGCTACTACTTGGCCTTTAGGGCATCGCTATGTTTGCCCTTATATGCTACTCAGTTAAGCATTGCCATGACAGTTTTGGGCTCGTTTTCCTTGGCTTCTTTGGTGTCACTTCTTTTTTCTGACTCGTGGTGGCACATCAAGTACATGTTCTACGTTTTACTTGCAATGGTTGAGTTGCATCAAATGGTCAAAGTATTATTATATGACAATTATTGCGTCAAGAGATTAACATTGCTCTGGAGATCATGGCGCACCAACTCGATGCAGCAGGGTTTGCCACTAACATACCTGGATTTGATAGACTACAATGCCTAATTGTGGAAGCATCTATACAAGCTACTCTTTCTTCACACATTGGAGTGTTTAGTTTTGAGAAAATATTTTCTATTTTCATTTTCTGTTTTAGGTTTATATAGGAAATATTAACAACAGGAAATGAAAATAGAAAATAATAAAAAATTGTTTTTTTCTTATATAAAAATATAATTGCATGCTTTATATTTACTATTGAAAAATATGTATCTTGAAATGATTTTAGATAATAAATTTATTTAAAATTACCTATTTATATAAATATGTGTCATTAATAATGTTTCTAATGAACTCGATCATGTAATAACAAATAAGATTTTTTTTTCTTTTGGTTTTGTTCTGGGCCACACTAGCCTATTTAGGCCCATGTAAGTAAAGCAAAGTAAATACGTTGGCCCCTATGTTATTGACCCAATTATCTTTTATTTTAACGTAGCTCAACACCTCGAGAACCTTTTTCACTATGCATTGAAGCTTGTGTAGGCGTGAAGCGTTATATCATGAATATAATCCATTAAATCATAAATTGCAAATCAAGGGACTCGCCTCATAGGCACCTCCCACGCATCATCATGCAAGAGACACCACCTTGGTTCACAAAAAGCCTTATAAATAAGCCTAATAGCCTTCAGGTATGACACTCTCTGATTCTATACACTTCATCTTCTTTTTACATACATTCACTTAAATGTCAAAGTCCTTATAGGTACCCCATCAGAGTTTTGACTTGTAAAAGATCATCAAAGATTCCCAAATTCGCTTCTAATATTCCTTATCTTTGGTTGGTGCTTAACATTTGGCATCATCTGTGGAAACAATTCACTTTTTGGATAATTCATGTTCTATAGTAGTCCACATCACAAGTCCGCCAAATTCATTTGCCCATGGCCAATCTTGCAAGAGCAAGCTCCCCTACTTTTGCAAGTAATCCTAATCACATTACCACCGATGCCAACCTAAGAAGCCTCCCCCCTTTGACGAACGAGGACTCCTTCATCCATCTGTTTAGTCCAATGATGCAACCTTGTAGAAGAAGGAGCTTCTTAAGCTCATTAGCTACCAAGTTTAGCTTATCCACATTTAGAGCCAAAGAATTCAACGTCTAGAACAACAACATGAAGAAATGAATGTTAGACTATTGAAGTCTGAGAAGAAGCAAACCGATTAACCATCATAACCTTCTATAACTTGGCTGGCTTGTAATCACTACCATGACTCCCCTAGTCATCTACTAAAGCCACAAAATCAGTCCCTTCGAGCATGCCTTCCTTCCTTTTAGAATCACCTACAATGATGATGAGGTAATGGCTATAGACCAACCCTTCTACGAGCATATTTTAATGATCCTAGTGCCCTAGAACCATGAGCAACTCTCGATTATGGAGTAATATAATGGCTCGAGAGACCTTATGGAACACCTAAATGTGTTAAAATCCATGCTAATGTATAGTAAGGCTCTTCAATGTGTAGGGTCTTCTCCTTGACTCTCAAGAAAATTATCCTAACCTTCTTAGCTAGGTCAACTAGGGTGAGCTAAAACAGAAGTTTGCAAACCATTTCTTAATTGGAAAGACATAACCAAAGATAGAAGCCATCCTAATGGCCATTTGGTAAAAAAAAACCTAAAGAGTTTATCAAAGTGTACATCAACAAATTTAATCATGAAGCCCTATAAGTGCAATGGCAGATGTTGGTGGGTAGAACTCCATCTTATTAAGGACAATTGGCTTCCTAGAACCTCGCCTTTTTGTTAAAAAATTTAAAGGTCTTATATACTCTTAAAAGATATTTTACATTATAGCAATCATCACTAAGCACGAAGATCAATTGGTAATGAGCTTGTTCTAGTTTAATCAATAATCTTAATTTCAAGTTCTAAGTATACAGTTGTATTAAATATTCAGATAGAAAACTTTGCCACTCATAATAGTCTTATCCGACTCACACATAATTGTTTCCTATAAAAGATACATATGGTTTTGTATCAAAACATTATATCAAATTAATTATATATACACACACACACTAAGGGTTTTTTTAATAATATTTTTAATACTTCATAAAATAAATTTTTTTTAAATCTTAAGATTATAATTCATTAAATATTTAATTAGTTTAATATCAAAGAAAATTATTAAAGTTATTAGCTAAACACCATAAAATTATTCTTTTTAAATTTTTGTTTCAAAACATTTAACATTATTAAGGTCTTTTAATTTAAGGTGTTCATTAATTGATATAATCCAATATAAACTGCAATAGTTGAACTGAAAAATAAAAATCGAAAAAACTGATTCTTTTAGAGTTTAGATTCTACGTTAAAAATCAATTCAAATTGGATCAAATTTTGTTGAGTATTTAAGATTAGAGTTTAATGATCATGTACTGTCAGTGTAAAAAGTTTTACATTGTCAACCAATTGAAATTTACCATTAGTATGACTTTTAAAGTATTTATTATAAAAGTCAACAAACTTACAATAAATAGTAATTTGTGATTAGATGATAGTAGTAAAACTACTGTACATTGTCAGTACATGACCTGTTTTCTCTTAAGATTATTTAATAATTAGTTACAAAATTATGTATTCAAGAATGTGTATGAATTAGGAATTTGTAAAATTATTCTTCGATAGATTATAAAATTATATTTAACTTACAATTTAAATTTATATTTTAAACTATGTTATGAGTTCTATATGAGATGTCATGTTTGATATTGAATTAATTTGCACATTTTATCATTTATTTTAATATTTGTAAATTCTTTTTTTTTAAATCAAAAATCAATTCAATCCACACTAAAACAAATTGAAATAGATGATAAAAAAACTAAACTAAACTAATCTGACAATTTTTTCTTAGTACCAATCCAATCTAACATGCGAATACTCCTATTTTAATTACTTAATTCAAACTTATTTAGTGTGAATTTGTATTTACTTATTTTGGGTGAAATTGTTTTTAATAAAAAATTATCTATAATCTATAATTATAATAAAAAAATACCCTCTTTTAGTTTCTACTTTTTATTGGATTATTACTTTTTAAATTATTCACTACTTTACTTTTTAACTACTCTCTAAATTACAAGAAATTATTATGTAGTCCAAGACTACCAAGTATCTATGGTTCCAATAAATGTTTATATAACACATATTTAAATTTTATAATTTACAAAAAAAATTAATAATACTTGATTACATGTTACATGGAGATTAATAAAAATCATAATAGTCTAAAACCACCTAATAATTTTTTCTAGACTACCTACTACACATTCTTTCTTTTATTTTATTTTGTTTTTAATTTTTAAAATGAAGAAAGACATAAAATGTCTCTTTTCCCATCGTTAAACCAGAGAGGAATTAATAATAGAGATCAGAAAAAATAAAAATAAAAAATTGGCAAGGCTTCCAAGGCAAGCTTAAGGTTAGTTGTTTTTCGTGTGCGTGCGCGCGTGCATCATCAAACAAACAAGTGAAACACCCCCCTATCTCTTCGCTCCACTTCACAGTCCACAGTTCCCAGTGGCGGAAGAGCGAAGAAGCGGAGAAATTCGATTCCGGTAATTAGGGTTTCAAACCGGCGATGGAAGAGGCGAAAGTGGAAACCCCGTCGACGACAGCGTCGAGAAGCAGCAATGGCGGCGGTGAGAAGTGTCCGTTGAGTTTGAGCCCTAGAGCGCGCATTGTCTCTGTTGCCTCCAACATCGCTTCGCAGCCTCTTCACAACTCCGATCCTCACGTTTGGGGCGTTCTCACTGCCATCTCCAACAATGCCCGCAAAAGGCACCAGGTTCGCATAATTTTTCTTTTTTTCTTTTTTTTTTCTAAAAATTTATTTATTTACAAGCTTGCTATGTTGTCTTGTCTTGTCTCTAACTTAAATTAAGTTTCTTGAGTTCAAGGACTATGGATGCTTAGTTTAAATCAAGGTGGTTATTCATTTTTTAATGAGGGTTTCTGTACTTGTGGGAAATAGTAACTAATATTTTGTGACTAGTCTCGTTTAATTAAATTAAAATATAAATCCAAAAAATAATAAGTTTAATACTTAAATTACGCGGGAAATAGATTAATGTTAGTTGCTGTGGAGTACCGAGTAATTGTTGTATGGACACAATGCCTATGCTTAGAACCAAGCAAAAACTTAATAAGCATAGTTTAGAAAGACAACGTTGAAGTTATTTTAATGTTTTGTTAAGTTTTATTCATTGATTTCGCCTGCAAGAAAAATGCTCATGCAAGAATTGCTTTGGAATGTCATTAGTACCTTAAAGAAAGGGATTGGGAAAAACCCTTCTTAAATGAAAAGACTGAATTGTAGGTTAACTTTTGGGATTTAAATGTCATTTTATCCCTTTTTTATAAAATTATTTATGCTGTTAGAATATAGAATGGACCCATTAATTAAATTTTGGTTATTATGTTGAAGGTAAGGTTAATCTGATGTTAATTTGGTTATTTGATAACAATAGTCATGAGGAATTGACCCTATTGTTCATTATTTTTGGGTAAATGTAATCTTCATTGAGTCCTTTAAAGTGTTGGTTGTGTCAACCACACTAAAAATCGTATAAAGGGATGGGATGAAAAAGATGAAACAGAGGTTACCAGAAGGAAAATTTTGTTACTCTGTTTAATCTAAGAGCTGTTTATTTTTAAGATGTTATATATATTGTCAATTTTAGTGGAAACTGGGTTGCTCCTGTATATGAGGGTGAGGTGAGTCTTGGCACAATGGTAAGGTTGCTGCCTTGTGACTTAGGGTTTATGGGTACAAAGAATGGAAACAATTTCTCTACTTGCAGGAGTTAGGCTGTGTATATCTTCCCACCCCAGTCCCCACTAGATTAGGGCCTTGTGCACTGGGTTGCTTTTGCTCCTGTATAATAATGTTCAACTAAAAAACTACTACTGATCATCTGAAGCACATGTTAGAGAAAATATTGATAAGCCCAATTCAGTTAGTGGTATTTCACTTCCAATAAATGACCCACAAATGTCCCAGATTTTGAATTTATAAACTTCTAATCAAATTGTGCTGTGTTTGAGTTGTGAACATGTGTGAAATTGTGCTGGAATTAATCTCTTTGTGGTAGTTTACTCCTGGTCATTCTCACTGTGACCAATGGTGTGGGCACTTTCATTGTCTTCAATATTTTTTGTTTAACTATCCATTGCTCTTTTAAATTTTATTATTAAATGGTTGTAACCAGGGAATTAACATTTTATTAACTGCTGATGAGCACTGCATTGGGCGATTGGTAGAGGATGTCCGTTTCCAGATTGATTCAAATTCTGTTAGTGCAAATCATTGCCGAATATACAGGATGAAAGTTACTAATGAAAAAATGGAGAACGCCACATCAATATTCTTGAAAGATACAAGGTTGTGGATTATTTTTAAATTGGGGGTCCTCCCATCCCTCCTACTTGACGAAGTGAAGAGTTTTTTCCTTTTTTTTTTCTTCATATTCTGATTTTTGTAAAACTTTATCAGCACAAATGGAACTTACCTTAACTGGGAGAAATTGAAAAAGAATGGTGCTGCTGTGAAAGTCTGCCATGGTGATATTATATCATTTGCTGCTCCTCCGCAGCATGGTAATTTGAATTCCTTACAACGGCTTAATATTTCAATTTTTCTTTTATTCCTATTCCACCTTTTCTCACTGTAGTTGCAGAACTAGTAGATTTTTTTTTGTTTTACTGGTCAATGCTTCAGTTCTGATTGCTATTTCCCTTTATCCATTCTTTTAATTTCCTTTAACTGTGAAAAAGTGTTATAAAAATTCAAAAAATATTAAATAAGATTTGAGAAACTGTATGTTTTGGTGCTATTTTGTTGCAAATTGGCGTTGGAAAAGTTAATATTATTCTATTTATTTATCTATCCTTTCTTTTTTATGATTTCATTGTTATTTGTAAGAATAAATAATATAAAGTATTGTCCTATATAAAATATTTCTTTTATTTTCATTGTACTACAACTTCTGTTACTTTTCCTTTTGCTTCTAAACGTTTATTTTAAAGTTGGATAATTACTGTAATTATTTTTAATAAAATTGAAGAATTGCTGCTTTTGAGTATTTGTTGCCTTCTGTGTGTATTATATTTGCAAAGTTTTTGCACTATGGGTTTGTTCTATTTTCAAATTATTATAATTTGTTCTTATCATGCAGATCTGGCCTTTGCTTTTGTATATCGAGAGGTGCTTGTGTCCACCCCCATGCCAGATAATGCAGTTGCTAAACGAAAAGCAGGTAGTGTTATGATCAGCAGCACATACATTTACCATTTTTTAATCATTCTTGCATTCTACTCTGATCTATGCTTGTAAGTGGAATCAAGCTTCTAATTTTATGTGGATTTGAAGTTTCATGGGTGTGCTGACGTTCATAATTTCTTATACATATGATTGTGACTCTCTGCAATTTACCGTCATATTCTATTGATGATTAAGATATATAATAAATTGATACTGATAATTTACTTTTATTTCGCTTTCTAATGCCTTTTGCTTTCTTTCTGTTTTTCATCATCTTTTCTTGAATGTGTAGAGGATTTTGTTTCTGAAAACAAGAGGTTGAAAGGTTTAGGCATCGGTGCTCCTGAGGGTCCCATATCTCTAGATGATTTTCGAAGTCTTCAAAGATCAAACATGGTGTGTCAACTTAGATGGATTGCAGTATTAATGAGTACTGTAAACTTTTTTTTATTGGCTTTAATGGTACCCAATCTTCTTCTTGACAGGAATTGAGAAAGCAATTGGAGAATCAGGTGGTTACAATTGATACTTTGCATAGTGACAACCGTGCAGCTGTTGAGCGCCATGAAAGCGTATGTAATTGTTGTTGAACTTACAGGGGCAACACCTAGATTAAGCTGAGGGTTCCCCTAAAAATGTTTTAAACTTAATCCTTAATTTTAGAAATAATGTAATTTTAGTAATAATGTAAAAAGGGCAAATTATATGTTATGTAATTATGATAATTAGAGTAACTATATATTCTTGTAATTTTTTTTATTATCCTTGTATTTATGACCCCTAATATAAATATATGCTCCATTGTGTAAGTCAAACACATGGAATTCATCACATGCCTCGTTTTCTCTCTTTCTCAACATTGTATGAGTCTAACACTTCCACTGTTGTGCTTGCCCAGCCTTCCTCTACATTGGTTTGGCATCCTTTGGTGATTTTTAGACTCTCGTGACATGCCTCCTTGCTGTTCTATCCATAGTTTTCAATCCCAAGTAGAGAGGCATGGAGCGGCTCACGTTGAAAATGCTATAGCGGGTAGCAGGATATCTGCTATTCTAACCAATTAGAATAACAAAATTAAAGGGTAAAACATAGAAGAGAGCATAATAAGATAGTGAGATGAAAGACATGTTTTAGAGAGATTAAAAAACAGAACAACACAGGACAGAACAGAGCAAGTCAGCAAAGGTCACAGTTGTCTAGAAACAATGATAGGCTTGTCAAAAAAATGGTTGCAAAGGTCTCAGGATGATTGGAAACTATGGAGAACAAAAGATACAAAGGTTGGGTTGGCCAAAAATTGGCACAAATGGCCAAAAAATGTTGGGAAATTCCGGAAATGTTGCCAACTGAAGTTAGTCGAAAAGGAGAACAATGGGTGCTACTTCATGACAAGTGTGTGCAAGTGACTGAGAAAGTAGGGTTTCAAATCTAATCCAAAAGAGGGGCAAAATCCCAAATTGACCCCTTAAAACAGCCTTAAACGACGTTGTTTCATGGTTAAGGTAGGCTTTTTGCAACACACTCCAATAGTGCCTGCTCCAATTGTGAGTTTGTCTACCGTTGTAGTCACATCGACTACCACTTCAAACTGCAACACTAATAAATTTTTGTAGCATGTTCCAACCACTCCACAATGCAATTTTGCGATAGCATCGCTGTGTTTGTTGCTATTGACGACTGTGGCTCTACCCTTCATGTCACTGTTTTATCCTCTTTTTCGGTGACCCATGGCTGTTGCTACCTACAATACACCTCCCAAGGCTGAGTTCATTGTCTTCACCAAATATGTTACTACTCCTTTGTCTATGGATAAGTTCGATGGCACTATGTTACTTGGGCATCTAACATGAATCATTGGTTTAAAGGCCAAGGGTATGTTGGCCATCTTACCATGAAGTAGGAGTCTAGTTGCCATGATCATTCAAAGTGGGCCAAGATTGATGCCCAACTTTGTAGCGTTATCAAATTCACTATCATCCTCTTTGAAGCAGATCTTTTGAGCTCATGAGGCATGTGAATTTGTTTGTGAGTTGGCTATGGTTCTCTACATCAATGACACTCAATGCCTTTATAGCGGTTGCAAAAATCTCGTGTCATTGCCCCTCGGTGACTTGATGGCACAATGTCTAAATACTTGGGCAAAGTGAGTGGTGTCATCAATGACTTTAATGAACTTCTACCCCCTGTTGCCACCCCTGCAAAGGAACTTGAACAATGACACACTTTCTTCAGGTTGTTGGTCTTGTATGGTTTGTGTTGGAAAGCTACCTTAATTGCAGTCACCCCTAGCCCGCCTTAATTGCGGCTTACCAGAGTTGGTTGCCAGTGTCTTGGAAAGGACTACCTACGGAGGGGCTAACCAGAAAGGCTAAGTGAAGCGTTGTAGAGTGTAGCCATAGGGATGTTGGCTCTTAGGGGTTGAGATCTCACATTGATTAGAGATATGACCAATGTAGTCCTTATAAAGCTTGGCCATTCCTCACATTACAAGCCTAGTTTTGTGGGGTAGAGTTAGGCCTTAAGTCCAAATTTTAAGATAGTATTAAAGTCTATGCTAGATCCATGTTGGCCACCTACATTGTGACACTCTAGGCCCATAGCCATAGGCATGAGAGGGTGTGTTGTAAAGTTGCCTTAATTGCATTCATCCCTAGCCTGCCTTATTAACAATCTAAGGATAGTTTGACCAGAAAGGTTGGGTAAAGTATCATAGAGTGCGGTCATCAAGACATTGGGTCTTAAGGGGTTGAGATCTTACGTTGTACTAGAGATATGACCAATGTAGTCCTTATAAAGCTTGGGTAGTCCTCATTTTACAAGGCGGTTTTGCATGGTTGAGTTAGGCCTCAAGCAAAAATTCTTAGATGGTATCAGAGTATCTTAGAAGTTTCCATACTTGTGCATATATCCTTCTGACTTTCTTTGCAATGTTGTCTTGTCTATTTTTGCTTGTGTCAGTCACGCTCTTTGAGATACTGAAGTTGGTAAACTCTATCTTTTTGTTTCTTCTAGATAAGACAATGACCTTCAAACTTGTTAGATATGCTGAGTAGCTTATCTTGCTTGAGTGCCTTGAAGTTGTGACTTGAGTGTCTTCTTATCTAACAAACCATGCGACAGACAAAGCTTGAAGCTAGTTGACAGATGAAGCTGACTAAGGATGCATTAAGTTGTCTTCTACTCAGACAAAGCAGTCAGATGTTCTATAATACATAGAAAATATTAGCCTTTATCATCAAAAGCATCCTTATGTCTTGTTTGCTAGTATTAAATTTCAAGGTTGGATTGTTTTAGACCTATCAATTTTAAACACATCCTTGGCGCATGCTTTGGTAGTTTAGCACTATGGTTCAACAATTTGGTATGATTAGGAATAAGGTTGACTACATAGTCTTCTATCATCACTCACTTGCGGAATGCATTTATTTACTTGATTATATACATTAACGACATGGTCATTATAGGTAGTGACATGAAGGGTTATCGTTGTTATCAGTTTTCAGACAAAAGACATTGGAAAACTTCTATACTTCATGGGGATAGAGGTAAATACAATCCAAGAATGGTATTGTGATTTCTCAAAGGAAGTATGCAATGGACATTTTGGAGGAAACGAGGTTGATGAATGCTAAACTTGTTGAGACTCCTATGGATTCCAATACTAAACTTTTGCCATGTTAGGGGGAGCCATTTTCTAATCCAAAAGAGATATAGAAGATTGGTTGGAAAACTAAATTATTTCACTATCATTCATCTAGATATTTCCTTTGTAGTTAGTGTTGTAAGTTAGTTTCTTAACTCCCCATTTACGAGACATTAGGATGCAATAGTTCAAATCTTGAAATATATTAAATGAGCTCCAGGAAAATGCTCTTGTATGAAGGCAAAAGTCATGCTCAAATTGTGGGATATTCAGATGCAAATTGGGTAGGCTCTCCCATTGACAAGAGGTCCACTTCTAGTTATTGTATCTTCATTGGTGGTAATCTAATTTCTTGGAAAAGCAAGAAACAAAATCATGGTTAGAGGATTGAGTGTAGAAGTGGATCATTGAGCCATGGCTTTAGCCACTTGTGAACTTATCTAGCTCATATAGTTACTCAAAGAACAAAGATTTGGGGAGATTGCATAGATGACACATATTTGTGATCATTAGGCAGCATTGCATATTGCCTCAAATCCAATATTCCATGAAAGGATCAAACATATTGAGATTGATTGCCATTTCATTAGAGACAAGATCTTATCAGGAGACATAATTATTTTTGACTATTCAAATGATCAAATTGGCAAATGTTGTCATTAAGTCATTGCGAGGTCCTCGAGTTAGTTATATATGCAGCAAGCTTGATGCGTATGATTCATATACTTCAGTCTTGAGGGAGAGTGTTAGAAATAATGTAATTATAGTAATAATGTAAATAGAGCAGATTATATGTTATGTAATTATGCTAATTAGAGTAGTTGTGTATTTTTGTAATTATTGTTGTATATCTGACCTCTTTTATAAATATATGCTCCACTGTGTGATTCAAACACAACGAATTCATCACAAGCCCCTCATTTTCTCTCCTTCTCAACATTTAACATACAATTTTATTTTCGTTTTTCAAAAATTCCCCCCCCCCCCCCCTCCCCCAGCAATGGCATTCACAATACTCTAGCTCCGTCATTGTGAATTTGTGACTTTTCCTTGTCTCACAAAAAAATGCAGATGTGATGTAAAACTATATCTGCATTCTGTGGATTCTGAAAGAAATATAACTAGCTTATAATTTACAATGTCTTACCTAATTTATGATCCATTCTATAGGAATTAAAATCAGTCAAAGAGTCAGTTGCAAAATGTTACCTTGATCAATTAAAAGAATTACAACAAATGGTGGATCTCAAACAGAAGGAATTGGGGGATCTCAACAGAGCATCTGCTGAACAAAAACATGCCCTGGAAGACCTTAATGAAAGGCTTAGTGCTTCTACACAGTCCTGTGCTGAAGCAAATGCTATAATAAGTAGGTATGAATTATTTAATTCTTATGGTTTAATTCTTCACTACTTGATATCATTTTCTTTTAATATTTTGATTATTGGTGTAAGTATTGTAGACTTAGGTGATTCATATTGATATAGTTTCAGCTGTGCCTTGATTGATTGATGTTTATGTTGCCAAGAGAATTGGCAATATAGAAATGGTTTCCCTCAGTTATTCCTGTCATAGTAATCTATTACAACTATATTGAATTGGTGCTTAGATCAATGCTTTTTCTTTGTGGTGTCAAAGATCCTGGGGATGCAAAAATCCCTTCCATGTGCTGTATTAGAGATTAACCTTGCTTTATTTTTTATTTGACTTTGATAGAAATCAAGAAACGACCAGAAAGTGAGAGAAAACGGAAAAGTTAGAGAGAGAATTTTCTATTATGAAATCATAACTGAATGAACCTCAAATGGGTTCTGTTACATTTATAGTTAGGGATATCACTCAGAATTCTAACAATTCTAACTTCCTGAGAGCTAGGCTGTACAACAGTATAACAGATAGTGCACGCTTAACTGATATTGCTCTACCAGACTTGAAGAAAGTGCAAGACTCAGCATCGAGTCTTAGATAACCAGGATTGAGATAAAACCTGCAGACTTATAACTTAAACTGATGTACTGGTAAGTGGTAACTGGTAGGAATACGGTCAACCATGGCATTACCTTCAGAAAGTCCTTGGGTTTGACCTGCTATAGCAAAGTAGAGCAATGACATTTACAGCAATCATCACACTCTCATTGTCCTTTTTGTTGATTTGACTTAAAAGATATTAAATAAGTAACAGAGATAATAATTGAAAGTTATGTTTGAGGAAGCTTTTGATGTACAAAATGAAATTAAGTTATTGGACCCTTGATTCAATCCCTGTAAACAAGTGGGCATGTAAACTTGGTGGTTTGACGTGGAGCAAGCTTGATAATTGAGCTCAACATTGATTCCCTTGAGAGATGCAGAGGTTAGATTCAAGAATTGCACAGATTGTTTAATTTAGCTAATTGAATGGCCTAGATTCAAGATTCAGCAAGCCTAAATATAGCAACTCTCAAGTATTGATTCAATTTGGTAGTTTCGCCCACACACACACACACTCGTTTAGTAATAACCAATTTGTGGGGCGGTTGGAATATCATAGGGAGAACTATAACAAATCTAGGTGTTTGGAGTTACAAAGGTGTGATCAGGGCACATATTGTGTTTTCGGGCTTGTTTTTTAGTGGCTATTTGGCATTGGGTTTATTGGGATCTAGAAATCTTTTGTGATGAACGTTCCAGAAAGTCATAGTGACCTATGTGGTTAAGGGTATGTTTGAGAGTTGGGTTTTGGAAGCGAAGAGAAGGGAGTGAATTTTTTTCATTTCTAATAAATATTCTCTAATTTGATAATTTTTTAAAATAAAAGAAATAAAATGATAGATTAATATAAACTTAATGTCCTAATCTTTTATATATTTTTATAAATATTATATAATTTTCTTGATTTAAAAATAAAAAAATAGCCCTCCGTTCCCTTTCCCTCCTAAACCTCACTCCCAAACATACCCTAAAGGTGGGGCTTATTTTACTTGTCTTGAAAAGCCACCTTAATTGCAGTCATCCCTAGCCCACCTTAATTGTGGCCTCTTTGGGCTGCCTTCATTGCAACTGTGTGAGGGGATGCATTTTGTCTTGCATCGCCTAGTGATATGGCCTAAGTAGTGCTTATAAGGTATGGGTAGTCCTCACCTTACAAGTTGGTTTTGTGAGGTTGAGTTATGCCTTAAGCTCAAATTTTATGAACTTGTCTTTCTGTCAAGGTTACAAAACACTTAAATTAGTTTGGGCAAATTACACATACACCCCCTAACTTTAGCAATATTGCATTTAGACCCTTCCTTTTTTGACCTACATGACCTCCCTAATTTATATAAAAACATTACAAATAAGGGAGATTTGTGTTAATGGGAAGGGGACACAGGTTTTATGTTGTTATATAAATTGAAGGAGATCTGTGTAGGGACAAAAGTAGAAGGGATATCGGATGTAATTTTGCTAATGTTTAGGGAGTGTTGAGTGTAATTTGCTCAGTTAGTTTGACTGACTAAGACTATGATGGTCAGTGTTGGCTTTTGCTTTTCACTAATTTGTTTCAGAAGGCTAAATCTAAATTCTAAAAGTTGTAATATTTATGTTGCACAGTATAGTAACTCTCTCCCTTTCTCCTGATGCAGTCAAAAGGTAAATATAGCTGAACTGAAGGAACAATTAGATGAAGAGCGGACTCAACGAAAAGAAGAGCGAGAAAAGGCTGCAGGTGATCTAAAAACTGCTGTTCATAGAGCCCAGTCTGAGGCTCAAGAGAATTAAAACGACATTCAGATGCTGCCCTAAGAAGAGAAAGACAGCTGCAAGAAGCAATAAATAAGCTACAGGTTTGAAAGTTTTGATGCCAAATTAGTAAGAAACTGTTCCCTTTCTACTTTCAGGAGCTCACAAGCTGTCCCAATATATGTTGTAGGAGTCAGAGAGAGAAATGTCTTTGCTGGTTGAAACCTTGAGGTCCAAGCTGGTATTGTTCCATTTTGCTCCTGTTAGCCTAAGAAATTTTTTGCACTTCAGATAGAGATTTTCATCTTTATTCCTTTTCTGTTGCAGGAGGATACCAGGCAAAAATTGGTTGTCTCTGATAATAAGGTTCGCCAATTGGAAACCCAAGTACATGAACAGAAGCTGGCCACTGAAAATGAAATGAAGGTAATCAGATAATTTTATATAGAGTATCATGTTGCTTTATCATATTTTGCTTGATATCTAGCTGAACATAAATTGTAATTCATGGAGCAGAAAGTAGAACTTGAACAACAGGAAACAAGAAGATTAAGGAAAGAGCTTGAGAGCGAAAAGGTAGATATGAGAAGTTCATGTCATTAAATACGAAAAATATTTTGATACAAAGGTGTTTTTATGCGAATGATGTCTACTTTACATCCAGGTGCCATGCTAATGTTATTTAGATGAGACCGCAGAATAAGTTATTGATATGATAAATGCCATGACTTTAACTGACTAATGCTCTTGGAGTCTTGGTCCAAAGAATGAACAAAAACTTATAGTTTATATGCTGCTTGGCTTTCTGATTATTTCTATATCTCATCCTCTTTTTTTAGGCCCCCTTTTTTCCTGGGGGTGAAGTTTCCTTATTTGAAGCCAAGATATTTGTTGGTGTTGTTAGCAGGCAGCTCGAGAAGAAGCTTGGGCTAAAGTTTCTGTTCTTGAGCTTGAGATAAATGCTGCAATGCGAGATCTTGATTTTGAGAGGCGGAGGTTAAAAGGTGCCAGGGAAAGACTTATGCTTCGGTAAGGCTTGATTTGTTGTTGATTATGATCATTGGACATCTGCAATTTGAAAAGTATGTAGAATTTCCAGCATAGATTGCAGACATACTGGCATAGAATATCAAAGGACACAGGGCAGCACTCTAGCTGTCAAATTTTTTCCAGCTACTTGTTTATTGCATTCTTGGGATTTGTGTTATAATAATTATTGTTTATGCAGATTAAATTATATCAGAATTCTTAGACTTTCTAACAAAATCTTCAAAAGAAGCATGTATACTAGGGTTTTGTAAACATTACTTTCATGGTTCTTAAGTAATTTTTAAACTGTTCTAAAAATAAAATGAGATAAAAAGGATCTAGAAACATGTTCAGCAAGAGTAGGATTATCCAAAGGTTTAGGGAACCTTATTTAGATGATATCTCTAGAGTATTTGTTGCTTATAAACCCTTTTTCTATTCATACTTTATTTATAATTGAGTGCAAGATCAAAAGTTGGTATCTCTGCTGTTCTGTTCAAAAAATAAGTTGGTATCTCTATAGGGCATGTCTGTACAATCATGTTATGACTAACTAATTTGAGGGCTGTGATCATAGCAAAAGAAAGGCTGCTGTGGTTAATTGTGTTACTTTGATTTGAATATACACTACTCAGCTATGTTATTTCAATTGAAAATGGGGAGCCTGGTGTCTATAAGTGGGATTATCAGTACTGATTTGAGTCCAGCTATATGTTACAAGTCCTAGTTGATTGGTGTACTACTGCATCGTACTATATGAAATGCTGACTGACAGTTTTGTTTTGTAATGCATCATGTACACCTGTCTCATTCTTCATAATGATTGTAGATTTCTAGATTTTGCAGCTGAAGCTCTGTGGTGCCATGCAGGGAAACACAACTTCGATCATTTTATTCCACTACTGAAGAGATACAAGTACTGTTTGCTAAGCAACAGGAACAATTGAAGACTATGCAGAGAACTCTAGAAGATGAAGAAAATTATGAGAATACATCTGTAGAAATGGATGGAGTCATTGGTGGAACCTCAGGCAGAGAAAAAGAAGTTGATGGATACCATAGCCAAAATGCTGCCAAGGCAGGGTCAACTACTTCTGCACAGAAGCTCAACATAGATCATGTTGAAACATCGAGCAATGAAGCAAGTGTCACTGAGAAGCATGACTGTGATATAAGAAGTGAAGAATGCCAAAATACACAAGAGGCAGAATTCACCAGTGCTGATCATGACCATAGTGTTAGAGGTGGTTTTGGTTCTGATATTGATGGTGTTGGCATGGCTACTATGGTGGAGGGAGATGCTGCTGTAGGCACTGAACGAGTTCTTGAAACTGAAAGTCCTGTAAATCATGGTGAACAGAATATTGATTTGAACAAGTGTATGGATGGGGACACTATGCAATTTGATGATGATGATGATAACAATGTGCAAGAAACCGAGGAGCATGCTCAAATACCTTCTTGTGAAGGTTTACATCACTCACAATCAAATAATCCTTCTGACACTCAAAAGACCATTGAGGATACAGAAGCTGGGGGCACAATCAGAACAGCAGACCTTTTAACTTCTGAAGTCGCTGGTAGTTGGGCTTGCAGTACAGCCCCTTCTGGGCATGGAGAAAATGAATCTCCAAGAAGCAGAGATAATAATGAAGGTTCAGGGGCATTGCATGATTCAAATCTCATAGTGGCCGTGAGTCAGAACACTCCTGATGCCACGGCTGTTGCCAGGCAAAATGAACGACGGGCACTAAGTGAGATGATTGGCATTGTTGCTCCTGATTTGAGGGAGCAATTTGGAGGTTCTGCATATGATTGTGACCAAGAGAGAAAAGACCATGGTGGTTCATCTGACTCAGATACTGAGAGTCGTAGCAATACTAGCATTGATAACGTAGCCAATGCAAAGGGTGGATTGATATCTGATGAAGAAACTCAGATTAGTGACCATGATGGGGAGGATCAGGAGGGTGATGCCATGGATGAAGACGATGAAGACACTCAAGAAGATTGATTTTCTTGCATAGTTGGAGATTGTACAAAGATATTCGGGTATGTAAGTTGTATAGATACCGAAGGAATCTCCAGTATTTTTTCAATTACTCTTGCTCCTTCGCCAACCCCCCAACCCCTTTGTAATTATATGTAAGGCATTTTATTGTATTTAATTTATTATTCGTATGGGTTTTCCTGCCATTTACTTCATTAAATGAAAATAAGGTGATAACAAGGTATGAAGTTGCTAGTTAATAACATGCCTCAAGTAGTCCATCTAGGGAAAGTACACACACCATTACGATATTTATATTTCCAAGCATGTTATAGTATCAGTTTGTTGAATATGACTTCAAAGTTGTTTAGCCGAAAAATTGTCAAAAGCGAAAGATAAATGGATGAAAAATCTCCTTATATTTGGAATTAGCTATGTGCTTTCAGTGTTGAAATGCTCGCCCTTATTCTTGTCTGGCATCTAGGAAAGGAGAAAAGTGCTAGAATGGAAAATTTTTGGTATTTTGGTATATGGAAGGGTAAAAGAATAGAAATTAAAGAAGTGTTAAGTAAAAAAGGAAAGATAAATGGAAGAAAAATCCCCTTATATGTAGGATTTGATATGGACAGCATTAGTATGCATTTGCTCAGTAATAAATCACTTATTCGTATATAAAACTTGACAGGTTGGGCGTTGCAAATTTCAATACCCATCTAGGTCAATGACTAAGGAGCATGAGACATTAAGTGCTCAAACTCTTTCAATAATAAAATCTTTTACACTTTGGTTTTAAAGTTAAGGAAAAAGGAATAGGTTCATTAAACGTGTTTCAATTTAAGTTGCATCTTACACGAAATAAAATCAATATTGAAACAATCCTTTATAAAAATAATTACGTTAACAAAACAATGTATGATTATTTTTGTCGTATTGATTGTAAAATAGTTATTCTGCTAATAGTGTTTTTGTTATTTATTTTCTCATGAAATATTTGTCTTATAACTTAATAATCACGCGATTATAGTTATTTGTTCGTAAATAGTATTATTTGAGGATTTTGATCCTATACAGTTTTAAATGAACTGTACGATATTCAACTCTCTCTTTTTTTATTGTGCATTAAGATAACAATTAAACATATAATTAAACAAATATTCATGTTCTAAGTTATTTTAGAATTCCAGAAGATCACAATCCGTTGGCTTTTTTACCCCGGAGGGGTAATTTGTTAAAAAAATTACCCAAATGAATATTTTTCAAAAAAAAATTCAAATTAGGGCAAGTCGTGTCTCAGAAATAGGACGTGCTTCACATATATGACTTTGCTTTTTAATTTTTTTTACGACTTCTTAAAGGAGTCGTGTGTTGCAAACGAAACTTTAGTTTTAATTTTTTTTTAAAAAAAACTAAAGTCGTGTTTTGGAAATACAAAATAATAAAAAAAAAAAAACCAATGTCGTGAAACCAAAATAGGACTTTAAAAAAATGTCGTGAAAGCCAAACACGACTTTAATAAAAAAAAAAAACTAAAAACGAAAAAACTATGTCGTTAAACTCAAACACGACTTCTATATATATATATATATATATATATATATATGAATAAAGTTTACGAATTCAATCAAAAAATAAAACAAAATTGGAAGTCTCATCCATCACATACGACTTCCATGTAAGGATAAAAAAAAAATTAAAAAAGTGAAGTCATGTTTGGCAAACACAACTTCACAAAAAAAAAAATTGTGTTTCCAAAACACGACTTTGGCTTTCTTAGAAAAAAAAAATTAAAACTGAAGTCTCGTTTGCAAAACACTACTTTAAAAAGTCATAAAAAAAATTAAAAAGTAAAATCTTGTACATGAAACATGACTTCTGTTTCAGAAGTCGTATTTCGGAGGCACGATTTGCTCTAATTTAATTTTTTTAAAAAAATACTCATTCGGGTAATCTTTTTAACAAATTACCCCGAGGTTAAAAAGCCCAATCCGTTATTTGATAACACTTTGAAAAAAGAAACAATGTTAATATCAAATCAAACGACAATCTAGAATGGGCTTTGTTATATGTACGTTAGAAATATGAATAAAAAAAAAAACGCATGTTAGAAATATAGACAAAAAATCTGTGCTGGAATGTACGTTCTTTTATCATATAAAAAATTAGTGTAAGAACGATGAATAAAAATGATATATAAATAACATTAGTGATCTATATAATTTATTTGGAACCTAACAACAAAAATTCTCAAAAAAAAGAAAGAAAAAAGTGATACTTAAAATCACCCAAACAAGACAATACAATTTTATTTTATTTTTTAAAAAGCTAATTTTATCATCAGATCACTTATTAAATTGATTAGATGTTCCAAATAGTTGAGTATCATCAAAACCACGTTCTTGCAAAAGAATATTTTGGAGTGGGAAAATAGGAACAAAGTCAAATTTCTACTGTGTATGTGAAGATATTAGGGTGTTAACAGAGCTCAAACAACTGTCTGCACGTTATTAAGCATGTAGCACTAGAATTTCTCATTCAACTTTTGTTAAACAATGTGCTTGAGAGAAGTAGATAATGTACGTACATTAAGACTCTCTATAATACTTCCAAAATTGTTACGATATATGCTATAATAAGTTAACAGATATGTAAATGCTACATTGTAAGGTGATGGCAGCTACTGTACTGCATGAGATTCGAGGCTCTGTAACAATCTGGAGGCAAATGAATTCATAGAGCTATAATTGTACACGTTTAAAAATGTCATGATGATGATGGTAATAGAAGACGAGGCTAAGTGATGATGATGATGAGGATGTGTACCAATTTTGAAGGCAATCAATGGCAGTGGATAATTGAGTGGCAGAGAGTAAGATCATAGATTTCTAATTTGAATGTAAGGGAAATTGTGATGTTGAGGTGGACCACATAGTTGATGGTGAGAGATGAATGAGCAAACAGTCGATACATAAATAGTGCATGTGAAACTACAGCTCCTCTCCTCCTACTCACTTCAACTTATAATTATCCCTTCATCTATAATATTCTATTACCTTATTTTTTTCATACATTCCCCCATGCAATATTATTTGATCAAACGTAAAAAGGAATTTAATTTGATGCTTACATATCGGAGACTTTTTGGCTAATAAAAAATTGAGTACTGTTTTTTTTTTTTTTCCTCTAATGAAACAAGGGTAACAAGATCATACAGGCTTTAATAATTTATGTAAAATAATTTTATGCAAAAAAATGGTTTGGTCCTTTTTTAATCTTTATGAAAAAGAGTGGTTACGAGTTCAATCTTGATTATGTAGCTGTGTTAAATATTTAGAAGAAGAATTTGTCGCCTTTAATAATCTTTTCCGACTTGAGTAGAATTATCTCCTATAAAAGATACCTATAATCTCTATACAAAAAAAAATTATATGAAAAAACTAATTGTGTTTGTGTGGTCGAAATTACATTATAAAGTAAGGTGGCCTTAAACCGATCGGAATAACAAATGATGTAACATCAAAATTGAAAATCATAAATTCAACCCGAGGCAGTAGAAAAAAGAGATATGACGCACACACATACACATATTATATCAACCAAATTAAACTTCAATTTTAGCGATAATATTATTTAAAACTCATCATTTAAAAAAAAATGAATTTTCAAATGGGATTATAAGATTTCTATTCTTTTTGAGAGAGGAATTCAATTTTTAATTTTTAAGTAAATTTAAAATACCATACATTTCTTGTTTGGATATCAAATCCAAAGAATTTTTAAAATGATGAGAATTTTATAGAGATTTTTTAAGCAAAATAAAGAAATTTCAAATAACACCTAAAATGAAAGAATATCAAATAACACATAAAATGAAATTTACATATGATGGAAATTAAATTACTTTATCTAAACAAAGAATTGAAACACAAAAATTTAAATTACTTTATCTAAACAAAATATTTTAAAAATGAAAGTAATTTATTTGAAGTAATAAAATTTTCATGTATGCATGAAATTATAAATTCTAACCTCAGTACCACTATTATACACAAAAAAAAAAATCCCATGCATTTTAAATTTCTTAAAATTTTGAAATCTCATATCCAAACACTACCTTACTGAAATTGGTATGAAAAAATTATTTTTGATGAGCGAAATAAATAAATAGGTGGGGATAGCAATCAAGTAATTAACATTGCTTCCTTTTTATTTCATTTTTTTTCTGGTTTTACAATATTAGATGTGAGTAAAAGATTTAAAGAAAAGTTGTTGTCCTATTAATTAGAGGAAAAAAAAGGTTTATCCCCTTCCTTCAATATATATCACCGACTAATCTTAAATGCCACACTTGTCACATGCACACCAAATTAAGAATCTTCTCTAAACTTAAATAAAAGATATAAGTTGTACAGTCCTATTAACTATTCAGCACAAAACATAGGCTATAAGACCATCTTGAAAATGGGTAGGGATTTTGATTTCATAGTTGACTACTTCGTCCACGTAGTGCAAGTATTTTGGTGGTAGTAATACAAGAAATGAGTGAAGGCTTGTGGTCCTTGTCCTCATCAAATGGCTCAACCTTCCTTGTTCAAAAGGGTATGATGAGGGATTTATCTTTGGTAAAGATCAAACATGTAAAAGTATTTTCATAAATTTACGCTAGCATGAAAATAGATATAAATCACCGTCAAACTATAAAGCCATGTATGCAAATTGCTTTTCTCCTCTCCCTTTGCTTTTCCTTTCTAGCTTCTCTACTAAATGAAAAGGACCCCCCTTCAAGATCAAAATAACCCCACACGCTTTGCCCTAGTGTGACACTTCGCTTTCCTAGTTACACCATCTCCACATTAGCTCTACCAACGTGCCTCATTGATGCGTTTCATCCTAAGCTAGGAGGGGAATATTTGTGTACAGCGCATAATGTATAAAACAATCAATTCATTTTACCATCTTGGTTAACTACTATCTATGATCATTCATGTATAGCACTTCCAATGTAAAATATATAAAAAATTATTTCCCATATGTCCCAAATTTCTTGTGAGCCATATCAAAGTAATTTTTTGTGCCGCCAACAAGTTAAGGGAACATGTGAAATGGCTCAGCCGAAGTTGGACAAGATACTAGCTTCCACTACATACCATCATGATATATAAACAAAAATCATCCAATGAATGTGAGAAGGGGGCATGGTGGTCATGATGATAGGGAAGAAGATGAAGCCAAAATGGGGTTCATTTTCCAAATAAATGAGCATGGCTTTGGTACTCAATTACATGAAGAAAAGGGACAAAAGAAGGGACCTAACCACATTGACTACTTACCCTCTCCATATCCTGATTACCTCTATAGAACCTCCCCCAATACCCCACTCATTTTCCATTGGCTTCTTCTAACCCTCATGTGACTTTCACGTGCCACCCCATGTGACTCTCCTTTTGAAGTTGGACTAGGATTGGTGCCTCTAAAGTAACACATACCCAATTCTTTTAATTATATAATAAAATAATTAATTCATGTCCTGTAATGAAGCTGTATCTAATTGGTCTTTTGACCCGGATATCTAATTGGTCGCATTTTGTTTCTCCAAAACCAATTAATTAATAGTGATTACGTCTCTAATAAGCTATCTAGAGGATAAAAAAATAAAACGCTGTGGGTTATGTTTTCGGGGAGAGAGAGAGAGAGAGAGAATAAAAGATTAGGCATAATGACAATGTTATGTATTTTCATTGCCTAATAGAATCCTAACACATAAAGACAAATCCATAATGTGAACGAGAAAAAAGAGGATTAGAAAGGTTGGTTCTACTTTTGAAACAAAACCTTTCTTAATGTACTTAAGACCAGTCTTGCCGATTTTATATGAAACAAATAACTACTTTTGACCATATATTGTTTATATATATGTAGGATTTGCTAATAAGTGTTTTAAAGGTGTTTATTAAAGAATTAAAAAAATTAAAAATATGATATTTGTTATTTGTGTGTGTGTGTGTGAGAGAGAGAGAGAGAGAGAGATTCACTTACACCAAAAATAGTTTTTCATTAAATCTCTAACAATTAATTTCACTTTAATGTAATGGTTTAATGTTATTTAATTTAATGAAGAGAGAAAAATACCCAAAATAATTAAGGCTCGTTCAAATAAAAAGCAAAAATAATATGTAGTGTTGACAAATCAATGGTAAAGAAATCATCCGTCAACTTCTACCGTGAGAGGTTCAGGCCAACTTGTAAGTTTTGAAAATTCCTGAGATCTCTTATGGTCGAAATGAATAGGAAGTAGGAAAAGAAATGATTATCAAAGGATAAGCATTAAAACAATGGAGGCTCTTAGATATCTAAATTTACTTGCTATTGCAGGAAAATCCAAAACGGATATATTTGCAACAGTACAAGACTGAGTGTGAAAGAAGTTAGTTCTAATCTAAGGTAGACAAAATTGTGCTTGATTATCTAGAGAGGCCAACTTGTTTACACACACATCACTAAAATACAAATGGGATGAATGTTTAATTGTTTTTTTTAGTCCCTATCCCTATAAGACAAGGATTTTTTTTATTTTTATTTTTTACAAAGTTTTTGTGATCTCCTAAACGTAGTGCTTCTTCCCCTATACCGTCTATTGATACTAGTGGAGTAGGGTTGACTTCTCTCTTCAAATTCTTTGCCTTTCTCTTAATACCAAGTTAAAAAAAAAAAAATTGCATTCGTTTCTTTACTAAGTAAATGACTTTTTTTCTCTTAAAGTTGTCGAAATATATTAGCTAATTGAAAATGAAAAGGCCTTAACAATATGTATGTATAAAATTTCTATGACATTAATTTTAAAAGGTGACATTCTTAAGATAATGCTAAGATGCTCAGTAACGTTATATTTAATGTACTTTACTGTTCATTTACTTAAGACAATGAATGAAACTGATCATTTGTCTTATCTTAGGCTAGGCTATTCCCTTTCTCGTAGAAACTGTGTACTACAGTGTATGGTACTTGTGACCCTACTCATCGTCATGTTGTCGACTATCCTGAATGGTAAAAGGAAATGTAAGAAGATATTCTGCTATTTAAACTAACAATTACCTGGACTATTATTCTTCTAATTATTAAAGGTAAACATACCATTGGATGAAAAAAGATTACCAAGGCTTACCTTATTTTTGGGTGTCCAAGGTATATCCAAGTATCTAATCAAGAGTCAGAAACTAATCTTTCGAGATAGAAATCCATTTAAAGGGCTTATCTCTCCCAATAGATACTCTCTCATACACACTAGTATGCATTACTCAATTACGATCTCTTCGAAGAAGTGTATATGGATTTACCATTGAGATATAAAGTTGAGGGAGAGAGTATGGTTTGCAACTTAGATTAAATCGGTCCCATTTATGGCTTAAAGACAGACATCTAGACATGTTTCAATAAATTTTCTACTGAATTTTTTAGCAATGGCTTTTACCAGTCAAAATCATACTACTCCGTTCACTATTGGCTCTAGAGCTTTGTTTGTAGCTTTGTCCATTCTATGTTGTTAATATTATCATAACAAGCCTAGATTATGTGAAGCACAGACTGCAACAACTATTCTAATTAAAAGTCAATGACAATCTTAAATGAGAAATTGTATTTGTACTATATACGTTAGAATAATTTTTTGTGCAACAAAGAGATAAGAAAAGAGAAGAGAGAAGTGTATAATAAAATGGTTGATGTGATGGAAAAGATAAAAAGGAAAAAGAGTATGATAAAAAGCTTTGTAGAAAAGTATTTATGAACAATATACTAATCTTAAATATTTTCTTGGAATGAAAATACATATTCTAAACAAAGAATTTGTCTATCCCAAAAAAATCATACATTTTCAGATTTTGAGGATACATGTTTCTTAGGATGCTAGCTTGTTGCTCTTCCAATGGACCCTAATATCAAATTAAGCGCTATGTAGGGGATATTTTACCTAACATTTCTTAGTAGAAACGATTGGTTGTTGACATATTATTATATCTGACCATATATCCATTATGTGGTCAATAAACTCATCAATTCTCAGCTACCTAGGACCATATATTCGGATTGTTAACAAAACATATAATTTTGATTCTCCTCTCTAGTATTAGTTCATATAAAAAAGTGAACCTTTTTTCATCCCCCCAATCTTTGGAATTAATTTTTTTACTGTGAAACAACCAAATCTTTGTTTTCCTTTATGAAAAGGCCCTTGGCGGTTAACTTTTCTGTCTGGGAGACTCTGGCACTTGTGCTACATGGGACTACCTGAAGAAAGTGGGCAACCACAGGGCTATAGCGACAATAACTGCGGAAACTACAAGCAACCATACATTGGCCCATTTTAAATGAACCTGGAGTAAATGCATGTTACCCATTTTGAATGTGATGTCACACTTATCTTCTATTCTACCATAATTAGCACGACTAATTTGATCACAAGCCACATGACTTTTATGACTATTTTTCTGCTTTCAAGATCCCATGGCAAGAGTGAGAGGACCTAAACGGTCTTACAAACTGAATGGGAAACTTCTAAATTATTCCAAAAAGCGTAACACAACTTATAGAATGGGTATGGTACTTTTCTATGTGCCCCCCATCCTACTCAATTTCTCAATGTTACCCACCCCCACCAAGTTAGACTCGGAACCAAAGCAATCAAAAAGGCCTAGAAAGAAGAGAGCCATTTTTCTTCATTCCCTTCTGCTTTGCCCTCATCTATTGCTGCCCTTTGTAATTATGAGTCCTTGTGCCATCATTGCTATAAAAGTCTCTCTCTCATACAAACACAAAATCACAGCTATATTATAACACTTTTCTTTCACCCTTGTAGTTTCCTGCCAAGTTTCTTCTCACCTATAAAAACCCCTTGTAGCCTATTTGTTAAACCTCACTATCCCATTTTTTGGTTATTTATTATTCAGTTTTGTAAGTGAACCTCATCTCTCAAGCTTATATCTCTTCTTCTCTGAAGGGATTTGGCTTTTAGAAGGGAAACGGCATGTGCTCTTTCTCTTCAAAACAGACCCTATATGGCCCTCTCATTTTGGCACTTCCTCGTCCATGGCCAATCAAGAGACACCACAGGCACCTTCGGTTGGGCCTGCTCCTCCACAGGTACTGTTCTATAGTCTAGTTTTCTATCAAGTCTTTTTTGCTGTTTCTCACAGCTTGTATGCATGTGTATTGTGTGTGTTGTAACATTGGCTTGTATGATGATGATGCAGAAGGAGGGCACACTTGAAAGAAGCAAGACAAAGGAGAAGGATGGTTGTGGTGAAAGCAGAGATTCAGATGAAGAACTTGAAATTGTATATGGAGAACCAAACCATCATAGAGGAGAATGAAAAGTTGAGGAAACAAGCCATGCTTCTGCACACAGAGAATCAGGCCCTCTTGTCTCAGCTCCAAAAGAAGCTTTCAGAACAAAACAACAATACAAACAATAACTAGCTATTGGCTAATTAATAGATACAGTTTATTTAGTGTGGCCAAGGGTAGGAAAAATTAAAGGGTCTGTGTCAACGATCCTTTTCTGATATGTTAGCCCTATATCTTGACTCTGCTTCTTCTTCTTTCTTTTTTTTTTTTTTTTGGGTTGCATCTTAGTTCGAGGTTAAATTAATTAATTTTCTAGTAATAAGTTTAGAGTGGTAAAATAAATATAAATAGGTAATATGCCAACTGTAAGCATTACATGGAATATAGAATTGTGCAACGTTGTGTTAGAGTTTAAATTTGTCACTTCTTGTTAGTTTTCCTGATGATATATTTAGAGAAGGGGATACTGAATAGTTAATAGTGTCGTAGCTTTTTCCTGGTATGAGTATTTGATTAAGCTAATGAATTCATTTATAATTATATCTTGGTTTAATTAATTTTTTGGTCTCTATAGTTGTACAAACTTTATTTTTTAGTTCCTATAATTAAAAATAATTCATTTTAGTTTCTATATATGCACTTTCAATATCGGTTTGATCCTTGTGACGGTTTAAAATGGCAAGAACCAAACTAATATCGAAAATGTATGTATAAAAATTAAAATGGATTATTTTTAACTATAAGAACCAAAAGATAAAATTTGCGTAACTATATAGACAAAAAGGAAATTAAACCTTATATCTTTTAATAATAAAATCACAAATTTTTCAAGTGGGTAAGTATTACACTCGCTGGGGTGGGGGGGTGTTTCAATCAATCCTATACATGTCTCTATAATGACATTGTTATATAAGAGTATTGTAGAGATAAATAAGTTTTGATTATTTCGCTTGAAGCAATCACAATGGTAGCCAATGTCAAATGGTTTGTTTGTGTTAAACAAAAAGGCTGGATCCAAGAGGGGGGGTGAATTGGATCTTTCAAAATCTTCAAGAATCTCCAATTTCTTTTTCAATAATGAATAACTAGATTTTTCAAAAACTTTGAATCTTATTTATTTGCTTATACGAATGAAATAGGATTGGATCAATTTATCTTTGAACTTTTCTATGCAAAGAGCCTTATGATTTTAAATGCAAGTGATCAAGATTCAATATGTTAGCAAGAGAATAGAGGAAAGAAAAGAGGAAACAAGATTTATAATGGTTCGATCATCACCACTGTGGTCTACATCCAGTTTCCAATCAAACCAATTGGTGTTATCACTAAGTAATTCAAATGTTTACAAACACTATGCACAAACACAAGAATTACAATCAAACAAATCACACAATCAAGTTTCTTGAACCCTATCAAGAAAATCTTGAAACCTTTTCTTGTGAAACCCTACCATAAGGAAGATATGAGAGACACCCTCACAAGAACGAAAATCAAATTAAAAGAAGGTTAGATATCACCTTGGTTTGTGATACATGGAAGACAATGAAGAACCAATCAAACTTTACCCAAGAAAAGACTTTTCTTTATCCTCAAGATTGATCCATGATGAGTTTTTTGACTTTTATCCAAAACTTGTAGTGATGAAGAAGAATTATATGAATTTTCTCTAAAAAAGCTCTCTCTCAAATTTAGAAAAGTGAAGTTGTATTGAAGTTATGTGTAAAGACTCACTAAGGTTCACTTTATATAAAGAGCTCACTGAAATAACTAGTTATATTGTCTTGTAATCAGTTATTTACTTATTAGAAATATGGAAAATGAAGTTTGAATGAGTTTAACTAGTTATTTTCATTTATAACTAGTTAAAACAACATTTATACGAATTTGTCTTTAATGGAATAATTAGTTATATAGCTTTGTAACTAATTATTTTCACATAGAACAAAAACAATGTTATATTATATAACTGGTTACAAAATTATGTAATTAGTTACAGCAAAAATAACTGATTACATAATATTGTAACTAATTAAAACAGAATACATGTAACTAATTACATATAAATTTAACTAGTTAAAACAGTATAAATATTCACTGTTTAAGTGAATTTAAACGGATTTAATCAATTACAAAACTAACTTAACCAATTAAATGGTTCTTAAACATAAGATTGAAGTGTTCTAAAGTCTTAATGTGTAGCTTTCACTTCCTATCAATTTAAAACTTAATTTTATTCAATTATTCTTCTTTAAACTCAATTTTAGACTTATAGAAAACATATTTTTACTTTGTTAAACCTTTAAGTCTTAAACTTTGAGCCCATCACCATCAAACCATCAAAGATAAAAATAAATCATACAAGACATACAACCACACACACATACATAAACACACATTATAACTTTGTACTCATCAAGAAACTAAACATCAAAACTATATTAAATCTTCTTAGGGACAAGAGTAATTCTCTTCTTGCTTTTTCAATTTGTTATCAACAGCAAAACGCAGTTTGTACAGTCAAAAAATTCACGACCCAATATCATACATAACTAATCTTCCAACACAGTATATTTCTAGTGCTCGTAGTTATAGTTGCCAACGGATACAGATTACTGGACTAGACTGAAATGTATAACTGGCAAAAAAGATTTGATATAATAAGAAAAGTTACACCATCTAACACAAAACACTAAGGAGGAGAAGGAAAGCAAAGAAATGTTCTTCACTTAACACTCCACCGCTTTCCTCTTCGCGTGTATCTTATATGAGGGGATTCTTGGGGAAGTAATCGTCACATCCCCAGGTGCGTTTATTATATGACAAATACCTTCTAAAAAATAGGCCAAACTGTCCCACATAGGAATGTAAGGGTAGAAAATCAGGGATTTGTTCATCAATATAATGTTTCACTGCTTTGATATTCAGTTTCCACAATTTAAGAGATCTGAGTTCTATAGTTACATAAGGGGGTTTGTGTCTGTCAAAGGATGTTAGTCAGGGTCAAAACAAAGTTAATACAATATGCAATAGCACTTAAAATTCAGAAAAAATTTGAACCAGTTTCCAACTACAAAGTAGTCAGTCAAAAGAAACTAGATGATGGTTATCTAGTTCACTTCAATTCACTACAACAGACTCATCTGGATTTGAAGTTTGGCAAAACCCTAAAACGATACAATGAACCTACAAGGTAACTTAATAACGACTAACCAAGAAGAAGTCATCGTCATCAAGAACCTCAACATCTTTATTTCCAACAAAATGCTCTCGACCAATTTCCTTCACCAAATTGGCAAATTCTAACCTTTTCTCCACAGGAAGAGGTACAAAAGGTAGCCTAAAAACGGGCCTGACAACCCCAAGTTGAGCAAGAGCAGTGTTCAAACCAATGGGATTTGGCATGTGGAAAAGCCAGTCAATCAGAGGTAAGAGCTTAGAATTTAATGTAGGGTTTACGCCTGCAAACATGAGTTCTCGCATTAAACCAGGAACCAGGTTGCTTGCAACAGATATCACTCCAGTAGCCCCATAACCCCATCTAGCATCATGGCATTGATCATCATTCCCGCTCCACACAACAATTCCATTATCTGTATACAGCTTGATCCGGTCATTTCCCACACACTCCTTGACACCAGCCAAGTTAGCACTATCAGCTAAGGTTTGAATTACATGTGGAGGAATGTCTTGACCAGTCCGTGAAGGCACATTGTAGATTATTGTGGGACCCATGGGAAGCACACTTTGAAAGTGAGCAATCATGCCATCCAAGGAGGTTTTTCCATAGTAAGGGTTTATATGAAGGGCAGCATGCATTCCAACAGCAAAACCCTGCTCGGTGGCATGAATTGCTTCCCTGGTGGAGTTGCTTCCAGTATTTCCAATAACCTTAATTTTCCCACCAAAACAGTTGACTGTATGAGCAATAAGCATTATGTGCTCTTCCCAGCTCATTAATTGGCCTTCACCAGTTGTCCCACCAACAATAACACCTTCAGCACCTTGTCCAATCTGCATATTCACCAAGTCATCATATGCTTCAAGATCAAATCGACCATCAGGTAGGTATGGAGTTTTAATGGCAGTTATCAATCTCAGACACTTTATGTCCTCTGCAGAAGTCCTGTAAATACAGTACACATAGTTTCATTTGTGCAAATTATTATGATCCAGATTTGTAAACAAAACCAGCATCACAAATCAGCAGTAATGAAACCAGAAGCACACGAACAATTTTTTATTACACTCCTTAAAATATGTACTAATACAATTGTGCGCACACACACACACACACACATATATATATATCAATCAATAGAAACAGTTGTTCAGATCAAAGATACATATCTAGATGTGATATAAGCCTTGTATATCCAAATCAAATCTCGACGTGAATGATAAAGGGGAGAAAAAATGCAAATTAAGTTCAAAGTGTCAATTAGTGAGAGAGAACATTGCTTAAAGCTCTAGATGCATCACAAACTATAATAGAAGATCATTATCTGTGTCTCTTCCAGAAATCCTACCCAGAGCATGCATCCTATAGTTCCCACCTAATTTAGACAATACACACATAAGCACACATAATATAAAAACTTTGTCTCGGAAATGAAAAGATGAAAACAAATAAAAATTATTATTGTGTGTGTGTATATATAATTTAGTAGAAGAATGAATGAATTTAGAACAGTAAATTTCAAACCCACCTATTTTTAACCTCAAAACTGCGCATTGGGAGGTGGAAACTGGGTTTCACAGCTGCTTGTGCAGGCTTCCAATATGAGCTCCTGATTAGTATAGACAAATATTTAACATCAAACATACCAAAATTTAGAAAGAGTGGTATTTTTCTGTAGTACAATCGGGACCCATATATATGTGTGTGTGTGACACTGACAAACCCATATTGCAACTTAAATACCAAATAGAATACTAATTTGAAAAGAATAAGCATTAACCTTAACTAAAAATTAAAAAAGTATCAAACAGTCACCCACAAATAAGGAGGCAGAGATGTAGGGTACACATACACTCATGGATGAACGCATAGCATCCTTTTCACTCTAGTTGATCATTTTACTACCTCTTATTATTGCAAACAACGAAAAATTCTCGCCCATGAACTGGGAAGAGGTAAGAGGTACCAAGAGGCATAACTGTTTAGCCAAGTTTATAAGTAGTAAGGGGCAAAATTTGTGATAAATCCATTCATTAAACTTTAAAGAGGAGAATAAGGGACTCCCATTTCATTAACATCTTACGTCTCTAAAACTCATTCCGTTCCTCATAATCAATCATTTGCAAATACGGATAGATTGAAAGGCTATTATTACAAAAACACAATAATCTAAACAATGGTAATATGGTATTAAGGAGGGGGGGATCCTCTACAATAAGAAACCCTCTAAAACATAGTTATCAAAGCATAGTGGCTAGACCCAAAAATGCTATAGCAGAATAGCGGATAGCAATATGGTCACTATTTTGAAGACTAGATACAAACCAAATAATTTATATTACACATATATAAATGCTCCAAATAAAAAACATTACACAGAGTGAAAAGATAAATAGGGTAATCATTGCTGATTTCATTTTGTGTATTATTATGTAATTATGGTAATTGTAAATCCTTGTATTTATGACTATTATTATATAAATAATATTCTCCGCTCTGTCATTGACACACAGATTCCATCATATGTCTCTCATGTCCTTTCTCAATAAATATAGCTAAACAAACAAATCAACAACAACAAACATCTAGAAGTAAAATTAGTGAGAGCCTCCAAGTGGATGATGATGCTACAACTGCTTCAAGGGTGACCAATGATGGTAAACATATAAAAAAGAAAGGACAATCAGAAATGATGCTACAACTGCTTGTAGGGTGACCAATGAACAGTATAACAGAATAAGGACCTAGGACACACACACACACACACAAAAATAAAGAAAGAAACAGCAGGATGAGTGACAGGACAAGGGCAGATGAAGGGCATGGACCTTTCTTAAGCCTTCCACGAGAACTAAAAGAAATAGAGGATGTTTGACCAATAGAACAGAGTATGTGCAAAACAGAGTAAGTGATATGCCTGGGATCTGCCTAAAATTGCCAAGCCTGGCTGGAAACAACAGTGGCGACCGGCAAGCACTGGGTGTTGGTGGTTTGAGTTGACACAGTTGGGAGTGCAGTGCATGTTGCTTGAATAACGCTTTGAGCGAAATATCAAACAAGGTTTTCAGAACTCATCATCACAGTTGCGCCGCTATAGCGCACAAAATGCCGCAATCTGTAGCAGCCCAGGGACGCTTTGCACCACCGCTGTAGCGTGCTAATGACTACTACTAGCTCTAAAGTGCAAAGGGCGGATCCAGTGTTGATTTAAATTCAAGTGTCTCATCAACTTAACCCAGTTCAATCCAAAGGTGAATAAATATCCCCTCGCTCATGCCCCTCAGAGGCTTTCTTACTTTCAAAGAACCTTAGCCAAAAATTCACGAAACAGTGAAACAAACTTAGAAATCCATCGTTAACAACTAAACCACTGTCATGCTGTAACGAACAACCTCACCAACAGTGACCACCTAGAAACCCCTTCTCTATTCCTTCAACATGCAGATTCAGCTATAAGTCACGCAAATCAAAATCAGAACTAAAAAGATATTCCGAAACATAACCTATCACGGACAAACAACACTGCTATCACTTGGATTTAAGAAATCAACACATCAATCAACCGTTGGACTCGGATTTCCAATTTACAATTTCCAAAAACGAAAAACAAACAACACATCAAGACACCAATTAATAATAATAATAATAAATGATGAAAAAGAACCTGGTGTTTCTACTATTGGTGACATTGGAGGGGCAAATGGGAAAGGCGGTTCCTCTGAAGCAGACGCTCTTGAGCATAGCCATGACTTGCACAGTTCAGAAAAAAGATCGACGAGAGGCGAAGCCTAAAACGGCGTCGCTTGGAGTGCGGTGAGAGATCTTAGTATGAGATGAGATGAGGAGGAGGGTGACAGGAGTGGAGTCCAAATTGGCGGAGAAGAGGACTCTGCTTTCTGTGTGCGGGCTGGAAAACACACAGAACGTGGCAGACACAGCACTCAGACAGTAGCAGCAATCACTTACTTTAATTATTTTATTTATGGTTATTTTTAATTAGGTTTAAATATCATTTTTCTCTCTTTGATTTGGAGTAAGTTTATTTTTTGTCTTTAAATTTAGGTTATGTTTGGATAACAGTTATAAAAGTACTTTTATAAATTTAATGTATAAAAATGAATTCCAACGCAAAAATTTAAAAAAGAAAAAATTGTTGTTTTGAGAACAAAAATGTTTTTGAGCTTTCAAACTTTAATCCAAGAGTTTAATAGTCATGTACTGACACTGTAAAGTAGTTTATATTATCATTATCACAACCATCATTTATTGTAAGTTTGTTGACTTTTATAATAAATACTTTAAAAGTCATATTAATAGTGTTTTCTGATTAGATGACAGTGTAAAAATTTTTATACTGACAGTACATAACCATTAAACTCTTAATCCAAACATGCACTTAGTATCTGTAATTTGAAAGAAAAAAAACATGTTTTAGTGTATCTGTTCAACCGCCGTTAATAAATCTGTTACACAAAACTTATTTACTAGTGCCCCTATTATTAAAAATATCACACTATACTCAGGTGATACTGCACAGATGACTCAATCTGCTCCCATCAATAATACTATAAGTGGTCTTGAAGGACTAAAATAGACTTTTTTCAAATTATGGAACTAAAAAAATTAATTTTAAATTTTAAGGACCAAAAATAAACTCATTCTAAATTTAAGATATTAAAAATATATTTAATCCTTTAATTATAAGTATACATTTATGCTTTAAAAAAAACTATACTCTTAATCAATCAAAAATTTATATATGATATTCTTGTTGATTTTTATGATAATTATCTTAAAAGCATATTTAGTATGAATTTTGATTGGTTCACCGTAGTATTAATAATAGGAACTACTTCTATAACTTACATGTTTAAGTTAGTTTATGTTAAAAGACAAGTTAGTATTTTTTTTTTCCAACACATTTTAAAAGAGAACCTAGTAAAATTTATGTAGATTTCATTAAATGTGAATCTCATTTTCTATTTCTTATTTCCTATTTGATGGGTTTTATAATTAATTCTAAATTAATAAGGCACACGTTAATTTTAACTAACTAATATTTTAGTTTATATATTGTATAAGACAAATGGTTATTTTATATAATTAAAATTTATAACAAATAAATACTTTTAAATATATAAATTATATTATAATAAAAAATTATCATAAATAAATATTTATATATATATATATATATATTATTTTAAATTTATAATGGATAATTTAAATTATAATTTAAGATCATTTTTAACTATTAAAAATTTCTTTCAAAAAATTGTTAAAATTTAATTTAGATATGAAAATAAAAGATGATAAATTAAAAGGAATAGATAATTAGGAAGATTTTTTTTATGAACCTAGAGTATCTCCTAACCAAGAGTTAGAGATTAATTCTTTAAGCACTAATGTCCATTTAAGGAGTTGATATTTTTCAAAATATGCGTGAGGGGTATGATTATCTATCAGTCATACCACACTATGTTGTTGACAATTAAAAAGATCAAATATTCAAATAAGGATAAATTGAGATAGTTGAGAGAAAAAGAATTAGTTAATTGTGAGTATAGTGTGTGAAATATACATTCATAAGATATAAGAGATGGAATATTGGAAACATTTAGAGTAAAAATCTTATTCTTTAAATTATATATTCTAATTTAAATATATAAGTAAATAAAAAAATATGGTGAAAATATAGTATTAAAAAGTATGTTGTTACCCTTCTTCCTTTTATAATTAAAATGTTGTAAAATATTAAAAATGT
Organism: Spatholobus suberectus; assembly: GCA_004329165.1. Lineage (NCBI taxonomy): Eukaryota > Viridiplantae > Streptophyta > Magnoliopsida > Fabales > Fabaceae > Spatholobus > Spatholobus suberectus. The sequence goes on from CM014731.1 coordinate 21,161,661, forward strand.
AAAGTGAGTTATTATTGGAAAAATAAAAATTAAATCCAATCTTAAGTAAGCATTTCCAACAAACTTATTTATCTATTTATAGTATATAAAAATTAAAACGTGAACCGCGAGGAATTATCTTTTCAACATTTTTTAAGATCTATTCCATTTTGCCATGTTGGATGTTAAATTGTTAATAAGTTGGCATATGAACCCGACATTGGCTAACGATCCCACATGAACTCTAAAATTTAGTAAAAACTCCTTGTTTTAATAACACTCCATATTCCTCAAAAATAATAATAATAATAATAACACTCCATATATAATATTAGTAAAAACATTGGCCAATAATAGATAAAACAACTTTTGTCTTCAATTTTAAAGTTTTTTTTCCTTTACACTTCATTATTTTTCAATAATTAAAAAAATGCTTCTTAACAAACGACAATACATACAATTACAATTGATTATGATACAATTTCTTAGAGTGTGTTTGTTTCATGAATTAGAAATTGATTTCCAGGGATGTAATATACCTATATTTGTTACAAGTTTTGAAAGATTATTCCTGAGTATTGTTGATTTCTGGGAAAGTTGTAACTTTTCTTTTTACCATATTTTCCTAAATTTTTATTCCCATGAGAAGGGGTAGGGAAATGATATTCTCATGGAAATATGGGTAGTTATTTTTTAACACCCTTGTAACTTATATTTTTATTTATTTTTTATTTAAATTATTTTAAATTTTAAAAAATATTCCTAAAAACATTAAAATGTAACTAAATACATTTTTAAATATACCTAAAAATAATATTCTTGGTTATACCATTCCTAAAAATATAATATGAAACTCAAAACAATTGTCTAGTTAGTATATAAACGCACACAGAATATGCCAGACAGGCTTAGAACCTTGTACGGGTGAAGTTAGTGAAAAAAATGGAATTACGGGCTCAGAGACCCAAAAGGGAAACAAAAATGTACTTTGAAAAGCCCAATTCAGGCGTACAATGAAGACATGAAGTCCACAATTCAAAGCTGATTAAAAACAATGAAAAATAGAAACATTTACGCTGTGTTTGGTAGAGAGGAGAGAAATAGAAGAAGAGGAAGTAGGTAGAAGAGAAAAGAGAAGAGAAGTAGGTAGGAGTTTAATGATTATGCACTGTCAGTGTAAAAAATTTTACATTGTCATCTAATTCTAAAGATTGAAATATTACACAACGGTCTTACAACGAATACTGTAACATCCCCAATATAGGCCAATTAATGATTATGTTAGTGGTAATTAAATAATTGTCTTTTATATTGTTTTACATTATTTTAATTTTAATTTATTTTTAGTTGCATAAAAAATATTTATTATATCAATAATAATATCTTATTTTAGTCACTAAAGTATCAAAAGAAAAAATAAAAAAATAAAACAACATAATTTTTTAAAAGAAAATATTATTTATTATGGAGTGATTAAGTTATAATTAAGATAAATAGGATTATAAAGTATAAGTTATTGTTTAGTTAGTTTTAAAGTATTATATTATTTATTTACCAGTAGTATATATATATATATATATATATATATATATATATATATATATATATATATATATCAAGCTAATTAGTATCCTAGTGGTCATGTGCCTAGTGTTAAATCATGGGATAGTGGGTTCAAATCCCACACTAAATACTTTTTCCAATTTTAAAACTCCATACGTTGTTAGAAATTTGTCGAAAAATTAAGTGTTGGACTGAATTTTATTAATTTTAAAAGTATAGGAACTTGATTTGAGCAATTAAAATTAAAGAGACTAAAATCACCCATTTGATAAATTATAGGGACCAAAAACACAATTAAGCATAAATTATATTCTTTACTATAGATAAGGATCAGCGATATAGCATTTTGATATCATTTATAATTTAATAATAAGTGACTCTTAATGATCCAATTATTAAATTATAATTAGAATTTAATTTTATTACACTATTAGTGTAAATATTTTTAGGACAAAACTTACATACAATTTTTAGGTGCTTTAGGTACTGTTCTTTAATTAAAATTAGAGTTTCATCTTAGTAATCCACATAATAAATGTTTGCAAGCAAATTATCGAGATAAAACTTTAATTTTAATTGAAAACAATACCAAAAGCACCTATAAAACTACATCTAAGTTTTGTACATATTTTTATACTATAAATTAATTTAAAAATCTTAAATATGATTTTTAAAAATGATTATAAAAGTCAATAAATTATGATTGAATAATAGTGTAAAAAATGCTTATAATATTAGTATATTATAATTAATTTTGATAATTATTTATTACTTAAATTATACAATATATATATATATATATATATATATATCAAATACTATTATTTAAATTTAATCCATTTTAAATTTTAATTCATTATAACAAATTAATAAATAAATAGATTATGGTTCTTAATTCGATTGATTGATTTTAAATTTTTCTTTAATTTTAATTTTTTAATTTACTTTTATACAATAAAATAGAATTCTTACCAACTTAAATGAAACCAATTTATTGCAATGTTATTGGATAATCACTTCATTCTCAGTCGTATTCGTGATTGGCAATGTAAAACTTGATTTGTCAAATTTGAATTTGTAACTTTCGTTACTCTTAAAATTTACCTAAAACTAAAAATACTCCTGTAATGTAAAAAAAAATTACTAATTTTAATATAAACAAACCTTTTAATTTTCCAATTAGAAGAAAAGTCAGAAAGACATACACATAAACATGTCTTAAAATAGAAACATATATTTCTTTCCAACTAAAAGAGAAGTTAGAAAGATAAGGATTTGTTTGATTACGTACTTACTTTTTCTTTATTTTAAAAACTAGTTTTTAAAATAATTTCACACTACTTAACAATTAATTTCTCATTCAAAATGTACACCAAAATAATTTTCTCATTCAGAATCTATTAAATTTTGAAAAATGTTTCTAAAACAAGTATTTTAAGAATCAAAAAATAAAAATAATTGAAAAATATTATATTATCTTCTTTATTTTCTAAATGATCTATTCAAGGAAAAGAAAGAGTGAAAAGATAAAGCTGAGAAACATATCAATTCCTGTTGTGGGTTGACTATCCTTGCTCTTTGTAATAGAAATCAAAAACAGTATTAGACTTCTAAGACATTAAGTGTGAATCCATTTCAAATGTTGAAATTATAAGTGTGAATCCACCTCTCTTTTCATCCATCCATCAAGCAAGTTTTTTAATTTTTTAATTATAAAAAAAATAAAAAGGCCAAGTCTTTTATTTTTTTTAGACTAAACACAATTTAATTCTTAAGTGTAAAATTGACAAATTTTAAAGTGTAATCTTATAATTAAAAATGCCTTAAACTATATATTTTGCAATTTCATGAAAGTGGCGGTTAGGATAAAGGACAAATTATAGCACTCAATTGTTTTGATTAAACAAACAAAGAAAATAAGTTTTATCAATAGAAAGACACAAGCACCTTAAACTTATAAGACTAAGTGTACGTTCTGCTAAGACGATAGAGCGAACGCAGCATTTTATCACATATAGAGTCTTTTTCATTATATGCATGCATGGTCTTATTGATGTTTTAGGAACAAAAGTGCACTAAGTCTTAACGAAGTTTGAAGCATATTGAAGAAGCTTAGACAAAAGTCAACTAAGCCTAAAAAGTTGCCTATTTCATCAAGATCCCCAACTATCTAACAAAGTACATTGGTGTACTTCTCTAAACAAAAAAGAGTTTTGTTCTTTGTAGCATGGCAGTTGTATGAGAAAAGGAAGATAAGTTATATGTTTTATCTTATAAGAGTGCCAAGTTGTTAAAAGGAATTTAATGCCACAATTAATGCTCCAACGTTCACATTTTCTAAAGATTGAAATAAGACACAACGGTCTTATAACGAATACTGTAACATCCCCAATATAGGCAATTAATGATTATGTTAGTGGTAATTAAATAATTGTCTTTTATATTGTTTTCATAAGTGCTCTATATGGGATAGGACATTGTTCTGTATTATGATTTAGTAGTGGGCCAGAGTCCACTAGCTGAGAAAAAGAACCATTAGGTTCAATAAAAGTCCATGGCACCTTTAGTCTTAAAGTCCACCCCTTACCTCACTCTCATACACCTCACTCTTAGAAAAAAGAAGGAAAAGAGAAAAAAGAGAAGAGAAGGAGAAAAAGCAAGGGACACCTACACACTAATCACTCTTAGAACTCATCGTGAGTGCTCTTCCTTCCTTTCCCCTTTGAGTATTGATTTGTTGATTACCATTGAGTCCCCAACTCCCATTCTCATTTACTATTCAAAGTTTTTGAGAAACTTGAGTTTTTGACGTGATTTGCATGATCCATGGATTATCTTTGATGGGGTTTGATGATTAGAGGATTAGGAATACATTTATAGGTTATTTTTGGTGGTTTGGAACCATTGGGAAGCCATTAACGGTATCAAAATTGCGAAATTGTGAAGAAATTGCGATGTTGAAAAATCGCCCAACAATTTAGCGAATTTGAAACGACTTAGCAAATCTTGAAAAGTCCAAGTACATATGTTGAGCGAAAATTTGATAGAAAAATGAGTTTGGAAGCTAGTATAAATTTGTTGAGCAAGTGACAGCTTTGCTAAGCAAAAATTTGACAAATAGTGAGTTTGGGAACCTCATTCGACTCACTAAGCGAGGATTATACTCTCTAAGTTAAAAAGGTCAAAGAACATGTCTAGGGACCCCTTGCACATGTTCATTGAGTGAATTTTAGGCGTGCTACACGAAAAGGTTTCACTCTCTAAGCCAAACCATGTCTTTGTTGAGTGAAAGACCCCTGAAACAATATGCTATATTTATTTTTCTTCATTTCTATTCATTTGTTTAATATTTTTATGTAATATATGACTACTTGAGGATAAGATGCATTTAGATATTTATGTGAAAGGGCCCCTCAGACTGGAGGGGGATATAAGTATGAGGTCATGATATAAATGTTTTAATGAAAGAAAGGCATGCATAAGACTAAGGTGCTCTCTTTGGGTGAATGTGCGAGTTCCATCCACTTCCCATTCTCCAAAGGCTAATGGCTAAACCCACTCAAATCAAAGGGGTATATAAGTAAAAGGTCACAGTATAAGGACAAGGGGGACACTCCTTGAAAGTTTAAGCTCAATACTTTGTCTTAGGACGAAAAAAGAAGAAGGAAAAGATGGAAGCTAAGCATGCCAAAATAAGTATTTAAGTTATGTTTATGATTATGCAAATGTTTAAGTAAAGTTTTATGTCTATGGTGTATTCATGAGGTATAACTACATAGTTGCATGTTTATAGCACTCCTCGAGACATTGTCTCATTAGTTTAGTTTCCATGTTCTAGATTGAACAGGTAAGTAAAGGAGATGAGGTGGCTTGGAAGATATTGATGTTTTGTATATTTGTATCTTCCTAAGCTAATTTTGAAAGACGATGTTTGGCTACATTCTTTTGTATAAGGACACTATTTAAGGGATGTACCCTTTGATATGTATATGATAGTATTAATTAGGAATGGTGTATGACTGTAATCACTGAATTCTTGAGTAATGTAATCATATATGTTTCTATTATATGTACTCTGACGATTAAAATGTAAATCTCAAGGTAATACCCCTAAAGGTGTTACAAATACTTAAACGATGTCTATAAATACCAAAGATTTGAAGAACAAACAAGAACTTATGCTCGAATACACTCTTAAACTTTTCTTTGCTAAAATTTTCTAAATGTAAAAGTCTTCAAGTGATAAACAAAAAACTAAAACCTTAAATTATATATTTGTCTTACTAAGACAAAGTAGTCTGTGAGTTTTATCCTTAACCATTTTTAAGTGAATTTGGTAGAAGCATAAAGCGATTTTTTGTTTAAAGAATACTTAGACAATTGATTGGAGAAACAAGTTAAAGAATACTCATTGTTGAGCTTGAAAAAGCTTGGTGTAAATAATACTTGTAAACGTGTTGTTTGACAGTGGAATACTAGGTGGGATACCAAGAATTGGACGTAGTCTTGGATTAAGACAAACCAATATAAAAACCTTGTGTGTTTATATGTCTCCCTTCAACTCTTTACATTTTTTTATTGTGTTTTTGAAAACTGGTGTTTTAAGACAAATTTGTATTTTCAAGATTCACACATAAAACCAACTACATCTTTATTTAATTTTATGCTTATTATAACATTCCGGGCATTGACGAGGGCGGAAAGTGATCGCTGATGCAAAAGAGATAAGGCACGGACATGGAGCGACTCCTGACAGGCTTCCAGCGGGAGGGGCACATAAATGAATCGAATACACACCAAAATGAGAGGGATCCAGAGGCTGTGTAAGTATGGGACTATACAGTTGGGGATAGCTTAAAGGAATTAATAAGTACTACCTATACCAACAAAATGCATCTACTTTTCGGTAGTCTATCACTTAAGAACTCCACAATTAAGTGTGCTTGACTTAGAGCAATTTTGGGATGGGTAACCTCTTGGAAGTTTCCTAAGAAGTGTGAGTGAGGACAAAGCACACTAAAAAGTCTTGTGTTGGTTTGTGGAGACAGTGGTTGTGGAGACAGTCTTAAGTCCTGAAAGCTGTCAGGCGTTACAAAGTGGTATCAGAGTAGGGTCTCTCTCCCAGTACGGTGTGGTTCGAGGATGAACCAAGCAAAAGTTGGTGGGCATGTAACATCTCGGGAGCTAACGAGGGCAAGGAGTGATCGCCGGTGCAAAAGAGATAAGGCACAAACAAGGAGTGACTCTTGGCAGGCTTCCAATGGGAGGGGCACATAAATGAATTGAATACACACTAGAATGTGAGGGATCCAGAGGCTGTGTAAGTATGGGACTACACAGTTGGGGATAGCTTAAAGGAATTAATAAGTATTACCTATACCAACAAGATGTATCAATTTTTCGGTAGCCTATCACTTAAGAACTTCACAGTTAAGCGTGCTTAACTTAGAGCTAATTTTGGATGGATGACTTCTTGGGAAGTTTCCTAAGAAGCGTGTGAGTGAGAACAAAGCACGTTAAAAAGTTTATGTTGGTTTGTGGGAACAATCTTCTGTCCTAAAAGCTGCCAAGGTTACACTTATCATCCTTTACAAGACAATATATTTGCTTGAGAAAAATTCTTAAAAACATAATTCAACCCTCTCTTCTTGTGCTTTATTATGCTTTACAATGATTCATAAAACTATTGTTCAGCACTAGTCCATTGGGAAAGGAATTTGCACAAGTTAAACTTTGATGATGTACTTGCAGGAAATTCGAAACTTAAGTCAATGTTTGTAGGTGGAAGTAAAAATAGTAGAGGTTAAAGAATATAGCTAAGGCCTTTATGGCCTATTTATAATGTTCTTTATTAGATTATGATGGCAATTCCTACATGATGAAGCGTGGAAAGCACTTTAAAAAGGTGAATCTTATTATTTTCACTAGACATTATTAATATATTATGTGTTAAATCTCATGCTTCAAAATTGTATAGGAGTCAATGTGTTAGGTAACGCTTATACTTTGTTGTTGGTGGCTTACCATTAGAAAAGTAACGTGAAACAAGGCATGATTCAAAAAAGAAAAAAGGGTTGAAATCAATACAACAATTATAGAAAAATTAAGGTTCTTAGTAAACGAGTTAGTAGAGCAAACACGCTTTGTTTTGGCTAAAATTTTAGTATGTTGTTCCTATTAGAGAGTTCTTTATTATGATATATTTTAGGGTTAAATATGTTTTAGTCCTTAAAAAATTGACCTGTTTTGGTTTTAGTCCTCAGAAAAAAATTTCTTGAATAAAGTCCCTTAAATATTAAAAATACCCTAATTAGATCCCTGTACTAAACTCTACTTAACTTTTCTGTTAAATGACGGTCATATCAGCTTCTAAGTGAAGTATTTTATTATCTGAAGTGCCCAGTGATAATTTTTAATAAAAAATATTTAATTACTTTTGCTATAAGGTTAAAAAAATATGTGGTTTAGGGTTAAATATGTAATAATTTTATCCAAAAAATATGTTACCAATCTGACCTGGACATAACAATTGACATGAACGACCATATTAGCAAATTAATGGTAACTGTGATGCTGATGTGACCATCATTTAATAGAAAAGTTAAGCAGAGTTTAGTACATGGATCTAATTATGGTATTTTTAATATTTAAGGGACTTTATTCAAGAATTTTTTTTCTGATGACTAAAACCAAAACGGGTCAATTTTTGGAGAACCAAAAATCTATTTAACCTTATATTTTATTAGTAATTTTGCCTTCTCTATTGTCTATGATAAGTACCCATTATTGCATTTTATTGTGTTGGTTTCCACTTTTGTGGTGATATTTTTGATTCCTTGTTAATTCCTATTAGTGTCAGAAAGACTTTTTTAATGTATTTATTATTTTATATAGCGAAAAATTTCTATATTAAATCTCATTCTTCCATATAAACAATTCTATTACTTGAGACTACACATATTTAGCTATATTTCCATTCTCCATCATCCACTATTGAGGAGTTCAAGACTGAAAATCATACACTATAAGAAATAAGTTAAATAGTGGAGGTTTTTTTGCAGAGGTTGTGAAGTCCTACCTCCCCAAATTAATACAAACGTGGCACCTTAACTTCTCCTCCTAATTTAAGATGAAAAGGGGTCAAATTTTATTTAAAGTAAATTATATTAACACTCCCCAAAGTTTTGTCAAATTTCGCTCAATATCCTTTTTTTTTTACTCCTACACTAACTCCCTTAATTTTTTGATAAACATTACACTGACACCCCTTATACATTACATTAACCCCTCTGATTGTTTGAAAAACATTACATCGTATACTCCTATAAGGGATATTATTGTAAACATTAAAAAAATAGGGGATTGTGTGCAATCTCAAAAAATCTCAAGAGGTTTTAATGTAATTTATTCTTTTATTTAATTTGTGGAGGTTTTATAATCTCTTTTAATTAAAATATTAGTTTCTTATTATTTTATTTCTTCCCTCCTTCCTACCTAAAAATCCTCTCCCTCCATATTTAAATATTGTTTTTCATTTTTATTAAATAATACAATAAATTATAAAAAAATATAAAACCAAATTTGTCCCTCATTTGCGTTTTTCATCTCCAACCTTTTTTTTCTTGTACTTATATGCTCTCATCAAACCCTCTCATCTTGTCTCTCCCAGTCTTATAGCTGATGAGTATTTTTCATTAATTTTTCCTTTTCTCTTATTAGTGGAATTTGATTGATTTGTCTTCTTTTTCTTGGCTTTTAAATTTTCAACAACTGGAGATTGATTGTGATTGAAGAGAGTCGTAAGGAGTTGCTATCAAACTCTTCTAGACCTATTGCCATTATCCATTCCGAAGAAAGGTTAGCTCATGTTTTTATTTCATTCATAGTGTAAAATCCTTTTTTTAATTTTGAATCTATGGGAAGTGATGTGGATGGGAAATAGAGGAGCAGTAAGAATGTGGGTAATAATGGGAAGAATGGTTTAATTGATAAAAAATTGAATTCTAAAACTTTTCCCATAAAAATCGTTAGCTTGTGTTAAGATCACGGCAAGTGTACCGGTCGTACATGTAATAAAAGAAAAAGTAAGAGTTATCGTCTCCACAGGGATTGTGGTTTTAATCTCATTTCAACCAAAAATTGCTTATGTGTTTATGAATTAAAAGAACATTTGGAATTTTTGTGATTTAGAAATTAAAGAGCAAAATAAAAATAAAAATGCAATTAAGTAATGTTTAGAAAATTAATAAATAAAACAATTAGGTTTCAGAATCCCCGGTAATGTTCCTTCAATATAATTTCTTTTCCTTCTAAATCATTTCCTATTAGGCAATTTACCTTCAATTTCTCTAAATTATTCAACCTTAATTCCTTAGGCGGTAAACTCTTTGTTCCTAATTTTATACCCTAATCCTTTAGGCGAGCAAACATGGTGACAAGCATTAAGAGCAAGAAATTCACCCGAAGGCATTCAACTTCTCCTTTTATCCCTAGGTTCAAGAATTATATGATTGCTAAAATGGAACGGTTCAAACCCCAATTTCCCAATTACAATGTTTGAATTACAAATCAATTTCTAATGGGTGTTATGCATAGAAAAAGCATTAAGTGTAAAATTAACAACTGAAATGCATTAATAATCAAAAGGTTCAAAAGGAAAAACAAATTACGAAAGATTTCAATTACGGTTCATCCTAACCTAACCCCAAAGGAGTTTAGAAACTCATAGAGAAACTAAACACACAAAGAAAATAATAATAAAAAAGATAGAAAAGAAGTCATGAATCTTGAGAATCAAACCATAATTCTTCAAGATCCAAAGTCGGAGATGAATCTTCAAGCTCTTCCTCATTCTCGATCCTTAGATGAGTCAAAGAATGCCCCCAAATGTATATTTTCTCCTTTTTATAAAGAGTTTGTGCTAAATGGGTTGTAAAATAAACTAGGCTCACAAAATAGAAAGCCTCGGACCTGCCCGGTGGGGTTGGAAACCCGCTGGGCAGCTTTTTTCGAAAATTGAACCTCGTGCTGGCACCGAGCGACTGCATTGCCTGCCGAGCAGGATACACCACCTGCCAAGTGGTGTGCCACTAAAGCAAGGCCAGTTGGGCGGGTATGACTTCGTGTACACCATTTTGCGTTTTTAATCTCTTTTTTGGCCTGTACTTGTGTTTGTGGGTCTCTTTTGCGATCTGCACTTTGGTCCTTGTTTCTTTCAAGTCCTCTTTAACTAGCACAGTACTCCTTTATGTCTGTGAACTGTATTTCTTTCTCTACACGTCTAACTTTCCTTCACAAAATTTAACAAAATTAAGACAATTCATGCAATTTTAAATAGAAAGCTTAAAAATATACATCATATGAAATCATTCATGAATGGTTTATTTTCTATCAAATTTCCTATGAGCTAATGCAAAAATCATGTGAATTTGCTCTTTAAATCTACATAAAATGTAGCTTTATCAGCTTGTCCTTCGACAATGGCTAGGTCCCTCATGTTGTTTCAATTTTCAATGCAAGTAGTGTAATTTAGTCTTAGTCTTTTGAAAATGTGGAATTTGTGAATACCAAATGTATGTCATAGTGGTTTATATTGTTCTTATTTTTTTGCTTTATTATTAAGTTACAAAATACAGATTTTTGCTTGGATGAATGCTTTGTTTTGAGATGGATGTTAAAATATGATTGAATGTTTTGAATGTGGGTTCTAATTTAGCTTATCACTAGAAACAAATCTTGTTTTATGAAAACACCACATGCTAACCAAAGAAAGTATTAGTCTGGTTTGATAGTTTAATATTTTGATTGAGATTTGAGAATTTGACACTATTTGGTGACTTTGGTCTTATAGCATTGAATCTAGTCTAAGCTAGCTCTTTGTGTTGTTTATTTGGATTTAAGGTCTAATTTTTTTTTTTAGATAATCCAAAGATTTCATTGAAGACTATGTGAGAGTATAAGGGTTGCTTACTTAGCAAAGAAAGAGTTATATACAAAAAGACAAACTAAATGCCCCACCTAAACATTCACGCACCAAACCACCCTCAATAGCAAAGGATTATAAAATGAAACCACCCAAGACCAAAACGTTATCCAACCCACCCCTGACATTCAAAAAGACAAAAATCCATTCCATTTATACCACAAAATCAGTCCAAGAGGAATTGAAACCTATATTGAATGATGTCCGAAAATCTAGACTTCATATTGGACTTGAGTCTACAAAATGTTGGATTGTTGAGGCAATAAGTATATAAGTGTTATATTTTCTTATAATTACCTTCATATGAAGCATTTCAAAATTTCTTATCGTTAAGTTGTTTTATTGTTAAAGACTCAAAATGAGCTATCAAAAAGATTAAGGTGAAAGTTAGGGGAGTTAATAACTTACTTAGGGACTTATGCATCATTGTGGATCTTGATGAGTAAGGCCTAGTAATTAGTGAAGAGCAAGTCTTGCTTGTTGAATTTCTTAAAACATTGCCAGCTGATTACAAGTTGTTTCCTATGGATTATGATAGGTGGTATGGGCCTTTAAGCATACCTAAAGCTTATTTTAATGAATGCTTTGAAACAATTTTAAAGGTATAATAATTATGCATATGTAACTTTTTATCTCTACTATTTTGTATATTTACATTTAAATTTGATATTGACAAATTTGTCATTTTTTTGGAGGTCTTGATTTTATTTTAGGATTACTAAAGCTAGTACAAAACGATATTGCAAAATAAGTATGAGAAGGAAATAGCCTACAAATAGGCAAAGCTTGTGAAATGAATTCTATGATTTAACAAAAACTAGAGGTTTTTTTTATAACCAAAACTAGAGATGAAATCATAAGTAGTGTGCCGATATGCATAAATAATGATTAATGGGCTTGTTTTGTTCATTACCATTAGAAACCATCAACATTGGTACAAATTTGATTACTTTGATGATTGCATTGTCTCTATAGCTAATTATTTGATTACTATGGGAAGTTGTAATTGTTTTGTCAATAGGAACTTTGTAGGAAAAACAAAGAAATTCGAAGCAAGTAAGTAATTTCACACACTGGTGGCTCCAAAGCTAATCTTAAAAGAAGAAATAAGATAGTAATAACACTATATATTAACTTTTACTACTTAGAAAAGTTTAATATGTTAACATTTACTATTTAGAAAAGTTCAATGTTTACTTAACCTTTATCTATCTTAGTCATTGGAAACTGGGAAGTTATCAAGTCGTGAGAAATTATATATTGAAACTAAAAAAAAAAAGATAGATCATTTGTAAATAATGTAGCAAAGGCTATAGTAGTAAGTTTTGCTTGAGAAATAATGTTTTCAAGCATTGAGTATTTATCTTAAAAATTTTATAATTGATATTATTGTATGTTTGTAGGAACAAATTGAAATGGGTTTGACTCAAAGCACTATTTATAAATTTGAAGTATCTCCTCTTGATGTGGTTGATAGTAGGGATGTTCATTGATTCGGATCAATTCGATGAACCGACAACCGAACCGAACCAATTTAATTGGTTCAGATTTTTTAACTCAGGCAAATCCAAACTGAACTGAACCAAATAAACCTGATATAGATCAGTTCGGGCATCGAATTTGGATTTTCAAACCGACAACCGAACAACCGAACTAATTATTTAGCTAACTTATTATTTTCCTTGAATACCTTTCACTAAAATGGAAATCTGAATTAGGAGAGTCCCGAGTGCCTTACCCAATCTAGTCGTGACTCCTCCTCCCCCACGAACCCTAAGCCTAATTTCCATTCTCTTCTACTTGGACCGCCTCAGCCCCAAGTCGTGCATTTGGTTTGAACAGACCTCGTCCACCGACCCTCGTGCCACCGTGTTTGCAACGCTGACCAGCTCCTCCTCTTCGTCTTGACTTCTGCCAGTTCTCCACGTCTCGCGCTCGCCACCACTAAGTCGAGGTCACCACCTCATTTCCACCTGCCAGGTTGTGGTTGTCTCGCTGCTCTGCGTCGCCTACAATTCGTAAACAATGCTTGTGTGTTGTTTTTGACCAAGGCACCAAGGAGGACATTGTGACTTCGTGAGCCAGCTCGTGAGTTCCTCTGTTCTTCCGTTTTGGAAATTTTTTCCTTATTTGTTCATTATTTGTTGTTCATTTATTTTTGCTGTCTGTGGAAATTTGATTGCAGATTTGTAGCTTAACTAATTTAATTTGTTGTTGTAATCGATTTTTTTTGAACTGTGTGTAACTGTATTTGTGTCTTTGTGAGTGAAATGCCAGTCTTTATGAAGTGTGAATCTGTTTGTGTAATTTGATGCAAGAATCTTGTGAAATGCCAGAATTTTGCATTTTTTTTCTAGGTTGGACCCGATAGAACCGAACCAAACCAACTTGTTCTTGATTCAGTTGGTTTGGTTTGAATTGTGAGAACAAATTTGACAAATCTGAACCAATTCGAACTAGTTAAAAATGATTGGTTTAGACTTTATTCCCCCCCAAATCCGAACCAAACCGACTCGTGAACACCCCTAGTTGATAGAGTGTTAGGGGTAGAGCACTTTAGGAGAGTGTGATGCATGAGTATGGGAGTTGTTCTTATTGATACAATCAAGAATACTAGACTTCGTGTTTTTGATTTAAGCTCTTCTTCATTTGGTGTTGCCATTCCATCTTCATCTTCTAACTAATGACAATAGAAGTACAACAATTTAGAATCAACATTTAAGGCCTACTTGATAATGAAGGAAGGAAGGATCCCTAAAGAATTAGCTAGCTTTTCCTTCGCGATCACATATAAGTAATTAATGTGCAAAACATAATTTTATTTATGAACTTATTTGTTTTTACTCTTTAGCCTCAAAATACAGGCTTTATTTTTTGTCAAGCAATATGTTTTATTCATAATATAGTATTTATTCATATCTTCTAATTTTTTAGATGGAGGGAAGGAGTCAATTTTAGAAACTATAGGCTCACATTAAGAAAGAGGAATACATACAACTTACATGGAGCCAATCAATATAGTAATATTATTATCATAACCTGTCTTCCTGTATATCCTTTCTTTATTATCATTTTTGCACCAAACCATACAGTTAAAACATAATTCTGGTAAAAACAAAAATAGAGAGAACCAAACCCCAAACCAAAAGCTAGTGCCTATTGAACTCCAACCTTTTAAGCTTTGATTAAGGGTCGATTATATTTAGATATAGCTTGCTTCTCCACAGTGCATGATGTAACCTGCATTTAGTGCGTTGGATAAATGAAATTAAAGTCATTTATATATTTTGCAATATTAAAAAGAAAAGGTTAGGAGTTTTTTTTTTTTTGTAGGTGGTGACGAAATATTATAATGGTTCTTCTTCCCAAGGAAATGGAGAATTCAAAAGTCTTTTTTACATGTTCTTGACTTAGGTTTGATAGGATCTGTTTGTCTCTTCTCTTGATATGATCATCAGTATGGTTAATTATACATGTTTGGTGTAATAAGTGATGATTGGCATTTTAACATATGGATGATGCATTACCTTGTTTGTAAGTGATGATTTTCAACTAGCTAATATCATTTGTTGCTACATAGGATTGGGTATAAAACATTATTGTTTCATTTTAGGGTATATTTGCTACATGGTAGCATTTGGTAATTAAAATATAAAAATAATTATTTATTTTTTAAAGGCTCTCTCGATAAGGAGTTTTGCTAAATGTTGCTACTAAAATGCATAATATGTGCATTCTATTTTGTAGGGGTGATTAAAAAATCATGGCCTGCTTGAAAATCGAGTAACTTTAATCACATGAACTCTCACTAACCTAAGTTTCTAGCACCACTCACACTAGCCTTTATACCAGCTCTCTCCATTCTTATTCTCAATATTTGATATCTCTCTCAGCCTTTTCTTCCTTCATTCTTTCTTTCACCTATTTCAGCTTCCTTCTTCCTGTTCTTCCTCCTTTTAGCCTCTTGTACGCTTATGCTATTGCTTTCTTTTAGGTTCTCCCCCTCCTTATTCTCTCTTCTTTTTGGTTACTAATTTTGTGCATGGTTGCGGTGTTGGATCATCCCTTCTTCGGTGTTTAGGGCCTTACCCTTATTTTGCTTCACCTTAGATGCTAAAGTGATGCTCTATGATGCTGTTTGTTGCATCTGCCATCAAGGTATTGATTTTTTTCCCACACCATTGTTAATATGGATAACCACTCTTTTTATTCACGAGGTTTCATATTTTGTGTGATTCAACTTGGAAGGTGTGTTCTTTTGCTTGTTCATTACTTTGTTTAAAATAAAAATATCACCTTTTTGAATATATATGTTCCCCTGGTTGCTAGTAACTCTTTCCGATTGCTTACAATATATTTTTTTTGAATTTTTCTTCAGAAATTTTAACTGCATGTAGTTTTTTTTTTATTGCACAACTTCTTTGTTTAGCATGCATACAAATGATCTGCCATTTATGTTAGAAGAACTCGTAAAATTACCCTGTTGTAAATACGTTGTGCTCATATTTCAGTACAACATCCATCTCCCTATCTAGAGTTAGAGGCTCCAACCTTGCTTTAGGTATCTTTTATGCTTATTTTAGGCTAACTTACTAATTTGGTCCCTTAATTTATTTATTTTGTTCAATTGGGTCACTTTATTATTAAAAAAGGTTCAATTAGGTCTCAATTTTCAAAAATGCTCCAATGTTACCTTTTTCATCCAAAATGACATCCTTTTTCACTGTGTTTTTCATGTTGTTTAGTGTAACATTGGATGAAAAACGATGTCATTTTAGATAAAAAAGTTAACATTGGAGCGTTTTTGAAAATTATGGGACCTAATTGAATCTTTTAATAATAGAATGACCTAATTAAACAAAATAAATACATTAAGGGACCACATTAATAATTTAGCCTTTATTTTAAATGTTTACTTTAAATTAGTTTCTTTCACCTCTCCCTTGCTGGTGCTTCCTAACATCCAAAGGAAATTTTAAATGCCCAAAGTTTTGGCTTCAACTTGCATCGATTTATTGCATGATGAAGTTCATTATTCTGTTGATAACATTCAATTTGTGTGCTATATTTCTATAAACACCCAATGATTATTTAAGTTGCAATTTTGTTATAATTTTTTAGTTGGCTGTTTTAATGTCTGTCGGTTTTATACTGCTGTTATATTTTTTCAGTCGGCTACTTTAATGTTTGTGTAGATTGTTGATAAAACAAACAATTTCATTACAAACTTCTTGAATGAACATAAAATAGTCCAGCATAAATATAACCATCAATTAATTGTTGTTTACAGATATGTGAATTAAGATGATATCATTAATAATATTACTACATGTATGAGAAGTTGCAAAGAGAACCTTGCAGGTATGACAAATTTGTGTGTCTTTTTTTCCTTTAATTTCATTATACTTGTGTTCTAAATTCTAATTTTATATGTTTATGTGTAGGTGCCAATCAATACTGCTACATGTGCTTGGGTGACTTCTACTTTTTCAAATAAGAGGCTTACACTATCAAGGTTACTAGAATTCATTAATGGAGAATTTGACAAGTTCAAAAGTTCATATATGCATCTAAAGTTGGGGCATATAAATGACTAAATTTTATTAATTTATTGGCCTTTAACGTTTGTAAAAATATATCATATCCCCTATTATTCATTATATATTACAAATAATTATTTATTGGGCTTCCCATATTTGCTTTTATTTTGTCCAAAAAATAACAGTTGGAGTTTGGGCCATTGTAACTAAAATCTAGATGTAACTTGGCCTTTGGCCATTATAATTAATTTTTTCAATGATCAAATTAAAAATTACGACTTGTTAGGCTTTTGTAAAATTTAAAATTGTATAAAAATATGAAAAAAAAAACTAATCTTGAAATCTTGTGAGGCCTAAAATATATAATTGCCTCAAATTTCCAAAAATGTATAAAAAAAATAGGTCCTAAAAGTTGATGAAGCCAAAAAAAAAAATTTGGGCCAAATTTTCTCTAAACCTGATTAAACCCACTCGCACGACCCGTAGCTCGCCCAACCCAAGACTTGCCAAACCCAATGGAATATTTGGTCAGAAATGGGCTATAAAATGGAGTAGTTCGGTTTGTTACAAATTGGGTGTTTTAGGCCTAAATTTGATCGAACTTGACCTTTGATCAGCCTTACTATTTGTTGACTTTGTGCTCTTACTTCAATCTTGTAGTTTGATTATTCTAATTAAGTTTTTTATTTTCTTATTTCAGCTAAATGATGTTCAAGTGTTACTAATACAACTTTTGATGCAAGAGGATCATCTGCTGTTAGCAACCCTTAGTTTGCTTTTTATGTATTTTTATTTTTAAAGTTTAGTACAAGACTACTTTTTGATCGTTTTGAATATTAAGTTGTATTTGGATTTACAATAGATATTTGAATTGTAAATCATTGAACTATGTTACATTATTTTGGTTATTGGCAATGAAACTTCTTCATTCATGATATGAGTATTTTTTTATTATTATTAAAATGCCTATAGCTATTGGAAATGAAGATGGAAGATTTGTAATGCATGTAAATTATCAAATTAAAATGAGTATAAAAGTGAGACAAAAAATTTTTTATATAGAAGAGGTTTTCAACCTCATAAATTGTTAAATTAGGGGAGGTTTTAGACCTCTACAAAAAAAATGAAATTAAGGAGGTTTAGAAAATCCACAAAAAACCTCTACAAACAATGTAATTAGTGTAGGTTTAAAACCTTTACAGTAAAATAAAGATACCAGAGGTTCTAAAAGAACGTTTCTAATTGTTTGTGGCAAATATTACTGTAGAGGTTTTTAAAAAGTTTCACAATTTAATTTGTGGAGATCAAAAACCTGCACTAAATGTAAAAAAATCTCCACTAATTAACTCATTTCTTATAGTAATAAAGAATTTCACACTTGAATAGTTAGATTCAAACTTAATTTTTCTCTTTGGTAAGTGGCTACTAATCGTGCCTTGTTTTTGGATTTTGCTGCTAAATACAACTCTCCAGTTACTTGTGAGTTTACTCGTGATAAACTAAAAAAAAAGAGCTCCATTCTCCATCACCTCTCCATTGAGGAAGTGACACGATTATAAATAGGCGAGGCTTAGAAAAATTGTCGATAATTTCTCTTCTTTAAATGATAGCCTATCGTATTCAAGCAATTCAAGTGTATAAAATGAGTTCGAACTAAAAAAAAGGGGACTCCATTTTGTGTGTGAGCATAGTATGTGCAGGATCTGTCTTCAAGTAGGTTACATTAATGATGAATGGAATTAAAGATAAAATTGTTTGTAATGAATTTTTACTTAAAGGTGAATTAAATAAAGTAAGCTGTATAATGGTGGAAATAGTCGAGTTTTGTCAGCACCAATAATTCGTGTCACGTGACGAAGACATAAAATTGTTTGCACTTATACAACCAAGCTTTAAATCAACAATTTCTCTAGATTAAAAAAAAGTCAGTTTTCTTTCTCAAACACCAAAAAGATCATACATTATTAATTATTAAAAAGGTCATACACGTGGCACTATTCCTGGTCTATCCCAAATAGGGGCCCACTGGTTTTAAACATAAAACCTTACAATTAATGTAACCCACAATAATAAAAGAGTATTATCAAAGCTAAATATACCAAAGAAGTATTTTGATTTGATTGCACGGAAAATATATTATTTGAATAATTTTTGTATCAAACAATAATAATTACCACATTAAAATGCCTTTTAACAGCGCATGTAATTTAAAGAAGTTATCTCTTAATTTGGGAGAACTAAAAATATCTTTATTTTGTATTTTGTACTATAAATCAAAGTATGTTGTACAATTTATAATTTTTTTATATTTAAGTAAAATTTAAAATTATTAAAAAAATAGAATAAGAGAAATGCATATTTAATTTAGGTAAAAATTTAAAATATATATAAAAATAAAAATATTTAAAATTATATAAGAATATTTATAAATTTAAAAGAATTTAAATTTAAAAAAACTTAAGAATGACATATATTATTTTTTAATAAAAATAGATTAAAAGATAAACTATTATAAAAAGGTATATTTTAATTAATATACAAGGATATATCAAAACTTCTCTTGTTATTTAAAATTAACATGAAATGGATTGCATTATACAAAAAAAATAAAATAATAAAATAGATAAATCTTATTATAAAATGTCCCTTTTATTATACTATGAAATAAAAATGAGATAATCTGAATTTATTTATTTTGTAAGTGTCAAGTGCCTAGAACTGTAAAGTTATAATTACAACTATTTTAACAGAAGCACATTTGATCCACATATAATTTGGCAATATTATTTGTACATAACATCACTTTCATATAGCTTCGGTTAAGTAATTGTCAAACATATTTAATTATTTAACCATTTATAGTAAGACAATTGATTAACTGTTCGTATATATATATATATATATATATATATATATATATTGCTTTTCAAAGTTTTCTCTCGCTTAATAGTTAAGAGATTGATCTTTTAAAATAGAAAAATACTATATGATACAAAAAACAGTTTCTACGAAAACAAGTACTTATTTCTTTTTTATTGGTTAATAATTAAATAAAAAAGAACAAAATAAAAGAATTTGACAGAAATCATGAAGAGTCATCGATTTATAATTTCCATGCATTTCGTTTTAAACCGTTTTCACACCATTAAACAAATTTCTTTAAAATATTATCAACTACTAAAGCAGGGATAGCTTTGTTGGTATTTTTTCTATATATATAAATATTGAGATCATATTTAAGATCACATGTTTAAAGAATCTATATCCTTTACATTTAGATTTGCAGGTGCTGATAATAAACTTATGACATACATACTTACAACCAATGTATTTAGAAGAAATTAATTAGAAATTTGTGATTTTTGATAAGTATAATTAACTTTAATTATTTAAAATTAATTTAGTATGTAATTGTTTATGTCAGTTATTTGAACTTTGAAGGACGTGATAGATTTTCTCAATATTTACCATTTTCTTTATTATTATTATTATTATTATTATTATTATACTTGTTTAATTTAATTTGAGTTGTGTAAACTAAATTTATTTACAAAAAGTATTTTCAAAAATTATGATTTAAACGTGTATTTTAAGCCTTTGAGAAGTTACGCTCTTTTTTCCTCATTGAATCAATTAATGACTTTATTGTATTTCTCATCACATTAAATTTACTTTAAAATGACACACAAATTAGGGATGGCAATTGGACTACCTGCAAAAAATATCTGTAACAGATAGGGAAAATACCCGCTTAATGGAGAAGGGTCCGGAGGCAGGTATTTACTTACAAAATTCAATGAGGATAAGTACATATATGGAAAATTTTAAATTAAATATATATAATTAATTTTATGTTTAACTATATATATATATATATATATATATTTACAAAATCACAAATTAGATACGCAACTCATTATTGTATACAAAGTCATATAATGGTTTCACTATAATTTCATTTACATGTCAGTTTAGATGGGCCCAATCTCTTATATACATTAGCACTTCTTTTTGATAGTTTGTAATACTAGAATTTGTACATTTCTTATTCATATACGCGATATAAGTTACACCAATAGCCGTAGGATTTATGTATCTTACATTAATAGTCATAGGATTTATTAGAAGTGTAGATGATTTAAGGTTAAGTTTTAGAACTTTACTGCTAGATTTATATTAGATTGATTTAAGATTATATTTGAATGATTTAAAGTTATGTTTCTAATGTTGTATGATTATGATTTATGTTTGTATGATTTAAGGTTATGTTTGAATGATTTAAAGATATGTTTGGATGAATTAAGAATGAATTTTCAATTCTGTAGAAAATTTTTAATTGTTTTTTTTATTGATTTATTGACTTCAAACTTTAATAAAGCGCGGGTAGTGGGTGAGAGTATGAGTATATAAGTATTTAGCAGGTATGGGAATATGAATTAAAGTTGCTATTCGCGCGAGTATAGGGGCGGGTACAGGTATTTTTTTTTAAATGCGAGTATAGGAGATGGGTACTATAGTACCTTACCCATTGCTATCTCTAACACAAATCATAAAAATTGCCCCCAATTAATTAGAGGAATCAATTTGCAATTTTGTTTGTGTGTCATTTTTTAGTATGTCATAAGTTTAAATAAAGAAAAATTTACTACTTCAAAGAAAAAAAGAAAAAATTAAATATTAAAGTCTAAAATATATAAATTTAAGAGGTTAAAGGTAAAAATAATTGGTCAAATAATCAACTTAGTTCAAATTAAAAATTATAAATCCAATAACTAAACTAATTGTGTTTAATTTCATTCAAATTTATAATAAATAAATCAATTAATCAAATTAATCTAAACCAATTAATTTGATTTAGATTATTACATTTGTCGGATCAATTCAGGATTTATTTATTTTAAAGTTGAATACAATTAATTTTAAATTAACTTTAATTAAGATATATATTTAAATTAACTTTAATCCATAAATATACATTAAAAGATATGATTTTTATTAAAAACTAAAAAGTAGTATGAGTGCACATCAAAATAATACTACCTCCATTCTTTTTTACTGTCGTTAAAAGTTTTTTTACACAAACTAAAAAATATAATAAATTTTCTTGTTTTTCATAAGATAATTTTAAATTTTCTTATTGTATCCTTTCTCATTTCTACTCCATAACAAAATGCATATTAGTTGTAAATGTATAAATGAATTAAAAATTAGGAGAGATGTAAGAATATAATTGATAAAAAAGTAATTAATATTATCTTAAACTTTAAAGATAATAAATAAATAAAAATTAAAAATTAAAAAATTCCACAAATAAAAAAGAACAAATGGAGAAATTTTCTAACGGCAAAATAAACACGGTCCGTAAATTGAATTCCTACTATAATCTACATTCTACAGCAGCAACCTGCGGACACCGGGACATGAGTAAGTTATTGTGGTAACATGACATCCTTGTTTTATTGAATTCCGTACTCCCTGTTGCTTCAACGCGCAATCAACCCCAATCACAGTCTTACCAAACAGCAATTACAAACATTAAACAGAAAAATGTCATTCACATTCTTTGAATTTTTCAAGATGTTTTTTATTGTTTGGGGAACTTTTGATATCCACCCCATTAATAAGCGTTAAAAGTCAAACATAGCTGGTTTTTTTACCAAAATAATCAAAAAAAAACATTATTTCCCAAACTACATTACCTCCAAACATATTCCCACTATACATCAAATTACTTGTTCATTCTAAGAACACCCTCCAAGACCCAACTTCTCACCCCAATTTTTTTTTGGACCCGTTGGGAATTCGGGTCCTTAGACCCGACTTCACAAGGGTTTTTTTTTTTTTTTTTTTTACTTTGTAATTTTATTATTTTTGTTTAAATATAAACTTTTAATTTAATTATATATAATTATGAGTTAAATAATACATTTAGTGGTTAATTAAAATAATTATACTTGACCAAAAATATTAAATATTAAATAATCGTATTAAACTAGTTGTTATATTTGGAAAATTAAAATAATTAATATGTTTAATTTTACTAATGTAGTAATTTTATGGGAAAATGTAATTGTGGTTGAATAAGCAAATAATTTTAAAAAAAAAAACACAGGGAAGGATTAAAATAATAATGAATTAAATTAATAGAAGTTACATAGGATTAAAAATTACTAGCATACTGGTAGGTTTTCAGATGCGGGTTGACCTGCCTAACCCGCGGGTTGGCTCGCCAAGTTGGCGAGTTGGGCAGGGCGGGTTGAAACGGGTTGGCGGGTTTCAATCACTTACTCACCTCGAACCCATATTGCCACCCCTACCATCAACTTATTGGAAGTTCGTCAACACCACATGTCGACCATCATGCAACTTATTAGCCAACTGTTGATAACGAGGAGAATGTAGTATGACAACAAAGACAAATCCGTCGAAATCCTCCGTGTAGAAGGCGACCTCCATTGTGTGGAACTGGACACCATTACGAAGATTAAGTCTCCTGTCTCTTATGTAATATTTATTCATTTTATTTCCAACTAATTATTTTAATGACGAATGACAATTTTAATTTGGTGTCTTAATTTCCAAATATAACAACTAGTTTAATACGATTATCTAATATTTAATATTTTTGGTCAAGTATAATTATTTTAATTAACCTCTAAATGTATTATTTAACCCATAATTATAATAATAATTAAATTAAATTTATATTTAACAAAAATAATAAAATTAACAAAAGTAAAAAAAAAAAAAACCCCCATTGTGAAGTCGGGTCTTAGGGACCCGAATTCCCAACGGGTCCAAAAAAAAATGGGGGTGAGAAGTCGGGTTTTGGGGGTGTTTTTAGAATGAACAGTAATTTGGTGTATATTGGGAAATAATGTTTGGGGTAGTGTAGTTTGGGAAATAATGTTTTTTTTTGAATTATTTTGGTAAAAAACCCACATATGCTTCGATATTAAGAATAAAATATGATAAAATATAGTAATAAATTAAAATAATTATTCCATTATTGAACAATTTATAAAAAATAAGTAACTTCATGTCATATTTTTAGATTAGAAGAAAAAAATAGATAAAATGACGTTATAAAATAAAATAAAACACATTTTATTATATTATATTTATCTTGTCTTATTTTAAAAAGAATTTAATTAGAATATATTTACATTGTTGTATAATTATAAATTATCATATATGATAATATTGTTAAACTAATATGATGTAATATCATTGACAGATAATTATGTTCCTGAAGTATGTGGTTAAGAGTTTAATTTTTAAGTTTGTGTGTATAGAAGAACATCTATCAGGAGAGGTCAATCTCTTAATTAGATCTTAGTATTTTAAGAGATTAGTGTTTAACTTTTAGCTTGGAATACCCCAGGTTCATCCAAAACAATGATAATATTGCTAATTTTTATAAAAATTGCTTCAAAAGTTGTATCTAAGATAATTTTTAATTAGTTGACTAATATAAAATTTTTTACATTGACAATGTATAAAAATTAAATTCTTTTAAATAATAAAATTTAATATTGTTTCATGAATTTAATTAGAATGTATTGATATTGTAAACAAATTGTATATTGTCATTTTGTCATATATGGCAACATTGTGTAACTTTTTATAATACTTTAAAAAACACATTTAAATAATTATTAATTAGTTAACAATATAAAAATTTATTAACATAATATGATATGATTGACAAATAACCATGTTTTTTAAGCCTTTGTTTGATAAAAAAAATAAAGCAAGAGAAGGAAAAAAGAGAGTGAAAATAAAAAGAAATTGGTTGTTTGGCAGGGGGGAAGTATAAAGAAAATTTTTAAAAGAATATGTAGGACCCACAATAAAAAAATTTTCTCCGCCTCCAGGTGCGATTTGCATAGAAATACACGTGTTGCCGTCCGCTCTTCCTTTTAGCTGTTGGTAACAGGTAAATTGACTTACTTGTTTCAGTAAATCAATTTACTTGTTTTATTTTATTTTATTTTTTTTGTTGAAAGCATACTTTTTTTATTATAATATAATAATAATAATAATAATAATAAATTATTATTAAAAATAAATAATAATAATAATAATAATAAATAATATTAATAATAAATAATATTAATAATAAAAGTAAATATATTATTAATGATGAAAATAATATTAATTATAAAAATAAATAATAATAATAATAATAATTAAAATAAAAATAATCTCAAAATGTTAGCTTTCTCTTTATTTTTCTTCAACCAAATAACTTTAATTTCCACTCTAATTCTCACATATTTCTCTTTTCTTTTTTTCTCACCTCTTCTTTTCCTTTTCTCTATTCCTTTCTCTCTACCAAACACACCTTAAGTAAGTGATTAGAAGATTGATCCTCAAAATTTGTGTGCATATAAGAATATCTATTAATAGATGTTGATCCCTTGAATGAATTTTTATCTTGAGAGATTAGTCATTTACACTTGGCTCAAAAATATCCTTACTTCACAAAAAATAATATAAAAATATTTATTTCTATATAAAAATTAAACTTATTTCTTATTCACCAAAAATAAACTCTTATTTTATTTAAATATACTTTAGGTGTGTTTTTAAAACCTTCGTTTTCTGTTCTACATGAATTCTTCAATTTACTTCGGTCTCATATTCAAATTTTGAAAATGTGGGAAATAGAGGGGGAAACATCAAACAAACATCACTTTTACACTTTTTCATGAACTCAGACATTGTATGGCAGCGAACACATAGATGAATCACCAAAAAAAAGATATAAAATTTGAGTTCCCAAAAATATAGCCGACTTAAATTTCGTTAATTGATTATTTAAGGTGCGAATTATTGGATAAAACTCTAAAAACATAAGAAGAGTGATAGTAACATATTCTTTAACATATTTTTTGAATACATTTTTTTTATTAGTTAAAATTTATTAAAAATTATAAAATTAAGAAAAGATTATTAAATAAAATAAAAAATCAACAAATTTTATAATTTTTAATAAATTTCAACTAATAAAAAAAGTGTTAAAATGTATCAAAAATTATGTTGCTAAGAACATAACTCTAAAACATTTGAGACACTCCAACTAAATTAATTTTGTCAAATAAAAAGAAACAGCGAAGACACGGACTCCACTATCACCAGTCGGCAGTCACCACTCCCACACCACAGTAACAGTCTCTCTCTCTCTATATCAAGGCATGATCCAAGTCACAGTGGGCCCACTATCAATCACCGACCCCACACTCCCACCCCTGGGCCCCATCACGACTTCTTCATTTCAGTTCTTCTTCTCTTCCTTTGCTCCCTCGCTTCCAGTTTCCGAAACCGCTACGTCGCTCTCCGTCTTCTCAGCGATGGCGTCGAACCGAAACGGCGTCCAGAGGGGAAGCGCCAAGTTCGATCGCCCCCTCAAGCCCCGCCCCCGCCCCTCCTCCCCCTCGCCGGGATCCGCCCTTCGCCGCCCCACCCCCGCCGCCAGAAACGGCGACGCCGGTGAGTCCCTCTCCAAACCCTAGAGAGAGAGAAAGAGAGTGCGTATCTGCGTGTGTGTGTGGATGTGGTAGTAGGTAGAGAGGGTGTAACTCTTAACTACGATTAGGACGCAATAATGAAGCTCGCTCGCTCGCTATTCGTGGATGATTCCGCTCTCTCATGATTATGACTTTTCGTGTGACCTAATTATGAGAGTTTCTCACTTCGGAGAGCGATTGCCTAAGATATAGCACGTTTTGTTCGTGTTTATACATATACGTATGGCACTCATTGGTTGTTGCTTCAGTATTTATGTTCTGGTGTTCAATGTGTGTTTTATCTTTTTTTTTTTCTTTTTTGGGGAAAATTTTAACTGTTAGATGATTAGAGAGGCAGCTTGTGATGTAGGACCAGCCGTTTAGATGCATTGCTCTGGATGGACATTGTTTAGTCAAACATCTGCCTTGAGTATATTTTAGATCTGAAGTTCTGGATATGCTTGTGTCATCAGAGCTTGGGGTGAAGATGTGAGTGCGGGGTTTGTTCGTGCAAATGTCCTAGTAGCTTTTGACAGTGTTTTGATTGGTGAGGTTTTTGTGCGTGGTGGGAGGCCCTGTGGGAAAAAAGGTTTGAAGGAGAAGTATGAGATATTTGTTCTTTTAGGTTTTCATTTTGTATCCTGTTTGTTTGGTTTGAGTGCTTCTTCTTCCGTCTTTTGAGCTTCTTGTGTGGTTGTTGTTGGTCTTTACTTTCACCCCTTTTCGTTGCTGTCTTGTGTGCTTTGTTGCTTTTGACGAAAATGTCTCGTCCTCCCATTGCTCATCTCCTTCTAATGTGGTATCTTATGTTGTAGAAGATTTTTTTAGTTGAGTTTCTACTCAAATTAGCAAATGTTTCTAATGTATTGCAATTTTTTTTTAATTCTTATGATGAGAAGTGATATAGGATGTTTGTAGCTGCAACCTTTGTATTGGAATTGAGAACAGATGGGGCCTTATTCAACCTCAAAAGTTAGTTTGTTTTGGGGGGTGGGGGGGATTGTCCAAGTCATTATAAGGAAAGCATAAGTTTGAATGTTAAAATGCCTATGATGCCTACATTGGAAATCCTAATATCCAAACCAGATGACGTAGGTCGTATATTCATTTCATGAAAGGCTAGTCTCAAAGTAGCATCTTAGATGTAGATTACGTAATCAAAGGCCAATATCTACTTAATCTTGTGTTTATGCTCAGCTCAGCAGGAACTTGCTGTTGTAGAGGAGAATTCACTCCTAAAAGCAAGATTGATATTGGGTGACAGTCTCTACTTTATAGGGTTCTCCTGTCCCATATGTAGATGATGTGGGATTGACTGAAGCTCCTGTGTTGATCTGTTGGGAAGAAAAGAGCACTCCATTCATGCTTGGGAGTGGACCAACCGGGACTTTGGTAACACTTGATGTAGAAGAGAAACCACTCTTAAAATCCAGGCAAATAAAATAATTCAGGGTAGAGCCTTTACTTTAAACGGAGGTTCCTTGTCTAACAACTAAACTATTTGGGGCTCATGCATTCTCCTGTATCATCTTCCGTCTATTATTGCAATTTGGTTAATGAATGTTGGGTTGGAGAAGATTTTTGTTATTAACAACAGTGAAAAGGCTACAGATCAGTTCATTGCATGAGAAAGGTATAGGGTTTAAGGGCCCCTTTATGGCCACTGGTAATTCTAGAAATTCTAGATATATCAGGGTTTAGAAGTTTAGTTTCCTTGCAACATCGTTATATTTTTTATATTTTGAATGAAAGCCAATGCTTGAAAATAATATGGCTATTAAAATCTTTCTCTCTCTCTCTCTCTTTATTGTGCTATCTGGTATGGTGGTATTGCTATTTGCTACACTTGTTATATTATCATTTTTGTATATAGTGCCTGGAAGAGTTCGAGTGGCTGTAAGATTGAGACCACGAAATGCTGAAGAAATGATGGCAGATGCTGATTTTGCTGACTGTGTTGAATTACAACCAGAGGTACATTCATTTTATTTGATTAACAAGCTGTCTGTGGATTTTAGGTTTTGCTTTGCTTTATAGATATACTTCTTGGATTGTTTTATGCAAAAGCCTTGTTTAATATTTAGCCTTTTGTGTTTTTACTATCCTTCAGCTTAAAAGACTGAAACTTCGTAGAAACAATTGGGATTCAGACACTTACGAGTTCGATGAGGTGCTTACCGAATTTGCATCACAAAAACGTGTCTATGAAGTTGTGGCTAAGCCAGTTGTGGAGGTCTGTTATAATGGTGCATATCCTAATTGTTCGTGAACATCCTTTACTGAGCTATCCCTATCTAATTCTGCTTTATATTAGTGTTGTTATGATTTGATGAACATCATTCCTTGTTTTAATAGTTAATACATTCTATCCATCAAGACATTGTCATATTTCTTCAATGCTCTATAGCTTAATACGTGTTTGATGTCTGGTTTGTAGAGTGTTCTTGATGGTTATAATGGAACTGTGATGGCTTATGGTCAAACTGGAACTGGGAAAACTTTTACACTTGGACGGCTGGGGGAAGGAGATGTCTCTGATCGTGGTATCATGGTTCGTTCCATGGAGGATATTTTTGCTGACTTATCTCCAGATACTGATTCTGTCACCGTCTCGTATCTGCAGGTTGTATACTTACATGTGCATTACTGTTTTTTGCATCATATTGAGTTTTATCTTCTAGTTTCCACTGAGGTTGTGCCCTATTTTGTTTGATCATGAAAGTGTTCTTTGTTTCATATTGTAACTATTCTAGGCTATTTTACTCATATTTTGTCTACCAAACATGTGTAGCTTTACATGGAGACTCTCCAGGACTTGCTTAATCCTGCAAATGATAATATTCCTATAGTGGAAGACCCAAGAACTGGTGATGTATCTATGCCCAGGGCAACTCTTGTAGAGATCACCTAACCAACAGAGTTTTTTGGAGTTGTTAAGAGTAGGGGAAGCCAATCGAGTCGCTGCTAACACAAAATTGAATACTGAATCTTCTCGCAGTCATGCTATTCTGATGGTGAAAGAATAAACTTTGTTTTGATTACCTTTTCTTTTGTTATCCTTTTATTTTCATAATGTCACAAATCAAGAAAACAGTTTTCTGTTTCTTAAAATTAATATCCAATCTTGATAATTTTTTGTTTCTCATACAGGTACATATTAAGAGGTCTGTCTTGGAAAGTGAAGATATTGTATCTAGTCAAAATGGTGATGCCTCTCACTTGACTAAACCTTCAAAACCACTTGTTCGGAAGAGCAAGTTGGTCGTGGTAGACTTAGCAGGTTCAGAACGTGTCCATAAATCAGGTGTGTACTGAACTTAAAACTTGTGGATGTCTGTAAATATGGATGTGATAAATCAATTATTCTTGTCTGAGAGTGGCTTCTCCATGAAGCATTTGTTGTGTGTGCATGCATGCAGTATGCTGGAGAATGGGAGGATAAATCATTCAAATGAGCAGGAAGAAAAAAACTATCTGAATGAGTAGGAAAATGGGCCCAAAAAACAATGCAAATGAAACGAGTGAGAATATAATGGGCAGGAAAGAATAATTCAAGTTAGTGGCAAAAAATGTAAATAGGTGGGGAAAAAAGCTGGAAAAATGATGAAAATGGGTGAAAGAATTCAATCAAATGGAGAAGAAAAAATGGTTAGAAAAATCATTGAAATAAGCAGGAAAAATGGATGGGAAAATCATACAAATGGGTTGGAAGAATGGGCAAGAAAATGGTTTGTTTGATGAATCCTCAATTATAATATATAGATAATAAATAAAATAACTACAATAAAGCATGCTATATAAATCTTAATTTTTTTTTCCGTTATGATGGTTTAAATTTTGATATTTCGTAGACTTTAAATAATATAATATTATTTAATGTTATATTATAATTACAATATAATATATATAAATAATATTATTTTATATATATATATATATATATATGATGTTATAATAATATAAAAATATATGAATATATCATTATAGCATATATATTTATATTGATATAATTATAATAATAATATTAGTAATACAACAGTATATAATATATGATATGAGAGTTTTGAGAAGGAAAAGTTACTTTTTGCCAGCACCCTCAATTATAATAGAGATATGTTAGAAAAGTGTCGCTTTATTTTCATTTATTTTGTTTCAAGATTTTTGTGGAGGGAAAGGTGAAAACAGCCCTTGTTTTTATTTTTCTTCTTGTTTTCAAGATTTTGTGAAGGGTTGTTTTCGCTATTTCCATCACAAAATCTTGAAAATAGGAAAAAAGAAAATATTTTTTGTAATTATTAGTAAAAAGATATTAATTAAAAATAAAAATTGAAAACAAACCAATTACCCTTTAAGGGTCTGTTTACTTAGAGAAAATATTTTTTGTATTTGTTTTCACTTAATTACAAAAATGTTACCATGTTTTCATTTTATTTTCTGTTTTCAAATATTTGTATAGATAATAATGAAAATATTTTTTTTATTGTTTTTACTGTTTCGGTGTTTCCTATACAACCTTTTGAAAATAGGAAACAACATGAAAATAAGATGGCATTTTAGTAATTAAAAATGAAAAAAATATTTTTTTTTCTCAAACCAAACATGCTCCTATTACCTGTTTCTTGTGGCCTTTGAAATTTGCATGTTCATTCTGTGTTAGTCCTTGCCTTAACTTCTATGACTTGATGGCTTCTGTTATTATGTTGGTATGTGCTGAAAAACTGCATTTTTTCCCTTTTCCCCACCAGGAAGTGAAGGGCACATGCTAGAGGAAGCTAAATCTATCAATCTTTCACTTAGTTCACTGGGAAAATGTATTAATGCTCTAGCAGAGAACAATGCTCATGTTCCATTTCGTGATTCAAAGCTTACCAGGATGCTTCGAGATTCTTTTGGAGGTAAGATGCCTTAATCTGTTTTTCAGATATCTTAGTATCATATCCTTTGTTCTTCAACTTGATGTGATCAAATATTTGATTGAGATGTCATTTATGGTTTACGAAACTGGTTTCTTAAATCCTTGATTGACATATTTACTGTATCTTTGTCTTAGTCTTTGCTTCAGACGCCAATATTCCTCTTGGACACTATTCCTATTTGCTTTCTGATCATTTATAGTATCTTTCTCTTAGTCTTCATATCAGATTCCAATATTCTTCTTGGATACTATTCCTATTTGCTTTCTGATCATTTGCAGGCACAGCTAGGACTTCATTGATTGTGACTATTGGCCCATCTCCACGTCATCGAGGAGAGACTTCAAGTACCATATTGTTTGGCCAAAGGGTTAGGTTCCTATCTGAGATCTGTACTTACATATATAGTTTCTGTTCATAAAATATGAATTAAATATCATTATTAAATTTATATACCATAAGACCTGTTTCATCGTGCATTTTTTATATTTCAAGTATTTTAATTCAGTGTTGGAAGTTATTTTGAAAAGCCATTGTTAGAGATCTCTAGCATCAAAGGTTATTAAATACATTAATTTTATGCCCTTAGATTCATCCCTGCGTCCTTCTGCCATTCATTAATTTACTCTTGCTAGTATCTTAATTTGCTCATTTTGTCAAGTTAATTTTCCCTAACAATTTCAAGTACCTTATTGTAGTTGACTCATCTTCACAAATTTTGATTGACTTGTTACTGACATAATCATCATCATTATTATAAATAAAAAAATTAAGGAAGGAGATTCAAATTCAAGAGGATAAGATGTACTCAAAAATCTAATCCAAGAAAAAAAGACATAAAAACTTAGAACACGAAACATGTACCACTGCATGCCAATCTCTCTTGAAGATCTACCCCCCGCCAAAAAAAAGTTCTTCAGCATAACACCATAAAGAAGCTAAGTGCACTACTCTACACCAAAAGATCTCCAAAGGTAACAAATGACTAGAGAAAATTCTAGCTTTTCTTTCCAACCGAACACACAAACAACTGCAAATTGAGCACAATGCCAGAGCCTTTTACCATCTCTATTGGTGTCAAAACCAATAAAATTAATCCACAGGAACTTGTAGAGATCCTTGGGGCGAACCTAATCTTCACCAACAACACCAGCTAAACAAATCTCTCCAAAGAAATACGGATAGAATTCAACAATGTGATAAGAGATTGTAATTCGGAGAATTCCCTATCATTCAAATTTCTGAAAAACTGAATTCCTAGAAACAGAGACAGAAACAGTAGATTCAGAAGAGGAATAAAACTGGATTATAGGAGACTGCTAATTTGAGAGATGATAAGGCCTAGGAAACAGGTCAGAAAGAGAAACATTTCCCACCCGAGTGTCTTCCCAAAACTTAATATGTGAACAATCTCCAAAACCCAAGAAAGAAAAGACCTAAAAGAAGCATAACCTTGGGAAATGAATTTCCGAGGGCTAGCATGTGATGCTTTCACTGCTGAATTGGCATACCACCCAATAAAATGCAAACCATAGTTAATTCTGATAATTTCATTATTATTATTATCATCATCATCATCATTATTATTATTTAAAATGAAAAAACGTTGGTGATAATTGATATGGTTCAGTGTTTTTGTGACAGATGGATTAATGTGTATTTTTGTTTTATCAGGCTATGAAAGTTGAGAATATGCTGAAAATAAAAGAGGAATTTGATTATAAAAGCTTGTCTCGAAAGCTTGAGGTACAATTAGATAAGCTTATTGCAGAAAATGAAAGGCAGCAGAAAGCTTTTGAGGATGAAGTTGAAAAAGTAAATTTGGAGGCACAATGTCGTATTGCTGAGGTTGAGAGGAACTTTGCAGATGCATTAGAGGTTTGTTGTATTATCTGTACAAAAGATCATGGCTACAAATTTTTTTTTTAAGCCAAAGTCTTAGGGGTGTTTATGGGTACGGGTAACTTGTTGACCCGAACCTACCCAATTACTTCGGTTCGGTTTTTTTGAGTGTTCGACCCAACCCGTTAAAGTACGGGTCGGGTAACAAGTTTTAGTTTACAGACCTGTTTACTTGTGAACCCGACCCATTGAAGTGACATTTTATTTAATTTATTATTTTTTATATATTTTATATACTAATAATTATTGATTAGTGAATTACTAATACTAAATAAGATGAAGAGTAAAGACATCCCACACACTCGTGAAGTTGTGAACCCCTGTTAATTTTGGATCACTACATATTTCGTACATGTTGTTGCTGTTTTTTTTCTCTCGACTCTTATCTTAAGTTTCTTGTAAGCTTTATATTAATTTTGGAAACAAGAATGATGAGAAACGAAATTCAAAACTAAAGACTATTTTTATAATGTATCAAAATTTATAAAAAAAAAAATACAATTTTTAAAAAAATTAACAAATTTTAAATACACGGACCCGATTACTCGACCCAAACCAACCTGTTAATGACCGGGTTGGTTTGGGTCTGACACTAAAAAAACATGAACCCAACCCAACCCATATAATTTTGAGCGGGTTGGGTAATGGGTTTAGCCAAACCCGACCCGTGTACACCCCTACAAAGTCTTATGGTTTTTAAATATTTTGTAATTGTTATTTGTTATGCATAATGCTGTATACTAATAGTCTAGGGTTTCAATTATTGTTATAGTATGTGATGTAGGATCATTATACTTTAACTCTTTCTAATTGATTTTGGGCATAGTTCCAGCCTTCAGTGCTGTAAACAGAACCTAAAGACTGTCCAGTAATTTTGGGGTATGACTAAGTTTGTTGAGGAAGTATGGACTCTTTTAAGTGTTATTTTCTTAAAAATGTCCCAGTCTGTGCGTTTTGTGGATAAAAAAAAGTGATCTATCTAAAATGTGTCACTGGAATACTTTTATGAAGTTTTAGGCATCTGTATCTCATAGATTTTCTAGACTAAGTATTTTAGGATGGATGTAATGTGTTACCTTCCTATCCTTTTTTTTTTATTTTTTTAAACTTTTTCATGCTGGTGTAAAGTATTGGAATAATGCCCTCCCAGCAGTTTCATTAAATGGGTGGCACCATGGCGGAATGGTGTGGATGGATTTTTTGCCAACTGCCAAAGGCAATTTGTGAAGGGAGACCCACTATGGCGGCGCCATAGGCTGCAATGGTGTGTTTATATGGCAGAGTTTTGGCCTTCAGCCATATTCTGCCATCCACCATTGATAACACTGCGTTCCAGCAATTAAGTCCAAGAAATGAGCTACATGTTATCTTTATTTAATTTTCATCATTCTGCTATCAAATATTCTTTTATATGCCATTTTAGGCTGTCTCTGGTTCTCTACTCTGCATTCTGAAGCAAATATTAGACATGGTGCAAACCTTTATGTCCTATTCTTTTGAAAACCTTAGTCACCGGAGATGCTAAGTTTTTAAGTGTTTTTTGGTAACATCTCTAATCATTACTCAATGTCTTACATGGCGTTGTATGATTGTACCCTGTAGAAAGAGAGACTGAAATGCCAGATGGAGTACATGGAATTGGTAAAGGAGCTGGAGCAGAAGTTGGTGTTGAATCAAGAAAGACATGGCTGCAATAGTTTTGTGGCTGATAATGGAGAGGTATATTCCTTTTTTAACAATATTAACTCCTCTGCAAATCTTGGCTGTGGATTCTTTTTCCTCTATTTTTAAAAATTAACAGTGAGATTTTTTTCGAGACATCAACGTGTCTTACTGTTTTGTTTTTTGGCATTTTGGTGAAAATTGGTTGTTGGGTGCGTCTTAGACTCCTGGACCAATTCTTGATTACTTTGCTTTCATAGTTTTGTTAGAAGTAATGGACCTAATTTTTTTGGCTATTTGCAATGTATGCTATTATTCTATGGTACATTTGTTTGGAATGAACATTTGTATTTTCATGTAGGTTTCTATGGCACAACACTTGATTTGGATGAGATTAGGTTTTTGGCTTCTATTTGGTGTAAAGCACATGGGCTTTTTTAATGGGGTTTTTCTAACAGATATGTTGAGGGATTTGGGCAGCTTTACTCCATTTCGTTCTCTCTCTCTTCTCTGTTATTTGTTATGGAGGAATCCTTATCCTCCTCCCTTTGTGTAATTCTTTCTCTTCATCTCAATTCTTTCATTAAAAAAAAAGACTCTAGCAGCTGTAAACAGACCCTGGAGTTAATATGTTTCTACATTGAATCAGATGGACTTTTCTACCTTTGAATTCCATTAAGCCAGTTTCACTGTATTTGGATCATGCTAATGTAGTAGCATACTCTTATTTCACTAATGTATATTTTGTAATTTTTAGAAAATTAATTAAGTCTTCAGAATATGAGAATGAGATATGAACATTTTTTTTTTCTTTGATAAGAAAATTGAACTGTTTTACATGGCTTATATATTTTAATGTTGTTAGAGGTGTAATATAAATCAATTCATGTGTTTTCACCTAATAACTCAAGTTTTTGGGATTGTTAGTTCATGACATGGTTTTAGAGCCTCTATGACTTAGTGGTTTCGAGTTCTATCTTTGCCATCCCCATTCTTCTAATAAAAGGGTGAAAATTTTGCACAAGGTTGGTGGGTCTATGCATTATCCATGCTTCATGCATAAAGGTCTCTTTGAGGGGGCATTAGAGATTCTGAGACAGGAAGAATGATTTCTTGTGTATTCCAGAATGATTTGTACACTTATTTGTATACATAATGGCTGAGACAATCCCCAAAGTTTAGGAATCATAATCAAGCTATCTAAGGAAACTAAATAAATTAGGGAAACAAGGAAATAAGGGAATAATATCTCAACAGTGATGAAATTTGAAACCATTTATGTGTCTTCAGTTATCAAAGTTAAGCTTTTGGGATTGTTGGTTCATGACAAATGTTTATATCTAGCAATATCCTATTTTAGGATTTTCTAAGTAGTCGTTCCCTGTGGTAAATTCAATATTATAATTAACACCAATCTTCACCGGTCCCACTGTCACAGTTTTAACAATTGGCTGGTTGAATTATTATAGTCACTGCTTAAGAGGTGTTCTTTTCTATGAAGCACCGACACCTCTCATGTTCAAAGTGTCGCGGTGTCGGACACGTTTCCGACACCGACACTCCCCGACAATTGTCCGACACATGTCGGACACTTCCAATTAGGTGTCTAATTAAAAAAATTGTTTATTGTTGGTTTAGACACTTAAGCTGACACCTTTACACACCTTGGACACTTGAGCTGACACCTCCATATGAATGGACACACACTACTATTATTAAAATAACATCTCTTACTTTTTTTGAGGCTTGTTATTATAGAAAAAACATAAAAGGTTGGTTTAAAAAGGTGAATATATCAACTTGTATTTTTTGTTTTGTTACTCATATTTCATTTCAGTAGAGTCTTTTTCTTTTTGTGTGTGTATGCGGTGTCCCTGTGTCCTATATTTTAGCATTAGCTGTGTCGGGGTGTCCGTGTTAGAATCTGTGCTTCATAGGTTCTTTTTACATTTTTTTACCTTTTCTATTTTTGGGTTTTTAATGATTTAGTTGTTTATGCCTTTTTGGCACAGGGGCCTGCATCATCTTCTGCAGATGAAGTTGCTGAGGTCAAAATGCTGCTTGAAACTGAAAGAAATAGGAGAAAGGCAGCTGACGAGGAGGTAGAATATCTAAAAAGTCAGCTGGGGAAACATATGCAAGCAGAGGTGAGATTTCAGTAACTTGTCTGTTCATTTTCCAACAATGGATTTCTGGTATATGAGAAGCTTTTTTGTCTACTAGGCAGGAGATGTGGAGATTATAAAGCTTCGCAACATCCTGGAGGATGAGGCTAATCAGAAAAAAAGACTTGAAGAAGAAATAATAATACTAAGGAGTCAATTATTGCAATTGAACTTTGAAGCTGACCAGGTATTTGTTTTATGTTGACTGAGCGTTCAGCATATTCTTGAGTAATACATTTTAGCTCGGATTCTATTTCCATACATCGAGTCATTGACTTTGCAGTGATTTAATGAAAAGTGGCCATAAAACGTATAATGCTCTTCAAAATCTCTCTTTATCATTTGTAGAAAATTCTTGAAATAAACACAAGCAGAGAACCAAATATAGGTCATAAACATAATCCTACTCTGAGCAAATGTGATGGTTAAGAGATATTCATTAAATTACAGGCCTCTTCTCTCCAACTAAATACACCAAAGAACTGCATGATATTCCAGCTGTTAGGACTTTTGGACTTTCGAACTACTTGAATATAAAATGTAGGCCTAGGAGCACCAGAACCAGAAGCTAGTTTCTCAGTGTATCTTGACACATATTTGCATAGTAAAGTTCTTCAAAAAGATGTTCCATCAAATTAGGAAGTTTGGCTAGCACATTGAAATTGGTAGTAGTTATTGTGAAATTAAGATTCTTTGGTCTCTCAATAGCCTCTAGCTGCATGTTACATTATGTTCTTTTTAGCATAACTTTGAATCTTTGATACAGTATGATTTAATGTTATGTCTATAGATGAGAAGGTGTTTGGAAAATGGAAGCTCTGGGAGCACATTTTCTGCCACGGATTCCTCCATGACTCAAGTTAGGCATTCGCAATTCAAGGACACTGGGAATGGTCAGAAGTCATCTGTTGCTACACTCTTTGAGCAAGGTACGAGTTGTTTGAGGTATAATTGAAACATTACATTGTCCATGTGTATGACTCACATTATTTTAACAGTTGGATTGCAAAAGATTTTGTCATTGCTGGAGTCAGATGATGCCAATGTACGAATTCATGCTGTGAAAGTGGTGGCCAACCTAGCAGCTGAGGGTAGAAGCTAACCTCATCTAATTCTAAAGGCTCTGCTATTTGATCACCTACTTACTATTAACTAATTCCTAAAGATTGGCTAACAAACTATAAGATTGTGAAAACGGGACTGCTTGTTGAGCTAAGATTCTGTTTAGTTTGAGAGAAATATTGTTTTCATTACCTATTTTCACAAATAATCACAAAATGAAAATATAAAATATTTTCAAAAATCAAACAGGCCCTAAATGTTGTTTTTTGTTGAATGTCTTGCTGTTTTTTTTTTTTTTTTTTAAATCATGGTAGTTATTGGCCTTTGACTATTTTGGATTAGTTGTGATTCATCAGGAAAACTCCATTTTTCTTAAAAATAAAATAAAAAAATTCCTATTGCTGTGTTAATTTTCCATAGAATTTGTCTGAGTGAATGTTGAAATGAACGTGCAGTCTCTTTGTTTTCACTAGGTCCCTGTCCTCCAGACTATTTATTCACTCTTTCCACATTTTTGGTGCATTCATACTGAAGCCTTCCAAAAATGAGACTCTGGTCTTTTTAGTATATGCTCATGTGTCCTTTGCTATGTGTAGGATTTGGTTTGTGATTTGTCTCAATCTAATATGCAGAGGCTAATCAGAAGAGAATTGTTGAAGCTGGTGGTCTTACTTCCTTGCTGATGCTTCTTCGAAGATATGAGGATGAAACTGTTCGCAGAGTAGCTGCTGGGGCAATTGCCAATCTTGCTATGAATGGTAATGTTGATAGTAGTTTTTCACTTTTTTGGTTGTAATGTTTTAGATAACTGGATCTTGCTTCATACTTTGGTACTAGCTCAGTTTATTTGTGGTTGTCCATTTAGCTAATGTTAGTATTGATATTGTCTTCATTTCTTTTGTGGCAAATCAGAAGCAAATCAAGAACTTATTATGGCTGAAGGAGGAATTACTCTGTTATCAATGACTGCATCTGATGCTGAAGATCCACAAACTCTTCGAATGGTTGCTGGGGCAATTGCTAACCTATGTGGAAATGGTATATTTTGTTGTTTTTTAGCAAGTCATTTATTTATGTTGATAAATCTCTGAAAATATAATTTTAGCTATCAAATAGATACAGTTGGGATAGTTACTTAAAGACACATAAAGTTGATGTTGTACTCATAATGATTGGCTATTGATAGTTTCTTTGGAAATATGTTTGTAACCATGCGCATGTGGGTTTGAGAAATTGACATCTTGTTTGGCAGTTTTTTTATGACCATGATTCAGGGCTCAAATGTGGGTTTGGATGGAAAAATGAATTTGTTTTTCTTGCGATAAACATTCTCCTCAAACAAAAATCATTATGTTAAAATCATTTTTCAAATAAAGATGTCTAAACATAAATTACTTTAACCGACATTTAAAGTAAACTCAATTTTTCATGATCTAGATCATCTAAAATTGAATTTGCAAATGCTCATCAAAACACCCACTAATCCTGAATTATTTGCCGTCCTTGGTGATACCCCCCCAACCTACATCAACCTTATGCAGATGCTGCTTCTTACAATCTGTCTGTCCAGAGGGATTTGATATGCATTAATCATGTAAAGCTGAAACTTTTGTGTAACTTATTTTTGAGATAACAGGAGCATTGTTTCTACTTTATGAAATGTGTTAACTGACTTCATCATATTATATATAAAACCTGTTTTAGCTTCATGTCAATGGGAATTCTTCATTCAGTGTTTCTGTTACATTAAAGCATATTCAAAGATGGTGCTCTCGTAGAATTTGCATTTGAAATCATTGCTATCTTCATATTTCCATTACTATATATCTTTGTGAAGACCACTCATAATTTTGTCTTCATGTTCTTCAGATCGAATATTGATGACTCTGAGATCTCAGGGAGGTATAAAGGCTTTACTGGGAATTGTAAGATGTGGACATCCCGATGTTCTTTCCCAAGTTGCACGAGGAATTGCTAACTTTGCAAAATGCGAGTCTCGAGCATCTAATCAAGGTCTACTTTCCTCCTTACTATTTGATTCTCAGCACCGAAAACATTAAAACATTAAATTAGAAAATGGACGAAGTTGTTACTCGGCAATGGTGCCAAAAAATGTTAGTCCTTCATTGTTTAACTAAAAGGTGAATTTCATGTTTCTAAGCAAGCCATTACGGTCAATTTTCTCCCTCCACTTCACTTCCACAAAGCCACTGAAAATATTTCAAATACCAAATAGAAATTAACGGGATAAAGAGGTAGTTTGGAGCTCTTACAATTATGTTTTGCACTCTCAGGGATAAAAAGTGGTAGATCTTTTTTAATAGAAGATGGTGCACTTCCGTGGATAGTTCAAAATGCTAATAATGAAGCAGCACCAATCAGGCGTCACATTGAGCTTGCACTATGCCACTTGGCACAGCATGGTAATGAGACTTCTCATCATGTTTCAGTTTTTCTAAATACATTCTTGTAAACTTTAAACATCCAAGGTTATAAATATTGCAGAAGTGAATGCAAAAGACTTGATTAGTGGAGGTGCTCTTTGGGAGCTTGTCCGGATATCACGAGATTGTTCACGAGAAGACATACGGAATCTTGCTCGCCGGACTCTCAGTTCTGTCTCAACATTCAAATCTGAATTGCGGCGATTGCGTATAGATTATTGATTGCAAATCTACCGTGGGACTTGAGAATTATTCCTAGTGCTAGTGGCATTTTGGGGGCAGTTGTTGAATGCTTACCTTGCTATTTTTGTGTTAAGAGAAGCAGGGGTTTAGCATGTAATTGTTATATCTAGCCGTCACTGACCAAGAATGAATGTGTGGGGGGAAGTTGATGGAGGGAAAAATGAGGTTTTTGGGCAGGGGAGTAAGAACATGTTCAACATGGGTTGGTCAAATTTTGACTACCAAAAATTACATACAGCTGCTCAATATTGTATTTATTATTGATCATTGATTGTGTAAGTAATGAAAATCATCATTTTGTTTGCTGCCGGAGTAAGAAAATAATCGTTCTGAACTTCAAAGCGTGAGAGCTTTACTGCAGGTAAGCTTCGTTTCTATAATTTGGGTTCTTGGAAAATTGAAATTGTATTCCTGAACACTTCGATAGTGTAGAGTACTTTTTTGTTTTTTAATACCTTAGATTGATTCGTGCAATTGGTTTTCTGAATTTCGGGTTAAAATTAATATTTTAATTTTATCATTTGTTATTTTTACATTTATTATTCTAAAAAAATATTATTATGGTTGCCACTGCCAATCATTGTCATAAGTACGTGGCTATTCATTGAAGTGTAAATAAATTGATTTATTTATTAATTAGTATTTTAGTTTGAGTATTATACAAGATAAATGTTTATATTATATAATTATATAATTAAATTTATAATAAATATTTTTGAATATATAAGTTATTTTATTAAAATTTATAATGATAAATATTTTTGATTATGTAAAATATATTTTAAAT
Organism: Spatholobus suberectus; assembly: GCA_004329165.1. Classification (NCBI taxonomy): domain Eukaryota; kingdom Viridiplantae; phylum Streptophyta; class Magnoliopsida; order Fabales; family Fabaceae; genus Spatholobus; species Spatholobus suberectus. The sequence continues at coordinate 21,203,415 of CM014731.1, forward strand.
TTATATTGAACTATTTCAAATATAAGGTCACTTATAGTTATTAACTACTTTTTTAAAAACATTATTGAAATTTAATTTAAAGATAGATAAATAAGTGAATTGAAAGAAGGTAAATGGCTATGATAAAATATATAAATAAATAAAAAATGGTAGTTTAGGATTGAGATAATTTTTGACTAATTGCAAAGGTAATGTATAAAATGCATATTTAAAGGAGATAAGCAAAATATTAAAAATGTCTAATTAAAAGAGTATGGAGAGTTTTATTTTTCAAGTTGTTTATTCTAATTTATAATATATGAATAAAATATTTAAATTTAATTCATTAAATATTAATCAATATTAAATAAGATCAAACTTAACATACATAATGACAAAGAAATATTAATTTTAAATAAGAAAATAAGTATAGATTATAATTTTTATATTTTATTATTTAGTATATTATAATTCTATATTTAAAATTATAATTACTTTTATGTTTAAAGATTTCTTATTTACAATATATATAAATGCCTAACAACTTATAGCGCCCTTGAGACATTTTTTGAATAATACGATAAAAATTACTTTGGAATTGATAATTACCAAGAAGGTCCTCAGATCTGTGTTTGATTTAAATTGTTAAAAAATAGTCAAACATGATTTACTACAAGAGAAGCAACAAATGCTGGGTTAAAGTTTGAGTATAGATGTCAAACACGTCACATAACTGTCAACGTTTTACAAGGGCCTTTCAGACTACTTAAAACGCCAAAACAAAACCTCTTAATATACTGTTTTCTTATAGCTAAAAGATGGTTTGTCAGAATATATCTTTGAACAATCAATTTATACCCATTTAATAATATATCACACCCACATCATGCAATATCTGCATAAAGTGAAGCAACTTATCAACCTAACTATACTAGTAGGCCAAAGTACAAGGATCCCGATTTGTCGACAGCATATAATATTTGTTATCCCGGAAAATCTTTGCATGGGAAAAGTAATTAAATGCAAAATAAGCCAAATGACAACCAGATATCCCTTCACACACCAAACAGTAGTATTCGTCTTAATAATCTTTAGTGAAATCCCAATTCTCTTGAATTAAAAACAAGTCCTCGTTAGTAGTAACTTCAGCAATAGAACTCGTGCAATTGCACCACAACTGGAAAACTAATCACCATATAACAAGAAAATTATCAAACTTGACAAACGAAATTATTAAAGGCGATGCAGAACTCATTCTTTCAAAAATGGGGATAAAATAATTAAGCATACAAGATACAACATTAAACCTCCTGGTAATACAGACCAATTCTGATTGGTAATCCTAGGCTTCTAAAATATAGAACTGGGAAGGTATATCTAAACACAAAATCACTACCAACTATTCAAACACTATCGAACTAAATTTTTGAAGTAACCCACGGCAAAGGAAAGGAGGAAAATATGAACAACAAGATTTAGAGAAAAATATCCTATATCTAAAAATTAAGGGTCGATCTCACCCCAAGCAATCAACATGACCGTAGCAAAAGAGGACCAACTGATAAACTAAGCATATCGCTGAGAGCTACCTGAACCTCCGTTGACCCATGTTCGCAACTTATCAAGCTACAGAGGAGAGGGAAAAAATGAGCCAGGTTCTTCTCAATAGATATTTCTCCCAAATTATAAATAGCCTGAAGAATAGCCACAACAAGCGGTGCACGTGCAGCCAATTCTCTTCGCTTCCCAGAGCCTAGAGGAATTAACCAATGTTGCTGTCTACCACGAGACGATTCAGATACTCTTCCAGAACCTGCAACTTCAACATAAAACTCCAAGACTTCCTGACAAAGCCAAACAAGACGTGTCTCAACCTCAACCTCAACCTCAACCTCCTCATAACTAGGAGGCCTGTCCACAACAAGGTTCTGTAAAAACGTGAGGCATATTTGGTAGGACTCATTCTCCAGGCGTAACAGTGGAGGGTCTTGCATTTGAGTCATGGAGCCGAACTCTTGTAACTTTGAACGTAAAATAATATTGCTGTTAATCTTGTGAGCATGTAATGCCACATCATGCAAAGCCTCAAACAAGACAAGTATGGTTTTTGCTGAAAGTTGAGAACGGTACACGTTATAGATCTCCATCACCGCCTGCCAATTTCAGTGAGTTAACATTATTTTTCAAAAACTAGATACCAATGTTTTTAACGGAAATGAGGTATTAAACGGGAAATGTATGTTTCCTCCCCGTTAGAGCATATTCCTGATATTATACAATTTTAGTAATGCTAAAATAGTATAATCTATAATGGTAATATAAAGACGATAAGTTTCGATGGAATTTCCATGAATATACTAAGAAAGCATCTTTAAGTGAAACATTTATTATGACTTCTTCTGTCATATTTCTTAATACTGGGCAATTTTCTTTTAGCACATTCTTTCTGAAAGTCATTTTAACAATGTTTGGAGGAATAAAATAAATCTACCTGGATCAATAAAAGCTGAACAGCAGCTCGGCACTTTGCATCAGATAAATTTGCATATAGATGTTGAATCCTCAGGCTTTCATTATCATGTGAGCCAGATTCAGTAGGATCCCTGTCATCTTCAGCCATTGAAGCATGTTCATGATTTCCAGTCACAAAGTCTCCACTGTCAAGGAATGAAAAGTTAGGGAGTGTTGCATTTACTGCTTCTTTTAGTGACAAAACCACTTCTAACCACTTTTCATCAGAAAACAGCTCCCCAGCATTACTCATCAAACGAACAAATGCAGCAATACCAATGCCAGCCAGGCTTTGATGAGGACGCTTTATAAAGCTTACCAGGAGCATCAACACCTTTCTTAAAAGTGGATTGACAGTGGTATAAAAGTTGACAAAAAGATCTACCACCAATTGAAGGGCTAATGTGCATGTCTCATAAAGCCATGCATCTTGATCAAGCTGACCATCAGTCTCTACTTCATTGAGGTCTGAGCTACTCCCTGAAGGATCAATAGCATGACGAACATAATCAAATATTGGAAATAGGACTGATTCAAATACTCTTTCCCATAAAGGTAGTGAAAAGAGGTGGCCATGGTTCCGTAAGGTTTCAAACAGGACTTTCAAGGCACTTTGCCTTATCTCAGACCTTGGGTCAAAGCTAAGCTCAGACAAACCTGCACAAAGTAGAAGTTGAATAAGTACACATATATAACCTGCTAAGCTTCTTACAACTTGAAACAAAGGTTGATAGCGGATAGGAGTAAGTAGTCACTAATCATTTGAGCAAGTAACAAAATATAAGCTATCTACATTTGCTCTAATTCATGCCTGGACAGAATACAATGTCCTCACCAGCCAATAAAGGAAACCAGAAATAGAGATGATCATCCTTGTCTGTCACCTCTCCATTATCTTGTTTCCCCTCTTTTCCTGTTCGAGGTGAAGGAGTAGATATCTTTCCAGAAGTTTCCTTGTCTTTATTTCTTGATGAAGATCCAAGGTCTCCTGCAGCTAGTTTTGTTGCACAGAATTGAAGAAAAGCAATGGCATTTAGGCTAATCTCTTTGTTAAATCTACTATTGGTGAATGCGATTAGACAATTCACACAATCTGTAAAGGTGGTGGTTTCAGTCTCGGTGATGTATGGAAAGTAGTCTCGAATAATCTTCTCCATAATTTCAAAAGCCAAGAGTACAATGTTTTTGTGGTCATCATATGCTGCTGTTGTGAATACCTGGAATCAAGTCCACAAGCAATGAGTGAAAATAAATAAAAATAAAAAAGACAAAAAATTTTCCATGCAAACTGAAGCTCTCTATGGAACAGAAATTGAGCAGCCATACCATGAACATGCTCTTCCATCCTGATTTCACATTGTTGACACGAGATAAAACCATTTGAGAGACACATCTAATGATAAGTTCTCTAATTTCAACTGCACTACTCTTCCGCATAACAATGACGAAAGGCTTCATAAATTCATTTTGAAAATTATAATTAGCCAATTCTTCCCGCTCCAGAAATTTCATTGACAACTGGCGCAAGGAATCCATTGCAAAAATTGCAATTGAAAGGTTTCCAGAACAGCCAATGGTTACAAAGAAATCTGAGAGAACATGCCATATGCTTGACCACACAAGCCTGATGCGGTTCATATTGTAGTGCCTGTTACAGAATAATCACCTCACAGTGAAACAATATAATTAAGACAGCAGTGAATAAACATTAATCAATCGCAAACCACAAAATCATAAGCCCAATGCTGTCTCAATTTATTTTTTCCAGATCAAGTGCACCTTCCCAATGTCATCTTTAGGGGCATTTATAACTTTCCCTCACCAATAAAATTTAACACATTCTGAATTGTTTCACCATCAAACATTGGTCTCTTCACATGCAAACCCACATTTTATAATCAAGAATTGGACAGGAAACTAGTTCAAATGATCAATTTTCCCAACCTACAAAAGAATTTGCATGAGATTTGGGGATTTAAAAAGAGCAATGTGTCAAATGAGAAAAAGCAACCAGGGCAGCAAAGTTCTCGATTATAACCAACAAAGGACATTGCAACTGCCAAGAAGATCAAGGTTCCAAAAATGCCATTAAATTTGTTTATTTATACTAACCCCCAACCCATAAACACCAAGAGCCTTGAGGGAAAATAAAGTTCAGAGGGAAAACAAGGAAGTAGCATGCATTAGTAGGAAGATAATACATACGCAATCTCAACTATCTTTGTAAGGCTGAACACCCGTGGATCAGATGGAGATCTCAGTTCCTCCATGGAGACTTTGCATAAAGCCTTAACAAAATCTATTATGGCCTCACTGTTCAGCTTCTGACTCCAAGTAAATATGCGATTCATTTCTGAGCTTCCAACTTGTTCCAACATATTCAAATTAGAAACTAGATTGTTCACCTGTTCTGATGTGACAGCTCCAGAAGTATTACTGCCAATTCCAGTGCTATCATATGAACCCCGCATCACTGTGGAAGCTGCATATTGCATCCTCCCAGGTCCCTTCTTCTTCAAAACAGGAAGAATAGTTGATTTCGCTTGTTTTGTTTTTTCAGAATCATTTTGAGGAAAAGCAAAGAATGTGGCATCTGGTGGGGCCCCCTCTCCTAGAAGATGTAGATGTTCAAATCGGGAAACACAGGTCAAGATATGCTCCCAAGCTTCTTGTAAGTAATTCCCATCCTCATCAGCAATAGTAACAATCACCTATCAACAATTCATATGCAAAATCTAAAGTCAAATTCACAAGAGTTAAACATTTGCTTTCAGATAAGTATACATTGCAATTAAGTATGAGCATCTTCAGATATTGTGCTCCCACTTCAGGCAGGAAAACTTCCACAACACGTTCCATTAATTCAGCAATTATTAAAATTGCAGAAGAAACTTTTTGTGATCTCACTAACAAAATGGACAGTCTTTTTAATTACAGAGAATTAAGCTTTAGATAGGTCTGAATCATCAAGCAGGATCCATTTTGCGACTAAAACTTGTTCAAACTATGACAGTGGTGCGTAAAAACTTGCTGCTGAAAGCACTTTGTGCAAAATGTACAGCAATGTGAAGATTAACAAGTTCTTCAAAACAGTTTCTAGAACAGAGTGCATTGAAGAAAAGTTTTTTTGAAGAGATTTAAAACATGCCCTTACAACATCAAAATGTCAGACCAATATAAATGACTATATATCAAATCAGGGGAAATTATGAATAATTTGTGTCAGGATGGAGTTGTGCAAACCATCAAAAGTAACATTTAAGGAATACCACTTGACTATGTTTGAAAGTTGCCTTCCCCGTGTTTAGATAATTAAGAGGGAAGAAAGGGAAGGTAATACAGTTTGTCAGCATAAAATTTAAATATAAGTATAACCCCTCTAAATTTTTTCAAATAACTAAATTTCTAAGATAAAATAGTAAATTACACATTTTTTAAATAAAAGCAATACTAAAACCAATAATTACCCCTCAATTTGGAGCTATTCATACGCCAGCTAAAAAAGGATTATAAATTTACCAACCTTAATTGCATCTACGTTTTTCTGCTTAATATCAGCAGGAGAATGCAGGGAGGTAAACTTTGCTAATGAAGTCACAAAAACATCTCTGTGAGTCTTCATGGACATTACAGACGTAGCATGAATAGCATAATGGAAGCCTTCAAGACACAGTGCTATTACAACTTCATCATCACTTTGATCAAGAGGAACACTGAAGGCAGCTAACATTGGTGCCCAGCACACCTCAATCATGAATCTGAGGATTACGACATCAGTTGCTGCATAATAGACTGACCTACAAATTGCGAGCAAATAATTATCAATAACACACATAACAGGAATCCCCGCCCCCCCCCACCAAAATATTATAAAAGAAGCAGTAATAAAAAGAAAAAAAGAAGAATAAATCAACTTCAAAATTTCAAACTAGTGATCTAATTGGCATAATAGATCCGAAAAGATAACATAAAAGCACCCAACTATGAACATTTCAGATTCACACATCACACTTCAAATTGACATGGATCATGTAAAGCAACAGATATACTAGTAAAAGTGGTATGAGTATGACCCATAAAGAGCGAAAAGGTGAGTGAACAGTGGCAATAGAAGGTTCTTCGTGCCAAAAATAGGATAAGGTTAATTCACGAGCTGAGAAAAGAAATTTGACTAAAACGAATCTCTCCAGCATAATGGGAAAATACTGGAGAACATACTCAGTTTTCCGAGCTTTTTCTTTGAATTGTTCTTGCATATGTCGTATTAGATCATCACTGGTCTCCATATTACTGTCTTCCCCACGCTTCCGGATCACAATATTCAATATACTATCCAAGCCTAAGAGTCTGTTAGAGTTCACAGCCTGCTTTTGCTGGGCCTCCAGATCAACTTCTTTCATTTTGATCTCATTTCTAGATATTCGTTCATACAAAGACCTTAAGTATTCCTCTGGTACATCTTTTCCATCATCTATGCCGCGATTATTTTTTATGAAATCTTCAGCCGACATCTGCATAACTCAACAAACAAAAAGAAGCTCATCACATCTGTCATAATCATATGTACATCAACTTCTAGAATTAACAAACACACCTTGTTTTTCACCATAGGATTGTGAGCATCAGTATTAAGCAGTATCACAGAATATGCAAGGACATAAGCTGTATCAGCACTAGAAAAGACTTTTGGATTACATTTGCAATATCGTTCTGCAAACTTTTCCATGATTCGATCAATTTTCTGTGCCTCTCCAGGCAGTCTAAAGCCTTGAAGAAAGGCCCTGATTGCCTCATCAAACTCCATCCCTTGAAAGTCAAAAGAATCCACATATGCATGCATTACTTTCAAGGATAATTCTTCCCTTTCTCCTAGATAATCACCAATCAAAGTCTTGTTCAACCCAGATGCATCTTTAAGAAAAGCAGCTATTTCCTCTGGTGAATTACCCACTTTGTTGGCATTGATGAGGAATTCAATCCCTTTCTTTGGCTTCCTGTTAAAAAGTGATATGCCTTCCTGCCATAAACTTAGCATTAGCTTCCTAGATGTCAAACAGTTGAAGAAATAACTGAGGTCTGCTTGCTATTCCAACATTTATGCACTTGCTTACTTGAAGTTGCAGTTTATAAGCCCGGCGTTGCTCAATAGTTGAAACCTCAGATGCTTCATTGGAGATTTCAGAATGAGTGTCTGATCCTTCAACTGGCTCTTCTCCATTCCCATTTGCCAAGGAAAGACCTCCAGCTTCATGGCCATTGTCAACTGCTTCAACTTTCTTGCCCGAATGAGGATCAGGAATGCGCAATTGTTTGTTCATCCAGTCTCCCATTGATTTTAAAACAGCAACCAAGCACTTCATGGCTTCAAGTTTTAGTGTTTCCTCTTGAGGAGGCAAAACTGTGGTCGTTGCACCAGGAGGGACACCTTGGGCAGTTTTAAGAAGTCCATTGACCATCCTAGGAGGAACATAACAATTAAATATAAGTATAGAGTATACTAAGTGAAAATCAAGACAACCACATCCACCCCAGCACAAATGGAGTACAAAATCAATCCAAGAACATTAAATGATAATAAACTGGGGATCCATATTATAAATATAAAATAAAACAAATTATTCATAGAGTATACCAAATAAAACAAAACATAGCAGACCTCTCAAATATGTTTGATGAATTGACATCACAGTCATAATTGATAAAAACATCTACCAATATCTGTGAATCATCACAAAGCTTCTCTAGAAAACGAAGCACTATCATCTTTTGCTGAAAATTAGGTTGAGCAACATTTTCTAGAACCCTGAGAACAATCATGGGGAAAAATACTCCAATCTCTGCTTTCAATCCAGCTCTAAATCTTGATACCAGACTAATGAAGATGGAGCAAGATAACTGAAAAACGATCAGAAGTGTTGAGGCACTGTTCTTCAACAACGATAAACATAAGTACTGCTTGATGGCACCCAAAAACCTGCTTCACCACAGTCAATGCAACCATCAGACATCAGTAGTGTTTTTATCATCCCAGAAGGTTACATGATAAGATAGAAGGAAAAAAGTGTCAATTGGGCCTAAAAGACAGAAAACATAATGTCACATTTCATTAATGAGAGCTTAAAAGAAGTTCAAACTGAAAAAAGAAAGATACAATAACAAAATTCAAGAGACAATGATATGACCCCAAACAGTGAATAAACAACAGTGAATATTTTCTATACTGAATATGAATTAAACAACTGAAACTCCTCTTCACAGGGTAAAAAGAGACACATAGAATTCATATCAAGGTGACTGTGGTTGGAGCAATAACTCCTTACAGGATGAAAAAAATAGAAATTACCAGAAATATGAATACTACTAATCCCTCCCTTTCCTGAGGAAGAAGAGAACCCAACTTCTTCTCTCAGCCTGGCCAATTTCCTTCTCACTAGTCGCCCCCTTCTCCTTTTGTCCCTCCTCTCCCCAAATACCCACTTTCCATGATTCTCGTATCTCGCCCCCCACTCTCCTTGTGCCAGCTATCCTTTCTGTTATGCTCCCCCCCTCTGTCTTCCCCCTCAGCTGATGCTATTAATTTCCCTGATTTTCTTCTCCTCTCATACACGAACAGGCCCTTGTTGGGCCCATTCTCCCCTTCAGTTGCCCTTCCTTTCCCTCTCCTCCTATACACATGCATAATTGGCCTATCAGACAATAGTAAAGGAATTAAAAATCGCAACACAGTAATAGTCCATCATGTCCAAAAAGAATAGAATGGCACAACATTAATCTCACGCAATTCATAGGACAAAATTTTATGTGATTTGATCGGTTACTCTAATTCCTGACGAATGACCAATTATGAGAAGGGGGATTTTTAAGTAATATATACCACACCTAAAAATAATTCATGCTGATAGATTGTGATAGAACTGGATCAGATTTGTGAATAAAAGTATGAATCTTTATTGATGAAGCCTAGTTCCCAATCCAGCCCCAATGTGGGTACAGTACCAAGAACTGAAACTATACAAAGAACAGTAAATTCCCTGGATATTTGAGAGATCCAGGACTCTCCCTAACCACAATACCAACTGATCAACTCCCTTCTTCTCAACTCCTCTTCTTATTTATAGGCAGCTACTAGACTACTAACATAAACCCACCCTTAATGGGGCTAATCAGTTGCAGGCCCATTAGCATAATCCTTGTATTTCTTAGATTAAGTGACTAACTAATTACTAACATAACTAACTACTAATTGGAGTTACCTAACAGAATGCAAGATTGAATTTCTCCTTTTAGGTAATATGCATTCATTCCAACACTAATTCATCTACTTTTACTAATAGCATGAAATAGGAAGACTTTGCTACTGCACGACTAGCATGGTCAAGTTAATGCCTGTGAACAATGCATAAGATACTACGACAGAATTGGAAACCAAAACTTAGCACCGACCATTGCAGAAGGTAAAACAAAAAAAACACTAACACATCTACTACTACAACTAAAATTTCATGCATGAATTTGGATAATTTGGTACATAGATCCTATACATCTACTATATGAGTGATTTTATGCCATATTTGATAGTTATCAACAGTCAAAAAGAACAAGAAGACCACAGTTCCATAGCATGTTTCACATTGCACTTGTAAAAGCACACACAAAAATCTGCCTAAGTAGAGAGTACTCTGCCAGCCTCTATTCCTCCACAATTATTCACCTGTGTTCTCAGTTTCTACTATTCTTTGCATGGAAAAGCTGGCAGCCTTTGCCATGCATTAGTGGCAGATATGTATCTTGACTAAGAAGGTCACTCTTTTTTCATTTACACAGCAGCAGTCATATACTGAGTTTGTTTTAATTTTAAGTCATAAAACAAATAAATCACAGTTAAAATCTAATAATATTAGAGACTTACAATCAGCTAAGACCAACACTAAGGCCCTAAAGGTTTACACAAGGAGGGGCAAAAAGGGGAAATTAGTTATTGGGGCGCAAAAGTGGAAGTTAGTTGGGGGAGAGAGAATGGGAAATACGTGTAAATAGTGCTGGGATGGTTTTTATGAGGGAGGATTGACTTTGTGGTTTTTTTTCCTTTAAGCTGTTGTAGCTGGGCTTGGAGAGATCCTCCATTGCTGGGAGCTTATCGCTCTTATTTTACTGTAATTCCACACAGTTTCTCATTAATAAAAATACTTCTATTTCTGATAGGATTTTCCTTAACAAAATCTTACATAATGTTATGGTGTTTCCCCACTAGCTCCATAAATTTACTACAGGATTGAAGATAATTATTGAATTTAGTATAGGTTATATGTTAAGTATGACCAAGATTTTATATACCTAGTTGTTTGTATTGTTCATTAGTATTAATATCTTGGAAAATGATATGAGCCAAACTTCATTGTTTCCCAGCACAGTGCTCTACAACAACATGGACCCTTTTAACAACATAGTGCAATGCACCACAAGTGACTGTAATTTATGATTCCCTATAAGATGCTTCACCAAAGCGACTAAAACAGTTTAAGATACCTCAAAAGATAAAAACTATGACAACCAAAGGCAGGCAGCCAAAGCAAAAAAATTGAAATGATGTGGCAATCACGGTACCATAGGTTTGGATTATTATAAATTGCAAGAAATTATCACATATAAGCAAAAGCTAATATATCAGTAGCCTGTATCAACAGTAGGTGTTTTAGTCCATTAGCAGGTTGCTAATTTTAAATAGAAAAGATATATCAACTAATCCCCAAATGCCTAGGAGAGACATATAAACTTGTATATCCAATATACGTAACTTTCTAATCACAACTAAAATTGAAGAATAAAAAAATTGATGTGAAGATATATTTTACCTTGCTGAAGCACATTGATGTGAAGTCTTGGTTAGGGAATGAGATATCAAGGAAAGATGGAAGAATTATATTCACAAGTTACTTAATGAAGATTATGCAACAACAATGGACTTTAGATAGTTTGAACACAAAGAGAGGATGACAAAAATTTATCACAGAATTCACGAGTTGAGGTAGGAGAAGCACTAAAGAGGATGGTCCATGGTAAAGAAATTGACCAGATAATACACCTGTTGGAGTTAAGAAATGTCTAGCGAATAAAGGTACAACTAGCTCCCAAAGTTGTTTGTTAAGATAACCAATTAGAGATAAGCTGCCCATGAGCATCATGGGATAGGTAAAAGGGAACGAGGAGCCCCAGTGTCTAATGAAATGCCAGAAGGACAGAGGAAAAGCATTTTGAACCCTATTTTTAAGAGCAAGGGATATACACAGAATTATGGAGTTGTGCTAACTATAGATGAATTAAGCCCATGAGTCATGACCCATGCTATGAAACTATGGGAAACAGTAATTTAAACAGAAATTAAGACAACAGACTCATCTTTCAAACAATCAGTTTGGCTGCCAAGGAGGTTAACCATGGAAGCCATATGCCTTTTGTGAAGTTTGATGGAAAGGCAATGGAGGAAACAAAATAGTGATACATATGATTTTCATTGACCAAGAAGAAAACATATGATAGGGTGCCAAGAGAAGTCTAGAGGAAGGTGTTAGAGAAGGGAGTTCTTCTTGCTTATGTTTGGGGCCTTTTGGGCTAGTAAGGATATACACAATGGGGTTAAAACAACTGTGTGAATACAATGGTGGGTCATAAAGGATTTCCCTATAACGATACTAGATCAAGGGTCAACTTTAAGCCCTAAGCATTATGTCTTGATTTTGAATTTACTTGCTAGACATATGTTGGAGGCATTACCTGAATGCATGCTTTTTGCAGATGTAGTCCTAGTGAGACAATCAAGAAAGGAATAAAATGGTAAACTAAGGTTTTGGAGAGAAGCTTTGTGATGTTGGAGCTATAGAAATGAAAATAATTAATAACCATGTAACTTCATATTTTTAAGATATTTTACGTAACTTCTGTACTTTCTGTTCATATTTTTAAGATATTTTACGTAACTTTTGTACTTTCTGTTTATGAGCAGCAGTTTAGGTCAGATCTATGTTAAGAGTTGAGGATTTCTAATGGGTTTGGGTTTAGTAGTAAGAGTCAAGTATTATATTTTGGGAGTTGTTTTCTAGGAAGTTGTAGTTTAATATTTGTAATTGGGAATTCCTAAGAGATATGGATTGCAGGTCATGTAGCCAGAGAGATTTTAGCTTGCACTATAAATGCTAAACACCATCCTTTGTAAGATAGACCCCATACTTGAACATTAAACCCAGAACTATGCGGAAGAATTTCCTTCTTCCTGGTTCATTGTGCTAGAAGAACTAGCCATTGGCTGCATTTGACTCTTCACTCATTCCTTCTCTATCTCTTCATAGAATCTTACCTAGGCTCTTACCCCGCAATGCATCACCTTGGAATCACATGGTTTTCATTTAAGTAGAAGTAAGAGTGTATGGAATGTAAATTCATGTACTTACAATGACTCTGGGGTGAAAATTGGAGATCATTATCATATTATATCACAACTCGCACAGTTTAGATATCTTGGGTTTATCATACAAAACGAGATAGATAGAGGGAGATGTATGTTATAGAATCCAAAGCAGGTGGATGAAATGGAAGAATACTACATGTGTCATTTATGATTTATGATCAATGGATGCTGCTCAAGCTTAAAGGAAAACCTTATTACATAAACATAAGTTAGTAGTGCTTTATGGTACTAAATGTAGGGGTGCCGGTGGTAAAGTGCCAATAAGATTATAAGCTAAGTGTTGCAAAGAAGAGAATTAGCAAAGGATGAGTGTCCATACAAGAACAAGTAAGATAAAAAATAAACATATTAAGAGAAAAATCTGTTGAGGAAAAGATGGTAGAATTGCACATAAGACGGTTTGGTCGTGTAAGATGAAGACCAATAGAAACCCTAGTAAAATTGGCTGACCAAGTGAAAAAGGAGTTTAGATCTTAAATTGGCTCTCTAAAGGTTTGATTTTTTATATGTCATAATGGCATCACTGGATCCACGTAGCCAACCCCACCTAGTGTGATTGTTGTTGAAGCACACACATTGTCCACCCCTTAAATCTTTGCAAAATCCAGATTGCTAATTGCTTGTTTCAAAAGGTAATGAACAACACACAGGCTAAATCTTACCTATCACTAGTCCTGAAGACAGCTCCAGCATTCTCCAGCAAGATCTTCAACAACTCCAGCGCCACAATCTTCCCCTTCATCAACTGCGGGTCGGCCGACGCCTCCTTTGGCGGCGTCTTCATGGACAACTTACAAAGCGCCCTGAACACCAAGAATGCATCTCTCCTGAGCTTATTCCCAATCTGAATCTCCAAATCATCGTCCCTCTCCACCACCTCCCCATCCACCAGCTCCCCCTTTCTCCCTTCCAACGCCGTCTTGTACATGCTGATCTCCCAATACTTGGCATCCAGCATGTCCTTGTCGGTGGAGTCCAACAAATCCGCCGGATTCGCGGCCTCCACCGTCGCCGCGGTCGTCTCGAACGCGCCGTCGTGCGCGCCCACCGCCGACGACGGCGTCGCCGGATTCAAAACTCCGTCAATGTCCTGCACGATCCTGGTGATAAAACCCTGCACGGACTGCGTCATGGAACCGTCCACGTCAGATTTCTCCACGGGATCCATCAGTTCAGCCACAACAATAGGCTGAACCGGAACCGTGGACGAATCCGCCTCCATCCTCCTAAACACAATCACTAACATCTGAATCAGCGACGCTTTCGCCGTCGTCTGATTCACCACGTTCTTGCTGCCTAGGTATATATCGTAACAAGTTCTCACAATCAGGAGCAAGCAATCACCGTGGATTCGCAGCGAAATCGAGGTTACCGCCGAGAGGAGCGTCTTCAGCACGAGCAGCTCGACGGCGTCGTCGCCGAGCTCGTGGCACTTGCACACCGCCTCGATCAGGCTCGCGAGGAGCTTCGCCTCGGGCGCGCCGCCGCCGGAGTCCGCCTCGCCGCGGAGGAAGCCGTGCACGATGAGTCGCTGCACGGCGTCGACGGCGGGATCGGCGATCTTCGCAACGCCGGTGGCGGCCGCGGCGATGAGCGGGCGGAGGATCGACTCCGAGTCGGCGAGGGAGTACTCCGCGGGGCCACCGTCGTGGAGCGGGCCCGGGACCGAGGCCTCCGGCTCGGCGGCGGCGTCGGAGGCCGGCGATTGCGGATTCGGCGGCGAGGTTAGGGTTTCGATCGCGGACTTGCACTCGTGCGCGAGCCTCGCGTGCTTTCGCCACGACGCGTTCTTGATGATTTTCTCGAGCGCGGGAACGAGCACCTGTTTCAGGCGGGAATCGGCTTCCGAAGAAGCCATTCCCGAGTTAAGGATGGGTCGCGACTCAGTGACGCGCCTGGGATCTTGTTCTTGAGAACGGCGGCGAGTTGACTCTGTGAGTTGCGAGGAGAGCGAGTTATTTTTCGGGATCTAAAGCGTGTTATGCTAATGATAGCAAGTGAGACAATGTTGGATTGGGGATTACGGTCCCGTTTCGCGATAGGTTTCGAGTTTGAGTTTGAATGTGAATTGACTTAACTACCCTCTTCAAGACTTAAATGAGACTGTGTTGAGGGTAATTGTGTCTTTTCGGTCTTTCTAGTTCTACCTTGTTCTTTCTTTCCAACGATAAGAGTACCCAATTTTCTAACTGTGAAGCCAAGCCACCGAGTTTCCAGAAAGAAGAAGTTGCTCAAATTCGAATACAAGGAGGGAGTGAAACAACGTTTGCCTTTTCTATTGGTTTACGTTCTTTTCAACTGTAATGGTACGAGTTTTTTTTTTTTTCAAATTTCTGTTTTGACAGAACCGCGAATGTGATGCTTTATCGGTAATTTTTTTTTGCCTTTTGCGCTGCTTAATTATTTTTTATTTATTTTACTGATAATGTTTTTGCTGGGTTTCAAGTTTTAGCTCATTGAATATCTTTTCTTTTTTTTCGTCGGTTAATGGGAAAATAACATTTTGTTTCAGCATGTGGGTTGGTTTTATGGAGGAAGGGATGTATGCCCCTATGGCTCATTTTGTGGTTGCAGCTGCTTGCTTATTGTGATAGGCTTCTTCTGATTTATGGGTTAGATACTTCAATTTCTTATGTTCCTCCTGCTTGCTAGCTTGGGATGAATATCTTAAGAGATAGCAGGTTCTGTTTTTGATCACACAGCAATGATGGGCACCTATTGCTATAACCAACTGTGCAACTTTTACTACCCAAACTACTCAATAACCAATGATGTTACCAAATTGTATCGTGTTCTGACCAGAGGAAACTCATTATGCCAAAACCCCATTGATTTTGGTTTCCGCAAACACCATTTTGATTCAGTACTAGTCGGTGTTGGTATGGAGGAAATTGTTAAAGAAGAAAATGATGGAAGATTTAGGTGGATGGAGGTTGGCAATGATATCACAAAAGAACAAAAACAGGCCATATCTGAACTTCCTTTCAGGATGGCCAATCGATGCAAAGCCTTGATGAGACAGATTATATGTTTTTCTGCGGAAAAGGGCTGCATATCTGATCTTTTGGAATCATGGGTGAGGATAATGAAGCCTACCAGAGCAGACTGGCTTTCAGTTCTGAAAGAGTTGAGAACAACGGAGCATCCTGTTTACCTTGAGGTATTTCACATTTTCTGTTTCCTCGATACAATAGTGGTAGTGAGGTTTGAACCTATGCAAACTATCCAAATGGCATATGGTAGTGCTGTATTTACCCCATTGACTTTGTTAGTTTTAAATGTGAAGTCCCACGCAAAGATGCAAGTTTGAGGTTTATGTATTTACCACAAAGTAGTGACCTTAATAAAAATGTAAAATAAAAAATTAAATATGCATGCATTATGAAAATTGATGTGTTCTCCGTTTTATGGCTCTGTGATTGGTAATTGGAAAGGGAATGCAGTTTTTTCCTCTACTCTTGCCATCTTAACCTCCTGGTCTGTCTAGTAAGTTTGTGAAGCAAGGGAGGGATTTACTTTGTGTTGAAAAGAAAGGAAGAGAAATTTAAGCAACATGATTTTTATTCAACTATTTTTCATGGTAGGTGGTCGTTTTCTTACCTGAATCTATGCAACTTATTTTGTTTGCATTTTGAGTGAAACATTTTATTTCTTTTATTCCTTGCAGTCCAAAATTAATCTGGATTTATATACATCTGTAGGTGGCAAAACATGCTCTTCTAGAAGAATCCTTTGAAGCCAATATTCGTGACTATACAAAGATAATCCATTATTATGGCAAGCACAATCTGCTGGAAGAAGCTGAAAATTTTCTCACACTCATGAAGCAAAGGGGCTTCTTCTATGATCAAGTAATTCTGACTACCATGGTTCACATGTACAGCAAGGCTGGCCATCATGACCAGGCCAAGGAGTATTTTGAAGAGATCAAATCGCTCGGTGAACCTTTGGATAAAAGATCATATGGCTCAATGATCACAGCTTACATTAGAGCTGGAATGCCTGAAGAAGGAGAGAATTTACTTCAAGAAATGGAGGCACAAGAAATACTTGCAGGCAGCGAGGTTTATAAAGCACTGCTTAGAGCCTACTCTACGATTGGTAACGCTGAAGGTGCACAAAGGGTGTTTGATGCAATTCAACTGGCTGGTATCTCCCCAGATGATAAGATGTGCAGTTTGGTTGTTAATGCTTATGCTATGGCTGGTCAAAGTCAGAAGGCTCTCATTGCATTTGAAAATATGAGAAGAGCAGGTATCAAACCTACTGATAAATGCATAGCTTCGGCATTGGTTGCTTATGAGAAGGAAAGCAAGATAAATACTGCATTAGAATTTCTAATAGATTTGGAGAGAGATGGCATTATGGTTGGGGAAGAATCTTCTGGAGTACTGGCCAAGTGGTTCCGAAAGCTAGGGGTGGTGGAAGAGGTGGAGCTTGTTTTAAGAGACTTTGCCACTAGTCACCAGATAAGCTAATGTAGAAGTTACAGCATTATAATTTTTTTGAAGCATTGTAAGAGCAATTTTAACTGTTCTGAAAATGATTTTAATATGCAATGCAATGAATATTTGAACTGTTCTGGAAATGATATTTTCCATGAAGTTACTAGATACATACAGTGATACTCTAGTTTTGATTTGAGATATCATCAAGATTATGCACTGAGAATTTCTTCTGTTTTTTTTTTCATATCTGGCCATGCTACCAGAGCTACTAGATATCATGATCATGAACCAGCTTAACCCCCTTCCCCTTTTCCTTTCTCACTGCACCTTCGTGGCTGGAAATTCTTTGGTAGTGAGTTTGAGATGTATATGGTTTCACTTCTTGCTTCATCTCCTGGCCAAGACTAGTGGCAATTCCAATTCTCTTTGGTTCTATTGCAACATGAACAATCATTGAATGTATTATTCCCTTTCTGTGCTAAAATTGTCTGATAGATAGTGCCCGTTCAATAAAGATTAAATTTGGAGAAATATTCATTTTTTAAAGATGCTCTCTTAAAAAGTTGGCAAAAACAATCGATTATTTCTTTAAAATAAGTTGAACCAATTGCGTGTTATACAGTTTGAGATATCTAAAGATTCTGAATTCATATAGTCACAACATTCTTAGGAGTCAAATGAAAATTAGATGGTTGAGGAAAAATTATTATCCAATTGGAGTATTACACAATTTTCAAAAAAAATTGAGGAGCATAACTCTTGTATTTTTTATATTTTCTAATTTTTTTACATATAATATATGACAAACTAATAGTGGATATATGACAAAATAATAGTATATTAATAAAGTTCCTTCTAAGCTTTGTTGTTAACTAACAAACAACACATCAATTCAAATATATGCATCATTTTTAAATTACTAGCAAATAATCCAATGTTCTCCATCTCAAATAGGATCACATTTACTAAGTTCTACTCTCTACTAACAAACAACACATCAATTTAAACACATGTATCAATTCTAATTACCAATACACAATTTAGCACCCTTAAACAGAATCACATCTATCGAGTTCTATTCTCTACTAACAAATAACAAACACATGCATTATTTTTAAATTACCAGCACATAATTAGCGTCTTGCATCTCAAATAGGATTATACCTATTGAGCTCTATTCTCCACTAACCAACAACTGATCAATTCATATAACAATTTTCACAAATATAGGGTGCACACCAAAAAATAAACATTGCATGTACACCTATAACTCCTAACATAAGCTCCAATGTTAGTTTTGAGTGTCACAAACAGTCCTGTCATTAATGGCAACTTATTCTCATATATTCAAGTGTGCTAGAACTTTGGGAGTTGAGAAATTGTTGCATAAGCCAAATGTCCCTGTTGGAGGTATTTCTGTTGGTTTAATGAGGAGTCGTGATACTGAATTGGTTTTGGGGGCTTATTTGACCTTTGTCAAGCCCAGGATATCTCTAAGCCAATAACCTCCTTAAAAGAGAGTAAACCCTTCCTTCCCTCATTTTACACTGTCATTCCGACTAAGATTTTCCTAAACACTCTAAAGATTCTCTCAAGACACTCCAACCATCTCCCTAGATTTCAAGACAACTCTCCTTCCTTTTCTCTTTTGTGGGATTCTTGTCTCCCCACTTGGTGAATTTCTCCTTTCCCCACCCTTCCATTCCCTATGTGTTGATTCTAGAACATAAAATGTATGTTATCTTTGAGTTGTTTGATGAGAAATTTCATGTGTTTTGGTGTGGGTATTGTTGTTGTAAAGTTGTCCCTAATTTGGCTCAAGGGTTTTCACCATCTCTTCATTCTTCTCTTCCCAACTCAAAAGCTTGGAGGCTCCAAGAGGTAAGGGAAGCTTACTATTGGTTGTTTATGTGTTTGGTGATTGTTGGTATGTTGATAATATACTTTGAAATGGTTGGATTGCTGTTGGAACATGTATTGTGTTGGCTTTTGGTTAAAAATGGGTTTAATGAGAAAATTTGTGATTTAATGATGAATTGATGAAATTGTTGTATAATCTAAGGTGTATAAACCTTGTTAATGTATGGTGATGGTGTTTGGACCTTATATGAACTGATTTTAGGTTTGGGTTTGTAGAAAATTGGTTCTTTAATGTTTTTTCAAAAATGGATTATGGTGTTTTTGTCTGGCTGTTATTGAGCGACAATTGGACTCGTTGAGTGAGGACACCCTAGAGCATGTTATTGCTCTTAGCTTTGAACTTTCGTTTAACAAACTTGATTGTTATTGAGCGAAGTTCATACCCATTATTGATGTTGTATATTTGCAGTGTATACTCAACTTGTTGATGTCGTGGGTGTTGAGTGAATATTTAATTGCTAAGCGATGTTCATGTGAAACTTGTAAAATTTTCAGAAGTTGGCTCACTTAGTGTGTAAGTGACTCGCTGAGCAACAATAGACATTTTAGAATGTTTGGAACTGACTCATTGAGTGAGGGTCACCTCGTTAAGCGATCGTAGGGTTGTGGATTTTTCTTTACTCTCTAGAGTAGGTTTTTGCTGAGCAAGTAATGTGTTAGCTGAGCGAAAAGGTGTTTTCCAAAAAGATTTGTTTTTTGGAAAGGGTGATTCACTAAGCAAGAATGATTTTCATTGAGCATTCTTTTTTTTTTTTTTGGAAAAATGATAGAAGTCCTTGGAGCTATTTTCACTAAGCGATTCCTAAAAATCACCAAGCGAAAGCCCCTAGTAACAAAAAAAGGTGCTTTTTGTGGTGAGACTTTCATTGAGCCATACCTATAATCGCTGAGTGAGAGCCTCTGGAGGAAAGATATGCTCTTTGTGGTGAAATTTTCGCTTAGCAAAGGTGATGTTCACTTAGCAAAAATCTCCCTTGTATCCAAACACGAAGTGGCTCGCTTTGCGAGAGTCTGTGTCGTTGAACGAGTAGCACCTTGCAGTTTTATGCTACTAATTTCAAATTCAAAAGTTTTTCAAAAATTGTTTTCTCAAAAAGGGGTAGTTAGTCTAAGTTATTGTTGATAGTTAGTTGGTCCTGTTGAGATAGATGGTTGCTTGGATAGGACCTCTACATCCTTGGTTGATGGGATTCATCCTTGAGAATCCTAAGAGGTATACACTGCTTGGATAGGGTCTTACCTATTAGCCATGTAAGGTGCTGAATTGAGCTTACATGGTCTTGTTGGAAATGTTGTTGACCATGTATGGTGCTGAATTGAGCCCACATTGTGTTTTTTGAGAGGTTGTTAATGATGGTTGTCGATGTTATTGATGTTGTGCTATTGAGTTGTATGTGCATTTCATGCATATGTTTATGACTACGGTAGCCAATGATGGATCTCATGTTGTATCTTACTAGGCACATAAATTGGTTAGTTGACTGAAGCTAAGGCTTAGACAAGACCTCCCACCAAGTGCTGGGTGATATAGGGAAATTGACGATGGGCTTTTTGGGATAAGTGGATGGGCGATTCCGTAGGGGGCCAAGGTCATTGCTAACCTTGAGTTGCGGTGAGCCACCACCCACATGCGCTTATCTTGACAAACCACATAATCTTGTCCATAGATTAGAGTTTGGTAATTCTCGAATGGTTGATGGCACGTGTCGTGTTCTTGTTGACTTGATAGTCACATATGCCATGTTAAAGGATGCGTCTTGGTTGATTGTTCGACTGTTGAGAAATCTCCTGGGAGTAACATCTACAAGCAATAGGGGTATTTGTAGATTAGTTTGAATCAGTTTTTAGCTAAAAAGTCATTTGATCCAAAACTTAAAATACTATGCCATTCTATTTGGTTTGGATTGTTCTTTAAAAAAAATCAAATCCGATCCAATCCAATTCGAAAAATGTAGTTTGGATTGGATTGGATGATTTGGTTTTTAATTCCAATCTATTTTCTTCTTGAATCTTCTCCTTCATTAAAATTCCTCTACTTTTTTTCCTTCTTTTAAATCAAATTACATTATCAAGTTTTTTTTATAAAAACACTACAAGAGAAGAACCCGTTACAAGAAATAAACTCTCTCGACCGCCATATATATAAGAACAACGTTAAGAATTGCATGCTATGGGATCATTCTTAATGGAATGGGGGCAATTTTTTCGGTTGAACTCATAACATGTAATTTTCTCAATACTAGTATAATTGTTGAAGTGTATGAGGCAACTCTTTGCTATTCAATTTTATTGGCATTTTATTTTAAGAGAATTAGTTGAACACCCTATGCTAGAAAAAATATAATAAATAGAAGTATGTCAAAACTCAAATTACCACGTGACATAAGTAAGGTTTTTCGTAAGTAAGAGACTAAGAGGGATTCTATTTTTAGAATAAAAAAATAAAATGCATATATAAATAAAAGTTTAAAAGGCAGTTGTACTTGTACATAATGAAACGCATAACATTGACATGAGTACTCAATAGTTATATATTAGTTCAGTTTAGTTCGATTTGGTTGTAGAGACACCAATTGAAAATCGAACCGAACTGATCAGTTACACTAAAAAACAATCCAATGAAATCCAAAAAAAAAAAAAACAATTTTTCTTCAATTTTTTATTTTTTGGATCGGTAGTCGACTTCTTTTTTTTATCGATTTAGATTTGAACACCCTTAACATGCATGACATGATTGTTAATCGATTGAGTTGTATTGTTGACATACATAGTTAAATGATGAATTGTGATTGTATGAATAATGGATTATCTGATGGAGTTTCTCATGGTGAATGTTATGTTGCTTGCTTTTGATAGTCATTGCTTGTATGAATATGAAATTACCTATTACCTATTACTACTGATTATATGATGTGCTTTTTTTTTTTTAATGTAAACTTACCCTTGTCTTGTTATTGTATTATTGTGATGATCATGTCAATGGCATGGGAGCAGATGTTGAGGCCTTGACGAATCCAGCTATATATATATATATATATATATATATAGGCTAACTGTAAGGAGTACGTCTTGTACCCCCCTTGTCGAGGTAAATAGTGGTTTTGGTGTTGGTATGCGTGTTCCCTTTGGCCTTCTGGTTTGTACATTGAATTGTTGATAGGGTTGAGGTGGATGGGCCTTATTGTTGATTTGTTATACATGTGTTTGATGACTGCTTTTAGTTGGATAGTTTTCTCCTATGGATTTTCTATAAAAAGTGTGTATTTTCGTAATGTCCTAATTTAAGATCTTTCATAAAATAGATCTTTCTAAGATAAAAGTATTAGTGTTGTCATGTAGTAGTAATGGGTCATTACATAAACATAAACAAAACATGATACAAAATACAACACATCAATAGAATGACAAAAAAAAAAGGTTAGAAAATTATCTAAATGCCAACTACTCAATTTTATGACACATATAGGTTCAACATAGAATGAGAAAACGCAACACCAATATATTGCCTAAATAATCCTCTAAATGCCAACTAATCAAACAATGAATTTATAATCAATCATTTCAACCAAACAATCAATCAAAATAAAGAAATCAATATTCTAATAAACTTAGAATTGACACGAATTTAGAATCAAAATAATTCTTAGTTAAATTATGTAGCATCACAAACTATAAACTATCTACAGGTCTTTAAGCATAATTGTCCTCAATTATCATAAATTAGATCACCAATTGTGCTCAAATTGTGGTCAGTGCTCAAAAATCATAAATTGTGCTCAATACTCAGGAATTGGTTCATCAATTGTGCTTTAATTATGCTAAGTGCACAAAAATAAAAAATTGTGCCCAATACTCAAAATTTGGTTCACCAATTTTGCTCAATGCTTAGACAAAAGAAATCATGCTATGAAAATGGTGGTTCACAGAGAAAGAGAGAACCAAACAGAGAGAGAACCTCATCTATGATGATATGGCCTCCAAACGGTAGTGGTGACGAACTCAAGTCCTAAGACCAACGAAAATGGAGGTTCAAAGAGAGAAAGAGAAAGCTAAATAGAGAGACAAAAAGGAATAGAGAAGCTAACCTATGATGATAGCGACGTGTGACAATGGTGGCATGTGACAACTGTGGCGGCGACAGTGGTTCAAAGAGAGTGAGACCAAGTGAGGGAAAAGGGAGGCGAAGAAGCTAGCATGCTGCATATGATTTAGACTTAGCGTTAGTTTGGACGATGCTAAGTTTACATTAATTATACTGTTGGGTGTAGCATATGTCAGAAGTAGCATTAGCCTCAGCTAACACTAAATTCAAATTATAGTAACAACCTAATTGACACTTAAATTATTTTATAATAAAAAAAAGGGATTCGAAGTATTGCGTTGACTTAGCATCAGCTTAGCATCAATGTCATGGTCAACATTATCTTTTCGACTCTATATCTCACATTTCTTGTAGTATCAAACAATGTACATTGTTTGATTGCTTTTAACAATAGATTTGCATTGAAACTTAAATGTGGTCAAATTAAAATTAATCTACGTTGATTGAAATTATTTTTTTTATTAAAATTTAAATAATTCAAACAATTTATGTTGATAGATTATGTATAATAAAAACAACTCAAGCACTTTATATAATGTGAAACATTTCAAATGATTATTAAAAAATATTGTTAACGATGTTGAATATCATTCTTTACTTTTAAAAAAAACTCAATTCAAGCATCAAGAGTAATCAATTGACCTTTCAATACATGACTATATATTTTAATCTATGAAAATTACAATCAATTATCAAATATCAATGTGATAATTTGACAATTAATCAAATAATATAATTATCCTTTAAATTATAAATTCAAACTTCAAATTCATATATAGTTACAATCAATGTGGTAAATTTACAATCAAACAATAATATGCTAGAATTTATCAATTGAAATGCTGTAATAATTTCTTGGCTTTTTTATTCGTTATACTGATTGATTTATCATACTAATTACAATCAATCAATTCCTTTTAATTAATATAAATGAAATTCTTATAAAAAAATTAACGTTAAAATTAAATGTGAAAATCTCTTAATGTAAATTTATGTGTAAATAAACATCCATTTCCAACCACTCCATTTGAAAACGTAATAAGAAATATAACAAAAAACTTTTTCAAGGGAGTAGCTAGTAACAAAATGCGTTAAGTTAATTAAATGTATTAATATATAGTCCAAACGAATAAATGCGTATAACCTTTAGTAAGACCTATATTTTAAAAAATTTAATTCTAATTCTAATTATAAGTTATATTTTCAATAAATACAATTCATTTAAACACTAAATTATAGCAAACTTAATAAATACTTTTATTATGAAAAATTCCACCGAATATTATTGACTATTTAACTAATAAATCTTTAAAATATTTTTTTCTAAAATATTTGTAGCAAAACTAGACAGTATTAAGACCAAAGTTTAATGACTGTTCATTTCCTAATACACAATAGATATTTTTTTACAAAAATTCCCAATTTACATGAGAACCAATCAAATTAAAAATGTATCATATTATTATTATTAAATATTTATTATTATATGAATTGTTATACATACCTAATATCATATATAACTCTAATGATAAACATAATCATTATTATAGCTATTTTTCCATGACATAAAAAAACCCATTACATAAAAAAGTAAGGAAGAAAAAAAAAGTGACTAACCTTATATACATTAAGAATATTTGTATTTAGATTTATATATTTCTGATTTTATGTAAATAGAAAAAAAAAAAAAAAACTAACCGCCAACTCTATGTACATAAACAATATTTACACTGTCACTTGAAAATTTGAATGATAAATTATTAGCTTTCTTAAATTTTTTCTAACCGCGGCCAATTTTTGTGGTCCTCCAATTCGATGCTTGTCATGAATTAAAAGAAAACACATTTTTTATATTCCTTTCATTCCATGCAACAAAAAAGTGAAAAATCCAAAACTTTGTACGAAACCAGAAAAATTTGAAGGTAAAGCTTTTGAGTGAAATAATAAAACAAAAAATTAAATTAAACAATATAAGGTGTTATAGAATGAAATGAATTGAATAAAATACAATGCTAAAACTCCCCAATTGGTATTTATAGTTGATTAGATTGGATAGCTTTTTGTTTCATGAAGATATGATTATCTATGGCTTAAATAATATTTTTGGTATGATAACAAATTACATGATTAATAGGGAATATGATATTAAAATAAAAGTAACCAAATTTGTATAACAAAATAGTAGTGAATGTTGATTAATGATTGATATACTAATGCAAATCATGTGAAATTTCTTAATTTGAATCTTCTATAAATTTAAATCACAATACTACCAAGTGTGTGGATCAACTAGCACGGGATTATTTCAATTTAACCAATGATCTTGAATCCGAGCACTAAGTATGTAGATGTGTTGTATACTCGGAGGGAGCATTTTGTCACCTATAGTAGTCTTACCTTTTGTTTAAGCATAATTGCCTTCCATAAAAGATATATGTGGTCTCATACAAAAAAAAAATTGAATCAAAATATTTATTTGTGTTATCAATTAGTCTGAATCAAAATTTATAATTGTGTTATAAATTTTAATGTTTAAATCATAAAAATTATATTGGTTATAATTATCTTAGTTAATATAATTATACATATTTTTATGAATTAAAAAATAGAAAAAAATTTACATTGTGGTAGAGAAAAATGAATGAGGTGCTGCCCATGTGATATTTGCCTACATAACAAAATCATCTTTTATATAAAAATAATGAGTTAATAATTAATAATTTTTATAAAATTACATTAGTAATTTTAAAAGCAAATTACACTATATTGTTCTAAAAAAAACCCCAATAGATACAATTAAAAATTATATTTAGGTGTCACATGTTTTAAATACCAAATTATTTTTGAATATGAATTGATTTATCATATTATGCACGTTCATGTAATAATAATCCTTGATTTTTTTTTTATTAGCAACTAAGATTATTTACTTTATCTTCTAAAGTGAGTTTACCATTTTAGAGGATTAGATCTTTTTAATAACATCATTTGGCTCCTCTAAAGCGAGTAGGATAAAGTAAATAATCTTAATCATATATAGATAAGAAAATCAACTATTGATATTCTAACACATCCATGATTTGTTATATATGTGCACAAAATATTAAAGATTGATTTTTTCATCAATGACTAAGATTATGGATCTGACTCTTCTAAAGTGAGCAACTCACTTTATAAGGTAAAAGCAAGTATTAGTTGTTGATGAAAAAATTAACAGTTAATATTACATGTATATGCATAATAAATCATGGATGTGTTAATTTTCTCATCAACAACGATTGAAATTACGTTTTTGAACGATCCAAATCCTAAGATTACTTATTTGATTAGCCTCTAAACTGAATTGTTTAATTTAGAGGAATATGAGATCCCCTTTTAGGATATAAGTTTTTCTCCTTTTTTAAACTCTATCGTTCCTATTTATCTTTAAGTTTTTAAATGCTGCCTATGTGACTTTTAATATAAATTCTATACCGCACTAAAGCATAAAACAAAATGAGAAAATTAAGTATATTCAAAATTTATTTATTTTAAATGTGTGCACATTTATAATATGTAAATAAGAAAAATATTAACAATATGCTAATTTATATTGTAATTAACATTTTCTAAAATACAAAGTATGGGGAATTCACTATATTAACATTTCCTTTCAATTGTCATTGTGTATGTTCTACAGAAAAAATATATATTTTATTGTTTTATAACATGACAAAAATATTTTAATTTATTTATTTAAATATAATTTGTTCATTACTTTTTGTTCATGATCGATTTTATTATTTTCCGTTTTTTGTAATTAAATATCAGATGCTTTGCAGAAAAAAAAATTAAGTCACATATATGAATTTGTTTTATTTACACTACGATCACATGTTTTTATATTGTTAAAAACACCCACACATACTAAATATAAAAAGAATTGAATTTACACATATCACCGAAGTGGTACATGCATGTTTAATTTATTTAAGATCTTAGGCTAAAGTATATTGTATATGGAAAAAAAGAAAAAAAACTGTGACAAAGCGAGCCTCACTATATCTTGAATGTAATGGAAGAATCGAATAAAGGTAAAAAAGCAACACCATTATCGGAATCATTCAATAAAGAGAGGACAGTGGTGTAAAATTAGATTCCACCTAAATTAATTAATCTGCGAAAGATTAACGTTTCCCTTCATGTTAGTGCGTGAAGAATCTACAGTTTGTGTATTTATATTTTCCCCATACGAACCCAATAATACAGAGCAGGAGAACCATTTGATTATTTCAAGTGAAGTCGTCAGATATATCCAGATAGTCTTCCATAGTCTTCACGTTCATCAGATCGAAGTAATCCATTTACATCGTCGAGTTGCACATGAAGGTATGGTTTGATATATATATATGTGTGTGTGTGTGTGTGTGTGTGTGTGTGTGTGTGTGTGTGTGTGTGTGTGTGTGTGTGTGTGTGTGTGTGTGTGTGTGTGTGTGTGTGAGGATCAAGTTACTCTATTTTATAACTCTTGGTATATATTAAATTTCAACGATCTAATCGTTGAATTAAAAGATTTTATTGAGTAGATCAAATTTATAAATTTTTATAAAGTTTAAAAACTATTTGATACTTCATTAAATAAATTCAAATTAATGTATTATAT
Source organism: Spatholobus suberectus (assembly GCA_004329165.1). Taxonomy (NCBI): domain Eukaryota; kingdom Viridiplantae; phylum Streptophyta; class Magnoliopsida; order Fabales; family Fabaceae; genus Spatholobus; species Spatholobus suberectus. The sequence continues at coordinate 21,231,479 of CM014731.1, forward strand.
ACTTTTCTAATTTAAAAGTAAATGTCGACTACAAGATGAACTAGCTACATATATCCGATTTATCTAAAATTTGATGTGCATGATCATTGACGTAATATCAAAATATTTAACGGCAGGATCATAGAAATTTAACATATATCAAGATTTATTAAGTGGAATAACTCTACCAAGAATTACTCTTGAAGTAACTTAATCCCCACTTATATATATATATACATGGTTTTGTTAACGTACATTTACTTATTTTTTTAATGGAGTACATTAGCAAGTTACACCATTGATGTATTTTAAGATAATCTTTAGTTATAACTTGCTAATATATTCCAACTAAAAAATAAGTTGGTATACATTAGCAAACCCCACAAGTATTTGCTAACGTACATCCACTTATTTTTTAGTTGGAGTACATTGACAAGTTACACCGTTGGTGTATTTTAAAATAATCCTTAGTTATAATTTGTTAACGTATTCTAACTAAAAACCAAGTGAGTGTACGTTAGCAAATCTCATATATATATATATATATATATATATATATATATATATATATATATAGGGTAGGGATCAAGTTATTCCAAGAGTAACTATTGATAGAGTTACTCCACTCAATAACTCTTAATATATGTTAAATTTTAACGATCCAACTGTTGAATATTTTCATATTATGTCAATGATCATGCATATCAAATTTTAGGTAAATCGGACATTTGTAGCTAGTTCATCTTATAATTGACATTTAGTTATAATTTAGAAAAGTATATAATATGTTAATTTAAATTTATTTAATAAAGTATTAAATAGTTTTCAAACTTTATAAAAATTGGTATTCTTGATTTACTCAACAAAATCTTTTAATTCAACGGTTGAATCGTTGAAATTTAATATATACCAAGAGTTACTGAATAGAGTTACTCTTGGGGTAACTTGATTTCCACCTCTATATATATATATATATATTTCCGTTCTAGTTTTGTTGATTATTCCAGACGTGGGAATTGAAGTCTCATACAACGTTGAAGGATTAACTTGTACACTCCACACAATCAAAACCACAGAAAGAAATTCAGATGAGAAAGAGATCCTCGTGCATCAAAGATGATAGGGATCCACAAGAAAACGATCATATTGCAAAAGGGTGCGAAGAGATAGATATCTACGCTGCGTTTGAATATTAGCACAATGAGGGCATGTCGTAGGCTTCCACGTACGGTACGGTGTTGGATTTTACTTTCAGACTGTCTTTGATGAAGCCTGCAGCATACCCTCATTGTGCTAATATTCAAAGACAGCGCAGATGACCGTTGTGAAGTCTTAGAGTCAAGACAGCGACAGCAATTCATGGCAGCCAGCAAAAGGGCAAGAAATAAAGGACGGTTAGTGGGGATGGTGATGGTAGTATCTTTTAACGGAAAATCATAACTTGATGTAACAAATTAAATTTAGAGAAAATAGATTATGTATTAATGATGTAAAACAGTTTTATACTGTTATCTAATCACAAACAATTATAAATAATAAATTTGTTGACTTTTATAATAATTACCTTAAAAATCATACAAATGGTAATTTGTGATTGGTTGACAATCTAAAAGTTTTTACTAATAATTAAACTCTTAAATTTATGCTAACTCTAGTTTCATCTGGTCCAATCGTGTAAGTTGTATCCGATCAGCTAGCAGACCCAATTATGTATGCTTCTTAATTTGTTTACTACAAGCATTAATTATTGTGTATAATATACATGAATAATGATCTTATACAATAATGCGTGATATTTTCATACCCTTTCACAGTGTGATCAGTTGGGTGTGTGGAAGCAAGTGATAAAGAGAGAGGGAGAGAGAAAGAAAGTGAGATATGTAATGAGTAATGTAATAAAACATAAATAAATAAAAGAGTGATTGAAAGATAGAACGAGTATAATCAACATTGATAAATAAATTTAGGGCCAGCTTAACCTTGAGTGAGACCTAAAACAAACTTTAAAAGAGACTTTTTTATTTTAAATGAGTAAGTTACATATTAGGTCTTTTTGCCGACATATGTGGCTTTTAGTCAACATATGTGACTTTTTTGTTTTATAAAAATTAATAGCAAATGATTTTTTATTGGTAAGCCTAAAGTTTAAGTTTTAGTAGCTTTACTCTTAGACCAATCCTGAATAAACTTATTGTTTGTCACGTGATTAATTTATTAGTAAATTTCTTATTTGTATAATAAATAATAAAATATTTTTAGAGAAAGTGACTAAACATAATGGTAATGCTTGGTTATCTAAAAATTGAGTAAGATTACTTTTCATGTATAGTAGAATTCTTCTTTTTTATGAAACTCATCCTTTGTAAGCCTTTTTTTTTTATCATTTCAAAATGTATAAATTGTAAAACATAAAGAAAGGTTCGCAAACAAATTAAATGTCATATATTGGGAAAAATTAAAGAATACATATACTAAAAAATAATAAAAAGAGTTATAAACTTACTTTATAGGAAAAAGATAAAATCTTTGAAAAAAAAACAAAGAAAATATTTCTTGTAAAATAAATTAATAAATAAAATTCTAAAAGAGAAATAAAAAAAAGACTAATCCCTGCTTTAATAATATAGTAAAACTGTTGTCTCTAAAAAATATAGTAAAACTTCTCATATCTTCATCTGTGAAACCACTTTTTCAAGGCTTTTGTATCATTTCAATAGTTGAAAAGAAAGAAATTGTAAAATAACGCCTGCAAAACAAACTTTCAAAACTATAAATCTCACAAAATATATAAAAAAGCATTCAAAGAGAATTAAAAAATATAGAAGTTTACTTTGGAGAAAAAATTAATTAAAAGATTATTGAATTTGTATTTTTTGCTTGTATTTATCCCCTAATGAAATTAAATAAAAGGAATAAAAGATGTGTTAGCAATTGACTAATTTTAGAAAGAAAAAGTGAAAATGAAAAACAACAAAGGTATTTATAATTGAGTTGATTAAATAGCTTTTTGTTTCATGAAGATGCGGGTATTTATGACTTAATTAAATGATATTTTTGGTATGATTCTTAAGTTAATTGGAATTTGATTTTATTTATATTTGAATTTACGACAAATTGCATGATGGATAGGAAATGTCAAATTAAAAATTCCCAAATTTATATTATAAAATAGTAGTAAACGTTAATTAATGATTGATGTACTAATTTAAATCATGTGAGATCTCCAACATGTCGTTGGTCAGAAACTGGGCTTGGATCCCTTAAGCGAAGTCTTGGGTTCGAGCCTTGTTAATGAAAAAAAGTGGTTGGGAGAAGAGATCCTACTAAAAGCAGGCTAGCTAAGTTTCTGATGAAGATTAGTTATCGACAAAGCCGATTGACACTTTACACCAACGTCATGGTAACATAAAAAAATCAAGTGAGATCTTTTAATTTAATTGTGTCATAAATTTGAATTAGAACATATATTATCCTTTTAAATCGGAATGTTGAAAACATGAAAATCTTACTAGTTATAATTATTTTAATTAATATAATTATGCATATTTATGAATTAAAAATAAAAAAAAATTGCATTTCGGTGGAGGAAAAATGAATGAGATGCAGCTGCGTGACATTTACCTATGAGAAAAAACCTTATTTTATATAAATAGAATTGGATTTGTTTTATTTTTCTTCTAGTTTAATTTTTTGTTTGACGCAAATTTCTGATCGTGACCTAAACTACGAGAATCGGTTCTAAAATCTACATCTGAGCCATCTCTTTTAGGATTTATTTTTATAACTAATATTTATGCTTATACCATGCATTTTGTAAATTATAATTTTTAATTTAATACCTATGATAATTTATTTATATCTAATTATCTATTAATATATAGAATAAAAGTCTTAGCTAAAGTTATCACACTGATTTTTTTATTGTTTACAATTATTTCAATTTATTAATTAATTTATTTAATTTTATTCTCTTTTCTTTAATTTCATATATATGTTTCTTGAATTTTCATATTTCTAGACTTTTAAATCTTATATTTTTATTAACTTACTAAATTAGAAATATTTTATAACATGAAAAAATTAAACAATAATTTGATTTATAAAGATAATAAAATTTACAACTAAATGAAAAACAATAATTAATAAATATTATATGAATATATTTTTATTTTTCAATATTAAGATTAACATATACAACAAAATAATATTTTTCTAATTTATATAATGTACTTTTAATTTCTGTTTATTTAAAAATTTACAAAAAGATAACTGACAAAAATTTAATAATTAAAATATGAAAGATGGAAACATGAAAAATCAAGAAACATATACCCTTAATATAACAAGACATTGTTGTATTTGCATATTTTGGGCTTATTGAATTTGGTGGCCACGGATGCAAAATGGTAAGCATCAAAGTTCTATCATTACCATCATAATCGTATTTCATCGAATATTGTTTCTAGATTTTTCTAACGGACAAAAAAAGTTAAGTTTTTTTTAATAAATTCTTAAATGTGTGATTAAGAAACTATTTTATTTGAAAAAACAAAAAAAAACTGATTCAGAAGGAGAAAATCACAATGTGCAGCAATCTCAAGTCTCAAAGCATTTTACTCTATACAACAACTAATCCAAAAGCATTTCTAGCTCAGAGTACTTTAGAAAAAGAAGAAAAAGCAGTCTCAATTTGAAAAGGAACTTCACTCAATTCTTATTGGATGCAAATGATAATGAGATAGAACCTATTTATATACTAATCTTATAATACTATTTTGGTCCAAAAAGAAGCTGAAGTTTATGGAAATATTGAATATTTCACCATTTACAAAACATGCTTATTATTAGTGCTTAATGACTACTTGTAACTCATGACTCATGACAATACTTGTAACTCATGGCTCTTGGGTTGAACCTTCATCATCCTCCTTGGGTTGGACAAGACTTGCGCTCTCGAGTCAAGCTATGCATCATCTTGGTATAACTCAGTCAATAGTCTCAAATCTAACAACTTTCATTTGAAAAGTAGAAAGTACAACATGACAACGGTTGAATTTATTAGGTGATAAAGGTGCTAACTTGATCTTCACTCCATCTTTCATAAAGGAGTAAGTATTTTCATAAGGCATGACAATTATATTGCCAAGGTCTCCCAAGAAGAAGATGGCATCCCTCCATGGAAATAACATCACACTATACCTTGTCTTGATATTTCATGCCAAATGGAAAAAGACACAAGACAACTTTAGAAACTTTTACCTCACTTTCGTTGTTGAACCATTGCAACTTGTATGAATGTGGATGTTTTTGTGTTGGCAGCTTCAACTTCTCTACCATTTAGTTTGATACTATATTCTCACAACTTTCATTGTTTATGATAACATCTTATACTTTGCCTTTGGTAGTGCAATGAGTACGGAAGATATTGTGCCTTAGTTAGGACTCTTCTTTTGTTGGCGATGTGTGTAGGCTTCCATATGGTCACTAATGATTAAATCACCATGATCTATAGGGTGCACTCTTCATCATACACTAGCTCTTCTTCATCAAACATTAGCTCTTCGTCTTCTTCAAATGTCTCACAAGCTTCTCCTTCTGTGATAGTGATAGCTTTATGATTTGGACAATTAAAAGATATGTGACCAAATTCTTAGCACCTGAAACACTTGGTTACTTTAGGATTGGTCTCTTTAGTGGGGTTAGGTGCTTTGTTTGAAGAAACAGTTGTTAGGTTTGTGTTTTATTAGTGTTAGAAGGGTTTCTAGTGAAGGAAAGAGGGTAGTATAAGGACTTGTTAGGAAGTTATTTATCAATTTAAATGGATAGACAAATGACATCGTCTAAGGTCTAGTATTGCTGAAGTTGGAATGGGTGAGCAATGTTCATGTTCAAACAAGGAAAAAGGTTAGTATGAGGACTTTTTGAAAAGTTATTTATCAATTCAAATGGATAGGTGAATGACATCGTTTAAGGTCCAGTATTGTTGAAGTCAAAATAGGTAAGCAATGTTTGCGTTCAATCCTCCAAGGTAGCGAGCTATTGTCTGCTCCTCCTTCTCTTGGATGTCACATTTCATCATGAGCTTTTCAAATTTCCTCATAAACTCTTATACAAACAAAGTCTCTTGTCCTAAGTTTTGCCATTGAATAAAGTTATCTTGATAATAATGGTTAAGTAAGTAAGAGCTCATGTCGCATCTTCTCCCAAGTTTTGATCTTAGCTTTTTCCTTCCCCCTAATGCTTCTTCTTAAAATTCCCCCATCATTTGAAAGTGTGTTTCTTTAGCTTCACAACAACAATTTTCACCTTTTGCTCTTCAAGCACTTTTTATACCCAAACACTCATTCAATAGTTTGGAGCTAATCCACAAATTCATCATATTAGAGTTTACCTTCAAAATCTTGAATCTCCATTTTGATGTTGTTGCTTTGAAACATTTACTTTCGAGTGCAATAATTATTAGCTAACGAGGAATCACTATTGGAATCATCATTTCCTAGACGTTTTCTTTGTTCTTCTATTGGGCTTGTTAAGCTTCAATAGTGGTTTAAAGTTGTTGGATTTAAGAAAAATTTCATGGATAAGTCTTTGTTGTCTTAGAGATATTTTGAAAATTTTTAGGTAAAAATTAAGGATTTGAAAAGGTCAAAAGTGTCTTGGTAAGTAAAGCAAAAATATAAGGATAAAGTGTAATTTAGGTAGAGCTGGCAAAATGGATCGTGCTAGCCGAACCCGTCTGATAAATTAAAGGGCTCAGGCTTCAAATCTTGAGTTTGAATAAAATGCAGGCCCTTTTAGCCTAGTCCGATATTGCCCATACCATAAACAGTTTGGGTTAGGCTAGCCCAATCGGGCCACGGGCTGCTCGATTCTTTATTTAATTTTGCTGAGTGACTAAGAAAAATTTAAGTATTAAGAGAAAGACTAAATAGAATTACGTCTCTAGGTCTAGGTCAAATCCCTTTTTCTTTTCTGTAAAGCTATGTTACACTAGAGTAAACCTATTCATTCCTTTGCTACTCACCGCTAGCCATCATGGTGCTACACTGCTACTTGCTCATTGTTGTTTGTTAGCCATCATGGTGCAATTGTTATTTTCAGTCATTTTGTTCGTCTATTCCATTAATTAGAAATTTGTATTAAAAACATGAAAGAAAAATTGTTCCGTTCACAGTTTCATAGTTTTATTTCCATGAAATTGGTCATCATGGTTTCATGGTTTTATTTCCAAAACATGATTTTAATATATAAGCACTTTTAATATTTAAAACAATCACAATAATTGTCACATTATCAATTTTTAATTTTTTTCTAAATGTAATACTAGAATAAAATAATTATTTGTCTTTTTTTATTACATTAAAATAATATGTCAATCAAAGTAATTATCATAATAATTGTTAAGCTTGAATTTTGAGAAAATAAAAAAAGCCAACATAAAAAATGTCAGGCTGGCCTGAAAATCCCACAACCTGCATAGGGTCAAGCTTGGGCATTAATTTAGAAGATTAAATTAAATTTGGGCCTTTTTAGCCCATCCCGTTGTAGCTCGTGGTCCGATTGGGCCAGCTCGCAATGGGCCAGGTAGCTTATTTTGTCACCTCTAAATTTAGGGCAGATATGGGGAAAAGTGGCAATTTATAGAAATTGTAAGGGTAAAAATAAAATTCTAGGAAAAATTAGGGGTCAAAGCGAAATTTGGGTAAAGTTAAGAGGTAAAAATAAAATTTTGGAAAAATTGTGCTTACAAGGCTACTAATGTGACACACTTGACTTGTGGTAGCAAGAGGTCAATGACTGGCATGTAGCTAATTGGACACCTCAGTGTTGATGTGGCAGCTGATGTAGCGCTTCTTTCAATGGCAATGAAACTCTCCAACCCAAAGTTTTTGATTTCCTAAAATTTCTCCCCCTCAAACTTGGCACCAAAGTTTGAAATTGAGCTTAGATTACCAAAATGACTCAAAAAACTCAAGAAAAAGAAAAGAGATAACATTATATGAAAAGGAACTTCACTTAATTCTTGGATGTAAATGACAATGAGGAAAACCCTATTTATACTAATCCTACGGGGTTATTTTCGTCTAAAAGGAAGCTAGAAATTATGAAAAAAGTAGCGGTTTCATCGATTACAAAACATATATCTATTATTAATACTTAATGACTACTTGTAACTAGTAGCTGCTCATCATTCTAACCCATGGCTTTTAAGTTCGGCATTCATCATCCTTTATAAAATCCCCTTACCCTTACATATAGCCACTTATTTTGCAAAGTTTTCAAAAACAAGTTCTAAAGAACTTTCAAATATGGGATGTAAAGGTAGTAACCATGAAAAAACTATCAACTATGGTCAAACAATGGCGATTATGTGATCATAATGTACATGCATCCTCCTTTTTCCATAATTCATGACTCATTGATGAGCCACATATTATACTATCAACACGTACTCGCAAAAGAAATTTGATATATAACTAGCAAGCAATGCATGTCTATGCCAGTAAGTCCATTGTGTTTTTTCTTTTTCCAAAAAAAAAAAAGATAAAGAAAGGAAGGAAAGAACAATGATATATATAATCATGATTATTGTTATAATAAATACTCGCTCATATATTGAATGTATTTGAAAATTTATAAGATCTCTCTTGCTAGTCTAATTTCCAATACCAACCGAAAGAAAAATATTAGTTGATTTATAAAGCAAAAAGTTGTTTGATCATTTAGAAAGGGATAGAGATGGTGAGGCATTGGATCATGAAGCAGGAGGTGTAGGAGGAGACCCATGTCTACGCGAAAGGTCACGAGCCACTGCTTGAAGGTCAGCACTAGTGGTTGATGGAGCAGCAGCCATGTAGTGACGTGGGTCCATGGCCCTTTGTTGCATGGCCCATGAAGCTTGGCCCATTGGATCAAAAAGTGAAGCCAAATCATAGGTGGCCGGCATTGCCACCGTGGTGGCGGCCGGCAGGTCGGCAATTGAGAAAACTGGTGGTGCCGCCGCCGGAGGAGGGGGTGGTGGTTGGGGTAACTCCATTTGAGCAAGGTGGCCATGTAAGTAAGAGAGTTCTGCTTGTAAGCTCACCACCTGTAGAACAATGAAGCCAAAACATGTTAATACATTGGTGACTAATTTTTATTATTTTTTAAAAAATAAATCCATGATACTTACCTGGTGAGGGAAAATTTGTATGATGCGTTTGGCTAAAAGACAGCTGATGTTATTTTCAATATATATATAAACACTTTTTTCTGTTAATTTTAGAAATTACAATAAATTTTTATGACATTAATTTTTCTTCAGTCAAACATTCATTGTATTTTTTGTTTTATTGTGTTAACCAACGTAACTCTCTCTCAATTTATTATGCTAAAATTTTCCCTTTTCATGCAAGTTTTTCTTCTAATAAAAGAAAATGATAGAGACAAATTTAATAATAAATGAAATAATTAATACTTTCTCTCTCAATAATAATAATAATGTCACATTCATAATTAATATATAATAAAAACAAAAGTTGAGAATCCCGAGTAGGTTTGGGATTAATTAAGGAACGTATAATGGAAGAATGATAACTATGAACGCGTAACTTTAAACAAACTTCTAGAGAATGTGTAAGCAAGAGTTTTGTACAAACAAAGTGACTTTGGAAAATAAGCAAATTAACAAGGTTAAGCTTGAAGGAAGAAAACAATATGCTGCTTTTAAAAATTAGCAATCTTCGTGAAATAATTTGAAGGCTAATAATGACTAAAATATATTAGAGGATAAAGATTAGCCAATTATTGTAGAACAGTGAAATCTTTGATTTCTACGATAGAGTACTTGGTAGTCGCGTGACGTACATATACTAGAGCCAAAATATATTCCATTTGAGAAATACTAACAATATTTTCTTTTTAACATTTTTTATCATTTGATACAAAATCCTATGTTAGTCTCATTAGAAAGTCAACCCAAATTATTTATAACTTATTTCTTTCCCTACTGTGTTAATTAAAAGTGAGAGAAAAAAAATTCAGTCTAAGGTGGATTACTGCAAAAGGAAGAAATGCTTCCTTCTACGAAACCATATTTTAAGGCTCCAGAATCTTAAATAAACAAAGAGTTAATGGATTAATATGTGTGATTTCACAAAATAATTAAAAATTAAAAGAAAATATCAAAAAATTACTAACATCTTGTTATCCACTATACTGTAAATCGCCTTTTGAAAAACTTTATGAGCTTATAGTTTTGTCTAATAAGAACTTGTCAAATAATGTTGGACAACATGTGGATATATGCAGCTGTTCTTTCTCCCACTAGTTAAATTATTTTATTCTCGCAGTAGGGAAAAGCTAATTTACCATGAACATAATCAATATTTTAATTTGCTCTTCAAGTTGTTCATTATCTCTACAAATAAGCAATATATTCAAGACATATGCTAGCAATGAATTCTGAAGGGGGGAGGGGGGATCCACAATTTAATAAAAATTACTGGTTTTGAAGGGTTTTCCTTGTAGCACGTAGATTAAGATCTATGCTTTAATGTTTTTTCTTACTCTTCACCCCATTGTAAAAAAAAAAGAAAAAAAGAAAAGAGAACCTGCTTGTCATGTAGCTTGAGTTGTAGAGATGGACAACGGGTTCAATCCCGACCCACTTGTGGAGAACCTACCAAATGAGATTCACTCTACATTTACAAACAATTCAAGCTATACAGTCCCAACCTGTATAACTTTATTCAAAAGAAAATGATATATATATATATATATATAAGATTTGACTACTTTATCACATTATTTTATTTATTGATATGATATGGTGACAAAGTAAATTTTTATTGAATGTCTGTATAAAAAATATTCTATACTGAACAAAATATATAAGTTAAACTCTATATATTTTAATGTTTTTAAATCTTTGTAATCAATGCAAGATCACCGGTGATCCTAGCTGATCACACCTTATACTTTTCAGAGGTCACACCATTGTTACACATTCATAGGCTTTATATATTTATACGAAAGAGAATGGATGTGAGTTTCTAAAAAAAAAAAATTGTCAAGGTCATTTTACAAAAAGGTAGGGACAAAACTATGTATTTTAATTTTCCCTATCAAACTTGCTTATTTGAACCCTGGACTAACCGACCATCTCCCCAAAACCTGCAAGAACTAAGGAACTAATAATGGCCCATGCCATAGACTTCCCATTTGTGTAACAGCCGACCGCATCATTTGTTAATCAAATAAGAGTTATGGATTTCATTGAAAAGCCTAGAAACTGTCGCCATTAGTTCCATGACTTGACAAGCCATACCCTCATTTTCCTCTTTCCCCTTCATAGGATAAATTATTAGATAGCTCAAAATTATCAAGTGTCTATAGTTTTAACTAATGTTTAAATAATACATATTTAAATTTTACAATTTACAAAAAAAAATCAATAACACTTTATTACATGTTATGTGAAGATTAATGAAAATCATGGTAACTCAAGATTACCTAATAATTTCTCCAGAGAAAGGCACAAACCACTAGTACAATGTATATGCAAAAACTTTGTTGAATGGGAGGAATATCTCCCTATAGAAAAAGAAACAAAAAAATAAACTTACTTATAAATGGGTTCCATTTTCTTGCAGCTTCATTAAGAAGCTCTAGCTAAATCATCAACAACAATAATAATAATAAATAAGATAACCCCATTTGATTTTTACATTCTTTTTACTCATTTTACCCCTGCACAGACACTCAAATAACTACACATGACTAAAAAAAAATAAGGAAATATCCATGGACACAAATTGGTACCGGAAGCACAGACATGTATTGAATGAAAAAAATTAATAAACTAAAACTGTTTTTATTTTTCTCATTTTTTTATTCAATTTTTATTCTCTCTCTTCTTTCAATAAAAAATGCAGGCACAGAGTGCCTTTCTTCAACTAATAATAATAATAATAATAATAAAACTCATTACTTTCTTTTCCTTTGTCTTGTGGTTACAAAATGAGATTCATAACCATCCAAGTCTTATGTGAACATCATAAAATGAGGCTTATCTCAGTTTTCACTTTATTGGCTAGCAAACAAAACAAAACAAATTGGGACGTTACATGAGTCATATATAATGTTTAATTTGCGGTTTCTAGCAATTTTATATAAATTAAATAGCCTAAAAAAAACTTCACACCCGTAATCTGACCACTTTCTAAATTTCTAATTATGATACTCATTCTGTAGTCAATAAAAAAAACGGAGGAAAAAAAAAGGCCTTGAAAGCATACCATTTCTATGACTCACTTGGTTAACTTGGTTAGCTTAGTGTAGGGAGAAGAAAAACTGATAATTAAGATAGCCAAATTAAAAGCAAAAACAATTTAACAATAAATATAATGGATATATGCCAAGAACACATCTTCATCTTTATGTTATAAAAGACATGTTTAAATCGTAAATCTATCAAAAGTTATAATCAAAATCAAGAATTAATCAATAATTACCTGTTGCTGAAGGGCAAAGATGTGGGCAACGCAGCCATAAACAGGATCTCTAAGCCGAGACTGTGCTTCATAACAAATGGTGATGACCGCATCAAGCCTCCTATGCACTGGGATGTTAAGGAGAAGCTTGGACACATTGCTGGCCCCAAACACCTTGTGCACCGCCGCAAAGTGGGTTGTACCTTGCTCCGAATCAAAGTACGGAGCAAAGATACAACCCGGCACACACTTCCTCCGCAAGAACTTGCAAGCGCCGCAAGGGCTACCACTACTACTGTTGCCGCCGCCACTACCCCCACTACTACTACCACTACCGCTACTCATCTTTAATGGAAATTACTATTACTATTTTTTGTTAATGGTTATACTGGAAAGGTGTTGAAGGGCATGAAATAGTTAGGTTATAGAGCTACGATTTTGTGAGACTCAAAGCCTATGATGGGAAAGAGGAAAAGAAGAAGGAATGGTGGTGTTTGTAGGAATGAATTTAGCGAGGATACGTTTGGTGGGGCTAGAGTGATTTAATGAGAGGATTTAATAGGAAGGAGGAAGTCTTAAAAGCCACGCGAGGGAGCAAAGGCTTAACCTCCACATTTAGCTGTTTGCGTGAGAAAAACACGAGGTATAAGCTATGGCTTACCATTATCCTCAAAACTGCTTCACTTTTCCTCTTTTGTCCTCCTTCCTCTCGTGATCGTGAAATCCATTCAACAAAAACGCATGCTCCTTTCCCTTTCTCTCTCCAAAACACGCACACTTGACACTCCCCCTAGTTGGTATCATGTGAGTGCAAGGTATGTATTGGGAGGGGTAGCTTTGAACTTGGACTAGAGATGATGTAATCATAAAAGAAGTTTTTGTAGCAGAGCCAAAGCCAAAATGAACAAAGATTATTATTATTATTATTATTATTACGCGTTAATATATATATATATATATATATATATATATTATGAGAGAGAGAGAGAGAAAACGTGTCAAGGGGAATGGCTATATATATTTTGGCCATTGCTTGTTTTAAGCTGCGTGGAGGGCAAAAGACGCGAACTCTCCTTTTCTCGGTTTATTAATTTCAATCGCACAACATATTGTTGAAATTGACTCAGCCTCTTGCCTTCCTTTTCTTTACAAAATGCCAAAATGCTTAGACTGGGAGTTATGGTAGTAAATTGGTATGAATGCATGTATGCAGGTTCTCTTAATTTGGTTAATTAAGACATGTTGGGTTGGGTTGTGTTTATAAGAGGAGAAATTATTATATAGTATACTAGCATTATGGTCTTAACTAATTTTTATATGACACTTAATCAAGTGTTATTATTTTTTATTTTTTTGTAAATTGAAATTTTCAATTTCATGTCTTATAGAAATCGGTTGAGATCATGAACACATGATGATCCAGAACTTTTAATAATTTTTCGAGCATGAGAGAGAGACTTTTGCATACTAGTTGATATTGAATGTCAATCGAATGAAGTTGTCTAACTTATTCCAAGTTAAAATAGAATTAAACAATTCATCAAAGATGATGGGTGTAATTCTCTATGTACTTAAATATGGTTGGTACAACTTTTTTAATTGCATCAATCATTTTTGATAAAATTGTTTAACCTCATTTTTATTTGGATAAGTTAGACAATCCCCATTTGAATATGCACCCTACTAGTGATAAAAAGGAGAATGAAGGTTTCATTGGTTTAAAAATATATTTTTCTACCTAATTACTCGAGATTGTAAATTATCTTGAAGGATTAAAATTGATATGTTGCTTTCCGTTTTGATAGAAACAAATAATCTTGAATTCCTCAACAGGAATTGATACATTTGGTCAAGTCTTCTACTCACACTAGCTGTGATTTAAGCTTGATTCTCAGATTTTTTTTATTGGTAGATGATATGTAAATTTCACTATAAATCTTCGTTGAAGTTAATGGTATTCCCTAACCTTGTAAGAGAACATGTCTTCCCCTAATCTAAACTTTTCTCTTTTTGACCTAAAAAAAAAGAGGAATAAACCTGAATTCTATATAATTTCAAATTAATGTCAGCCAAATATGATTCAGAGCTATAAATTAATTTGTGGATTAAATATATTCTTCATTTCTCTAAATATTGTGTGATTTTCATATGGTTCTTCTTTTTCAAAAAGTTGTAATTTGATCTTCGCAAAATTTTATATCTATATAATTAGTATTTTATTTTGACTGTTTAAGTTTCGTTTTTTTCCTTAATTTTTTTAATTATCATAATTTTTAACTTGATATCTCTAAATATTATAGGTTTTTATTTGGTCCTAATTTTTTTTGAATAATATGGTACTTAATATACAAAATAAATAGGAAACTAAGAGATGAATAATATGGGAAGAAAAAATATTACAAGAACTAAATTATAATATTCTAAAAATAAAGATTTAAATGGGACTCGTGAAATTTGGAGGGATAAAATATATATAAAGAAAATTTATAAATGAAAAAAATAATAAATTTACAATTCGAAATTAATGAAGCCACGTAATCAATGACGATTATTATGTTGTTTATAAATGAAATACTCCTACTTATTTATTCCTGCAATGATCACACGTCACGCATAATAATTATTTTTGTACATGTTATTCAGCGTAGTTAATACAAAACTTTAATTAATAGTTTGATAAAGACACAATTAATTACGTTAATTGTTATATAATTTTTTATTAATTAAATACCTATATATTTTTTAATTTCTTAACAAATATAATTGGGTAATTTGTTAGTGAGACTATTTCATTTTTTGTTAAAGAAAACTTTAATAAAACAAAAAAGACCTCATTATACGGGTGAAGAAGATTTCCAGCAGGCAGCAGATGAAAAAATAATTTTTTTTAGCAAAAGTGCTATTAGTTTAGGGTTTATGATTTAAGGTTTAGGGTTTAGTTACAAGATGAACCAGCCAATTCCTTTGCACAATATTCAGTTTAAATTTTCTTATGACAGAGAAGATAACGTAGCATATATGAAAAGAAAAAGTAATGAATCTTTTATTTTCTTATTGAATAACTTTTACGCAATAACATAGTCATTTACAGAAAGCATTTTTTATCAAGGCCTCAAGGGCTTCATTATAAGATAAAAGGAATTTACCTACGATTTATTAGTCACGGTTGTATTAACAATACTAACAGGGTTTTTATTAAAATCGTCGATTATTTAACTTAATAAATGTATCAAACTTTAAGAAAATAATTTTTAATAATATTTTTTAAACCCAATAAATAAGTTATTGGATAGAAAGAGAGAGAATCTGATATTAATGAATGATCAGGAAAGAAAATTATTAATAAAGTAAAATGATAATTTATATTGAATCGTATTTTGTATAAAAAATATATTTAATAATTGTTTTAATTTCTATATAACAATTTAAAATGAAAGATAAAAAAAGAAAGGAATATATCTTAATTCAATATGAAATTGTTTTATAAAAAAAATAAAAGGAAGGGAAAAAAAAAAACCTAAAGCTAAATAGTCGTGCCTATAAAGACAAGGAATATAAATCAATTTGGTCAGAGTCAGACTTTCCATTACTTCGAATTAACTTAACTTACTTTTTCAATGTGTAACTTAAATCTCCCCTGTTCACTTGATATAAGACATTTAAAAGAACTTATCCGAAATTTATTCAAAGTTATAAAAATAACTAGTATTTTAAGTTAATAGAATAAATATTTATTTTATATAACTTAGATTTATAATAAATAACTACTTCTGAATATATAAATTATATTATAATTAAAGTTTGTAATAAATAGATATTTTTGGACATATACATTATATTTTAAATTTATAATAAACAATTATTGTAATACAATGTTAATTTTTAATTATTAATAGTCTCTTTTAATAAAATATTAAAATTCAATTTAGAACTAAAGATATTGAAAATAATAGATTGAGAGAGATAAGAGGTTAAAAAATCTCTAAAAGCGCTCTCATTGAAAAATAACAGCTAAAAACGCTCTTATTGAAGAATAGTAACTAAAAACGCTCACATTTAAGATAATTGTTCTCATTAAATATATAGGGTGGATTATTTATGGTATTTTTATAACTTCTTTATAGTTTTAAGTACATTTATTAATAATTATGAGAAAAAAGGCTATACACTGACAATGTAAAGCAATTTTACACTGTCATCCAATCACAAATGACCATATCTTGTAAGTTTGTTGACTTTTATAATAACTATCTTAAAAGTCATATCAACGGTAATTTTTGATTGGTTGACAGTATAAAATTGTTTACATTGATAATGTAAAGTCATTAAACTCAATAACTATTAGTTAAATATTTTTATATTTTTAATCCTAAAGTAGCTTATTTAATCATATTTTTTATAATTTAATATATTCAATAATTTTCTTAATCTTATAAACAGAATATCTTTGTTCCGTACAAAAAGTAAAAAGAGGAGAAACAGTTAAAACTCAATAATAGTGATTAGTAAGAGAAAGGGGTGAAAATGAATCAGGTTAAACTTAGTATATATTAATTTAAACAGATATGACCTATTTTCTAAATTTATGGCATGTATATTATATCTAACCTAAATACCTAATTACTTGACATAAGGGACATTGAGATATAAAATTATTTAGATTTATCAAAGTAAGTGATGACCTTTTATAATTTTTAATTGATTTTAATAAACTTTATGATATAACTTACCAGATTAACTTTCTCTGGCTTATTTCAAATTTCAGCAATCTTGAGCTTACGATAAGACCTAATGTAATAAGTTTATAAAATAAATATTTAATTAAGTTGTTTGTTTGAATACGTTTTTTATCATATAAGAGTTAATTAATATAATTGACATAGATAAATCAGTTAAAAAGAATTTATTTAAAAAAATTTTACTCCAAATTAAACTTATTGAAGTTAATAAGTTGAAAGAACATAAAAAGTCATATAAATTACTTTCATAAGACAAATACATCCTCTATAAGTTTTGTCAACACTCCAATGAGCCTTTTTTAAAAGTGTAATTTGTCATTTTAAAAACATATATAATATAAAAACTTATTTAAAATTGGGTTAAATATGTTCTTGGTCCCTAAACTTTTCTCGATTTTCACTTTTAGTCCTTAAACAAAAAATTGATCAGTCTTGGTCCCTATACTTTTCATCCGCTAACGTTTTTAGTCCTACCATTAAGTGATGACATAGCAGCCACGTGAGTTGTCACATTATCAACTAGTCTGACGTGGTTGCCACCACATCATTATTTTTGGTAAATTATGTTTTTAGTCCCTAATCTTTTCACAAAATTCACTTTTAGTCCTTAACAATGTTTTGACCAATCATAGTCTTCATCTTTTTACAAAATTCACTTTTAGTTCCTCAGCAATTTTTTAACTAGTCTTAGTTCCTCAATTATTGTTTGTCATTATTTTTAGTCTCTCCTATCAAGTATCACCATTGAGTAATGATGTAGCAACTATGTTGGCAGTCACGTGACTTGCTATGTGGACTATTAGTTTGACGTAGTAATGACATGATAAAATGTTGCTGGTTCAATACATTTTTGAGCAGTTTCTAAGGCGCTGCAAATTTTTTAGTGGTGTAAAACTACTAGAAAAAGGTTTGAAAATTTAGACAAAAAAATATAAAAGGAGATGCAATAAGCAAAATCAACAACCTCCAATTCAAATTGGGAAAAAAAATAGAAAAGTGCAGTAAGCAAAATCAACAACCCCATCCCTGACTTTGACAAAAACCGCTTTGATCGGTTCAGTTTTTTCGACTTGTAAAGTCAGGTTCGGGTATGTGACCGCCCTGCCTTCATTCTCATATCTGCCTCGTTACATTTTTTTATAAATTTTTATTTATATATATATATATATATATATATATATATATATATATATTATTTTTAATAGTTAAATAATTTAATTATAATAATAATTAAATAACAAACTTATAATTATACATTTACTTAAAAATATAATTTAATTCTTAAATTTTTTTATTTTTAAGTTCTTTGTTATTTATTAATTTTTATATATTGTTTGAATTAAATATAATTAATAACTTAATATATAATTTATTTAAAAAGTATAACTAAATTAAAATTGTAAAAGAAAAGTGATGAGTTCCCTATAGTGTTTACCCCGAACCCGATAAAACCCAATAGGGATGAGGATGAGATTAAAAATATAAAACTCACCTCTTTTAAACTTGAACCCACCCCGCTTTTTGTGGGGTCAGGGGCGAGGATAGAGAGAGCAAAACCTGTCCCAACCCACCCCATTACTTATGCCTACATCAAAGTAGTAATCCACATGGCAAGTCAGCTGACTGTCAATGTTGTTATCACATCATTGTTTAATGGTGATACTTGATGGAAAGGACTAAAAACAATGACGAACAATAATTGAGAGACTAAGACCTGATCAAAAAATTGTTAAGGGACTAAAAGTGAATTTTGTAAAAAGATGAAGGACTAAGACTGGTTAAAAAATTATTGAGGGACTAAAAGTGAATTTTGTAAAAAGATTAGGGACTAAAAACATAATTTACCAAAAAATTTACACATGACAACCATGTGAGACTAGTTGATGATGTGGCAACTCAAGTGGCTGCCATGTCATCACTTAACAATGAGACTTAACGGATAGGACTAAAAATGTTAACAAAGGAAAAGTACAGGGACTAAGACTGGTTAATTTTTTGTTTAGGAACTAAAAGTGAAAATCGAGAAAAGTTTAGGGACTAAAAATATATGTAACCCTTTAAAATTTTATTTTTTAGCAATATATATTTTTAATAAATTAATATACATATTACTAAATAAGTTAATAGTCTTCTTGACATAAATTAACAAATATAGGTCCTTTTTTTTTGTATGAGGCCACAGGTGTCATTTACGAAATACAATTCTACTGAAATAGGATAAGATTACTATGAGCGGCAAAACTTTCCATCTTTCGAGGATTTAACGTAATTGTGACCTCATACCAAAAAAAAAACCTATATAGTCTTTGAATATATTGTAAAAAAAATAGCATATTTTAATGAAAATTAATACAACAATAATAATACAAATTAGTTTATTGGGTTTAAATAACTTTTAAAATGGTCTTAAAATTTGGTCATTTACCTAAATAATTTTTTAAAAAAGTTTAACTTAACTTATTTAATAAATTTCAGTTACATTGAGTATAGTGTGACCAAGTTCTTTAATAGTTTTATTTATTTATTTAGGCTTGGGTTTTTTTTATGAATAGTAATGATAAAAAACGATTAAAACTCAAAAAGTCTAACTAAACTGAAGATTGACATTTAAAGAAAGAAGAAGAGCAATTCAAATAAGAGGTGCCAACTAAGAAATGTAGTGGCGCTGGATAAATAAATGCAATAACCTCATCTCTCTAAAGTGAGACTCACTTGTTCTTCATTTCAAAGTAACGTCTCTCATTAATGGATATCAAAATAGGATAATTCGACCCTAGGGTAATGTCAACCCACCTTGTTTTGAAAATTGGGTTGGAAACAACAATTCATCTTGTTTTAGGATAGGTTTATAAACCAAGCCACTTTAAAATTAAAAAAATTAAAAAGGCTAAAAAATGAAAAAAAAAATAGAAAACTAAAAAAAATAAGTTTTACTTAAACATGATAAATTTAATTAACAATAATCAAATTATATAAAGTTTTACAAGTTCACAAAATTTCATAATTTGAACCTTAACATTTTCTAATTTTTTAATTATAAACAAAAGTAGCTTAATATCAATTGGTTGCCTCATCTTGTTTTGTGGAGTCTAATTCCCAATTGTTGTGACTTTCTTAACTAAGGAGTGCTTCCCCTTATCATTCGTGTTTTAATCTAGTCTCTCGTATCATCAAATTGATTTCCCCATATTATGGACATATCTCTTAGAGTCACGTCTATAGGGAAGCCAATCAAGTTGTTGACATCTTTGTCAAGCATAGCCTTCAACTGTTGAATTCACATAGGATTTTCCATATTCCCTTATTTTAACTCTTTGGCTCTCATAGCCAATACTATTGGTGTCCTTTTTCCTAGAGAATTTTAGTTTGTTTTCTCATTTTTGAGTTTCCTCTTTGCTCACCAAAAAAAAAAAAATCCCAACCCACCTTAACAAAATAAGTAGGTTATACAAATTGAACCTATTATGTCATTCCTTTTCTCATCTCATTCATCCTCTTCTCATTTATTTTGTAATTTTTTTAATTAATTTTTATTTAAAATGATTTCAGTTAAAGGGAGAAATATTCATCTTCTTTTCCCTGAATTTTTATTCAAATAATTTTCAAAATTTATTTATAATTGCCATAGTTCACAATTAAGTTATATGAAGATAGTAAGGATAACAGGGTAACTCTCGATAAAGTTACTCTCTTTGATAACTTTTTGTGTAAATTAAATTTTATTAATCCAATTGTTGAATATCATGATATTAATTCAATGATTATGCACACCAAATTTTAGATAGATCAAACATTTGTAGTTATGTAATTTTATAATCAACATTTACTTATATTTTTTAAAAAAATAACCAAAAATTATTATAGAGATGAAAATAAAAAAAATAAAAAGAACCAAAAGCAACAAACCATTATATAATAAGATGCAAAAAGTTAATTAAGCCAATATTATTTATGAGAAAACATTTTTTATCACAATTCCTTTAGGACAAATGCTAATAAGTGTTCAAAGTATTAAGAAATCGAAAATAAAATTTGTTATTAGAAAGTGATATAAATGTACTCTTATCATAATAGATAAAATTTAGATGTAGTTCCTTGTATGCATTTAGTCATATTCTCTAATTAGAAGTAGAGTTTCATCTCGAGAACCTATATTGGCCTTTAATGTAAACATTCATTATGCAAATTATTGAGATGAAACTCTAATTCTAACTAACAAACAACATAAAAAAATATCTAAACAATTGCATCTAAGTTTTGTCCTAGCATAATTTCTGATGTAATTAAATATAATTTTTAATAAAGATTTTTTATTTATTAATTCTTTAACTAATATCCTTAAAGGTTAAAACATTGGCTAGAAAGGCCATTCTTTTGAAAAATAGAAAAAAGTATATATATAAACAATTCTTAGTAACAGTGGTAGTCCTCTGTTTTAAAGTTAGATTCTCGCACTTTTCAATAATAAAAAATACATGTTTTAATATAATAAATCTTTCATATTAAATACACATCTCAATCATATTTGATAATTCAAAATCAATTCTATAAAACACAATCTAATATAATCAAGAAATTTCTCACATAATCTATATATGGAGAAACTTGTTTTGATTGTGGCATTTGGAAAAAAATAAATTGGTACGATCTATTGGAGGACAATTTTGCTCAAGTTAGGTAGAATTACTATAAGCGACAAAACTCTCTCTCCAAGTATTTAATGCAATGAATACCCAGGACTTAAACTCAAGACTACTAGTTAGTGCCTTTGGAATTTGACTTTTGGTAATAGTTGATAAATTTTTAATTATATTATTAATACTTCTTAAATTTTGAAGACTATTATCTATCATATTTATTATATATTACCTCTTTCTAAAATAGTTTTTAAGTTTATCTATTTCTTTTCTTGCACCACATTATCTATTACATTTATTGTTTTTTTTTTCCTATCTCTTTTATTCTCTCTCAAAATATATACATAAAGATATATATATATATATATATATATATATATATATATATATATATATATCAATGTTGGAATCTACAAGAAATCGCCTCCTTGATAGATCATTTTTGAGGTATGTCTTTATGACTTCTACTTGGCCTAATTGACTTTTATTTATACATTGATGTTTTGGTTAAGTTTTGGATTAACGGACTTCATTGGGCTTAATTGTTAATCATTGTTGATTTTTGGATTTTCTCTCATTTTGACATTGTTGTCTTTCGCAAGGCATATCTAAAGCTATAAAGTTCAAAATTTGAGGTTCTTGGTGTCTCTAAAAAGCTAAGATGAGGATTTACAATTTTACGTATCATGAGCTTTGGCTAATTCTAAGGAATTCAAGGAAATAAATGGCCACAAAGTTGAAGACGTTGTTCCCACTTACAGCCTGACATAAGTGCAATATTTTGAAGATATCTTGAGTTGTAGAGGTCAAATCGACGCAAAACTAGTGCCTAAATTTTGAGGACAAATTTTTTTACAACTTTTGTGAAGACATCAAGGCAAATTTGGTCATTTGAAGGGCCAAATAAATGCAAAACAATAGTTGCATGATTTGGAGATCTCATTAGGATATGTTTTATCTTTCCTTATCTTTTCTTATCTTATCTTATCCCATCATTAGGATGAGGATGTTTATCTTTCCTTTAGAATTTGCAATCATTAGGATTTGATTAAGATTTAATTATGATTTGCTTTCTATTACTTGTTTTTCTTTTATAATTAGGGATTCATGTAATTGAGAAGACGGCTTTGATTATACAGAAATTTTTGTGCAATTGAAAGGACGTCATTTTTTTCTCTTCTCCTTGTTTTAGTTTTCATTATTCTTCTACGCTTTTCTTCCTTTATTCTCCAATGGCGATGACTATGGAAGGCTAAAGGCTTAATCGATTCAAGGGGTTCAATGAACGTGGTTAGGGTTTTAAGTTCTCATTTTTAATTTTGATTTACATATGCATGTCTTCCTCTTCTTCCTTCTTCAATTACGATTTTCATTGTTTCACGATTGTGAATTTCTTTTTTTTTTTCTGTTTATAATTGAATTGGACTTAGATTAGGGTTGATTAATCTGAAATCTAATTGGGGTTAGATAATCGATTGATAACCTAATTCAAATTACGGGTAAATTAAAATTAATTCAGGATTGCAATTGTGATTTCAATTTTGTTAATTATATTCTAGGTGATTATCTAGTGAAATTTGAATTGACAAACATACATGTGAAATTCGTACATCCTTTCGAACTATGATAAACCCAACCACATGATTTGAATAACTTGAATTGATGTTTTTATAAATTTGATTTTCATTCAATGTTTTCGATTTTTCTTGCAATTCAAAACCCCATTTTCTTAACTTTCTTAACAAGATCAAAATCAATAGGTTTGTGTCTTCGAGAAGTATGACCTAGGTTGTTCCATATATTGCAAGTTTAAGGGGAATCTATCATTTTTGGTAGTGGCGCAACACTACTATCACTCCTTTATTTAACTAATAAGCTCAAGTTAAAAAGTTCCCAGTCCTTTACCCCTAAACCACCATAGGATTTTGGTTGGAAAATTTTGTCCCAACTAACCCACACAATTTTGTGAGAGTCACCCCCACCAGACCACATAAAAGTTCTTTACAACTCTTTTAAAATATTGAAGACTTTCTTTGGCATTTTAAGAAATGATAGGTAGTATAATGCAGAATTCACCAACATAATATGACCACCTAAGGATAGTTTCTTTCTCTTCCATGTTGCCAACTGACGCTTCATTAACTCTCTAATCAACACCCAAGTGGAAACATTTCTTGGGTTTGCTCGTATCGACAATCCAAAAAACTTAAAAGGGAGACTATTGATACCATAATGTAAGAAATTAGCACTTGCCACCAGAAAATAAGCATCCACATTAATACCAAATAAAGCACTTTTACCAAAGTTTATCTTTAACCTAAACACAAAATTCAAATCCCTGAAGAATTGCCTTTAGAGCCCAAAAGTTTTCCATTATTGCTTCTTCAACCAATAAATATCCACCTCAGATGTAATAACATAATAAGTTAGAAGAGATGAACTAGTCGCCTTCAACAACCCCTTATTTTGCATCTCCTCTTATACGATACATAAATTACATTCACCTTTAATGTTTCCTTTGATATTGCCTAGGCATAAGATACCTCTCCACACTTAAGACTCCTCATTGAATCGTGCTTATTAGACCATTCCACCTGTTTCTCACTAACATTCCTAGGCCACACTTCACGTTTAAACCTAGATATAGGTTAACATGCACAGATTGATTTCCAATGATAATATTAGTCAACTTTTCACCAAAAGAGACTAAATCCCCAACATTGTTGAATCTAACAAATCCAAAATGCCTGCCAAACTTTTTTTCTTGCTATGAAAACTTCATCTATGTGTCCATATTTCTTGAGAATGTGCCATATATCCCTAGCCTCATATTTCCCAACTCCATCCAATCTCGTCTTCCAAAAGTTATGGCCATAAGATGGCAATCATCACTATTGTCATCTAACCTTATTCCACTTTGCTTCCTCCATACTTGACAAACATAATTTATTCTATCATTAATTTCATGAAAATGACTTTTTAGGGAATGTTTGAAAAAAAAATAATGAGTTTGTGAAAATGACTTATGACATTTTTATAATTTTTAATTTATTTCTATAAGCTTCACAACTAACTTATAAATCTTAATTTATAAAATATAATTATTGAATAATTGTTTAATTAATCTGTTTATCTAAATATACTCTTAATGTGCTAAAGATATGAATCATAAAGTTTACAATTGTCTTGAAGGAAAAGAAAAACCTTATAACAAGATAACATCTTTACTATTGTAACAATAATATGAATTTATAATATACCTTAGAATTTATACATATTCAAAAGTTATATGTAAAGATATGAATTAAAATAAAAACAAGTGTATATTGGAAAAAAAAAAAAAAAACAAGACTGAGAATAATATAAAGTACCACGCTAGTTTGAGTATTATTGTTATGTCACGTCTTCCATCTTCTAATTTTGGTTCGTTAGTTCACTTTTGTCAATTATAAACTGTAACTTATTTACTCAAGTAAAAATATTCTTAATCAAATATGTAACGAATGGAGTCTAATATCGACGTATATTAAAATAAGATTAGGTGCCTTTTTTTATCATACCGGTTTACTTTAAATAGAAAGTCATATAATTTAATAACTTTACATTTCTAATGTAAATTTATGTTTCTACTTCTTTTATAAATTTACCTTTGCTATATAATTGAACTAGTTGAGACAAGGAGATGTTTGGTAAACCAACGAATTCCTGCCACTATATATATACTTTATTAAGATGGTTCAGTATCTTAATTTACTCGGTACGTCTTTCATTCAGGGCCAAGTTTTCAGATAATACTTTCTAGCTAATTAATTATGCTTAACTAGCGAAGTTTTAACTTGTCCGCAAGCTTAACTTGATCAGAGAATTAAACTTGGCACTAATGTCATCACCAAGAAAGACTATTTAATTTACAGATAATGAGTCTCTTCGAAGACTCACGAGTGGCAGCTAGCTTTAGGGGGTATATAAATGATATAGATCCCGACAAAGAAAGAAAATGAGTTTAATTAAAAATGTACATAATATAATTGTTCAAGCTTTTGCTCAATGCATTTTGAAATGTAACCCATGAGACGGATCGGAAGGATCAAAACTTAAATTGGGAAAAGTTCTATAAATCGACTGAATCTGAAAATTAAGCATACAGTTTTCTTTATAAACGCTATTTTTTTGTTGAACTTATATTTCTTTTTCTACCTTCACTCCACTTAATTTTAAATCTTGGACTTGGTTTGTTTAGCTTATTTATGATTTAATTATTTTTTTTATCAAAATTCTCTTTGAACAAATTTTTATTTATTAATATAGTATTTAATTAATAGATATTATATTTTAGAAAGTAAAGTAAAATAATAATAAAACATAATTTTATATTCATATAAGAGACTTAAAATTGGAGATGAAAATTTTAATGATAAAGGTAGAAGTTTTTTTTTTTGAATATTTTATATAACTCTTGAAAATTAAAATGTGTGTGTGATAATAATAAATAGAATTATATTATTTAAATAAATATAATAAATAAAATTTCAATAATTGGCATAATACATATATATACAAGTTATTAGTGAGTTATTATAATGTCAAACTTATAAAATTTAGACTTGTTTCATTTAAATAATTAAATTTAACTTTAAGTTAGTTTAGCCAAATAAATGACTACTACACGAAAAGGATTTTAAAGTAGGAATTTAAATCGGTTAATATCAAACCGGTTTAAAAAAGAAACACAGTGGCAATTTTGAAATTATAACAAACTTTTTTAAATCGGTTCAAATATAAGCAATTTAAAAGGTCAATTTTAAAAATAAAATAATATACGTGCCAACTTTTTAAACCGGTTCTAGCATAACCGGTTTAAAAAGTGGGTTTTTTAACCTTCGCACACCTCTTCCTCTCATTTCCAACAGCTTTCTTCTTCCCCATTTCCTCCCTTCTAGCTTTCTTCTCCTCCATCCGCTCCTCATTTGCTCCATTGAACCTTTCTTCTTCCCCATTCGCCCCTCATTTCGTCGTTGAATTTTAGAGGGAGTAGGAGACGTAGCGCGCGCCGTCACCGTCGCCGCGGGAGTCGTCACCGTCGTTGGAGTGCGAGCTTGGTGCCAAGCTTGCTTTGTTTGGAGCTAGCTTGCGCCATTGCTGTTGGTGGAGGTCCACTACTGTTGAACGTGCTCCATTGCTAAGTTTGGAGGTCCGCGCACTAGTTTGGTCATTTTAATTTCATTTGGTTTATAATGTTTATTGGTTCATTTGGTTCATTATGATTTACATTGGTTCATTTGGTTCATTAATTATGTGAATATGATTGTTCAATTTTTAATATTAATTTGAAATTAATATTTTATGTTAATTATATTGTTACATGAAATTAATTAATAAAGGTTATATATGGTTGAAAATGTTTATTAATATATATAAGATAAGTGTAATTCTTTATATGTTTATAAATTTATAAATCTTTAAAGAACAAGATAAATTGTTTAAGTTAATTATTAACTTATATAAATATGTGGTAAGAATTTTAAGTGTTGAGGATTATATTACATAAGATAGAACTAAGTGAAGTTGATTATTTTAGGTAAGTTAGTAATAAGTAATGAAAAAGAATAAAAGTAAGAAGTTAATTTAATTATATGTTAGCAATTAATTAATTGTCACCAAATATGGTTTAACAAGCTATATGTTCTAAAATATTTATTTATTATAAATTTTAATTATAATATAATTTCTATATTTATGAGTATTTATTTATTATAAATTTTAATTATATAAAATAAACGTTTATCATGTGCAATGCACAAGCTAAAATACTAGTATAATTAATGTAACTATATTTTGTTTTAAACACAAAGTTCTATAATTAGCGAATTACAAGAATTAAAGAATTGGCTACCTAGATTAGACACTAGTTAAGAAATTAAATGATTGTAAGATAAGACAACTTATATATGCTTAGACACATTCTCAAGATAAAGTAAGTGAAAAAGGGAGAATTAAAGTGGTTAAAATGCTACCATATATTCATAAGATAAATTGAGTAAAAAATAGAGAATTAATTACCCGGTGTGTTGTTGACCATACCTTTTCTGAGATATGATATATAGTGCCAAAAACAAACGTCGTCGTTGTCTAATTTTGTATGAGATAAGTGAACTTTTGAGTATTAGATTTAATTTGTTGTGGATTGGATTGTCTTACATGAAATTGAAATTTGGTTTTGTTATTGAATTTGGTTTTGTGTATAAATTATATGCATTATGTTGTGTGCTTAATTGTGTATTGTCTTTCTATTGAATTTATGCATTATGAGGGAACCTTAGTTTCCCGTTTGAGATTCAATATAATGATTAAAGTGGTAATTGTTATATTCAATCTTGAATTGTCCGGTTGGATAGTTTAGAAAGATCTATTTTTTTATACTTTATTAATACATAATAGTTAAATCTCATCGTAAATTTGATTAAATTTCGGTTTATTCATTTTGTGTTGTGTCTCCGAGTGCATACTTGATTGTAGTGAACTTGATGTCATCACTTTCATTTCGTGTACTTGGAGACCAGTGCGAAATGCTGCCGAAATTTTGTCAAATTTAAGATATGAGACTAAACCAATACGTATTAATCAAGTTTAAAAAAATAACTTTTTGAATGGGATAGGACCACACCTTGTATTAAAAAAGCGAGATTTACATGCATTAAGATATGGTTTGTGGATCATAGAAGGAAGTTATGGATCGTACTTGGATTAATTCTAGATGCACAACTGATGAGTATTAGCATGGAGTGGAAGAGTTTATCCAATTTGTTGAAAGAAATATTCCTGATAGTGGTGGGTTCTTTTATTGTCCTTATGTTAATTGTCTGAATGAGAGACAATTGCAACTTGAGCAAATACGGGAACATCTCCTTTGTGATGGCTTTTGCAAGAGTTATACAATATGGACATGGCATGGTGAATTGTTAGACATGCCAAGTATGTCTCAAACAGATCAATTTGATGTACCTATGGATGATCGACTAAAGGACATGATCCGTGATATTGGACTAGAGTCTGTTCAGCAAACTCAAGTATATTACACTTTGTGCAGTAATGCGGATAAGCCTTTATATTCGGGGTGCACTAAATTCACACGGTTGTCAACGGTGTTAAGATTAGTGAATGTCAAGGCAAGAAATGGGTGGAGTGATAAAAGTTTCACTAAATTGCTTGAGTTGTTGAATGAAATGCTTCCAGAAGGTAACATGTTACCAAGACGTAACTATGAGGCAAAGAAGGTGTTGTGTCCGATGGGATTAGAATACAAGAAAATACATGCATGTCCTAATGGTTGCATATTGTACATAGAAGAGTTTGAAGAGTTGCACAAGTGTCCCAAGTGTGGGGCATCACGATATAAAGTGAAGGGTGATAATATTGATGAGAGCACAAAGGAGGGTCCCCCTGCTAAGGTATTACGGTATCTTCCAATAATTCTAAGGTTTAAGTGATTATTTGCCAATGTAGATGATGCGAAGAACCTTACATGGCATACAGATGGGAGACAATGTGATGGACAGCTTCGCCATCCTGTAAATTCTCTGCAATGGAAGAAAATTGATCGTTTGTTTCCAGTTTTTGGGACTAAGGCCAAAAACCTTAGGCTAGGACTTGCTACAGATGGAATGAATCCTTATGGAAACTTATCCAGTAAGCACAATTCATGGCCTGTTCTTATAATTATTTATAATTTGCCTCCTTGGTTGTGCATGAAGCTGAAAATATGTTATGCTATCTATGACGATTGCGAACCCAAGACAGTCAGAAAATGACATAGATGTCTACTTACATCCCTTGATTGAAGATTTGAGAATGCTGTGGGATGAAGGTGTTCATGTGTATGACAGTTATCATCGTGAAAATTTCATGTTGCGTGCAATGTTGTTCTGTACCATCAATGACTTTCCAGCATATGAGAACTTAAGTGGATATAGTGTTAAGGGGCATAACGCTTGTCCTATCTGTGAAGAAGACACATGTTACGTACAACTAAAACATGGAAAGAAAATAGTTTACACTGGGCATCAAAAATTTCTCAGGCCTAATCACCCATATCGTAGACTTAAAAAAGCCTTCAATGGATGTCAGGAGGATAGTATTGCACCACCTATTTTAACTGGTGAGCAGGTTTATGAACGGGTGAAGGACATCAAGGTCCAATTTGGAAAGATCCATAAGAGAGTTACTGAAAAAACCTTGTGGAAGAAGAGGTCGATATTCTTTAATCTTCCATACTGGTGCGATCTAGACGTTAGACATTGTGTAAATGTCATGCATGTTGAGAAAAATGTGTATGACAATGTAATTGGCACTCTTTTGAACATTAAAGGCAAGACGAATGATGGTTTGAATGCTCGTCAAGATCTAGTTAAGATGGGTATACACCTCCAGTTAGGTCCACAATCAGTGGGTAAGCGAACATATTTGCCTCCAGCATGTCATACCTTGTCAAGAGAAGAAAAAACAAGTTTCTGTAAATGTTTACAGGGAGTCAAGGTGCCACAAGGATACTCTTCAAATATCAAGAGCCTTATGTCACTAAAAGATCTCAAATTAGTTGGGTTAAAGTCGCATGATTGACATGTTTTGATGCAACAACTCCTATCAGTGGCTATTCGTGACATATTGCCTAAAAAAGTTAGAGAGACCATTACGCGACTGTGCCTATTCTTTAATGCCATATGTAGCAAAGTCATTGACCTTATGAAGTTGGATGAGTTGGAAAATGAAGCTGCTATTATTTGTGTCAGTTAGAGATGTATTTTCCTCCTTCATTTTTTGACATCATGGTTCACTTAATCGTGCATCTAGTGAGAGAGATTAGAATATGTGGTCCGGTTTATTTAAGGTGGATGTATCCTGTTGAACGATATATGAAGATCCTGAAAGGGTATAGTAAGAATCCATACCATCCAGAAGCATCTATTATTGAGAGGTACATTGCTAAAGAAGCCATTCAGTTTTGTATAGAATACCTGTCACAAGCTGAACCTATAGGGCTTCCAACATCTAGTCATGAAGGAAGATTTTCTGGTAAGGGTACTCGAGGTGTAAACATTAAACAAATGAGTCGGGAGGAAATTCTGCAAGCACATTTCTACATATTAAATAACACTGATGAAGTTGAACCTTGTTTTTCTGCTCACAAAAACATTGTCAAGAAAAATAATCCTGGAATGCCGGAGAAATGGCAATTGACTGAGCATAACAAAACATTCTAAACTGGTTTAAAGAACAAGTTATGAATGATGATAATGCTTTGAGGCATTAAAATGGATAACACATGGACTTAACTTTGATGTCATATGTTGGATTGGATATGATATCAACAACTTCTCCTTCTATACAAAGTCATTGGATGAGAAAAGTACCGTGCAAAACAGCAAGGTTATGGTTGTGGCTAAGTCTATGCACTTCTCTAGTTCAAAAGATAAAAACCCTGTTATGGCATCCATGTGTTACTTTGGAGTTATCGAAGACATATGGGAAGTTGACTACACAAAATTCAGAGTACCTGTGTTTAAATGTAAGTGGGTTGACAATAACACCGGGGTGCAAACTAATGAGTTAGGATTCACATTGGTCGATCTTAGCAAGGTAGGTTATAAGGAGGAGCCTTTTATTATGGCATACCAAGCAAAACAAGTTTTTTATGTTAGTGATCCTTCTAACAAGAGATGTTCAGTGGTTCTCCAAGGAAGAAGTGTACATGTTAGTCATGAAAAAGAAGACTCAAATTCTGATTTTATTGAGATTCCTTCTTTCTCAACACGAATGCTGACTTTTATTGATGAAAATGAAGCGGATGATGTACATGTCACACGTGATGATCATCACGAAGGAATAGAGGAAAACATTCATACTTGACAATGTTAGTAACTTATTTATGTTTATGTTGTATATTCTTGTTAACATTATATAATTTTTAGTATATTGTTTAATTCTTTTTATCGTTATGTTTATCTTTGAAATTTTCAAACTTCTCCAATGACGGTACTGACAATTTTTTTCTTTTCCAAACAGGTTATGGCTGATTCTTCTGGTAACCCATCTTAAGAGTCTACAAAAAAAAGGTAGAAAAGGTACATGCCTAAAAGAATTGACTCTCAATCGAGCTGGTGACCATCTGATACCAATTCAATTTGACATGCTTAATGGGGCACCTGAGGGGGAAAATGCCACAAAATTCATTAGTTTTGTGGGCGTTCTTGCTTGGAGTAAGGTCTTTATCCTTTATGAGGATTGGGACCATGTGGAGGAAAGCGTAAAAAACCAAATATGACAAACTATCACGGTATTTTATTTCTACAATCTTAAATATATAAATTATATTTAACCATATTATTATCACACATTAACTATTTAAATTTTTTTTTTGTAGTTGACTTATGATGTTCCACATAATGCCATGTTGAGAATGAAGTTGCTCTCACTTGCGGCTGAGCGTTGGAGAGCATTTAAGACACAGCTCACCATGAGATACATATATGGAAAGTTGAAAGACACTTTTCCTTGTGAGAAGTAGGCATTTTTGGATAAGGATACGTGGGCAAAGTTTGTTGAAAGCCAAGAGGATTCTGTCTTTCAAGTTTAGTTGCAATCATATTTTTCTAATCATACAATAATATTTAATTAATTTTTATTCAATTTAATAGTGTCTTATTATACAGAGGAAAAGAGAAAAAAAAAGGACAAGCGATTGCATCCAAGAATGTCCACCCTTATAGATTGTCTCGTGGGGGATATAAGTTGCTTGAGCAGAAGATGATGACGGAGAAGGCGAGGCAACGTCAACTGGAAGTCCTCGGCATCTAGTTCTACTACAGATATTGCTCCTCCATCACCACCGCAACGATGGGATAAATGGAAGGTGGTCCGCACGCTACAATCGGGTGGATATATATCGAACGAGACACGCGTTGTTGCTGAAAAGATTGTAAGTCATTTTTGATTTCAAATTATAATTATAACTTCATACACCATATTTTTTACACATTTCTTGAATTAAATGTTGTAGGATTCACTGGTTGAGCAAACCTCACAGGGAACATTTGTTCCTCATGGACGTGAAGGTATATTAACAACGGCTATTGGGAGACCAGAGCATCCTGGTAGGGTTCGTGCAGCTGGACGAGGTATTGGCATTCGTGATTACTACGAACCACCCTCATGTAGTGGGCCCAACTCTGGAATTGTCACCAAGGAAGAGGTGGAGCAAATCAGGCAGGAGATTAGAAATGAGCTTAAGGAACAGTTGAGATAGGAGATTAGAGAAAAGCTGGCATCTTTGGGTCTTTCACAAAAAAATACAAATGTCCAAACAAAACAAGCTCATACTCTTGTACGTGTCAGCACAAAGGGAAGCTGTGCTGCTGCTGATCCTTCTGGGGAGGAGACTGACACTGATATCCATGAGCAGTGTTAGTTAATGTTGATGGAGAGCCTGTTCATTTAGTGGCCTTTGGGAGAGTATATAACTTGCGGCCTACCATACACCACATGACTGTTAAGGATGATATGGTGAGGGTGGTGGTTGAACAAATATGGGATGCATATGCTCAAGTTTCTATACCCACCGAGGAGGTTCAGACTGTTGGACAGGCACCTAAATAGTTCATTCAATGGCCGAGATGACTTATAAAGGTCACATCAGTCAAGGTATATTCATAAGTCATCTTAAATAATTTTTTTTCTATTACAAATTAAAATAACTTGAATGTATTTTATAACCTTATTTTGTATTTTTATTTTTATAGGATGTTCAACCGTCTAAGAAAGATGTTCCACCCAAAAAATTTAAACCTGAAGATGATCCAATAACACGTTTGTGGCTAGTGGCATCTAGTATGGGGACAGATGTTGTTCAAATAGATTGGGAATCGACATTCCTTGGCAAACCTAGTGGTGCAGACCTGTGGATCACCCAGAAGGATGTATTGGAAATTTGTACTGGCAATGACATGCTAAATATCTTAGTTCTTCAATTATGGTTGCTGTAAGTTTAATTTTTTTGTTAATCTCTTAAATACGCATCTCAATATTATATTTAACATTCATTTGTATATTTTAGACACATGCATCGTCTCTGTCTCTCAAAGGGTCGGGAGAATGTATATGGATTTATTGACACATTGCTTATTTAGAAGATAAGGAATAAGGATGAAGATTCTCAAGCCTACATTCAAAATTGGATGTATAATGGACAAAAATGGTGTTACCTAGCACCATACTTGCATTGGTAAGTACAAGTTATTTCTTACCCAAATGATTTTAAATGATTTTTGAATCTCATCACATATATTCTTTTTGTAATGCAGCTCGCATTGGCAATTGCTAATTATTTGTCCTAAGGACAATACTGTGGCCTTATTGTGTTCGTTGCATAAGAAGCCTAACAAAGATTTGAAACAACTAATAGAAAGGTAATTCTTTATTTATAATATATTTCATTCATGCTTTATATTGTAATTATGAAACCTATAACATGTCTTGTATATTTATTTTTTAATCAAAGTCATGATTGGATATCAAACATTGGCGGGTAGGCAAATGTCATTACAGAGGAAGCCTAATTGGTTTTTTCCTTATGTAAGTAATTTACAACTGCATTTTCTATTACAATTTGTAATTGTTTTTACAATCATTTCTAAAAAAATTCTCATTGGTAGGCTAACAAACAAGTAGATAACTATGAGTGTGGATATTATGTTATGAAACATATATTGACCATAGTTTCAGCAAATATTGTGGATCCATGAGACAAGGTAATATAATTTTTATTAAGTTACAATAATACTTATTATTGTAGGTGGTTGACTAATGATTTTTCTTATTTTTTTATGTTATAGTTATTCATTGATAGGGAACCATTCCCACATGAGGACTTGCTAGACATCCGTCGATGTTGGGCAAAATTTTTTGTTGAAATAAGTAATAGATAGTTTGTTTAGAATGACTTCAGAAAGAAAATAATAGTAGCTTTTATTTCATATGTTTCAAATATGTTATGAAGTTTTGTTGGTTAATAAATGAATTCTGACTTCTGATAAATGAATTTTCTGGCTATTTCTATGGTATCTGTCTATATCAAGTTTTGGTTGTATATGTGAAAACAATTAAGGTATTTAAAAAAAATGAAACTTTTTAAATCGATTGTGCATTAACCGATTTAAAAAGTATCCTTTTAAATCGGTTCTAGAAAGAACCGATTTAAAAAGCAATCGATTCTCTTTAGAATTGATTTAAAAAGTTTTTTTTTTATCGGTTCGCTTTATAGTTTAAAATGTTAATTTCTTTTATATCGGCTGTATCTAAATTGGTTGTAAAACCGATTTAAAAAATCATTTTTAACAATTTAAAAAGTTTTTTCTGTAGTGGGAATTTAATCAAACATTTATTGAGTCGAGTCATATTCAAATAAATCACAAATAGTATAGCTCTTTTGCACCCTTGACCCATTGCAAACCAAACACACGAGTAACCAATCTAAAAGTCATTATCATGTTGGTAGTTCAAGCAACATGGTCCCAAAGGACTTGGGAAAATGATCTTCGTGTGTTGCAGCACATGATAGAAGATACAAGAATGTACTCTTTGAATTTGATTTTAAGCCTGTCTCACTAGTGTCCTGTAATTAGACCTGCATGCCTATAACTTCTGTTAACTGTACAAAAATATAGAACCAACATGGTGGTAATCTATTATTCTTTAAGGAGTACCCCATGATCCCTCCACTCGTGTGGTCAACACCTAGGAATGATTAGAACATAATGCCACACTATAATTAATAATTATCATTACTTGCCGGAATTTAAGTTTGAATATTTGTGTTTTGAACACAGGGTGTCACCTGAACATGCGGCAAATTAGATGCTAAAGTGCAATTATTTATGTGGTGCAAATGAAGATTATATTATAACTCTTGAGAGTTGAAATTAAAGAGGTGAAAGGAATGGTTTGGACCTTGACCACATCAATCATTACATCAAAGAATCTCTTTTATATCCCTTCTCAATTGTCAAAGTATATACATGTAGAAATCTAGCGGCTCCCAGCTTATTTTAATTGTAATCTTTTATTTCTCTGTTGTGATATTCAGCGAGTGTTTCTATTGCATGCAATACACATTTGCCTATTATTTTATATTTATTTTAGAGAAAACAGGCTATGTACTAATAGTATAAAATAGGTTATGCACTATCATCCAATCACAAACCATCATTTATTGCAAGTTTGTTGACTTTTATAATAAAACTTTAAAAGTCACATTAATGGTGATTTCTAATTGGTTGACAGTCTAAAATTTTTTATACTGACAATGTAAAAATTTATATTTATTTTAGAAAAAACAACAGGCTATGCACTGACAGTGTAAAGTAGTTTTACACTATCATCCAATCACAAACCACCATTTATTACAAGTTTGTAAACTTTTATAATAAATACTTTAAAAGTCATATTAACGGTGATTTCTGATTGGTTAATAGTGTAAAACTTTTTACACTGACAATGCATGACCATTAAATTCTTTAATTTAGGTGGGTTCATTGCTTTTTCACACAAAGTATATGGAAAGCATATTATTAACATGCATGGTACCGTTCCTCCTGATAGTGATACTTCTATAAGATATGGGAGATGGCCAAAGTAATGAATAGGAGAAAAAGGACTCAATTTTTCAAACAGGCAAAGAAATTTATTCCTCTTTCAAGTTCACGGGAATTGTTTAAGCATAGTTTCTAATTTTCTAACAGTAATGTGACTGTGATATTCAAGATTTTAAAATCATAGTCACTGTTATACCTGTTGTGTCCACCTCATCAATATCAATGGAGTAATAAAATTAATAAAACTGCCACAGTTCGCCTATGTGCATCAGCTTAATTGTGATAAAAAGTTTTCCTGCTCAAATGGTATTTTAGTAATTTAATAAAATTATAAGTACTTTTAAATGAAAAATTATTCACCTTTATTGTGCTGGGAAAGTTTGTGATCTAGGTTTTATGTAATTTTCTATAATTAGAGTAATTATAATGCAATAGCAACCGTTACCCCAAGTGAGAATTTACTCATACATAATCATGAGTCTAACTAAACCAATCAATATACTTGTCATATATGATACCATCAAAGTTTTGTTATTGGAAAAATGAATTTGGGGTTGGATTAGGTTACACTGTGTTTGGTAGGGAGGAGAGAAATAGAGGAAGAGGAAGTAGGTAGAAGAGAAGAGAAATAGATAAGAAATAGAGTGGAAATAGAAAGTTGTTTGGTTGGAGAGAAATAGAGAAAAAATAGGGTGGAAGTTTGCTTTTTGACTTTTAAGGATTTGGAATGAAAGATTAAAATTACAAATATAACCTTATGATTTTAAAATGACAATATTTATTTATTTATATATTAAAATTAAAAATATCACATATTCAAATATATATATCACATATTCGAATATGTGATAACACATATTCGAATATTTATTCCTCTGTTGTCCTATTTCTTCGAAAAAGAAAGCAAGGGTAATGCTGGAAACTTTTATCTAACGCCACACTTCGTCGCACTTCCGCACATATTTGAGCGGATTAATTTTAGCATAGGACCCACCAAAATTTGAAAACTTCCGCCGTATTTCGCTGCAACCAAACGAACAAAAATAAATGACTTCTCTTCACTTCCGTGGTGTTCTCTTCCTTTCTTCTGTATTTCGTCACTACCAAACAGAGTGTTAGGGTGGAGGGAGGAGAGAGATAGGAGGGGGGGGGGAAAAAGGTAAAAAGAGAAAGTGATAGATGTGATATATGATATGATGGAAAATATAGAAAGAAATAAAAAAAATGAAGTAAAAGTAAATTATAAGATATTAAGATGTACGTTTATAATTACTCTTAATATTAGTATGAACTTCTCACAATAAAGCGACTTGCATATTATAGCTTGATGGCAAATGATCAAAACAATGTTTTTTTAAGTCAAACCACCTCAAGTTTGTAGAATAAATTACTAAGGGCTTGTTTGGATACATATTAAAAGATCTTTTGAGAGCTTATCTTTTAGAATAAACACTTTGCTATATAAAAAGTAGTGTTTGGATATACTTTTTTTTTTCAGCTTTTGGAAAAGTAAAAGCTTTCAGAAGAGCTTATGGTGAAGCTAAAATTTTCAACTTCTCAAATAATTATCATTTTGAATAAGTACTTAAGAATGTATTATCCAAACATAATATTAGCTTATTTAAAAAGATCTTTTCATAATAAAATTTCTAAATAAGCTCTTTTTCTATAAGTTCTTTTAGAAAAGCTCATCTAAACAGGCTCTTAGTTTACTGTGTTATAATGGTCAAACAAAATCTTTAGCTCAATGACAGCCAAATTTTATTTTATTTTTCTAACAACCACTGGTGATGGGTTTGGTTTTTAATAAACCTCCTTATTCAAACTATCTTCCCATATATATCGTTTATTGGATATTAAGTCTTCCATACTAGCCTGAATTTTAAAACAAATGGCGAAGGCCAATTTATCAATATTGACTTTCTTTTGAAAGTTGAAGCTGCTTTTTATGAATAAGTCGAAACTGCTTTCTTTCTTTTGAATGCTAGGCTCTTGAATATTTTTATGCCCTTCAGTGAACCATGATGGTGTAGGTCATACCAAGTCCATGTTAAAACTTACCAACTTCTGGCCCAATAATAAGCTCTTGATCTATCCATCATCAATACAGGCAATTCAAAATAACTAGGCCTATGCTATTTATAACCCCCTTCTTTACTTTTTACATCGGCCAAATTTTTTTGATTTTTTGAAATATTCAAACTACCCCACTTTTACCCTCCTCCTCTCTTTGCATCCTCCTCCTTCTTTCTCTCACTTTCCCCTTTTGCATCCCTCTTCTCGTTTTTTTTTTTCTTCTTTTCTTCTCTTCAAAGCCATTTTGGGTCATTTTGATTTATCATTTTTTTTCCATTTTTCATTTATCCTACAAAAAATAATTTTTGTAATGTAATTTTTTTTACACATTACAAAAACTAATTTTCATAATGTATTAGCAATGTTGAGTCACTTTTTCAAAAATATGTTACGGAAACTAGCTTTTGGTGGATAATTTTGTAAAAAAATTATAAAAAAACTAGTAGGGGTGCGAAGAGTAAAAAGAAAGGTGTAAATAGCATGAGCCACAAACTACATCAAAGGGGACATGTCCCTCTAGTCCAACTAGTTTGAATCTTTAAAAAAAAATAAAAAATCAAATCTTCATAGTACTCCAAAATCATTTTAAGGGGAATAAAACTGGTTTCCTCCTCGAAAACTAGAAGTGCTTCCTTGCCCTTGTATAGAATACAAATGTTTTTAAAATTAGATTGGTCATTCAATTGGTTAAGGTATCAGTTTAGGGTTTAATGATTCAACCTTAATCGAAATATAGTAGAATCAATATTAATAAAATAATAATAATAATAATAATACATAAAATAATATTAAAAAAATAACATTATAATTTTATGACACTAAAAACTAAATAAAATATAATTTAATAAGTTTTTAACATTCAAATTACACACAAAATTCCAAATCCAATATATCATAATACTTAGGTCTAAGTTTCAATAATACATAACAATATTCATTAACAATAACAATTTACATCTATAATAAAAGAGAAAAAGACAAATACTTTAGGTTAATTTTTCATTTTTCACAAAAAAATTAAAAAATGACGTATCATTAAAGCATTTTCATTGACTTGTTGTGAATTAGCTTTTACCAATTTTTTACTAATTTTTTTATTCTTTGATCGATTTTTTTCCAAGTCAAATTTATAATTTATTTGAACTGAATACTTGATCAGTTCACTAATTTTTTGATCCAATCAACTGATCTAGCCCAATTTTCAAAACACTGCAAGATACAGATGGTCAAGTGCAAAGTTGCCTTCCCAATTATTTATTGACATGAATTCAGATACTTTGGAGCAGTCCATGAGTTTCAAGTAAAATTACATTAAAAATTCATTAAATAACTTAATTAAGTATTTGTTGAACAAGTGTTTGTCATATAAATATTTATGTATAAGTTATTTTATATTTAAAAAGAAAATTAAATTAAACTATTTTACATAAGTTGTTTTCATAAATTATTTTGAAAAGTGTGTTAAAATAAGTTAAAAAAATTATATAAACATATCATAAATTATTTTTATAAGTTCTCTTAAACGCCTGTACAAATATTTATGCACTGTCAGTATAAAAAAAATTTACATTATCAATCAATTAAAAATTATAGTAAATATGATTTTTTAAAACAATTATTATATAAGTCAATAAACTTATCATACATAACAATTAGTTATTAGATAACGATATAAAATCTCTATTCTTTACACTATTACTACATGAATTGTTTTCTCTCTCTCATATTAGTTTAAGTGTACGTTTGGTACACATGATAGCAAGAGGGAAGAATGAGAGAGATCAAAAATACGTATCTTTCTCTTCTTTTCTCTCATTTGGAGCAGTATAAAATAGGGAAAAAAAAGCTTTTTATGCAGGACCCATGCACTGTAACAAGCAGCCCAAATTAGGCAAAAAAAGGAAGAGTAAGGCTTTTTTGGTACAATGACAAAAATACTCTTGTTTTTCTTATATCTAATTTTTTATTTAGGATATTTATGTTAGTTTATACATATTTTTTTTCTTTCCATTCTCTTTCTTTTTATCAAACAATTTAAAAATCATCTTATTTTTTTACTCTTTTTCTATTTCTTTTCTTTTTTTTTATTTTCTTTCTCTTTACTTTCTTTTTTAAACCAAACAAAGCCTAATTCAATCCAAATAAGCACGATTAGGTCATGTTAAAAAAATGTCCAAAAACCTGACACGAACTCACGGGTTTCAAACACACACTAGATCCAATTAATTGGCCCATCTAGCAAACACCCAAATAGTAGTGTAGTTGAATCTTGGGCACCACTAGCATTAATTTCTTCTCAGTGATAACTGTACGTAGATTTTTGTCTCATTTGTTTTAAGTTAATCTCAACTCAAGCAAACCAGCCCTAGGAAAAAGAAAGAAATAGGTTCCTTACTGTGAACAACTGAGTACTGACGCACAATTTCAGTGAACGTTTATGTGGCATTCAACGGCTTTTTTACCCTCACAGCATAGTTCCAAACGAAATTTACGTAAATAGTGTACGTAGAAAAGAATTTACAAAACTGGTAAAAATCGACAATAAAAATATCGAAATTAGAAGAAAATCAACAATGAGAATATCAATTTATTTAAGTAAGAATTTTTTAATTTTAATTTAAAAAAGTCGACAATCTTATTATTTACTTCTCTTTTCTTTTTTTTTCTTTTTACATAGATGTAGACAATGTCATTGTCTATTTTACTTTTTAATTTTTTAATTTTGAAAGTAGACAATAGCATTGTCTACTTTATTTTTTTATTTTTAAAAAATTTTGAAGTCGAAATTAACACTGTTTGCTTCTTTATATATATATAGTTTAATTTTTATGCACTATCAATGTAAAAATTTTTACAATCAATCAATCAAAAATCATGGCAGGTGAATGTGAATAGATGATCATAAACTTTAAGTTATAGCGTTTACTTGTCTTAAATTTTAATCACCACAAAAATTTGTCTTATTAGAATTTCACGTATTTAAATAAAGAAAAGCTATAATCTCAATCACTCAATCCTAATGTAGGTAAATGTGAATGTGTCGTGCTGCTGAAATCCTAACATAAGTAAAGAAAAAAGAAAAAAAAAGAAAAGGACAACTCGATGGGTCAATTCAACCAAACCCGTCATTTAACCTATTGGGTTGACAGGTTGTATGAGTTAGGTTATGTAGGTTACAGGGTTGAACAACCCAATCTATTTGGATGGGTTATACGGGTTAACTCGTTGAATTAGGCCTATTTTAACATCCTAATTGATATTCACGTTTATATTAAAATTAATTTTAACTTCCTAACACGACACTTACTATTATTTCTCTCTCATTCATGATAAGTGCAATACTACCTTAATTCCTTTTTATCTATTCATTTCAATTAGAAGATGGTACACAGTTAAGAAATGCAGTTGATATCCTTGTTTATATCAAAACCAATTTGAACTTTTAAATATTAGCTCTACTATCATTTTTTTTTCTCATTTTTGATAAGTGTGTAAATATTTAAAATTAGATTGAGATAAAGATATAATTGAAAAAATAATTAATATTATTTTAAACTTTTAAAAAATATATAAATAGAAATAAAATTTTCTTCTAAAGTGGATAGAAAAAAGAATAATAAAATATTTAAAAATTGAATTAAAGATATATATATATATATATATATATAATAATAGTATGTTGCTTTGGTCTTTTAAAATACATGTAAATAAAAATAAAATAAAATAAATTTATTTCAAATGGATAATAAAAGTAGAAAGAAAGGAATAAAACGGCCCATATTGACAAATTAAAACCTAGTAAATATTATCATATTCCTTAATCATAATTTATTGTTAAAAAAATTTAACTTGCCTCTCTAATTTATGTTCAAGTATACTTTCTTCTAGAAATATGAAAATATTATAATTTTTTCAAATTAAAATCCAAGTAAAAATTATTACATTGTTGTTGAAAAATATTTAATTTACCTTTCTAATTTATGTTCAATAATACTTTCTTCTTTAAATTTTTAAATATGATAATTTTTATAAAAAAATAATAAAATATTAGACAGAAATAATTATAACGCACACTTAAAAATTTTTAAGAAATACATCTTTTAAAGTTTGAGAATAAAAGTAAACCTGAATCCAAATTAATAAGGGTAAATTTAACCTTTTGCAAATTTTAAGCAGGCAGCTACTTAGTATTCACTATCCTTGCATAAACTTTGAGGCTGGATTATCTGAATCATTCAAAACTAGTATTTTAATATATGCATTGTTCAGAATAAATATTTATTTTATATAATATAAATTTATAATAAATAAATACTTTTGAATATATAATGTAAATTATATTATAATTAAATTTATAATAAATAAATATTTTGAAACATATATATTATATTTTAATTTATAATATATAATTTATATTGTGGTATAATATCATTTTAATTATTGATAATTTTTTTAAAAATATATTAAAATTTAATTTAGAACTAAAAATATTAAAAACAATAAATTAAAAGATATGAAAAGTTTAAAAAAAAATTAAAAACGCTATTAGTAAAAAATAACAGTTAAAATACTCTCATACAAAATAACTATTTTAATGTATATAAAAAATGATACTATTTAATTTTATCTTATCTTGTATGAAATTGTATGAGGTTTCTGTCGGTACAAAATTCATGTGTTTGCGTTATACTTTTGAGTAATTTTATTTAATTTTCATTTCATCATTTTTGTCGAGGAACAGAAAAGTAAAAGTGGATGTGACAGTTGATAAGATAAGGGTCTAGATGGATGGATGGATATTTGTCCCATGTATAGGGGTAGGGATATGGTCTAGCACGTAATTTTCACTTATATTAGCACTGTTGAATCACAAAAATTAAATTAAAAATAAAATTCAAAATAAGAATATTTTTTAGTTTTTATTATTTATTGAACTAATATATTTTTTAATTATTTTTTAATTATTTATTACTTTACCTTTTAATTACTCTTTAAATTACGAATTACATTTTTTCTCTCTTTTATTAGTAAAAAATAAAAAAAGATGAATTTTATGAGGTTAAATTAAATTTTAGATTTAATTCTAATATTTATTCAATTCAATTTAAACTAAATTGTATGTATGTGTGTGTGTGTATATATATAATTTATTTATAAAATTAACATATTATTCATATTTATATGATTTATATAAGTACATATATTTATAAAATTATAATATTAATTTATTTTTATGGTCTTATTTCTCTAAAGTATATTTTATTGTTTTAATTTTTCGGAATTTTTAATATATTTAATATTTTATTATATTTGGGTTAAATTGAAATTTATTATTGTATTTCATTTTTTAATTTATATTATATAATTTGTGTAGTTTATATTAAAAACATATATTTTTTAACAAAAAAAAATTGAAAGAGGTAAAATAAGATTTATTTCTTGTCCTTTAATAAAATAAAATAAATCAACACAAAATTTGAAATCTGCATGATAAATATCTAAAAACAATCTTCACTAATAATATATACTTTTGAATTTATTTAATCTTAATTTTATACTTAATAATAAAGATATAAAATTTGAATAATTCAATTTAAGCTAAATTGTTTTCAATTGGATTATATTAAATCAGAATTAATATTATATTTGATCTCCGTAACTTATTTTTGACTATTGAATCGAATAGTTTTTTATTTAAAATTAATATA
Organism: Spatholobus suberectus; assembly: GCA_004329165.1. Classification (NCBI taxonomy): domain Eukaryota; kingdom Viridiplantae; phylum Streptophyta; class Magnoliopsida; order Fabales; family Fabaceae; genus Spatholobus; species Spatholobus suberectus. The sequence goes on from CM014731.1 coordinate 21,275,733, forward strand.
ATCTGAACCGCCAAAACTCCCTAGTTGTTATAAGAACCTGGTGAGTAATGATATGTAAACACTCTTATATATTAAACACTTTATTAATATATATTTTTCTTATCATATTATATCACTTATCATATTTATATTTTTCTCTTTTTTTTTCTCACTCTAAGTGTCAAGTAGCACTCAAGTGTCCATAAATTATTTTCCTAACTTGTTTGCCTTTTTTTTTTTCTTGCCTGTATGCGTGACTTTAAAGTGTTAAGTACATCTCTGATTTCACTCATCTAAAGTTAAGAGATATACTTTAAAAATAAAATATATTTACAATTAGGAGTGTAAATAAGTTAAGCTATTCGTGAACTATTCGAGTTTGATTCATTGAATACCTGTTCAAGCTCGCTTGTTTAATTAAATAAACAAATTCAAGCTTGAGATTTGACTCAACTATTTAAATGAGTCAAGCCCAAGCTTTACAAGCTCAGCATTAATAACTCGTGAATAGCTCATTTATTTAAATTGATCATAAAGACTTTGTTATCCTTTGTTATTCATATATTTATTATGAAAATATGTGAAACTTTATTGAGAGTATTAAATTAATTTTGAACTTTCTTTTTATAATGGTCAAGAAGTTATGAATTATTTATTTATTGAATTATGAAAATAAAATAGTTTAGAATGTTTGAATTCCATATGCCACACATTGAGCGCATATTTTTATTTGTAGATTATCATATAGGATTAAAATATTTAATAAATACTAAATTGATACAGTTAAAAATTAATTTAAGAAATTTTTTTATAAGAGCAAAAATACTTGATTAAGTTATAAATGAGATAAACAAGTCAAACTCAAGCATTATATTTTTTAAACAAGCTAAGCTCAAGCTTTTACTTAAGCTCGTTTAAATAAATAAGTCAAGCTTGAGTAACAAAATTTTTTTCACATGTCAAGCCTAAACTTTAATGCTCAGCTCAACTCGACTCGTTTACACCCTTATTTACAATTGTTTATTAATGGTTGAGAATTATAATAAAATTAAATACATATATAATAAATTCTAAAATTAATTACAATTTCAATAGTTAATTTCTAATTAATAGTTATTATTATATTTTATCTTCTAAAGTACATCTCATAATTAATATTAGAGGAGTTAAATCTTAGGGTGTTATGGTTGGATTGGTTCAGGATCGAGAGTAAAATTAAATCCAAATCAATTATATTTAATTTAATTAGTTTAGTTTAGGTTTTGAATTATTTTACTACCAAACCGAACCAAACTAATTAAAATCGGGTTGGTTTGATTCGAGACATTGGGTTATGATAAAAAAAAAATTATTATATTTTTTAAGTTTTTATTTTCACTTCTTATCTATTAAATAAATGCAAGAAAAGAATATTGCTTGTTTTTAATAACTAATTATTTATTTTATTTAAAATATTTCATTTTTCTATAGTTATCACCTTACATATGTCATTAACTTCTTTACTTAAAATAGAATAAAAGATTACATAATAAACATGACCAAATTAAGACATTTGATAACATTAGATGAGATCATAAGAAAATTAAAATAAATGAAAAAGAAAGAAAATGCAAAAGTTAAAGCAAAATTTAAGTTTTAAGCTTAAAATATATTAATTTAAAAGTTAAAAAAATTGATCAGATTGGTTCAGATTGAAAAAAGATAAATCAATAACAAAGCTAATTATAATTGGTATGGTTCGGATTTGAAATAATAATAAAAAAAAAACAACCCGATATCCAAACCAATTCAAACTAATTTAAATGGTTTGGTTTAAATTGTCAGGTTCATTGAATAAATCGATCTAATGAACACCCTTATTAAATCCATTGCATATGAAGCAATAGTTTTTAAAAGATAAATAAAACAAAATATTCTTAGAATGATTTTATTTTCAATTATAGTTATTTTTTTTTTAAAAAGGCAAAGCAGACAAGATTTGTCAGTTCTTTAAAAAAGAAAACAATTCCAATTACATGCACGTCTCACAAGGTGGCATAAAAACTCTATTAAAATTAGATAAATGTTATGAACGCGCAATTCTTTCTTTGAAATGAACACATCTTATCTTACATATCTCCTCAAATTGCAGCAGCCAGTCCATGTCAACTCTCTAAGTGACCCACCACCAAAATCTTCCGCTTACCTTCTCTCAATTAATATCAAAATCAAGCTAAAAATATATATATAAGCAATATTTCTTTCTTTAAATACTCATCTATATATGTTAATATACAAAACTTAAATGCAGTTTTATACGTGTTGTGCGTTGGAAATGTTTTCTAATTAAAAGTAGAGCTTTATTTCGACAATTTGCATAATAAAAGATTATATGTAAATTACTGAAGTGAAACTTTAATTTTAATTGAAGAATAGCATTAACAATACATAGAACTGCATCTAAATTTTTTTTGTATTAATTTCTTCTCTCTCTTGGTTGTGACCCCACTTATGAAATTTGGTTGAACCATGAGCAAGTAGGTGAAGTCAACATTTGGCAGCAAAGTGTGGAGCACCGTTAATTAGAAAAGATCGGGATCGAGAAGAAAGTAGAGGGTATGGATGCTGGAGAAGAAATTAGAGGCGGGCCTTGTGGTGCGTGCAAGTTCCTGAGGAGGAAGTGTGTGAAGGGTTGCATATTTGCACCCTACTTTGACTCATCAGACCAAGGCACTGCTCATTTTGGCGCAGTGCACAGAGTGTTTGGTGCCAGCAATGCCTCCAAGCTCCTCACCCGCGTCCCACCTCACAAGCGTCTCGATGCTGTGGTCACTCTCTGCTACGAGGCTCTTGCTAGGGCTACAGACCCCGTCTATGGTTGTGTTGCTCACATCTTCGCTCTTCAACAACAGGTCTGCCTCTAACACTTGTTCGTTTATAGGTTTAATTACCATTTTAGTCTTTATAGTTGTGTAAATTTTTTCTTTTGGTCCCTGTAGTTAGAAATAATCCATTTTAGTTTCTATCTATATATTTTTATATTGGTTTGATTCTACCGTCAAATATGTTTTAATTCTGTAAAATAAAATCATTACAAAATGAAAATTGGCAATATAAAACCATTATAAATTGACCTTTTTTGGTATTTTTTATTCAATTTGTAATGGTTTAAAATAACAGGGACTAAATCAATATTGAAAGTATATATATAGAGACTAAAACGGATTATTTCTAACTACTGAAAGCAAAAGAGAAAATTTTTGCAATTATAAGACTAGAAAGATAACTATACCTCGTTTATATTAAGGGTCACCACCATATCTCTTATAGTTTGTTTCTTCCCTGTAATTCATGTCTGGTTAACTAATTGTTAATCAACTTGGGGTTTAATTTTGTTTGGAGAATTGGGGTTTGCTGCGTTTCTGAGTGGAGACAACGCCTTATTACATCACACACACGTACGTACAAGTTAATCAATAACACCTCGTAGAACTTGAATTAAACATCCATAGACAAATAAAATAACATCAATATGTCAAAATTGGAGAATTGCTGCCAACAAAGAACGTGCATAAGGTGGATCACAATTCACAATTATACATATGAAAAATGATAATCGTCCACCCCATTTTCGGGTGGATTGGGATGGAGGGAGGAGAGAGATAGAAAGGGAAAAAAAGGTAGAGAGAGAAAGTGATATGTGATGTAATGAAAAATATAAAAAAAATAAAAAGAAAAATGGGGTGAGAGTAAGTAGCGAGAGAGTGAAATGTATAATAATAATAACTCTATACATATACTCTCACCCTCCTAATTAATTAATCATTCTATCTATTTTGTTTATTGAACTTTTTTTATATATATACGTTTATTGAACTTTTCTTTTATCTAACTGAATTTGAAGAATATTAATAATAATGCTAACTTACTTGTCTAATTATTTACTAATATACCAAAAAGTTCAAATGTTTAGATTGTCTTCTTAAATATATCTTTTATCTAATAAAAGTTAAATTATTAGTATAGATATTATCAGTTTATATTAACAATATAATGTATTATATATATGTGTTGATAATATCAATTTTCTATATTAATAAAATTGTTTGTTAGTATGTATAATATATTATATTATTGAAGTTAAATTTGTGTTAGACTATGATACTTATACTAAACGAAGACTAATTAATTCAACATCAAACCTGTAGATTATGACATTTTTTATAGTATATAATGCTATAATTTGCTTGTTTTTTAATCTTGAGTTCACGTATATATGTATCCTATTTTAAACGGGATCATAACGGCACTAGCTCTGGATTGTTTTCAAGGAAATTTATATATCAAAATTCAATTGCAGTTGTTGAATAACTCAAGGTGATGAGTCAGTCATGTATTCAATACCCAACAACAACAATATTCAAATCAATTAATTTACTCTGACTGTCTAATAATTTTCTCTAGTTGAACCGGTAATAAAACTCCATAAATTAAGATGAAAAATAGGATGATGATTCGTTGCCAAATTTAAGGTATCTAGTAAAACACTGTACAATCTGTACTCTCCAGAGTAGTCTCTTGATCAATACCACTGTCTTACATTGCTCGTAGGCCATGACTTTCTTTCCATTAATTTTGAGATGTTATAGTATGTTCTGTTTGCTTTGACACATTTGTCAGCTTTGGTTAGGTTTTATATGGAAACCATATACTAAACTTTTCTCCTATCACCGTAGGTTTTACTTTTGTTTTTTTTTTCAAAGACTAAGGCCCAAGAATGCATTATCAAACAAAGATTACCCGCTGATACAATGACTATAGAGCAGGGCCGACCCAACATTAAAAGGGATCTAAAGCAAATTTTAAAAGAATTTTTTTTACTTTAAATAAAAAAGTTATATATTAGGCCTTTTTGTTAACATATGTAGCTTTTTTTGTTACTATATGTGGTTTTTTTACTTTATAAAAACTAATAATAAATAATTTTTTGAGGGTGGGCCGAAAGCTTGAATTTAGTAGTTTTATCCTTGGGCTAGCCCTACTATAGAATAAATGCAGGCCCATTGAATGTTGGTTAGTAAATATGGATGATATGAATTCTTGACAAAATATTCGAGAGAACATTTTATTGGATAAGTATAAAACTAAAAATAAAAACAACTTAGAAATTTGGCAAAAATCTAGGAAGAGTATATAGATACAGCTCTCATTGATGATTCAGCGCAATCAATTCATACTGTTTATCATTTCTTTAAAAAAAGAGTCTTGATTTTTGGACATTCAAACAATGCAAACACCTTATTAACATCTTTTATTATTCTCTATATCTCTCTTTTTGTCATATCATATCACCAATCTTGTTAATCAATTATCTCTCCTCTCTTCTTATCTCTTTTTGGGTGTCTCCACACCTTGTGTGTTCAAGGATTTTTTTTTTCCCCAAAAAAAAGGAGTCCAAAACAGTGATTGTTGCATTGTTAAATGAGTTGGTAAAACTTTTTTATGACTTCCAAAAAAAAAAACTTTTTTATATGGAAATTTCTTTTACCATTTCAATTAGTTTTGATACGGTAGGTTTGACTTTTAAGCCGCATATTATGAGATGTAGTTTTAAGGGTTTTATTTATTTATTTATTTATTTACGAAGTAGTTTTAAGTTATTACTTGCAAAAAAGTCTATCAGTTCCTATTGTATATGCTTTGCCATGTTTGAGGGCAATATAAGATAAGGTGATTGATTGATCTGCATACTCAATAAAGTTCTATAATTTTAATCGGGGCGTCACTGATATTCTAAATGGAATAGAATTTCATAGTTCGCCTTTGTATATAAATTATTGCAGCAAGAAGCTTGACAGAAAAACACAACTATACAGCCTAGAGGTATACTACTACTATTATATATCAAGCTAACTGTTTTGTCATCAGAGTAATTATGGACCAAAGATTAAAAAAATGAAACACTTAATAAACGACATTATAATGTGTATTTTTCAGAATCTTGAACCAAGAACTTATATAAGTATATAAACTAATATATGGTGTTTAAGGTGTTTTGTTTGTACCAATCACTTGAAATTTAATGTAATTGGGACATATTTCTTTCAAATTATATATGATATAATAATATTATCATATAAACGCTTTCTCTATTCTTACCATAGTATAAGTGTTGATTTGACACGTACGTCACAAACAGTCCAACCTCAAATTCCAACACAACATACACTACTCATGCAGACCATAACCTAGTTGATTGAACATATAATTATACTTTAGATATATGAATTTGTGTTGCAGGTTGTGAACTTGCAGGCACAGTTAGCCTATGTTCAAGCTCGTCTTTCCACATTGCGTCGAATCTCTGCGGCTGCTCCATTTCCACAACCTCAAAGTTGCTCACCCCCTAGTGATCAGCATTCCTCCTCAGATCATCATTTGGCACCAGACAACAACGGCTTGCAAAGTGCTTACATATCCATGCACTTCGATGATCACCCTCTTCAACGTCATCCAACATCATTAGAATTAAGCAGCTTTCAAAATCCATCCAATCAGCAACTTGATGATGATGACCAGGAACTCCAAGCTTTGGCTCGAGATTTTGTGTCAAGGTTCTTGCCCGGAGTAAGATTCCACCCGTCGAATTCTCACTAGGATATATGTTTTTATCTTCTATGTCTTCTTGAATGTCAATATGCATGCAATAGTTTTGGTTTTTGATGCTTTAACCAAAGTGTAATTTAGCTTTATTTTGCTAAGTTTTATGCTTTTTAATATACAATGACAATAGTAAGGTTTGAACTAAGATTTTGTGTAAACTACCTAAACTTTTCATCACTAGGTAAATTTTATGCTGATGAGAGTTATGTAGTTATATTTAATGAACATGAAGAATATAGAGAAAACAGACTATGTACTAATTGTATAAAATAATTTTATACTGTCATTCAATCACATACCACAATTTATTGTAAGTTTATTGACTTTTATAATCATATTAACAGTAATTTCTGATTTGATTGATAGTGTAAAACTTTTTATACTAACAGTACGTGATTATTAAATTCAAGAATATATATGTAACTACAAGACCAATGGTCCCTCCTTTCTCTTTTCCTCTAAGAAATTTTCTGCATGGTTATATATAGCTAGAACATGCATGCGATGGCCTATGGTTAAAAGTAAATTTTCTATATACCTAGGTGACTAAGAGATACATGCCATCGTTAAAAGTAATTATTTGTGTATATATTATATGCACAGCAGAACTTAATTACTTGCAATTGTACTTTTAACAGAATATGTTCAGTATACTCATGAGTAATAATTTACATAACAAATAAAAAAAATATTAAAATATTTCTTAATTTTATATATTCAGCATTTTTCATTCTTATTTTGAAACTGTTATAATATTAGAATTAATTTGTATGTATTCATTATATTTTTATTTTTATTTATTACAGAGATATATTTTAAATTAATTAAATATTTTAAAATTCAAAAATATAATGGTTCAAATCAATTTTTGGCATTGATTTTGATTAGTTTTGAATCGATTCCCTGTTGACTTTTTAATCTCTAATATCTGGAAATATCGAAATTGTAATCCAATCAATTGCAGGTCATTTTTATTTATTTATTTAACTCATCTAAAATGAGCAATTCACTTCATTATATGGTAAAATAAGTAATCTTAACGTTAATAAGAAAATCAAGATTAATATTACGTACACATAACAAGTCAAGAATATGCTAAAATATCGACTATAATTTTCTCATCAAAATCTAAGATTACTTTCTCTACCTTTCCTCGTCAATATATATCTTTTATCTACAGTTTTTTAATAGTAAATTTTAAACTCGCGCGGTTAATATTGGAATTGAGCTGCAATATCAACTTTTAGAATAAACTCATATCTTGTAACCAAAAAAAAGAAGAAACTCATATCTTTTAATTATGCAACATATATGCGACATTATTTTGGTCTTTCAAAAAGATTGATATTATTTTTGTTTATTTATATAAAATATTATTAATTTGGTCCTAAAAAATTATTAATTTAACCAATCAGTCATATAATGTAGATATTAATTTTATTTTCAAACAGTCATACAATAACAAAATGATAATAATTCTCAATCTCGTGGTTCATAGTCATACATAAAAATTAATTTTGACGTCATTTTTCATGATCAAAATCAATGTCATTCTTACAATTTTAATGACTAAAATGAAAATTTACTTGATTATAATCCTGCCTGAAATTCCAACTTTAATTCCATAAATTTCTCAAAAAGAGAAACCTTAATCTATTAAGTTAAAAAGTTCAATAATCAAATATAAAAATATTTAAAAATTCTAATTTACACAGGTATTTTCGAACAATATATATGACCTTCATTGCAGGTAAATATTTGATTGTCTCATTTTAAATTTTAAAAAAGTGGAACTGAAACCATTTCTCCAAATTTAAACATTTAATCATTAAGAGGCATTAAATAAAAAAATTCAACCATTATTAATGAAAATAAATAAAAAGTTCACCGTTGCAAAAACATAAATCAATGCATTTTCTGTTTTTGAAATTCAAAATGCATCCTGGCTATTAACGATCACTGGCCACGTCATCAATATTCATGCCTCCTTGCTGACGTGCCAACATCTGGATCGATTCTGAAGCTCGAGAAAACGGCTCCTCACCCTCCTGTCCCGATCCCCTGCAGTTGGATTTTTCAGTCATTTTCTAAGTTAGTCAATCGTGACCGTTAAATTATGATCGACGGCAAATTTTATGTGAGCAAAATTGGAGTTCAAATACGCATTCGAGATCACAACCGTTGAGCAGAATCCAACGGTTCCTATTCCTTGATCGTGTGAACGCTAGAAAAATCCGACTGCACTAGATCCGGTTCTCCGATTTCCCTCCCAAAACCGATTTCGATTCTCACACTTTGCTCATTCTCACTCTCAAAAATCCCTCTCTTCATTCTTCAAATCGCATTTCCAATTTCGAAAACCCTAAAAAAATTCCGAACTCTTCGTCTTCGTGTTGAGCCTGAAGGTTTGTTTTCCTCGTCATTTTTTAACAATTCAGCTCTGTTTTGTTTCCCAGAAAACGAAGGGTGAAAAAAAAAGATACAAATTTTGTTTGGAACAATGGGATTTGAGCATTTTCAAATTTACTGAAAATTTTTTATTCGAATTTTTTTTTTTTTTATCATAAGAGAGATAAGACAAAACATCTTTTTGCAGTAGCAAACAACTATCATCATATAAGGGAACCATTGATTCATTATGTATGTGTATACATGTATGTATGTATGTATGTATGTACATGTGTGTGTATGTATGTATGTATGTATATGCGCGTGTATGTATGCATGAACAGAGAGTGTGCATGATGACATGCATACATAACATTTGTGGAACGTGCAAAAAATTTCAAGTGTCTTACTTGTGTTCATTCTATCCGCAAAATAAATTTCTCTTCTTTGTTGTTTTGTTTTGTTTTTTGTTTCCCCCAGAGTTTTAAGCTTTGTTTTAATGGAAATTTTCAATGTTTGATTGTATTTAAGTGAGCATATATGTTATACATTTTCTGATTATCATTTTGGCTTTTTTGTTGTTCAGTATACTTGTTCCTATGTTCAGCAATCGTAGTAGCAGTCAGTTTGGTCAACAAGAAACAGCATGTCATTTGTTGCTAAAAGAACTCCAGGTTCTCCCCCTTGTGTAATTTGTGAAGAATCTCTCTTTATGATCATGTTCTCTTTCTTAACAGCTTCTTCTAGAGGACTTTGGACTAACATTGCTTATTTTCTGTTTGTTTGATTCTTGTGTGGTGAATGTAAGATAATATGGGATGAACTTGGAGAGTCTGATTCTCAGAGGGATGCAATGTTGCTGGAAATTGAACAGAAGTGTCTGGATTTGTATAGAAGCAAAGTGGATGAAGCCAAACTGTGTAGAGCACAAATTCAGCAAGATATTGCTGATTATGTGGCAGAAATTGCTGGCATCTGTGCAGCAATGGGTGAACAACCCCTACATGTAAGTCTTGTTGGCACTCCAGAATTGAGTGTATTAGCCATTTTCTTGGTCACAGGGAGATTTTACAGTTGACAAGCTTTTATTGGTGTGTCCTCAGTTTGATCCAAAGTCTTGTGGAAGCTTGAAGAAAGCACGTGAAACAGTTGTTTCACAACTTGAGGAGATGCGCAAGCTGAAAACTGAAAGGAAGAAACAGTTTTCGGAAGTCTTGTATCAGTTGAAGAATATTTCTAGTGAGCTTTATGGCTCCATGGTGGTTAATGCATATTTAGGTGAAAACAACCTGTCTATGAAAAGACTAGAAGAATTGCGGAAGCAGTTACTTCAATTACAAAATGAAAAGGTGATTTCTGTGTTTCCTGCTGTATTATTTGTTCAAACTTTTGATAGCCAGAAACGCATATTTTCATGATGTGTTCAGGAATACTGCAATGCAGTGCGACATATTGTTAATGCTTGAGTAAATTTAAATGAAAGAGTGATATTTTGTTTTCTTCCAAACCTATACTTACAATCTTACCCTAGGAAAGAATAACTTTCATTCATTAATTTCAATTATGATTCTTCTTTTGAATTGCTGCAGGCCAGTCGACTGAAGCAGGTGTCTGACCAACTGAACACTCTCAATTCATTGTGTTCGGTCCTTGGTTTGGATGTCAAAGACAAAATTTGTGAGATTTGCCCCACTATGGTTAATTCCACTGTGACAAAAGATGTTAGTGACAATACAATGAAGAATTTGACTTCTGAAATACAAAGTTTGAGAGAGGTTAAAATACACAGAATGCAGAAGGTCAGCATTCTTGCTCTTATCCTTCATCCTGTCAAATACAGTTTTATTTCAAGTATCCTTTCTCACTTTACATGCTGCCTCAGCTTCAAAGTCTTGCAGCTGCGCTATTAGAGATGTGGGATTTGATGGATACACCACTTGAAGAACAGCAGAAATTTCACCGTGTGACAAGTAAAATTGCTGCTTTGGAATCTGAATTTACTGAGTCTAAAATGCTTTCAATTGACTCTGTTATTTATGTGAGTTTTTTTGTCTTTGACTATAGTCTTGGTTCTGTTCTTTTTCCCTTTCACCTAAATTCAATTGACTACAGTATTGCAGTTTACACTATTATGTAATTAACTGAATGAGTTTTTCTCCTTGCAGGTTGAGAAGGAAGTTGAAAGGCTTCAAGAACTTAAATCAACCAAAATGAAAGAACTATTACTGAAAAAGAAGTTGGAGTTAGAAGAAATATGCAGAAAAACACATCTGACTACACAAACAGTTTTTCCAAGCCGACGTTCACCTGAGCTTTTAGACTATGGTAAGATTTTCCATAGGTTTTTGAAGATTGCTCTTAATTATATCATTCTTCATTTATTGCATAATGATTCCAATTCCACAGTATGTGCAATCTTAATTTAAAGCCTTTAAGGATACATGTTAAGTAACTAAGGCATAGGCCAGTCACTAGATTGTCTGGTAATAAATAGTAAGGAGCAGAAGAACAATGATACGGCTATTAATTTAAATTTCTTCCTTTCTCTCATCTTCTATTCATAGGATTGCTTCAAATCTTTTATTTCTCAATTATTTACCATTTTGTTATTGTTTATCAAAATGTGCCATGAATGTCAGTATTTGTCTTCTCATCCATTTTGGTAATATTTCTGCAGATCAAATTGAACACCTAATTACTAGGACAAAAGAAGAAGCTCTTAGCAGGAAAGAAATCCTTGATAAGGTTGAAAAGTGGTTGGCTGCATGTCAAGAAGAAAGCTGGCTGGAGGAGTACAATAGGGTGATACAGTGTTGTTATTCACAATAACGGATATTTCCTTCTTTTATTTTTGTTTGCTTTACCATTTTAGTTGTTGTGGGTTTTTAGGATGATAATCGTTATAATGCTGGAAGAGGTGCACATCTTGCCTTAAAACGTGCTGAGAAGGCCCGTGCTTTATTAAGCAAAATTCCTGGTGAGTATCCCTTTATCATAATTAGTTCTTCAAATACGGCACTATCATTTTGCAATGGCTTCTGCAATTAGGTTTTAGTCTTACGCATCAGAATTTTGATGGGTGAAGCATGTAACACTAACTTGATGTGGCCACATTCCATAAAGTTCAAAGTAGAGAAGGTGAGTGCCATAGGAAATCATTGTGTAATTGATTGAATAAGATGTAGGTAAAAAGAACTCGTCATATATTTGTAACAAGAGAAGAAGAGAGTTATGCATACACTGACTAACTAAATGAATGGGAACCTAATCAACTCAACACTCAACAGAACATAACTTTTGCCAACTAATACATGGATGATTTAGTTACGACGACTACTTAATTCTATAGTTTCTGTTATTACGATAAGCTAGATTTGACTAAATATTGACATCTGACATGGTGAAATCAGCTTATTAATTGTATTCGGTTGTTTGTCTATTTTTAGCTGCATTATTCTTCTAGTTGATAATGCAAAGGAGTACCATGCATCAAGAGGAGTTAAATTTGTAGTGTCCGAAACTCCGAATTGGAGGCCTCGTCTTCATTTTCTCCTTTTAATTTGTATGTTATTGTGAAACAGGGATGGTAGAGGCAATAATTTTAAAAGTTAAAGCATGGGAGAAAGAAAGAGGACAAGAGTTTTTGTATGATGGAGTAAGTATTTTTAACAAAATCATATGTGCAACCTTTATGAATTAGCCTGCTAAATTTTATGAAATTTAGCGGAGGTAGACTTTCTCTTAGAAAACTATGTCCAAAGTATCACATTTGGCTTTTAAGTTCAATATCTTTTACCGGATACATCTCATATCTTTTCATGCATTGTTGTTATCATGGATGTTTTTAGAGCCGGCTACTTTCCATGGTTGAAGATTATAGCACCTTAAGGCAGGAGAAAGAGAATGAAAGGCAAAGACAGAGGGTATGAACTATGAAGCAACACATTATTGTAATTAAATATGTAGTAGATGGTGAAGAATTTTCTTTTAGACATTTCACTTGTTTCTATTCAATATCTAATTCAATTGTTTTTGTTTCACATCAATTTTAGGATCAAAAGAAACTTCAGGGACAAATGATGGCCGAGCATGAAACACTTTTCGGTTCAAAACCCAGCCCATCATCTAAAAGTGGGAACAAGGCTTCCAGATACTCAACAGGATTTCCAAGTATTAGAAAATTTTCCATTGGTGGAGCAATGCTTCAGGATCCAAGACATGCCGCTCTTATTCAGCAATCTAATAAAAAGAGTAACACTAGCAATCAAAAGAGCTCCATCCTTCGCAACAAGAATACTTACCCTTCAACTCAGTCCTCAGGTATTTAAAATTGTTTCATCAGTAAATATTTCTTTGGAAAATGTTAACATTTTACCCTTAATGCTGTTTTTAAGCATTTAAAAGTGGTAATTTTTTATTGTAAAGATTAAATATATTTTTAATCCTACATATAAAGAAATATTTGCTTTTAATTTCTACAATAATTATCTCTTTTTAGTCTCTTATTTAAAGAAATGTGAAAGGAAAGGTAGGACCATACATGACACATTTCTTTAAATAAAGAAACAAAAAGAGATAACCTCTTTTTAAGAATTAAAAATGAACTGCTCTTTATTTATAAAAATTAAAAACATATTTAACTCTTATAATGAAAGAAAGTATTTACTAGATGTCCAAAAAAAAAAAGTATTCACTACACTTACGTATTTATGACATGATAGATGTTTTGTTTTCCCATAAAAACTTACCTTGACAGGTGCTAAAAATCAAAACCATTTTTTTAGTTTTTTAATGTCAATAGAACTTACGCAGGAAAGGACAACTCTAAAGTTATTGGTCATTCAGTGAAGAAAACTGCATGCAATGCAGAAAAGGGGGTTGAAATTCAGTCATCATTGACTAGGAAGCCCCTCTCTCCTGTTTCTCCCTCAGTCCTGTCTAAAGCCAACATATCAAATTTCCAAGAAGACCTAAGAAAATTACAGAATGTAGGAACACAAGCAATACAGCAAAAAAGTCAAATGCTAACAGAAACTCCACCCTCCAGGCTATATATAGCTGGAGATGAAGAAAACATGACACCAAATAATATGACACTTCCGATGCCTACCACTCCCTTGACTTCAGTCCCTATGTTGACTGCCACTACACCAGACAGCGTGTATTCCGCTTCTGCTGCTGCTTCAAAGACTAGTCAATCATTTGACTATTCATTTGAGGAGGTGAGAGCTGGTTTTATGCTACCTAAACCCTATGCTCAATGATTCACAGTCTGGAGAGGAAGTTCAACAATTAACACATGATAGTTAGTTTGATGACCAATTTTCTGCTTTGCAAATTGCAATAACAATATTGTGAAGTTTTTTGTTGTTTTTGAGGAATATTGGTTTGGGGCTTCATTGAGCATAAGGGTATTTTGGTTGAAACTTGTCCAACATTAAAGCATATTTACTATAATGGGTTTCAGCTTGATCCATCAAACTAATACTTTGATTGAATCCAAAATACCGTGTAAATGGGGGCTTTTTTCTTTGGGCCACGTGGATAATGGATTGAGCTATTCTTATTTTGTATTTTTATTTGCTCAGCTGTACCTAACCGAGCCTTCCAGTTCTGCTACTGAGTTGTTCTCATTATAAGTTTTAGGAAAATGTCAACTTACTGATTTTATTAGAAAAACTATGGGTAAAATATGTTTTTGATCTCTTTAAAATTTGTCAAATTCGATTTTAGTCTTTTTAAATTTTTTTGTCCTATTTTGGTCCTTTCAATTTGAAAATGTATCATTTTTAGTCCTCAAAATAACATTTAATAACTGTTATAAAGTGCTATCTAAACCACTTTGAAGACTAAAGGTGATGTATTTTCAAATTAGAAGAACCAAAATAAGACAAAAAATTTTAGAAGAACTAAAATCGAATTTGACAAATTTGAGAGGAACCAAAAACATATTTTACCTAAAAACTATTTATTGGAAATATAAAAATATTTATTTGGAAAAAAAAAGTTTGCATATCAGAATATAATATAACATTTAAAAGTAGCAAACTTTTATTAGGAAAAATATTTATTATATCAGAAATATAAAAGTATAATATTTCTTAATAAAACCTTACTATTTTTTTAATATTAAAAACTAATTTGTAAATTTTATATTTATTCTTCATTTTACATTAAATTCGATTGGGACGGTTTTGGTTGATTTCAGTAACATTGTAGCCGTAGAAGTCAGTCCCCAGTTTGTTCTTTTGGGTGTAAAGTCAGTCCCAAATAAATGCTATCAGACTAATACCAACCACGTTTGACCATCTTTTTTAATATATATATATATATATTAAAATAGTTATATTGAATAAGAAAGTTTTTAGGTGTTATTTTTCAATAAAAATGTTTTTAGATATTATTTTTTAATGAAAGTATTTTTAAAATTTTTTTTAATTTTTAATTTATCATTTTTAATATTTTTAGTTTTAAATTAAATTTTAATATTTTTTTAAAAAAATTTCTTTTTTATATATAAATTAAAATAGCTATCTTGAATGAAAAAGTTTTTAGGTGTTTTTATTCAATGAAAGCTAAGGAAGTCAACAGGGTAGGGTGGGTATGGATAATAGTCCTTGTAACACCCCTATTTTTGTATATTAAATTATTCTATATGTTTAAAAATTGTTTTTAAGTCATCAATGTATTTAGAACAATTAATAATAATTTTAGAAATTTTTTTAGAATTTATTGAGATAATTTTTGTAAAATGACAAAAATACCCTTGGTTGACTGTTGGAACCAATCGGAGACTTTTTGACCTCAAAATGTTTTGAAAATTTTATATTAAGTATCTCTCATTATAAAAACTTTATTTTGAGAGAAAAGTAGTGAAAAATATAATAATCCTATTTCAATTCTTCCACTATTTTTTATATATATTTGGCAATACAATTCTGAAAAATCGGAAAGGAATTTTGAAATTCTGACTCTCACCATTTTGCTCAAAATTTCAAGAGTTATTTAATCGTGATTTTTAATAATTTTTCTAAGCCGGAGCCCGGAGAAATTAGAAAATGACAATTTTGTCCCTATTTCTCAACATTAAGAACTGACATAAGGAAAAGATTCAACCGACATTAAAATGTCAATTTGAGCTTGGAATTATGTCATATATATTAAAATATAATTTTGAGAATTTTCTGGAATTTCTGTATAAAATGACCAAAATGCCCTGCGTGTCTAATAAGCCAACCAGTACTGGTTTAACATTCAAAAAGGGTGAAAATGGTAATTTTAGTTTAATTATGGGTAAAATATTTAATTTTAGAATTTTGATAAAAATTTTGGTATTTATTGAATTAAAATGGATTTTCTATGAATTTTCTAGCTTAAAAATACAAAATAAAAACATATAATTTGAAATAAATTAATAAAAATTAAAATTTATTATTAGAAATTTATTTTTGATGAAAATTAATGTATTTATCCAGTTTTGCATTAAAATACATTATTTTGATATTAAAAGCTAATTTTTTCAAGTTTAGGCGTTTTTGTCAATACCGGTTAATTCACCTACAGATAAAATTTGACACATGGAGGCTTGGGACAGCTGGTGGAGCACGTCCCCAACCCTAAAATAGGTGATTCACCACCTATTTGAGATATGTGTCCCTAAATTGGATTAAAAATAAATAAAAATTAGATTTATGACATAATAGTGACATAATGGATGATGTAAATATTTGGACACCTAACCCCCCTCCTTCTTCTATAAATAGGCCTCAAAGTTTTCAGATTTTACCCATCCTTTCCTCTCCCAAGCTAGAGAGCTTCTCTTTCTAAAGTTTTCTCTCTCTAAAATATTTTTTTATCTAGTTTTTATGTTAAAATTTTGCTAGTTTTCAACTAGTAGAATTTCTCCTCCTAGAAGTTTTGCACCAACAATTCCATCCTCTTCATCAACTATCTTAGAGGTAATGGGGGGAGTGGAGTTGGTTCTAAATTACTGTCATTTTGCATGTTGGTAGGAAGGATTTTCTCCTAAACCCGTTTAGGCTTAAATTTTAGTATTGTTATTATTGTTTAAAGTTAAACTTTAATTTTTACTAAGTTGTTACTCTTTTAGATTATTAAATAATAATTACTAAATTATTACTCTGCTCAAATTTAAATTATTAAATTATACTTGTTAAACTCTTACTCTGTTCAATTTTAGAAAATTAAAATGCACTTGCTAAGCTGTTACTCTGCTCAATTTTAGAAAATTAAAATGTATTTATTTAGTTGTTATTCTGCCAAAATTTTAGTAATTATACTATAATTGCTACGTCGTTATTCTGTTAAAATTCTGGTATTGTGTAATTTCTGTAAAATAAGACAGAAATGTTGATTGTACTGGTGCTCAAGTTAAATGAGACCAGGGAAACCTCTGCTTGAGTAGTTAGGAATTGATAGTTTAGTGAGTAATGTAAAGCAAGTGACATGTAGTGGCATGGCACCTTGCTAGAAAGCAACAATTTGGTACGCTGAGGAATGAAAGGCAGGGACCCACTTGCGGAGGTCTTGGGGGTAGGCATCAAGTGGTGAAAGTCCCAATGGCCAGGGTAGCGCCCTTGAGCCGGGATATTCGCCTGACCAAACTCGATAACCCCAACAACTGCTCAGCATTCCAAGATTGGTTTGAGAGTATATCTCTATAAATAGATATCCTAAATTGTTATTTTGTTCCTCAATGATGATGAGAACTGTACCATGTGATGTTGGTGAGAGAGGTATATGTACTCCCAGTCATTTCCCAGATTCTGTTGAGAACTATTACCCACTAATGAGAAGTATGGATCCATACCTAGTCAAGGGCAGTCGGATACAACTTAGAATGAATCTTAGGATCTCTTGTGTTGTCAGTTGTGTTTTGTCTTTGTTTTATGGTAGATTTCCTACCACACATGTAAAAGTGATTTTAGAACAAAACACCTCACTCCATTATTTTCTTTTGTGTATGATTGGTCGTGATTATTGAAGACGATATTAACGCTCCATGATGCTGAGTACGAGATAGAGAACATCTCAATGGGGAAGGACCTGAAGACCTATAGTATTTTCTTTTTGTATAAGGGACAGGGTAGATAAATACTGCTCTGTATAGGATCTCTTTTGATGTATATAGTGGGCTAGGTAGTATATGTATTTCGATGTACTTTTGTTTTCTGACTGTTATGTATTACTCAAACCATGATGTACAGTTTTATGAAATATATTTATATATCTTTCATATTTTACTACCATTTCCAAATTCTGTTAAGTTTGGAATTTCTTTTAAAACTGGAAAAATTTGACACACATTTTATTTACTTAAACTTAATAACTAAATTAATATGAATTATATTTAAAATTAAATAGGTGTTACAGTCCTCCCATACCCGCCTGTATTTATATGGGTACCCGTTAAACTGGTATTCACGAATTTTATATATATCAGCAGATATTAGTGGATATTTGTTAAAATGTAAAATTTTAAACAAAAAGTAAAAAAAATAGAATAAAACTAAAAAAATAATTTTGTAACATATATTTATATTAAAAATAATAATTTTGAAATATATATTTATATTAAAAATAAATTAAAGTAATTTACTTTATATATAATTAGAGGTATTTAAATAATTTTAAAGTGCGGGTACTTAGGGGTACAAGTATCTTATTACCCGTCCCTGTCCCATTAAAAACAGATATCCATTTAATATCCATGGCGAGTTTTATTCGTGAATATCTGTGGATGAGTTTTTTTGTCACCCCTAATAAAAGTGTTTTTAACTGTTATTCTTCAATGAGAGTATTTTTAGAATTTTTTTAACTTTATATCTCTTTCAATCTATCATTTTTAATATCTTTAGTTTTAAATTAAATTTTAATATTTTTAAAAAAATTGTGAATTATCAATAATTAAAAATTAACATTTTATTACAATAATTATTTATTATAAATTTTGTAACGACCCACTGTCGCAACAGGACTACATTACAACTCCATACATTACCATTATATGAAAATAATAAAGATCAAGTACTTCCATTGTGTAATTCATACTATAAAATATATACAAGATATGAAATCATATGGCATACACGCCAAGTAATACAACTCAAGGGAGAGGGATACAAAAAGAAACTCCCTACAGCTGGTCATACTATACAACATATACAAAAACTATCAAAAAGAACTTCCAAAAAGATCCACCCATAAAGGCCTTCTAACTTCTCTTGGTTCAGACCTCCATCATCTACTGTGGGAAACTGGATCTGCTAAAGGCTCACCCTCTGCTCCCAAGCCAAATGACATGATCATCACAATCACATCAAAATACAACAGCAATGGAACAACCACAACAACAAAAACAAGGCAAGGGTAAGCTTACGAAACAACACAAACGTATAATATAAAAGTTCATCGTCCAATTCAAAAAACCATCAACATACTAGCATGAATTCCAATTCACAAAAGAATGAGTTTCCACAACATACTACACGCCCTGCTTTTAGTACCAACATGTCAATGCATAAATGACACAACTCTCGAGAGATTTATTACATTCCGGACGACCAGCCAAGTCTTACCCCTTACCATGGCCTTCCAAGCACCATTCAAGGATTGCCAAAACTTTGATCTACGGATAAGCTTAGTGGTTTGTCAAGATATGTGTATGTGGGTGGTGGCTTACCGCGACACAAGGCCTGCACCACCTTGGCCCCTTGCAAAATTGCCCATCCACCCATCCACGAGGCCCATCTTTGACCCCATGTCTTACCCAGGCACTTGGTTAGAGGCTTGTTTGAGCTGTAACTCCTGTCAACCAACTAACTTACATGCCTACCCGCACACGACTTAAGGCCCGCACAACCTCAGCTAACAATATATGCATGTAAATGCATGTATCACCACAACATCAACTCAACAACAACAAATCATCATATATATATATATATATATATATATATATATGTATGTATAGCAACATAACACCACGTGGCTTACTTAGTACCACCTGTGGTCCAACAATCACTACCAACTCCATGCAAGCCTAATCCAACCCTATACATGGTCAATAGGTAAGGTTTTATCCAAGCAACACATACCTCGTGAGAATTCTCACACAACATTGGGACCTACATCCCCTGTGAGACGTCTCACCACAACAACACAACACAACCAGTGGAAGTTCTATCCAAGCAACCTTCCACCTAACTACCACTTTCCAACACATTCTTACACAACACAACATAATACCCTGTTCGCTTAGCGATTAATATGCTCGCTTAGCAAGTACCTTCCACACAGAGAGCATAGTTTCCCTCTTGAAGGTTCTCGCTTAGCGAGTATAAGCCCCGCTCAGCGAACTCAAGTCCAGAGATTTCCCCTTCTCTGTACCTAAGGTTCTCACTTAGCGACAACAGGGTCGCTTAGTGAATTCAAACCTCTTGTTCACACTTCGCTCAGCTATTTGCCACTCTAGAGAGCAGCCCAATTCCCAGACACTCTACTCACCCAGCAAACATATTTTTGCTCAGCAAGAGACTTACAACAGAGAGCACCAACTCTCCAAGATCCTAGCATCGCTCAACGAGCACAGATTTCGCTTAATGAATCCCTTTCGAGCACTCTGGAACACTCACCCCTCGTTTAGTAAGCATTCTACTCGCTCAGCGATCCACTTTCTGGAAAAGTTCCAAAATTCTTATGATCACTCACTCAGCGAATAGATCATTGCTCAGTGAGTTTCCTCTTTTCCTTACTCCCTCATCCTACCTCAAGAACACTCACTCAGCGACACGATGGGTCATTTAGTGAACTCCAACCCAATAACCACACTTAAATCTTTGGGACATTCTCGCTCAGTGAGAGCCTTAGTCACTCAACGACTATCTTCGAACAAAACCCAAAAATCTAGCCTTTATACTCATCCTTACTCTAATTCAGCTCAACCAGAGTCAGATAACTTCACACAGCATTCTACAACATTATATCCAACCAATTTTAGAAATAGCATAACATCAATCAACAAATCATCAAAATTCAAGAGAAAACCCATTTCTCAAGCAAAGTTCCACAAAACTCAATTTAATTCAGATTTCAATGCCATTCCAAACCATAATTATACTCAACAACCATACTATAACAAATTTACAACCAAAGTAAGCTTTCCTTACCTCTAAAAGCTTCCAAATTTGAAATTTAGGAAGATGAGAATGTGAGAGAAAGAGATTCTTGAGCCAATCCTTCAAGAAATTTGCCCTCCTTAACACAAGAACACGGAATCTAGGCTTGGTATCTTGCTATACTCTTGGTGACTAGAGAGATTTAGAGAGAGATTGGAAGAGATGAGAGAAGAGAGGAAAGGATGAAAAAGAGTGAGAATGAGAAATGAGAGAAGAGACTCCCTCCACCCTCTTTTTATACTTTAAATTTAAACCCTCCGGAGCTCTCAGATGGACTTCGGGCTAACTGAGGCTCATAACTCATCTAACTAGTCCCCATGGCTCATAACTGGTCCAACTCAACTGTTTTCTCTTAATAGCTAAAGATCACACCAACAACACACTCAATTGGCTTAAGCACATATTTCAAGTTCCCTATATTCAAATCAGAATTCCAAATAAACAATACCAAACCATCACCATGCACAACAAATCATACACAATAACAATTCATTTATTTCTTTTAATTATCTAGATTACATATCTAATTTTTACTTTTTAGTTATCAAAACACTAAATCATACATTAAAAAAACACAATGTTATAAATTTAAAACATAATCTATATATTCAAAAATATTTATTTATTATAAATTTTAAGTATAATATAATTTATATATTCAAAAATATTTATTTGTTATAAATTTAAATTCTATAAAATAAATATTTATTTTGTATAATATATAGATTAAAATACTAATTTGTGTGTGTGTGTGTGTGTGTGTGTAGTGTGTGTGTATAGAGAGAGAGAGAGAGAGATGGGGGTAGGGGTGGGCGGGCATATTATACAAATATAAGTGCATATATGACATTAAAAATATTTTAATATGGATAGGTGAGTGACTCCGGTGACCCAATATTATTGCTTTATTGACATGATCATGGCTTTGGATTTCCTGTCGTATAAAGTCGTTTCTCATCTTCTTGATTGTCGGCCGATATGTTTAATGGATGTTTGGTTACGCGTCTGTAATACTTAGACGTGGGTAAAGTTGAAGCTCGGAGAAGTAGTTTCTGAATCTTTTGTGAATATTTGATGCAGAATTATAGTTAAACGCGCATAATTGAATTAAAACCAAACACACTTTTGGTTTCACTGTTTCAGTTTGCGAACATGAGTATTTAAAAATGTATTTTATTAAGATATCGAAAAAAAATGCATATTATTATATAGCAAAATATTGCAATTATAAGTAAATAGTTCATACAATCACAGTGTAAATAAATTTTATACGGTTAATTAATCAAAAGTTGTTATGATAATTTTGTTAATTTTTACAATAATTATTTTAAAAGTTACTTATAATATGTTTTTTGATGAAATTATAGTGTAAATTTTTTGTTACTATTGTTAGTTTATAGATTTTAAACTCTGCAATTATTATATATAGGTCGTTTAAAAGAAAAATTTTACAAAATTAAAATTAAATTTTAAATTCTAATTTAGAATAAACAATTTTTTAGAAATAAAAGAATCATACTTTTCAAACTAACCCTTCTACGTTATTTCGACATCAAAAATTAATATTGAAAATCTATTTTTTAAAAGATCAAATCGATGTCAAAATTAATATTAAAAGATTGTTCTAATTGATTTATCATTATTCACTTAAGGATAAACCACGTATTTTTTTAAAATTAAATCGTGCTAATTCTTTAATTAATAGCTTTTTCCCTATCAGATAAATATAACAAAGAAAGAAGAGCCTTTAATTTATGTCTGAATTTGAAATAGTGTGGGTGGGTACATTATAATCATGTTGGGCTTTGACGAAGCAGGGCATGTGCACAGCAATAACCTGAGAGAAGCAATAAAGAGACCTAGTGTGAGGGTAGGTGTCTATTGACTAAATGCCAAAGAAACCTAAGACAAGGGTAACTGCTTGGGCTTGTAGCTGAATCCGCAATCCCAGTCGGTCTCATGGGTGTCCTACACGTGGCACAAGGACAATCAACCTTGGACTTTATTTATTGGAGTTTTGTAGAATGTACATGCACTACACAGCACACTTTGTTGAATTTCCACCCATTTCTATTGTAAACAAAAGCAAAAGGTTCAATTCTTTGTTGATAAAATCTTATCTTAAATCATTAGGTTTGAAATGAATTTTGAAGTATAAAGATTCCATACTCGATTATAAAGATAAGAACATTGAAAATTATCAATTAAATTCTTAAGATATTAAATTGCTCGATTTTTTAATCATAGTTGGTAGTTGTTTCATTTTGTAGAAAATTATTATACGGCTAAGGAGTCTTTGAATTTTCTATCCCCAAAAAAAAAAAAAGACTTCAAAGTTCAAACTATGAACTTTATGATCATTTTCTAATTTTATTAATAAATAATAATAAATGTGTTGATCTGTGACTTGTTATAATATTTAAGAAACGTTTTAAATATTCTTTGTAAAAAAATTGAGGTTTAATATGAGAAAGGAGAGAATACACTGATATAAAAGTAAACTACTTTAGTAGGATTAGATTGAGGATTAAATAGTCCCTAAAGAAATCTTTGACATATAAGACTAAATATTTAAATAATATTTTAATTATAAACTATGTCTATAGATTTTTATTGTATTTATTTTCAGGAAGTCTATAACCACTATTTTTTTTGTCTACTGTTAATTCTTATTAACTACTATTTTTTTTTTTACCTTTTCATAATGTTGTTTACTATATTTTTAAATATAGTTTTCAGCCTATTATTACTTCTATACTCATATTTTTTTAACATTTATAGTAAAAAATTCAAATTAAAAACAAATTATAAATGAGCAACGACAATTAAATAATTAGAATTAAATTTCAATCAATGGATGGTTGATCTAGGTGGTACATACTTAACTCTCCTTAAATAAGATTTTAGGTTTGAACCTTGTACATGAAACCAAAAAAATAAAAAATCTTGTTAGGAGAGTTAGATTTGTAGGTACAAAAAATGTTAACGATATATTTTTTAACACCCACTCATAATATATATATATATATATATACTTTTTAACTTTTTTTTAACATATTAACATATTAATAGAAAAAGGAGAAGAAGAAAATTTACTCAGTCTTGTCAATGCAAACCGAAAAGGATGGTTATTAATATCCATAGTGACCCTTGTTATGAAGAAAAACTTATAGTTTGAAGAACTCTTGACTGTTTGAAGGAAGACTTGGTCTGAGACTCTTATTGAAGACTTGATGATTAATGGCCTTTTTATAACTGCCTCTGGTGCAATTGAAGAAGTGGTGCAAAAGGTGGAAAAGATTCAGAGTGGTGGGAAATTTAATTAGGGGTAAGTAGACAGGATTTCTAAATTAAATAAAAGTTGGAGAAAAAAACATAACTGTGTAGGTTATGTCAAATTAGGAAATATATTTCGTGCTCTAATTATGTATTGAATGTTGGAAAAAATTACAAAAGAAAACTTGAAGGTTCAAAGGACGTGATTGACTGTTGAAAAAAATACATTCAAATATTACTAACATTTCTCGTATCTACAATTAGGGTCGTGTAGATAGTCAGGTTATCAAGACAAGACACTTTTCTTAGACTTGAATGGAGATGTAAGTATCAACGTACTCTTTTTAGACTTAATTATAAGCAATAAAAATTTTTTACTGAACTCAAATATAAGCAAATTTTAACTACTTTCACCTTATTTAATGATATCATCTCAAAAATACTTTTCAATTAATGACTTTTTTTTTATCCTTCATATCAAGTTTCAATAAAGGCACTTTAAGAAAAAAGTGTATTTTTTAAATGTGATTAATAGAATTAAATGATATTAATTAACTTTCTTAATTAGTATAAATGTTAGTTAATTTTGCTTATATTTGAGTTCGGAGGAGTACATAATAATTATATAGTTTGTGTTATGTTTTAATTTTTTAATAATTAATTGTTAAGACAAATAAATAATTGAGAATACAATTGAAAGATATAGGACTTTGAATTCATACACACACACACATATAGGGTCATGCAGATAGCAAAGCCATCAAGACTTGCCTTAAGCCTCAATGGAAATGGAAGTATGAGTGTACATAATAATTAATTAATTATATAGTTTGTGTTATGTTTTAATTTTTTAATAATTAATTGGTGAGAGAAATAAATAATTGAGAGTACAATTAGAAGGTGTATGTATGTATATACATACATATATACACATACATACATACATACAATATATATATATATATGTGTGTGTGTGTGTGTGTGTGTGTGTGTGTATACATATTTTTTAGAATGAAAATAAGTTAACTAACCTTTTAATCTAACAAAACCATTTCAACACTCATTACTTGATGAGAATTCTTAAAATTAGGAAGTCTGTATAAACGATTGATACACACTTTAACCTTCCATTATATTATTCCTGAAACAATGTCATTTAACAATGTAAATCCCTATGCCATTGTCAACTACTAATTAAATTTGTATAAACAATGTAAAGAAAATATTCCTGCTTCATCGGTATTTTTTAATGCCAAACTTGAACTCTATTTGGACACAATTTCCATGAGCATCATTATCCACTAAATCCAATAAATAATAATAATAATAATTTAATAATCTATTTAATATATGTATCTAATAATAATATTAATAGTAATCTAATATAATTTGCTGGAAAAGTTCATCCAAATTTTCAATATTAATGCAGTAGGTGAAAAGTCAAGAGATGTATTCCAAGAGGTAGTGGAATGCCTCGACTCTTGGAGTACCTCACTACCATAATGAGAGGATAGTGGAGAGGTGGGACAATTAAAGTCTACTATATTGCACTCAATAAGGGGTCATACTGATGAGAAAAGTTACCACCTAACTAAGGAGAGGGGGTCACCACCCAAGTGAGAAAGGAGTCGTGTAATAGAGAGGGTTTATCAAGTTTGTCCAAAAACTTGTAATCTTAAGTTGGTGAAATTTTGTTGAGATGTTCCGTGGATGTAGGCAAGAGGTACTGAACCACGTTAAATTTGTGTCTTCTACTATTTTTATCTGTGGTGTTATTTGTGTGTTACATCCTCTAATCCTCATTGTGTGTGTGAAAGAAAATTTTCCCCGACATAATCTAATAATAATATTATCAATAATCTAATATAATCTAATATAACCTGGTGGTTACTATCTTATAGATTATCATATATCAATACTATAGATTAAATAGATTATCATATATCAATACTACGGGAACAAAATTAAGAAATTTGGTGAGAATTGATATATTCAGAGATAATCTATTTAATTAAAATTAATGATTAATTAATTTTAAATTTGGTGAGAATTGATATATTAAGAGACAATCTACTTAATTAAAATTAGTGATTATTTAATTTTAAATTTGGTGAGAAATTATATATTAATAGACAATCTATTTAATTAAAATTAATGACTAATTTTTTTTAAGTGACAGATAGTGAGAATTGATATATTTATATATTAAAAGACATCTATTTAATTAAAATTAATGACTAATTAATTTTTAAATGATAGAAATAGTAATTTATAATAATTATATTAATAACAATATTTATAATGATTTTTAAACATTTAGGAAGTTTTGTTGGTCAATTACTAAAGAAATAATAATATTATTAGATAAATAATAGTAATGATAATAATAACAATAATTAAACATTATTATCATTATAGTTCAAGCATTGTTTTAATTTACAATTAAATTGTATATTTAAAAATTAAATGACAATAATTTTAACGATATTTAAACATTTTCATTCAAAGTTACAAATTTATAATCAACATTTTGAAATCAAATAAATTAAGATAATCACTTATATATTTTTTTTATAATCATAGTAGCATCAAGATGAAAGTAAAAAAAAATTTATAAATTTATAATCAACTTTTTATAAAATTGATGTATAATTAACTGAGAGACATTTGCCACCAAAGCTCAACATTCTCACATATACATTTGTGATCTTTTGCTACCTCTCTGATTTTGTATATTTGACTGAGAGGCATTTTCCACCAGAGTTGCATTTTGTTAAAATAGTCACAATGCTTATATAAACTTGAATAAACTAATTACAAAGTAAGACTCTTAAAACCCAAAGAAAAATAGCAAAATTACACTGATTTATTCTTTCTTATATGTTTGGTATTCATTGCCAACATTGATAAACAAAACAATGAAAGGATGTCACATATTAAGAAAAACTACCCTGTGTATGGAGTAACACTACATGAGATAATCATGCAATATTAGAAAAACAAATAAAATGTATTGCAGCAATCGCTAAAATCTTTATAATAGGCAATATACTAAGGTATTTTTTCCTTTGCATATTTTAAAAATCGAAAACAATTGCAATTAATTCAGAATATCAATTTGAAACATAATATAGTTAGTACAATAATGATAGAAATTGAAACATAGATGACTCAATTATTTAAATGACAGAAGAATTCAATCACATCACTATTTGGCATCACTTGATGCTGGATAAAACTTTGGAGGTTGTTAATCTTATAAGGATTATGGTTTTGCAACATATATAGAAACATAATCTTGCTTAGAAAATTTAACTACATTACCCACAACATTCAAAAGACTTTGCATAAGCCGTTTTTCATCACTGGTAGCATGAGTAGGCAGATCAGGAGCAAATAGGTAATTTAATTTTTCACATATTTTATAAGCTTTATAAGTTTAACAACCTGCATTCAATATAGAAAAACATGAAGACAATACATAAATGCAGTTCATGATAAAGACTAAAGAATTGTGTTACAACTATTTCAAAAATATGAAGTA
Source organism: Spatholobus suberectus (assembly GCA_004329165.1). Lineage (NCBI taxonomy): Eukaryota > Viridiplantae > Streptophyta > Magnoliopsida > Fabales > Fabaceae > Spatholobus > Spatholobus suberectus. Next base: position 21,303,759 of record CM014731.1, read on the forward strand.
GCAAATCTTATAGCAATTATCCTTCCTAAAACACCTTGATTCTATTGTTAGAGGGGCGTGAGAAGGAAGGTAAATTTAAAAAACAATTACTTCCATAAACAATTGTTACTTAAAAGTCAACTTAAGAAACTCTATTGTATTTCAAAGTTATAGATATGCTCTTACCAAGAACAATATTTGAGTCATATCTTCAAACAGAATAACAAAACAAAACCCAAGCCTTATAATTATAAAACTACAAATGTAGCAGAGCCTATAATCCAACATTAAATATTGAAATTGTATTGCAAAAATTTAAATTATAAACAAAAAATGTAAAAAATATTATTATAAATAGTTGAGTAACTATTTACCTTTCTCACTCTTGTTCTTATCTTTTTTAGTGTTGTAACAAGGTAAGAAAATGGAGTTTTGTAATTAGTATAAGTTTAAGATAGTGTCTTTCTCACCTTTTGCCCACCTTTGTTGCTGCAAATCACTGTGTTTTATACAAAAAACATAAATTGCAACATTAAATAGTAAGATTTAACAAAAAAAATTGGACAAACAAAACAAATGATAAGTTAGCCTCTTTTTAGGTCCATCTAGTTGTTGCTTTTGCTGAGCAGTTGTTTCCTTCATTGGCTTTTAGGTCCTTCAACATATGCTTACCATGTGCAACAACCACACTTCTAGCAAAAATTTTTGCTCCATCTTTTCACCTTCCCCCGAGCAATATATGTCAAAAGTGAAAAGTCATGAACGTTAGAATATGTAAAACATAAATAAATGAATAAAAGGTAAAACATAAATCACAAAAATAAGTATTTAACATAAGAAATTTTTAGAAAATGAGAGAAAATAAGTATTAAATAATCAAAAAAATATAGAACATAAATAAAAAAATTTAAAACTATTTTTAGAGAAAGATAAAAGAAAAATAGTGTATAGATAATGTTCATAATTAAAATAAGAGAAAAAAAGTCATACATTAACAGTGTAAAGCAGTTTTACACTGTCATCCAATTACAAACCATTATGTATGAAAAATTTGTTAACTTTTACAATAATAGCCTTAAAAGTCATACCAACGGTGAATTCCAATTGGTTGACAGTGTAAAACTTTTTACATTGATAGTACATGACTATTAAACTCTTAAAATAATAGTACTTTTTCTCACCTAAAGGGGAGAGAGACTTAAACCTTGTTATGAAGGCAAAGAAAATAATGTTTTTCTTTTTATAAGAAATATAGTGTAGAATAAAGGTTTAAGTGCCAGTTTGTTTCTTTTTTAATTTGTGAAAAAAAATCTATTCAAAGGATGGGGATTATAACGCCCGGCCGCTTTCAGGATGAGTGACTGTCCCCACAAACCAACACAAGACTTTTTAGCGTGCTTTGTCCTCACTCACACGCTTCCTGGGAAACTTCCCAGGAGGTCACCCATCCCTAAATTGCTCCAAGTCAAGCACGCTTAACTATAGAGTTCTTAAGTGATAGGCTACCGAAAAGTAAATGCATCTTGTTGGTATAGGTAGCACTTATTAATTCCTTTAAGCTATCCTCAACTGTACAGTCTCATACCTGCACAGCCTCTGGATCCCTCTCGTTCGAGTGTGTATTCGATTCATTCATGTACCCCTCCCGCTGGAAGCCTGCCAGGAGCCGCTCATTGTCCGTTCCTCATCTCTTTTGCACCGGCGATTACTCCCCGCCCTCGTCAGCGCCCGGGATGTTACATGCCCACCAGCTTCCGCTTGGTTCGTCCTCGAACCACACCGTACTGGGAGAGAGGCCCTGCTCTGATACCACTTTGTAACACCCGGCCGCTTTCAGGATGAGTGACTGTCCCCACAAACCAACACAAGACTTTTCAGCGTGCTTTGTTCTCACTCACACGCTTCCTGGGAAACTTCCCAGGAGGTCACCTATCCCTAAATCGCTCTAAGTCAAGCACGCTTAACTATAGAGTTCTTAAGTGATGGGCTACCGAAAAGTAGATGCATCTTGTTGGTATAGGTAACACTTATTAATTCCTTTAAGCTATCCTTAACTGTACAGTCCCATACCTGCACAGCCTCTGGATCCCTCTCGTTCGGGTGTGTATTCGATTCATTTATGTACCCCTCCCGCTGGAAGCCTGCTAGGAGCCGCTCATTGTCCGTGCCTCATCTCTTTTGCACCGGCGATCACTCCCCGCCCTCGTCAGCGCCCGGGATGTTACAGGGATGGTGTATTGAATACTTGATTTATTAAAATTAACAAATTTGCATTGAGAAAGGGTGCAAGATTTTATTACCATAATTATGAATGTAAGATCTTGTTTTTCCTAATGCATGATTAAGTGTTTTAATAACTAAAAAGTGGAAATTTGATATGTAATCTAGGTGATTAAAAGAAATAAATGAAATGTTGTTATGTATGGTTTTGTTGTATATGATGATGGTGTATGTTGTTTATTTGAAATTCGAATTTGAATTTAAGAAACTTAAGATACGTGCTTGAGCCAATGTGGGTATGTTGTGAGTGTGATTTTGGGCTTTTGAGATAAAACAGTTGAGTTAGACCAGTTAGGGGTTATGAGGAGTGGTTTGATGAGATATGATCCTTAGATAGTCCAAAGTCCATATAAAAGCTCCGGAGAGGTCGAGTATATATAATAGGGGGAAGGGGGCTTTTATTCCTCATTCTCTTTCTCTCTCATCTCTTCATTCTCTCTCTCTTTCTCTAAGATTTTTGAGTTCGTGAGGTTGTAAAAGAAGTTGTAAGCTTAGTTGAGTGATTGTGGCGAGAAAAGGAATGGTTATTGGAAGATTTGGCTCAAGACAGTAAATTCTCAAGGAAGCTAAAAATTCAAATTCAGAGGCTTTTAGAGGTAAAGGGAAGCTTACTAATGCTTGATTTTGTGTTTGTGGTTGTTGATTTGTTGATTAAATGCTTTGGAATCGATTGATTTCGATGCAAATCTTGTGTATGTAAGTTTTGACACAAAATGGGTTTGGAAAAAGGAAATTTGAGATTTGTGGATTAAATTGTTATATAATTAGTTAGAAAGGTACTAAAAGTGATAAAAACTGTTTTGAGATACTTGTTGTTGATTGATTTAGTCAAAATGGATGTTGGTGTTGGATTTGCAAAGAAAACGAGTGAAAATCGTACCCAGCGATTTATAACTCGCTAAGCGAAAGAAATGTTCGCTCAGCGAAGGATTTTTTAGTCGTTGGAAGTATGTCAAACGCCTAGCGATGAATCTTGCGATGGATCGCTCGCTTAGTGACGGAATTGCTTGCTGAGTGAGAGAAAAAAGAGTCTTCTCTTATTTTTTATTATTTTTGTTGATTGTTGATGACTTTATTGATTCCTATGAATGTTAAATATATATTTTAAGTTAATTGGATGTTTAAATGGTTTTCTAAACTAGTTTTTGGGTTTTTCTTTATTATTATAGTTGAAGATTTGGTTGATAAGTTGTAAGTGTTTCGCTGAACAAAACATATGTTTGCTGAGCGAGAATTCTACCTGAGACTTGGCTACTCTTTGGAATTGAGCTTGCTGAGCGAGACTTATACTTGCTGAGTGAGAACCTTCGAAAGGGAGAGTGTGCTCTCTATATGAAAGATACTCACTGAGTGAGCATATGGATCGTTGAGTGAGCGTGTAATTTTGTTTTGTTGTGTGAGAATTTTTAAGTAGTGGTAGTTGGGTGGAAGGTTGCCTAAGGAGGAACTTCCACTAGTTGTAGAATGTTGTGATATGTAAGCTTACCTTGTCTTGCTATTTTGTTTTGGTATGGTTGCTATGGTTGCTGTTGTTGTTGTATAGTGCTATGACTGTGATGATCATGTCGTTTGGCGTGGGAGCAGAGGGAGAGGCGTTCGCAAATCCAGCTTCTCAGAGTTAATGGAGGAGGTCTTAAATTGAGACTTTTGGAGGCCCTTTTTGGGTGGAGCTCTTCTGGAAGCTCTTTTTGTTTTTTTTTTAATTTGATGTATATGTTGTATAACTGACCAGCTATAGGGAGTTTGGTTTTGTTTTGTATTTTTTTTGTTTCTCCTTTGGTGTTGTATATGTCAATGGGCTTGTATATAGTATTATCTCATATATGGTATATATTAGAGTAATGTGTGGATTGATTATTATTAAGTATCTTTATAAATATATATAGGGGTTTGGTTGTAGTACTGTGGCGACAGAGGGTCGTTACAATGAACATAAATAAAAAATAAATATTGCAGTAAATGAAGGAATAAAAACAAATAACATACCTTACTTTTGTATATATTAAGATTGCCTAAATAGGTTAATGACCAAATTACCTTTATGTTTAGCAGGAAAAAGTGCTCCAAACTGTCTTGCTTGTGTGTGTGTGTGTTAAATTCAATATTTCTTCTTTAAATTTATTGTAACAAAACACTTTTAATATTGAATTTTTTTTATAGTATATCAATAAATTTTTATTATTAAGATTCTATTTAAACAACTTGACCAATTTTTACAATATAAAACTAAACATATTGTAATCAATTTTTATTACATTAATTTTTTTTAAAAAAATATCTTTAAACCCCCAAATTCCTAATCACGCCTAGCCTACAGTAATAATTACCTTAACACTGTGTTTGGTAGAGAGAAAGAAAATAGAGAAAGAAGAAGTAGGTAGGAAAGAAGTGGATAGAAGAGAAGTAGATAAGAAATGAAGTAGAAATATAGATTGTTTGGTTAAAAAAAAATAGATGAAAAATAGAATAAAAATATACTTTTTAACTTTTTTGTAGTTTGAATAAAAAAAATAAAAAGACTTTTATACACTTCTTCTTTTTTATATTTTTGACTGTGTTATTTAAAAATTGCATGCCATATAATCGAATATAGTATCCGACAGCTTTCCGTACAAGTTTGAAGTGATTAAAAATGCTGTAAAATCCACCAAAATTTCAAATATTTCTCACCAATTTTAATGCTTTCAAATGAACAGAATTTATACACTTCTCTATTCTTCACTTCTCTTCCCTTTCACTTCTCCTCTACCCAACCGGCTGTAAAAGATATATGCTTCACCATCCAAGTTCTCCACATCCCCCAATTAATTATTTTCTCATCATTTGTGCATGCTCTCTAGACTCTAGCGTTGCTCTATCTGTCTTGATGGGATATTTATTCATCTTTAACCCCAAATTTATACGAACATAAAAACAAATTACTTCCATATTGTACGAATTTCATTTTAAAACTGTGGACTTCTTATCACTTAAAACATGTAACTTTTTTGTTTGTCTAAATATATGACATCACATTGACAGTAACAAGCCTCTAAGATATTTTGTAGTTATATATCCCTCACAAAAAAGTTCCGTCTTCGGTGTACAAAAGTTCCGTCTTCAGTTGTCCAAAAGAAAAGGTTTCGTCTTCAAAATGTACGATGTAGTGAGCCGTATTTTTTCAGGATATTTTACACTGGATTCATCTATTAAGCAAATGCTTCCTTTGTTCTTTTTTATTTGTCTGTTTTTTTTTTAAAATTTTTTTTTATTTATTTGTTATTTTCAAAATTTAAGATAACATTAATTATTATTATTTTCAATTATATATTTTCTTCTAACCTAATTTTTAATTAATTTACATATTTATAATTAATATGTATTCATTATGAAGTAAAAATGAGAAAAAATACAATAAAAAACTTCAAAATTATTTTATGAAAAATAAAAAATTCATTGTATGCTTTAATTTGTATATAAAAATTCTTAAATAACACATAAAAAGATACAAAAATAATATATGAAACATTAATAATAATAGTAAGGCTTAATTGTGTTTTTAGTCCCTCAAATTTGAGAAATGTATTTTTTTAGTCCCTTAAATTAAAAATTAATATTTTTAGTCCCTCAAATTTTAAAAATTCTTGTTTTGGTCTTTTTGTCCAAACGCAATTAGTGAATCTATCACACAAAATTCACCCAGTAATATCCATGTTAGTAAAAACATTACACTAAATTTAACTGATGCTGCATAGCTTATTCAATTTGTCCTATAAATGATATTGTAAGTGGTTCAAAAGGACTAAAATAATATGTTTCAAAATTTGAGAGACAAAAAAGATTAATTTTTAATTTGAGAAACTAAAAAAATATATTTCTCAAATTTAAGAGACTAAAAATATAATTAATCCTATTAATAATAATAATAATATAAAATGGCATATTAAATTTGTTGATGAAATGACATGACTTTGTGGTAAGATAAGCTTTTTCTTTATTTCTCATTTTTAAAAATAAAATTTATTTTCTCTTTCTTTCACGGGTAAGGTAAGTCTTTCTCAACAGAGGGAGCCACCTGCTACAATGACAAATGTCCACTGTCACGTGCTAGTGTATCCTTTCAGATTTTAATATACAATAAAGATATCTTCTTTTTCTGTTCCTTTCTTTATTAGATCATGCAGCTTTTGTTTAGATAATAAATAACCACTAATACCTAACCTTACCCCTAGGTGATGTTTTCTATCAGACCATTTTTTTAAACAAATAAAGAAAATTAAAAGGTAACGCAACAAACTTGAATATTGTGCGTTACAAATTTAATTAAAATATTTTTAAAAATATTTCTCAAAAAAGTTACGAAGTTTTTTTCAGACTTAAATATGTTTTAAGTCTTTGTAAATATAATTTTGTTTAATTTTAGATCTTGCAATTTTTTTTTTATTTTTAGATTTTTTATTTTTTAGCATATTTTTTTAGTCTTTACTATTAATTCTAATTAATTTAGCAATGACATGGTTAACAAAATAAAAAATATTAATTAAGATAATTAAGGTAATAAAAAATATTTTAAATCAATATAATTAGATTATTTTTAGGTACATAATTCAATTAAGTAATGTATTTATTATTTTATATAAATAAAATAATTATGTATAATTTATTTTTAATTTTTAATATATTATAAATATTGATTTTTATTACTTTTAATACTCTTACTTTTAAATTTATTTCTTTATTTTTAACATTGCATTTTAAAAAAAATATATAATTTACTTAAATGCTTATAATTTACATTTAATATATTATTTTTTATGTATTTTTACATTTCAATTCATTAAATTTGACTGATTGTAATATCATTTATTTGTTTAATATATCACAAGCAGTGATTTTGTCTCTAAAGACAAAAGTAACATATTAAAAGTATATTATAAGCGTCTAAGTAAATTATAATTTTTTAAAAAAAGTACAATGTTAAAAATAAATTAGTGAATTAAAAAGTAAGAATAATATTAAAAGCAATAAAAATCATTGTTCATAATATATTAAAAATTAAAATAAACTATAAAAGTAAACTATATGTAATTACCTTATTTATATAAAATAATAAATACATTACTTAATTGAATTACACACTTAAAAATAATCTAATTTTCTTAATTTAAAATATTTTTTATTACCTTAATCATCTTAATTAATATATTTTTTATTTTATTAGTCATGTCACCACTAAACTAACTAGAGTTAATGATAAAGACTAAAAAAGAATACTAAGAAAATGTTAGGATCTAAAAATAACAAAAAATTTTGTAAGGACTAAAATTAGATAAAGCCATATTTGCAAGGATTTAAAATATATTTAAGCCTTCTTTTTAACATTAAATAAATTAGTGTTTTAACATTTAAAATGCACATGATAAATGTTTATTTTATATAATTAAAATTTATAATAAATAAATATTTTTAAATATATAAATTATATTTTATAGTAAAAAAAATATTTTTGAACATATAAATTATATTTTAAATTTATGATAAACAATTTATATTAAGATACAATATTATTTTTGATTATTGATATTTTAAAAAAAATATTAAAATTTAATTTAGAAATGAAGATGAAAATGATTGATTGAAAGAGATAAAAGATTAAAAAAAAAAATCCTAAAAATACTTTTGTTGAAGAAAAACTCCTAAAAACATTTTGTTAAAGAATAACTCCTAAAAACGCTATTATTTAATATAATTATTCTAATTTATATATATAGATGATTAGTTTAAATATACATTTGAATGTTTAATTTCAAACACTATAATATCCTTTTTAATTTATGTAAACATGACTTCATTTTATTTTATTTTTTATTTTTTAATCATTAAAATTTAGAGTTTCTTAAAAGAAACTTCTGTAACTATTTAACAATAACAAAACATGTATCTGGTTATTTTATATCATATGTCAAAATAGTTATTATGTATGATAGTTAGATACATAACATGTCATGTAACCCCAAAATAATAAAAAGGATATTCTAAAAAAAATTAAAATCTGGGAAGACTAAAATGAATGAAATTATTCAAAAATTTAAATTAAATAAAATCAAATCTAAGTTTATGCAATGAAGGACATCTTGAATGAAAGCACGGATGAATCTACGTTAAGCTATGTGGGGTAGTTATCTTTACAAGCTTTTTAATTTTTTTAATATATATGTGCAATTACAAATTATTTTCATAATTTAAAATATAATAAAAAGTTAATTCATAATGAATATTGCTTCTACAAATTTATATATATAAATATTACTTTTACAACTTAAAATTTCTAAATCTATCACTACATAAAAGTGCAAATAATACAGATATAATATTGTATATAATTTTTGAGTAGTCATATTTCTCCAACATTACACAAATGTGCAAAAAGATAGTTGTGTAAAAAGATTAAAACTTATTAATTTTTTTATTTACATATATAATTTTGAGAAATTAAATTTATTTTTAAAATCCAAAAATCAAATTTAATAAATTAAAAGGCATAAAAGACTCATGGGAAGAAATTTGAATAAGACTAATAAGTAATAATGTAATAATAATGTATATTTTTTTTTCTATTTTTTGTGTGTGCAGACCACAGGTATCCTTTACTAAAAGCTAGGTAGGACCATCATGGGTGCAAAGTTCTTCCTCCAAGTATTTAATACAGTTGCATACCAGGAACTCAAACTTGAAACCACTGATTAAGTTAGAATAACTCCATGTCAGTTGATCCATGCGTTCGGTAGTAATAATAATGTATATTAAGACTTGCATTAAGATTTTGCTAATATTTTTTTTCTAGAAAAGGGTGCTTAATATATGTAAAAGGAGTGCAGAAATTATTCTTCTTGAGAAATTAATTGAGAATAACGATAGTCTTTTGAAAAATTTGTGCTTTACTATGTATTTTGAAAAATAAATGATTATTTTCTCAAAAGTAATGTAGACCAGACATACACTTAATATATGAAAAATTGATAATTTTTTAATATAAATTTTCAAATCATTAATTTTTTATGTTCTTTTTTTTTTCCCTCTATTTTACATTACTTTGCTTCTCCAAATATATTTTAAAAATAATTACCTGAAAACATGAAATAAAATTTTATTTTTATTATATTTTATAATTTATACAACTTGTGTCTTTCTAACACATACATATATATAAAGGGTAACAAAACCTTTTGTATAGTAGTCTTATCCGATTTGAAAGGAATTATTTTTGTAAAAAATACATGTATTCTCTAAAAAAATGGTGACAAAACAGGTTAGACAACTAATCTGTAACCTTTTTTTGGTATAATGGGTTGGAGCTTTCAACCCATTAATTTGTTTCGACCTATTTCTCCTAACTTGCCAAGAAAACAAGTTGGAGGTAGGTCAAAGGCAAGTCAATCCACCAATCCATTTTTTTAATTATTAATTGATAATTATTATGTTAATAGTATTTTATGATTTTTTATCATGTTTAATTTTTACTAAATTTTTTTATGAGAAAATAGACTATGTACTGTTAGTGTAAAATAGTTTTATATTGTTATCTAATCACAACCATCATTTACGATAAGTTTGTTGACATTTACTATAACTATCTTAAAGTCATACTAATGGTGATTTCTGATTGATTGATAGTGTGAAATTTTTTACACTAATAGTGCATAGTTATTAGACTCATATTTTATATGATAGATAATATTTGTATGGATGTGTGTTTGGATTCTTTTAATTTTTTTCAAAATTTTAATTATTTTCTGGTGGGTTAACATATAAACTTGTCAACCCACTTTCTATTTTATTTTATTTTTGGTAAGCCAACTCCTCCCAAAATGGAATAAGGTAAAATTTTCAACACACTTTACAAAACTGAGACAACCCACCTCACTCTATTTTAGTATGTTGGGCACAAACTAATCCGTTTTACCACCCTTGTTTATATAGAAAAACACACATTCTTCACAATTATGTATATAATTATTTTTGTTTTCTTTTGTGAATAATATAGTATATTGTCTATTATTATATTTATTATTTTATTAAATTGCAATCTATAAATATATTATGATTTTAATGGCTTGTGAACCAATTTGAAATCATTGTTGGTATAACTTTTAAGGTAATTATTATAAAAGTCAATAAACTTAGTAGTTTCTAATTGGATGACAGTATAAAACTGCTTTACACTATTAGTACATAACCTATTTTCTCATATATTATTATTATATAATATATAAATATATGATAATTATATATATGATAATTATATATACATGATTGTGATAATATATATATATATATATATATATATATATTATCATTATAATATAAATTGCATATGTTAGAATGGCATGATTTATATAAATGTGTGTGTATATATGTATGTTATACAATTTTAATTGTTTTTTAGTTTAATTTCAAATTATTCTTAATTAAATATTAATGATAAATAAGGCAATATAAATTCAATAAAATTTGACTTAAATAAACATTTAAGAATAATTATCATGATTATATTTATTGCATTAGAATAATAAGAATGTGAATAAATCAATAAATATACTAATTTATTACTCTAAAATTTAAATTAGATGTGATTTAGTCTTTAACGCTTATAGATGGGCTGTTTTAATTTTCAATATTTTTAAAATATACAAATTAATTATTTTGTCAGTAATTTATCACTAATTGATTAAAAAATTAATTCCTAACAAACTAATAAAAAATATTTTCAGAAAAATTATTTTATACAATTTAAAAATATTTAAAAAAAATCAAAATATACCTTTTAAATGTTGTAAACTAAATACTTATATTTTAAGGTATTAATTTACATATTTTTTTAAAAAAAGACAGAAAGCAGGTTACCGGCCGCAAGAAGGTTGGCCATCCAACACTGACCTTGCTTGCAGCCTTATATGAAAAATCATATTAGTTTGTTAAAAATAAAAGCAAACAGTTTTATTTATTTAATTTTTTTTCTAAATGAGAATACTTCTTTTTCTTTTTAAACAAATTTACCATATTAGTCACTAATAAAAACAGAATTTAATTGTCCTTTACGGAGATAAAATTATTATATGTGTGTTTAATTTTGATATATTATTAATGGAAGAATTTTTATATTATTAAATAAATGGAAAATTTTTTGTATATAATTTTTAAATTGACTATTATAAAATTTAATGATTGTTAAATGATATTATATAATTAAATAACAATACTATAAATATATTCTAATTAAATTTACCGTATTTATGGGGTTTAGCAATTTATTCAAAATAAGGTCTTAAATATTCACCTACTTTATTGCCCTTGATTTGTTTTTTCTTCACTATTATCATTATTTGATTTATGATAACGAGGGTTTTAAGAAATTGGTTTAAAAATTAATAAATAAAAAGATTGGTTGAGATTATGATAAAAATATATTAAAATAATTAAATATTATATTTGATATATATATTTTAATTTTTTAAACTAATATCTTAAAGATAGATCATTTCCATTATTGTTATTATTATTATTATTATTATTATATTGCTGTTGCAGTATTTATTTTGAGCTTTAGCATATTTTCCCATTAAAATTTTTCAACTTTCAATTCAAGCAGCTTTCGAAAACCCAACCAGCCAACAGGTTTTTTTCAGCTCTTGAAATTTCTAAGTTGTTTTAAATTTCTAGAGCAAACGGTTTTTCACTTTTTGCTGCTCCTTTTTGCTTTTTTTTTTTCTGTGGTTTTTTTTTTTTCCTTTTAATTTTCACTTTCTGGGTTGAGTGAGCAAGTTAAGTTCTGGACGGAGCTGAAAAGAAATCTCAATACAAGATTACAGCTTCAGAAGTATCTTGCTGAAGTGTGTGGAATCTTTGTGACAGGTCATGATATTTGCATTCTGAACAGTATTTAGAGTTTGATGTTGGTAAGTAAAAAATAAGAGTTTTGTTTTTTTTTTTTTGAAGTTTTCCCTTTTATGTACTAAATTTTCCTTGAGTTTCAGCTTTCTGTCTTCTAAAAGTTTAGGTAAATGCTGGGTATGAAGCAGATTTATGCAAAAGGGTGGAGTTTATTATTATTATTTTTTGCTGTTTTAGAAAAGCCTTTGGTATTTTTGGTTGCTTTTGCTTTGTTTTGAGTCCAAGGCTAAGAAATATTTGGAGTAAATGAACGGTTTTTTAACCAATTTTTTTATGATGCTTAGTTTGAATTTGTTATTTTTAAACATGTTTTCAAAATTTTCTTACCCAAGTTTGTTTAAAAATTGTAATAATATTGCAAAATATTTACCTTTTCTTAATTATTCTTTTAATGGCTAATTTTTTTTTCTTCCTTTTTGTTACAAATCGAATTTCTGGTTTCAGACTTCAGTACTTGAAAGTTGAAAACTTGAAACTGAGCAAGTACCCATTTTTCAGAGATGGAAAGAGAAAAGGAAAAAAATAAACTTTGTTAGAAAATAACTGCATTTCTTTCTTGTGATTTTTGCAATTTAATGCACAGTCAGAGTTTGAAATGGATCTGCTAATTCAGCTAAACAACTTGTTGTAAATCCAAAGTTTGTGTCTTTGTTTTCTTTCTTCCTAGTTTGTGGGAATCTTTTGATGGATTTTCACCTTGGCGTCCTAGCATGTTCAAGAAGGTTCAAATTTTTGGTCTTGCTAAGATACCGTAATTTTTGTAATTGCATGTGCTTTAATGAACCATTTTGCTTTCTAAGTACATTGTTTGTTGATTTCTGGCTTGCAGATGTTGGTTTGATTGCGTGGAGTTAGGAGGGGATAGTTTGATATATGCATGGAAGGAAGAGAAGGGATCAGTTCTGGGGTTACAGTGATAGGGGCAGAAGCTCCATCAGCCTATCATATGGCACCAAGGAGTGAAGCTCCAAGCCAGGGTGGTCCTGTTCCTGAAGCAACAGCTGGAGCTATTGGTGTCTCACCAGTTAGTGTGGGATTGGATGGAACAGCAGTTAAGAAGAAAAGGGGTAGACCAAGGAAATATGGGCCTGATGGGTCTGTCACTATGGCATTGTCTCCCATGCCAATCTCATCTTCAGCTCCATTTTCTAATGACTTCTCATCTGGAAAGCGGGGCAAACCGCGGGGGATGGAGTACAAGCTGCCAAAAAAAGCTGGAGTGGATCATCTAGGTAATGGGATTTGATACTTTTAATGCTTATATGCATTGCCGTTAAACATCATTGTTATGTGTCACTAACATGGTTTATCAAATTACTTCATTTTTTGTTTTTAACTCTCAACATTTTGGTGAATTTTGTAGTATATTTCTGTTTTTGATAGGGAAGCTACTTTTCTTGTTTCTTCCAGTTTGCTTCCTGTCAAACTTCTAAACTACTATCCTTGATTACATGAAAAAGCTTTCCTTTTTTATTTGCAAATACAGAAAAGAAGTTATCCTTTTTGTACTCTAGACTTTTTGGAAGTGAGGTGAAACGATTTAATTTCAACTTTGATGATGTTTCCATGCATAGAAAGGTGTTTTCTCTGTTAGCAAGGGAATGTTGAATTGCGGTCCATAACCACAATTGTGGCTCCAATATTAAGGTTTTGGAGATCTCCACAACCACATCTGCTGCATTTGTCTGCCATTTTTTTCACAATTTTAAGGTTTTGGAAGTTTCTGCAACTGCGACCATAACTGTAATTTAAAAACTTGAATTTAACATTTATTCTCCAAATATATCCTTTAACATAGGAAAATATCAACATGCTAATTGGTTTTTGTTTAAATTTGCTCACACTGCTATAAGATAATTCATAATATATGTATCCTGGGACAAATATATGATTTTTTTTTTTTTTGTAGAAATTAATATATTATATGGCTGCTATTTGTAGAAATTATTAATTAATTACTTCAAGTTTCAACTAATTTCTGTTAATATCTATTATTGCTACTTCTGTAGGTGAATCTGTTGGTACAAACTTCATGCCCCATATCATTACCGTCAATACTGGCGAGGTATGCTTGAGGGAGGGGGAAAACATTTGTTTCAACTTCATTTAATACATGTGTATGCTTTAAATTTATCTCTTAAACTATCCTGTATTATATACCCTTGAGGGTCTGAATTGAAATATATAGGTTTATAAATTTTTGTCATCTGCCATAATGTGTTACTGGTTAAGTCAAAAAAAGTATATCAATTATGTGGAGAGGGTTTGCTTTGTTCAGTTATCTGTTGGAGGTTAAACCTTTATGGTTGAAGGAAGTATGTTTTGTTTCCTTTATTATTATTTGTTTATATGGAATGCAATGATAACATGGTTTAAATTTCTTTTTTTTTTCTATTGTTTATTTATCTAATATATGCAGTTATATACAAATGTTTTGTTCTCGTGTTGATGACAGTTGCAAATTAACTAGCATTACTTGCTTATTGTGTGTGGAATGAAATGTGTTTTCTCCAAAAAATTAATGCTATGTTGTTTGTTTGTTAAATTGGATATACATTATGTAGCAAGGACGAAATAAAAAGACTTTTATAGATGCAAGCTGACTGCTGTTCACTGGAATTTGCCGTATCTTTTGAATCCCTTTACTACTTCTTTTTCATTTTTTTGGTTGGTGTATTGTGGTCAAAGCATTTTGTTTTTGAAGGGTCAAGCATGTAGTTCTAGTTTCCTTCCACAATTGGATGCATCCCTTTTTTTTTGTCATGGTTATTAACTTCTGTATCATGTATTTGTTCCAACACATTGGTTCTAGACCTGCTGTATAGTTTGATGAACAAACAATAATTGTATATAATTCTATCAATATTTGAGTTGCACCTATGAAGACCCTGCAAATTTAGCTGTAGTTATTCATAACAAATAGTTTGAGTAAAGAGAAAAAGCTCAAGTGTTTGCATTCTATTCTCCATTCAACAAGAAAAAACCTTTATTTTGATATTTTCTTAACATGCTTTATATATTGTGATGGTAATACTTCTTTTAGAAGAGACAATTGAATACTGTTATGTTTGCTTTGCACTGTTGTTGTTTCAGGACATTACGATGAAGGTTATATCTTTTTCCCAACAAGGACCCCGTGCTATATGCATCCTATCTGCTAATGGTGTAATTTCAAATGTCACACTTCGTCAGCCTGATTCTTCTGGGGGAACTTTGACATATGAGGTGCTGCAGTAATTCATCTCATTAGTAGATGTTTTATTTTAGAATTTTCGAGCTTGCCTTTTTTGTAATTACATTTTCAATTTGTTTCAGGTTTCTGTCTTGTCATGTTTTGGAAAACAGGAATTAAGTAGGCATTTGATTCACTCTTTGTCACCCTTGTATAATATTAAAATTAAAATAGCTGCTCCACTCAGGACTTTTGAAAGCTTGACCAGAGAGACGAGATTTTGAGTCTAGCAGAAAATACTCTAAATTTAGGCATGAAACATGATAAGCAGGGGCTTTTGTGAGACCTTTGATTGTGAAAATAGTCAGATAGGGCACCTAAGAGTTCCAAATGAGGATGGAATTGGAAGGATAGAAGTTTTAAGTTCAATTTGAGTGCTTAAAACTATTCTTGGTATGTGATGATGTACATGCTAGGCCTAAGAAATAGAAGTATCCCTTTATGGTCTTAATAAATTAGGATTGGAATATTTATTAGTTTGAGAAAATTCCAAGATTTAGTTATGCTAGATTGAGGCTACAAATTGTTAAAAAGGGGGTTAGGTTTGGCTAGAAATGACAGAAATAAAAACTTGGGTGGAGAATTATGTCTTTGATGGTACTTGATGGCAATTTGTAATATTGTATCCGACTATATGTTCATCATTCACTTGGAAATTGTAGTTTATAGTTTGATTACTGGTATGAGGCTCATGATAGGTGCTATAAAATCCTATGTTTCACATTTTGGACTTCTTTCTAGGGTCGTTTTGAGATACTTTCATTGTCTGGATCATTCATGCCTACTGACAACCAAGGAACAAGAAGCAGGTCCGGTGGGATGAGCGTGTCATTGTCGAGCCCAGATGGTCGTGTTGTAGGTGGTGGAGTTGCCGGTCTTCTTGTAGCTGCCAGTCCTGTGCAGGTAAACATTCCTCTCTCTCAGTGATGCATGTTGATCATGTGCATGGTTTGGGTGGTAAGGACTAAGGTTGGATTCAAAATAGTCCTGAATATCCCATAGTTTCTGTGATGTTGAATACTTTGCCAAACAATTTTCCCCAAATACATCCCCAAACAATTGAGGTTTGATAAATGAAAGAGGCCAACTTGCATGTCTTAATAAAAAGCACAACACAATGGAATTACCATAATGTAGCATCTGGTGCAACTTACTTTGAACAAGTTAGACATAACATTTTGTTCCTCAAATGAAGGATCACTTAGATACCTTTATGTTATCAGGTGGTGGTGGGAAGCTTTTTGCCAAGCAGCCAGCAAGATCAGAAACCAAAGAAGCCTAAGTCTGATTATGCACCAGCTAATGTCACCCCTGCCATTGCAGTGTCTTCTGCACCACCCCCTACTAATGGTGAAAAGGAGGATGTCATGGGTGGACATCTGCTGCACAGCTCAGGACCAACCCTTAACTCAAACCTTACTCCTCCCTCGGCCTTTCGTCGGGAAAACTGGGTTAACTTGCACTCCATGACGGACTCGATGAAGTCCGCCACTGATATTAACATTTCTCTACCTGATAGTTAAGTTGATGATCAACCTGCAGTCGCGGATCCTCTAGTGTTGCTGACAACATTCATGACTGAGCCTATTTGTTTAATGTTTCCAGTGTTGCTCTCTATCGCATAGTTTCCACTTGTTTCAAACCTATTATCTGTTGTCTATGACCATAGGATGATGTAGTTGATTAGTGGTGTAAGTTGCAGCTAGGTTTCTACAATTTTCTTTGCCTACCAGAGCATCTGATTCCTCGGCTGATTAGGTAGATGCTGCAATATGCAGTGTTATGAGTAGGCTAATTCGGATGTAATGAAAATTTGTTTGCCTAATTGCAACTGAATTTGTTGGAGCTTTTTATGTCTCATCCTAGCCATTTGTTAGTATGTCACTAGTATAGACTTGATATTTTCACTATATCTTATACTTGCTTTAATGAGTTTAATATTATATATTTGAAAATTCTAGATTTGGAAAGAATGCACAAATGTAGATTTTTCAGTTCAATTACCCTTGATTTTAATATTTTTTATGCAGTGTTTTACAGCTTGTTTTGATTTAAAAAATGAAGATAGTAGAGCATGTGATTGTATGTTGTTAAAGATAACAGAACTTAGTTGAAAGAAATAAATAGGAAAATGAAAGACAACAATAAACTTGGTCTGAAAAATGAGTTCCTTGCATTGCTTTTGCCCTTGTTTTATTGTCAGACTCCATGGAAAAGAACGTTACTGCAGCACAAAATTTGCATGGGTTCCACAATGACTACAACTCCCAAGCTAGTAACCAATGTGGTCCTACACCTATGAAAATGTGGAGTTGTAGCTCATTTGACACGTATGAGTAGATCATTAAATTGGTCTTTAAGATTACCAAGTCTTTGAAAATAATGAGACAATTCAGTTTCCAATGTCAAGAGTTGATAATTTGTTCTCAAACTTTTGCAACTATCATTTATTTTGATCTTACTTTGGTGTGCATCTATTAATTTGGTCTTTGACTTTGTTATATATTAGTCAATTTGATTTGATTTCTAGGATATTAAAATTGACCGATGGTCTATTGTTAAGAATCAAATTGATCTTAATTAATGAAAGTAAGATATTAATCCTTAGTGTCGTTAATAATTGATCTTTATATTTTTATTTATTGAAGTATTGGTTCTTCAGAACTAAATAACAAATAAACATATAACGATCGATATTTAAAAGATTGAAAAACTAGGATTGAAATTTATGTTTAAGATCAAAAGCTTTATTTAAACCTCGCATTTAAAAATAGGTTGGAAGAAGCCCTGTGACTTTAGTGTGGAGGGACTTCTTTAACTTCACTATATTTAAAAACAAATTATATGTGCTTGTTTGAGTTAGTTTCTTTTTTTTATATTTAAAATAGTTTAAATCCAAATTTTAGTAAGAATTTAAGCAAGCGTTTTTGAAAAAACTAATGGAATATTCCAAAAAATTTAAATAAACCTAATCCAAAGTAATCTTCAATTTCACGTCAAATTGTACAAAAGAAGCAAAAGCTAGTTGTTTTGGCTTCAATATAATGCGCATCAATATTGTCTGAACATGCATCCAAACTCACAGGTAGTGACTTACTGACTTTTCATTATGTTGTAAAATAAATGTGTTTTAATGGAAATCTTTAGATTTCTTGTGAAAGTATTGTTCAATTAGTTGCTAAACTTCTTATTCAATTGTTTCAATATAGGTTTTGTTCTCCATTTGATAGGCTTCATTCTCAAATTAACAAGTCCTACATGAATTTCAACCAAAAAAAAATAGTATATTGAAAAGAAAGCGTTAGAAAATATGTTGTTAGAACTCCTGATTACTTGAAATATAAAAATGATAAATGTGTTTTGTGTTTATATTTTAATAAAATAAGCATTTGAACAAATATTAACCATGAATTACTAAAGTCCACAGCAACACCTTTATATAAATAAAGGGTAACAAGGGAATATGTCTTTTTGATATATAATACTTAAATATGTAAAAAGTAAAAATAAAAGCATTAATGTTTGAGTAGAAATGTTGCGTGCCTTAAAAGCATTAAAGAAAAGATTTGTGTTAAAATATTTGTTAGTCTTGAAAGAATCATGCTAGCAACCCCTCTCTGTTAGGTCTCCACAATCAGTAATAATAGGAACATAGGATAGAGGTTGCTTTTATCTTCCCTTGAAGTTAACCTAGTCATCGATGTTAACTTTTTAAGAAAAGAAAAAAGCGTAAGGTGTACTCAAGAATAAATGTTACATACGTCAAACACTTTGATTGTCACCTACTCCTCACGAAGAAATTTGTGCCCTAATAATGCGCAAAATGCATTATTGTCTGGATTTAATTTCACTTTTTATGTTTCAACTATAATCAATACATAATTTTAATTCTTTAATAATTACTTGGATCAAATATTTTACTTTTTTAATTAATTAAATTCTTCTACTTTTTATTGATATAGTTAAAATTTTCAATCAAATTTTCCTTCCTAAAACCTCTTGAATTCCCTTTTTCCATAGTCTCTACAAATTGAACTAATTAAATTATTTTAAATTATCTCTTGCTTAAAATTTATTAATGAAAATATTATATTTCACCTTGAATTAAAAAATCTCAATTTTTTCCATCTTCAAAATCTTAACCTTACACTTTATGAAAGCTTTCAAATTTTATTATTATTTTTCCTTTTAAAATCATTTTTCATCTTAAATCTATCCTAAACTTCTAATTGTATAAAAAAATTAAAAATTTTATATAAAAAATAACAAAAGGAATAAGCTGTAATAATTTAAAAATTAAACTGAATTTGAGTAAAAAATTATAGATACATCGAAATCACACAGTAGAGATAAAAGAATACAATTAATAGATGAAAATTTCTTTCACGCATCATTTTAAATGTAGCCACACAATTTTGGACCACTGACTTTGTATCATGAGGTTTCTCTACTTAAAATTTCTGATCTTTTCCCTTTTTCTTTTTGCAGTGGCTATAGATTTTGAAGTATTATTTCTCATTTACACTATGTTTGATAGCCAAGAAATAGCATGGAGAGCAAAGAAATTTTTGAAATTTTGAAAATTTTCATAGTTTGACACATGAGAAATAGAGTGTATAAGTTTAAAAAATTGGTGGGTTCCATCACTTATTTCCACTCTATTTTCACCTATTATCTTCTTATTTCTCATATTTTTTTCAAATCAAACAACCTAAAATTTTAAATTATTTCCTATCTATTTCTCACCGCTTAACTTATTTATTACCTATTTTCATTCACCTTATTTCCCTCTTCTCTACCAAACAAAGTCTTACCTTGTGTTTGGATGAGAAATTTTAAGAGAGTAATTTATTTTTATAAGGAATTTAAAATACTTTGTAGTGAAATATGTTGTTTGGATAGGAAATTTAGTAAAAAATTAAAATTCTAGTAATTTATGAAGGTATTTTAATTACCTAAAATTGTATAATTTTAAATTCCACCAAAAAAATAAGAATTTGAAATTCTTCATACTCACTTTCTCTCACCTTTATGTTTATTTTTTCTCTCCTCTTTCTTTCTTCTCTCTCTCCCCTCTCTTCTCTCCCTCTCTCTTTTTCTCTCTTTTCTTTCTCTCTCCTCTCCCTCTCTTCTCTATTTCTCTGTGGCCTCTCTCCTCTCCTCTCTCCCATCTCCTTCTCCTCACTCTCTTTCTTCTCTCCTCTCCCTCTTCTCTTTCCCCTCTGTCTTATCTCCCTCTCCTCTCTCTCCAATCTCTCTCTTCTTTCCCTTTTTCTTTTCTCTCTTCTCTTTATCAATATTGACATAAAAAATATTAATATTTATATTTTGGAATTATTAAATATTATTTAATAATAAAATTATTTGTGAATTATTAAATATTTAAAAATTGACTAATATTTATTTTTAGAAAAGTTTAATATTGAAATTTTAATTTTAAAATATATATTTAAAAGTTAAATTTTGTACATGGTAAAAATTAAAATGTCATATCCAAACTTAGAATTTGAAATTTAAAAAATTTGAATTGATTTATCCAAACAGAGCATTTAAAAATGAAGAAAATTTAAATTAAAGCAATTCAAATTTCAAGCATTTCAAATTATTTGAAATTTTAAATTCTTCATCCAAACACAACCTTAGTGATTTGATTTTAGTAATATTACTTATTTAATATATTTTTAAAATTTCTATACATTTATTTATTTTATTTTTCTTCATCACATCACTATTTTGTCATTTACATTTATTTTTTCTGGCTCTCTCTCTCTTCATCACATTACTTATTTTATGACACTCATCTCTTTTCTCTTCCTAATCTATCTCCTTTGTCAAGAAATTATTGTAAAATTTTGTTATATAAATCTCTTCTTATCAATCTCCACCTAGAACTAGAAAATATTGCAAAATCTTATTGTATAAATAATATTTCTCATTTGTTTTTGTTGTGTTCCGGAAGCCAAAGAAATTACCATGCATTCAGCGCTATTTATATAGCAAAAAATAAAATAAATGAGAATGTACGTATACGTGTGAGTGATGAGTTTAGAAAAAACCATTTCACTGTATAAATTATTTCTTTTCTTTGTGATTTATAATAGATGGGATGGATTACGATAAAGGAAAGAGGGGTTAAAAATAAAATAGATGGAAACTTGGGTATGCAAGTAATAGAGATATTTGAAAAAAAGAAAAGAAAAAAAAGCGCATTAGGATTACTTAGTAATTCTCTTACTAACCTAGACAACATCCATACTTTTTACGAGATATAGCTAGTTGATTATTTGTCAAAACATTTATTTACTATTAGTTATATATTATAAATTTAAACATTGATTGCGAGAAACAAAAACAATAACTAACAAATTATCAAGGTACCATGGATAAAGAATTTGCAACTCTTATAAAAAGGGTTTAAAACAACAGAAAATGTTAAAGTCAGTCTTTGGTGATGTTGCTGCTGCTACCCTTCGGGTTACATGCAGAGGAAGCAAATATGACAGTAAAAATATGCATATTAGGCAAAAAGCCACTTATGTTTGTACCTAAACCATTATGAGCTCAAATACCTTTTTTTCATGCCTAAAGCACTCTAACTCACAGAAAGAATCTAAAACTTCACTTAGAGAATCACATCTTCTCAAGCTTCTCTCTTTCTTGCTTAAGCACCAATATGGCTTGTCACATGTTCCTCTGTAAGGATCTCGGCTCATCACGGATGGCTCTCACCATGGCTCCCATGAAATTTAGCTCACAAGATGGATTTGCCCACAATGTATTGAATGCATTAGCCTGTAACTTCTTTGATATTTCCAAGAATTTAATTAGCTGATATTAATATATTTATACAAAGAATAACATAATCCTCAAACAAAAAGGTAATGCAAACTTACAGCAGGCATGGAAGGTAAGCCACCAATTAATGCACATCCTCGGTGAGGGTCCATACCAAGCTAAAACACATTCACATGAGAGAACAGTCACCAAATTTTCCTTTGAGATTGTACAGGATAATTTATGAAAGAATGCATTTCTAATCATAATACCTTACTATAGAAAAGACAAATACCATAACAAGATATGCAACTTTGAACAGCCGCTTCTTTTTCTCCCAATTCAGCTTATTGTAGATTTCGGTAACATCTGCTAAGTGCTCTCCTTTAATGTACCTGACATTAACTTCTAAGTCATACAAGGTGTAGCAATATATCTGGAAATAATATGCATAGGTAATAACAGCACATATTTTAGACAGAAAAATTATTGAAATGCAATGCTTTCTGGATTCCTTTTATTATCTCACACAGGATTACACTATGCTGCAAATGTCCATTTTAATGCCAAGATTTTGAATTCAAAATTGCAATCTAATTATCCAGACCATTTGAATGTCAATGTATGCTTTTTGGGATGACAATGCAGTCTATGTTTCATACAGATAGGAAACAAAATCTCACGGCAGAAGGGTTAAATTTCCATCTCCAAAGTGTTTCACCCTCTACCATAATCTAAACTATGATGCAATTTCAACTATGCAACTCACATTTTTATAGTCCTTGGTTAAATGAGTTTCTAATCATGTCTTCTAACTTATGAGTTGACAGTCTTCTTGTTTCATCATAATGTGTGTCTTTGAACTTGGGTTCTTCTCCAAAGTTTGGATGATTTGTCTTGATTGGTGGGGCATTTCATTGGCATTACATGCGGATTGTAAGTGCAATTTTTTCCAATTTATGGGTTTGCTGCAATGTAATTCGAAGGTGAAAGTGTGGTGGTAGGTGATTTGGTGTGTTGTTATTTGGGTGATTTGGAAGGCAAGAAATGCTCATATATTCCAAGCGGCAGTGTTAGACATGGGCAGAATTATGGAGTGTTAAGCTAGTCTCTTGGAACTGGTTAAAGGCAAACAGTGTACAATGCTTTTTACTCACGATAGGTAGTATAGGGGGTTCTTTTGGCTCTACATTATGGGCTTGGTGTTGCTATACTTGGCTTTAGCATCAGGGGTGGGTGTTTCATTTTGTTTGGGGAAATGTCAACGGTGGGCTTCTCTATGCGTTAAGTGATGGGCGCACTTGGGTTGAGGTATTTCACTGCTGTGTGTACCTTGTTTGCTGTGTCTCGTTTATGGCACTACTTGTGCTTGTAACTGTTTCTTAATATATTTTGACTTATCCAAAAAATATCATAATCTGTGTGTCAAAACTCAAATATTTGGGGGAATTTTGTCATAATTATGATTGTAGTCCTAAGTGTCTTTTGAACAGTTTCAAGGTTATCCCTCAAATTACAACATTAGAAACTGTTCAAACAACCACTTGCAGTTCATTCTTCTTTCATTTTGCAAGTGGCAGCCTAAAAGTCTGAATACATACCATCCAAAACTTTTAATCACTAACATTTTAGTCATCGTGAGCCATCAAATCACCCTTAAACAACAATGCTTTATACTTAAATCTGAGAAACATTCATTTCAGCCTATTGAGTTTTGCTTCAAGTAACCAACATTTTCAACCTCTAAATCAACACAAATTCTCCCAATAAGATTGAGAAGCCTACTGAAACAACATTCAATAAAGTAACAACTTCATAATTATATTAAAAAGCATCAAGTTATGGTATGTGGACTTGAAAGCCAATTTTTCGTGATAAGATTGATTCAATTACAATTTAAATGATGCCCTACGCATGCCTTCATTGCTCCAATTTAAGTTTCATGTGAAAGAATTGAAGAATTATTTTATCTTTTTACCAAGCTTTATGGCCTAAAATATCTGAAAATATGAAACAAGATCCGCTCCTTTGCTTTTATCCTGTAGTATAGATATAATAAGATCCAGCAGTTTTAACAAGACAGAATTAGTAAAGCACTAACTTTTTGAGAAGGAAAGTAAAAGAAAAGAAAAAACTTACAATCTCACGTTGTAATACAGGCAAGGGAGAGATATGAAGAATATAAACCAATGTCCAGCTATAAGATTGGTGAAGCAGAAGAATCCTTGCATGATAAACTCTGGCAAGACAACCAGGTTAATCCGAGATGTTGAGTCATATGGGTTGATATAATCAAACTCCAGGTCCACCAACAATATAAGCTGCAATAAAAATTTCAGGGGATCAAATTTGTTTCATAAATAGTAAGGAGCAATTTTGCTCACTTGCACTATGGATGGCAGACAACAATTGATCTGCAAGTTGCAACTTCAAAGACAGCAATATAATCTTTAACAAAAAAATAAAAAATAAAAAAATAAAAAAAATAGCAGTATATTGTACTATCTCAAAGCTGCTGATTTTATTTTATAAGCGCATACTTTAAAAACCTTAGTTTTAAAACTTCATTAATATAATTGGAAGTAGTTTTTGTAGATAAAAGTATTTACTAGTACGCTACACTATCTTTCAGGAGTTGGAAAATTACAGGAGAGGAATTTTGAAGGAAATAGGAATTAATACACAAGATATGATGAGATTGCAGAGCAAAAAGGAACTAGGAATGGCCAACAAGTATTTACTAGTACTAGTATGCTACACTATCTCTCAGGAGTAGGAAAATTATAGGAGAGAAATTTTGAAGGAAATAGGAATTAATACACAAGACAATGATGAGATTGCAGAGCAAAAAAGAACTAGGAATGGCCAAATACAATGGTACTCAAATTAAAGTAAAAAGGAAACAAGCCATTGTTCTTTTACAGAGAGAAAATACAGAGACGCTTTCTAAATGATGGTCATTTTCTTTCAGAGAGGCATGGCATACTAAAAGCCAAAATAAAAACAGTGAGATCCCTACCAATGCAGTCCTTTGTGTGTGTTCGGTTCAACTTATCTTCAGAAAATAATTGCTTTTTTTTTTTTTTTTTAACTTTTATGAGAGAGCTTTTAAAGATAAGCAATTATTTTCCAAAATTTAATTCAAATAAATGGCTTACTTCCAGAAAATTGTTACAAAATCCATATATATCAGCATAGGGGGTAAGCACTAAGCACTTGCAACCACAATCTGAAAGGCTCTCCACTCAATACAAAAATTGTATAAACAAACAATTTTTATAATTAGAATTGAAATCATATGCCCCTGCCCGCTCAAAATAAATTATTTCAACCCCCTCCCCCACAAAATAACATTCTTCTCCTTCTAGTTTTTGATGAGAAACATTTAATTGTGAAAAAATAAGCAGAGAAAAAGCAATAAGAATTGAATTAAAAAAAAAATGAAATGTTCAGATTCAATTCAACAAGAATTTAAGTAACGAAGCTGTTGCTCTGGTTTAATTATTCTTGCATGATTACGGCGATTAAAACAAAGGGCATCAACGAACGCAAACCTTAAAAAAAAAAGTTGGGAAATAAAAAAGAAAAAGAAAAAAGACATTGAATCCAAAACAACAGAACAATATATGTGATTCAATAGTAATACCTGGTAACCGAGGATGCAAAGAAGAGTCAAAATGAGAACAAACGTTAAGATCCAATACAACACCTCCGCCATAACGCCTACCACTGCATGCCGTTTTTCCCCTCTCTTCCTCGTACAGTGCTTCTCTTAAACGGAGTTCCTTTGTCTTTGGGAAATAAAAATTTAACCTTATTTCGTTCTATTTACCCTTTACATCATCTTTTCTCAAAAAAGGGTGCTTAATTTTATTTTTTTTGCTAAAATAGAATTTTTCTTCTTTATCTATATTTTAGGTTTTAATTTAGTTTCTTATGTTTAAAAAGTTTTACTTTCGTCCCTTAAAATTTTTTTGTTATACTAAATTGGTCCTTTTGTTAGTTTATTATAGTAATTGATCAACTTAGTGACACATGGCAAATTGTGAAAGGTGTCACGTCAGCCAAAATTGACATTGTTAGTGTTAAAAACTAACAGAAGACCAATTTGGTCTAACAAAAATACTATATGGAACCAAAGTGAAACTTTTTAAACTTAAGAAATCAAACTGAAACCTAAAATATAAATAAGGGACTAAAATTCTATTTTAGCCATTTTTTTCCATCCCATTTAGGCTGTGTTTGCTAGGATGCAAATAAGGGGGAAGGGGAAGGAAGAGAGTGAAAGATAGTGAATTGGTGTTGTTTGGTAGGAGAGAAGTGGGTGGATATTCTTAAATTTTCATGTCGGCCCCGGTAATAATTATCTCCCTCCTGATATAGGAAGAGAGGGAGAGAAATTTTCATTGTTGAAGGCAAAAAACCGAATGTGCCCTTGCTTTTTCTAGACAGTGAAAACGTGGACCTGCTCCTAGCCGACCAGCAATGCAAAAATACAGCACACGGTTTGAATCGATTACTACAATTTGTTACTATTCATCTTCATCAAAGAGTATAGTGAAATAGAAGATTTGTGCTGGAGGAGAGCTGCAACTGGTGCTTCTGCACATGTCCAACTACAGGGGCTCGACCAATAGTGTGCAACTTCCAATATACATCTGGTTTAGTGGTGAGGCTTCCTCCTTCCATGCGTTTTTTGGTGGGTGTTTGCTCATTTTTGTTGGAATGGGTGTTGATTGAAATGTGAAATGCAAATTTATACATATTGTTGTGAAGATTGTTCCCAATTTCATTCGGATCTACACCGGTTTTGTCAAGCCCTGTAGGTAGGTGGCTTAATCAATTAGCTCTTGTTGCTAATAGATTAACCATTCCACACACACCTTAACCGATTATGGCCGGTGGCTTAATCGGTTATGGTGTTTTTTCCTTTTTGGGCATGGAAGTCACAAATACTTTATTATTATAGATATGTTATAATGATCAATGTATATAATGCTTATGTTTATTTAGTGCATAAACTTAGTTAGAATTAAAACTATTGATTGTAATTCCTTTTATTTTCCATACAATGAATTTTAAATTATTAAACCTCATTTCAATGTATGATAATTATAATTATTTTTCAAAGTTTATGTTACAATTTAAAGTGTTTGAAATGGTCAAATGGCGGATAATAACATCATTGAAAATTTTGTAAAAGATATATGGCATCAAACAATGGCAAACATTAACAATGATTAGTTGGACGAATAGGAAATGCTTAGTAATGGAATGAGACTTGAGACATCTCTAGTAAGTCATGCTCAGCAACATTGCAACTAAGGATAGAAGTTGCAGCTATGGTTTTACTGTGTTTTATAGGGTATGCATTACATTTGATGCATATGTTGTCGAACAAAATCCACAGTTCAGTGAGTGATTTGGTTCCTCGAAGAGAGGAAAGGCGTCGAGAGTTAATGAGTTATCTAGTTCACACACGTAGATGTCGAGATATTATACGGATGGGGCTTTAGGGCCTGAAGCATTCATTCTTTTGTATCATAAATTAAGAGGTACTGGTATAGTTAAGGATAACATACGGTCGACCGTGGAGGAACAAGTGACAAAATTCTTACATATATTAGGTCATAATGTAAAAAATAGAACGGTCAGTTTCTTTTTCCATCAATCTGATGAGACCATTAGTCAGCACTTTCACACTGTGTTGCATGCTACAATTGCACTAGAGGGAGAACTTTTAGTTCAACCTTCTAGTATCGACGTCTCGCCACAAATACTTAACCATAGCATATTTTATCCCTTTTTCAAGGTATCATTTTGTTGTAAGTTTTGTAGTTTATGTTACAATGGTCATTTGATTCATTAAGTAATTTGGTCAAAAAATTTCCTTATAAAGGATTGCCTTGGAGCCATAGATGGTACCCATGTGCGAGTGAAAGTACCAAGGGGAGAAGCCCTTGGTACCATGGTAGAAAAGATTATCCAAAGCAAAATGTATTTGCAGCCTGTGATTTCGACATGAAATTCACATGTGTCCTAGCTGGGTGGGAAGGAACAACATCTGACTCTAAGATATTAAAAGACGCATTAACTAGGGAAGACCCACTAATAATTTTCGAAGGTCAGTAATGTTTTCTTTCTAAGTTCAACTCATTTGTATATATGTATTGAGCTTGGTGACAAAAATGTGTGGTGTCTGTAGGGAATTTTATCTTGGGGACGCAGGGTTTCATGCTTAAATGTCAAATTCTGACACCATGTTGCGGTATTCGTTACCACTTGAAGGAATACTCAGTTCGCGGTCCACAAAATCCTAGGGAATTATTCAACCATCGACATTCATCTCTTCCAAATGTTATTGAGAGGGCATTTGGAGTTTTAAAAAAAAGATTCCCTATTACATCTAGTGGCACAGAACCCCATTATCAATTTAAGACAATGCGCAATATAGTTGTTGCATGTTGTATTATCCATAATTTTTTAATTGGTGTGGATATTGATGACTCATTATTAGTGGAAGTTGATCATGAATTGCAAGAGCGCGATATCGATACATCACAAGCGCAACAACGAGATAATGATTACAGAAAAGGGGTAGCTGTACGGGATAATATAGCAAATGCAATGTGGAATGAATATGATCGTTAATTTTAGTTATGTCTTGTTTTTCTGTTTGTTGTATTTGTTCCTAGGTTTCTATTCTAAATTTTCTTCAATTTCCATAATTTGTAATGTACGAACTTCATTTAAATTAGGAATAGGATGTATTTTTAAATATTAGATGGAATCTTTTTTACTTTTCCCATAACAGTTATGAACGTGGTGTCGTGGAATTGTTACAATGTATTTATAAGACAAGCAGAGGAAATGAACATAGGAAAGGACAGGCAGGCGATAGTAGTCAGCCGGTAAGAGAAATGTGGTGGTGGACTAATGAAATGGACAAGCTTGTATTAAATGCCATGGTTGAGGAAGTTCGCAAAGGAAATAGAGTTGATAGGACTTGGACCTCACAAGCTGTTACAAATATTGTAAACAGCTTACGAGATTCAGGATTATCAGAAGTAACTAAAAATCATGTTAAGATTAGGCTGAAGATGATGAAGGATAAATGGCGTGAGGTGCATGATTTGTTCAATGGTCTAAGTGGATTCGCTTGGAGTCCACTGACAAGGAGATTTGAGGCTGAGGAAGAGGTTTGGGATGACCTAGTAAAGGTAAATGTCGTCGTATATTTGCCATTAAATGATTTATGTAATAACCTTTATGTTGATTATAATTGTTGTTAAACATAGGTTAAACCTTCAGCTGTGAAATGGATATATGGTCAAGTCCGACATTATGAACTTCTTGAAGAGCTATACGGTACAGATTGTGCAACGGACATATGGGTTTTACACCTAGACAAATCCATCAAGCTATGGAAAAGGAAAATGAGATCATTGATCTGAATGATGTATTCGATGAGACCATGATGAATGAGCAGAATGTAAGGAACTTTGAAGATGTCCATGTTTCAGCTCCAAATTGAATCATATAGTCTCAATGATGCACAGTCTAATCCCTTTGCTGGCACTTCTACATCACGAGGGACTAAGCGCAAGGCACCAATTGTTGATGTAATTGAAGTGCAGATGGACAAGCTAACAATTGGTCTTAATCGAGTAGCAGAAGCCATTATTTGTGGCAATGCGTTGACTGAGAAGTTATCTGAAGTGGCTAAAAGACAAGCCTTTATTGCTAAGCAACAAGTCTTAGCAATTGAAAAGAGAATGACATAATCCAAGAACAAGTGTGTGTCTTGAAGAATACCACCACACGTGTCTACTCAGAAGAAGACGTATGGAACTTGTTGATTGCAATAAACATAGGAGATGACCATCGTATGCAGTGCTATGATTTCTTGTGCAATAATGATTGTCATAGGCATAAGCTGTTCGATGTACCTCTATACTTGCGACTTCCAACATTGATAAAAATGATGACAAATGCTGGGTTTCAGTGATGTGTTATAGCCAATCATTATGTAGAAGTTTGGTATTGGTAAGAAAGATGTTGATTATGGTTTTAATTTTCTATGTTGTTGTTTACTTAAAGGTCCTTTGTATAGGACACCATTTCTTTTTGTAATGATCTATATGCCTATCTGATGTATATTTTGAAGTCCTCTGTGTAGGAAAGACATTGAAATTGTATGACATGTTATATATAATTTAATTAACCATTGCCTATATAATGTATTTAACGCATGTTCCTGTTATGTTTTGTATTAATGAATATGAGCATTGTGTATAATTTGGTCATTTGAATATTGGTCATACTTTGTTAATGTTTATTACAGATATTAAGAATGCCTGGTTCATCAAAAGAAAAAAAGAACTAGGGGTGGCAAAGAAAAGAAAAGAGAAAAGGATATTAAAATACCTCAGAGACAACAACCTGACCCTTAAGAGCCTGATAGGCTTACACATATGTTGGGCTACAGCCGCTATTTTAGTAAACATGACTAGATGGATGCATTTTTGAAACAATTTCAAGCCAGAGGTCTGGTTCATCTGAAGATAATGGATGTTGAATACTTTCACAGGAGTGGTCTACAATTTCCAAAATTACTCTCATTCCAGGGACTTGAAGATTTTGTTTTAATAAATGCAAACTACTATCCAGACTTGATAAAGGTTTTCTATGCCAACCTCAACATATCAAATAATGGTGATTTGTGCTCAGAAGTTATGAAAGTTAAGGTTAGAGTTAGGCCACGTGATTATCTAAGCTTAGCTAATTTGAAGTATCAAGGCCATAAGTTTGAACTTTCACAAATACGTGATTGGGCCAATTATGATCATGAGAGACATTGGTTGCTATGGTAAGACCAAGATTACAGGTTCATAGTTACAAAAATGCTGGTAGTTTAAGGGTGGAGGACAAATTGTTGCATTATGTGTACACACATATTTTAATTCCACACAGGAGCAACTATGCACAGTTTTTGTAGGAAGACATTTTTATACTTTGGGCAATGAAACAACGAATTTCGATTAACTGGCCGCATTATATATGTCAACATATGCTAAAGTGCAAAGACAATGGCATGCCTCTTCCATATGGTGTATTGATAACAAAGATAATGATAAATCATCAAATCGATTTGTTTATGGAAGCTGAGTTTAGGCTAGGTTGGACTAATAAATTCAATGAACATAGCCTGAAGAAATTGAACGTCACATAGGTGAATGGAGTGTGGCAACATGCTAATGTAGGAGTGAACCAGCCACAACAACAAGGAGATGATGAAGTTGATTCCGAAGGTGATGAAGAACCTGAAGCACCTACTACTGATGCACCCCAAGCATCAACCGATAATGATATGTTAAATTGGATTTTAGGTGGCATTCAATCTTTACAAGGCGGACTAGATAATTTAGCCATCACAGTTCATAACGGGTTCCAAAGGGTTTACAACAAGTTTGATGGCTTTGATAAACGCTTTGAAGAACTTGGATGGCTTTACCATCAAGGGCCACCACAGTAAAGTGTAGTTTATGATATATATTGATATAAGTGTGTAATATGTACTTGTTCTTCTCACATTTGTGAGTTTGTCTACAACACTTATGTCTTTATTATTGCATGTTGGATATTTCTTTTGTATTGGCACATTAAGGACCGTTTAACTTTCTATTACTCTTGGTTTAAGTGGAATTATTATGGTTATTTAAGTGTGAAAATTTGTTGTTAGGTTATATATATATATATATATATATATATATATATATATTAGCCACATGTTTTTGTTGTGGATACACAATTAATATGTATTCACAGTGTTTGTAGTTCCAATTTAATCAATTTAAAGAGAAGCAAAATCAATTATATGATCCCCATTGACCAAAAATCGTGTCTGGATGTCCATGAAATCGATTTCTCATATGGCAAAATCGATTATGGCAGTACATATCAAAGAGTAGCCCCTCTTTTTGCTCAACATAATCGATTATGACAAGTATATAATCGATTAAGATGCCCTACACAACACACCCCACTCTCTAGAAGGGCATCCTAATCGATTTTTGACACAATAAAATCGATTACAGCAACAACGTTCGAATACCAGTGCCTCTGTTGGCCAACATAATCGGTTAAGCATTGGTTTAATCAACTATGTAACTTTTTTTTCAATGAAACGACTATCTCGATGACAAGCTAATTGATTATATTGACGAAAATAATCAATTTACTTATATATTTCACAAAACAAAACTGTTGTTGGGCAGCGGGGATAAAAATGTAATTTCCCTATTAATTTAACTTCTCTTCTTTTCTTTTCTCTCAAACCAAACAACCTTACAAATTTGTTTTCATCCTATTTCTTCTCTATTTCTCTCCAACCAAACAACTTTTATTTCCATCCTATTTCTTACCTATCTCTCTTCTTTTCTCTTCTCATCTCGTCTATTACTTTTCATCTATTTCCTTTTATCCTACCAAACACAACCTTAGGTTGGGCTGCTAAATATGTTTTCCTGTTCATTTTGCTTCATAATTAATTTGGTCCAGGCGAAAGTACTATAAACATATCGTTAAATAACAACACAAAAATTTTAAAATGAATCAAATTTAAACTCTAAAAGTAAATAAAACAATTCTAATATTAAAATGTTTTATATGTATTTATGTATCGTTTTATTTTATTTTAATTTGCATTCTATTAGAATTCAATTAGTAAAATGTGTTTTAGCCTTTCAAGAATTAGTCAAAATTAATTTTAATCTTTATATTTTAAAATTGATGATTTTGGTCTTTATATTTTTGAAATGTGGAGAATTTAATTCTAATTTTATATTTCATTTTAATTTGACCAGAGATGAAATCTGTCATATTTCAGAAAATACAAAAATCCAAATCACCATTTTTAAAATTTAAGGACTATTTTTTTAACCAAATTTTGAAATACTTAAAACACATTTTACAAATAAATAAATAAATCCGATTAACAATTTGTTTGGTTATGTTAATTTGGTAGGGTAAAGGAAGTGATTGAGGAGGGAGGAAAAATTGACTATCCAAACTGCTCTTAACACTTCTCCCTCTTTCCACTCATTTTTCAGCAACATGCATATCTTTATTTTCCCTTTTTTTTTTTATTCTTAACGTTTGCTTAAAAAAAGAAGAACCAACTTAATGGATAAATTGTGGTTTAGTATCTTACGTTCGATTTTTCTATTCAATCAAATAAATGATTGAAAAGATTTAATATTTTTATTTTTCTAAACAATACATAATTTTTTTTATCTAATCTCTTTTTATTTTATTTCTTCTCATATTTTTTCTTTTTCTATTTCTTTTCTCCTTATTTTTGACCTAGACAGAGTGTAAATGTTTTAAAAGTTCAAATAAAAAGAAAAGGCACAAAATTATTTATCTAAACATTCTTTTATTTGAAGCTCAAACATTTTCCCGTCTCGTTAAACTCAGCTTAAAAATCATGATAAATACTAAATTTGATTTTTGAAGGGAAAAAAAAAACACTCAACACAATTTGATTCTTAAAAAAAGTAATTAAAATATTCTCTCAATATTATAAATATGAGATACTTTAATTCTTCATTCATTTTACTTCTATTTTTAGTATAATCAAATCCAAAAAGATCAATGTGTGTCAATTTAATTCCTGAAAAATCATTAATAACCTAAATTAATTAGTCATCAAAAATGGTAATTTAAATGGCTAAAGGATTAAGGCTTTGTTTAACAAAAGTAACTCAAAAGTTAGCTGAAAGCTGAAAAAATAGTTGGTAGTTGAAAATTGGTAGCTAAAAACTGAAAGTTGTTAAGCTAACTTATTGAATTATAAGTGTTTGATAAAATTATCTATTGAAGTAGCTAATAAGTATAAAATGACATAAATGGACATGTTTATGTGATATTTTTATATAAATTTTAAATTATTTTGTTGATAAAATATAGTTTGGTATAATTATAATTTTAGTTTTTTAAGTTAATTTTAAACTCTTGTAATTTTTTATTTATAGATTAATTATTTTAATTACAATTTTTAGCTTCAATTATTATATTTTTTTTCATATTATACATTCTATTGTTAATCATATATTATATCTTAAAATATTACCAACCACTTTAAAACAAAATAAATTAACATACATTTAAGTAGATGCCATACTTTCATTATGTTGATTAATGCAATAGTTAAAATATGTTGAAGTATAATGTTAAAATAATAATACATAATATAAATAGTGTAATGGTTAAAATAAATAGTGTAAGGAAAAAAATAATAAAACTCTACCTTATTTAATAAAAAAAAGTTAATAGGAAAATTTAATAAATATTTTAAGGGTAAAAAGAGAATAAAATATAAAAAGTTAGAAAGTAGCGTTTTAAAAAATGTTAGTTGAAGTAGTGTCTCAAAAAATGCTACAAACTACTAAAATAACTTATTTATCAAACATTATTAATAAAGTCAAATAAGCTTTTTAATTAATAGAAAAACAACTATAAGTTAATTGAAATTGCTTGACTAAAAGTTAACTCACTAACAAAAAATTATTTGTTATTAGTTTTTATAAAACAAAAAAGTCACATATATTGGAAAAAAAGCCACATATATTGACAAAAAGGCCTAACATATAGTTTTCTCATTTAAAATAAAAAATTCTCTTTCAAAATTTACTTTTGGTCTTACTCAACATTGGATCGACCATCGTAATGTATTATAAGATTTTAGACTTCTTTGCCAAAAATGTATACTCAAATGTATGTTGCAAAAAGGGAAGGCGAGATTCATGTGACAAAGGGGGATTAAATTGATTACACACTTGAATGGCACGGATACAGTGGGCCCTTTTGGCATGATAATTGGATGATGTTAACAAATGCCTTGTTATTCTCATCCAATTTTTTGTTTTTTTCACCCCATATATTGTTTATTATTTTTTTTTCTTTCTGAAAATACCCTTGAAAGAAACACATTTCTGTTATACAAAATATACAACGAAAATACATTTCTATTATGTTAAGGGGGTGTATATTGTATAACGGAAACGCACTTTTCGTTGTGTATGGAAGACACATCCCCTTAATTACTTCCTGATTATAAAACATGGCAAAAATCGTGCATTCCAATCTACTTGCTAAAATAAAGAAATGAATCAAGGAATGAACTTGGGGAATCCCAATGAGGGAATTTTTACTACATTAATTGCTTCATGATGAGTTACAATGTCTTGGTCAAACGAGTTGTGCAGTCCCAATGATCAAAGAAATTTCATTCTTTCAATGCTTGATGTATGTTTTTCGGTCTAATACAAGCTTGTTCATGGTTTCAAAGCATAAATGTGAAAAACATACAACCATGATGATAAGTCCAATATTGAATTCAATGGCAATTAATATTCCTTGCTAATGCTAATATAAAGCATCAACGAATTTAATTTTAATACCCTATTGGTATAAAGATTTTTACATCGTGAACCAATTGAATCACCCTATATATTACTTTTAAAGCAACTGTTATAAAAATCAATAATTTTTAGTTATGTGACAATATATCAATATGTGAATGTGTATTCCACTTAAACTTTAACATTTATATGTAATATACAAACATATTGAACGAGTGGTCAAATTTACCTTGATTCTCTTTCTATTCACATCAAAATCAAAGTTTCCTAATCAAGATGCTAATCGATACTCCATGATGGAGTCCCTATCTGGTGGGAACTAGAACTCAACATCATCCACAAACTATTTAACACTAGTTGAAAAAAAAAAGAAATTATAGGAATTTCTTTCAACCACATGAGGCTATACTGTGGTGATTTTTAGGGCCCGTTTACTTTTTATTTTTACTTTTTAATTATAAAATTATCACTTTATTTAATCTATTTCCCATTTTTAAAGATTTGTATAAGAAACAAAGAAAACAAAAAAGTTGTTTTCATTGTGCAAATCTTTGAAAACAGGAAAAAAATTGAAAATAAGGTGATAGCTTTATAATCAAGAAATAAAAACAGAATTAACCAAGCCCTTAACTTTTTATAAGATAAGTTTTCTTATGACAATTACATACCCCACAGATTGGGCTTTGGTACTCAATCTAAGATAGTCTTCTATCCTTTCTACTATCCGTGGTGTAAAATTTTTTGGTGGTATTGTTGCTTCTATCTGTAAAATCAAATAGTAGTAATTGATTTTTGTAACTTGTACGATTTTAAAACTCATCAACAGTTATCACAAACCAACCACAAATAATCATATATTGGTGATGGCCAACGAAGAGGAAGAGAAATACAATACAAAGATTCATGCAATTTAGTTTAAAATTATGAAAATGCTAACAACTGTTCTTGAGATACTAGTTAAAAAAATTAAAAATAGATAGTTTTTATCAGGACAGTATTACCAATACGCCACTGTGATTTTTAATACACTCCACCATGATTTCTAATAAAATCCTTTTATTTGTTAATTCTTTAACTAGTATTTCAAGGCACTCAGGTAGTATGATTCTTAAAATTACCACATCTATCAGTTCCTCCATTACCTCTTCTTTGCTCACATGATCCTTTCTACCTTCAGATTGTAGTTCTTGTACATAGAATAATCAATGATCTTTTAATTAATTAATCAAAACAAATTTATCTACGATTCATTGTGCAATTGTGTGGTTATGCACAGACCAAAGAGCTTAATTGCAAAGAAATCAAAAAAGAAAATTGAACATGAGATGATACATTTTCTAAGTTAAAGGCTCAATGCCCATTAAACATTCATTGAACTTTGTACTACTTTCACATGGTTCAAAATGTGATAAATTGTTCCATAAGCAACATTACCAAGTGATTCATATGAATATAGAATGTACCATTCCTTGTGGAATACATTAATTATCGAAGTAATAGTACTTTAACAAAATAAAAATTTAATGACAATCTAAAAATTAAGGCCGGAACATAGTTGTCATTTAAAATCTTCAATTACAAATTGTAGCCAATTAAGATAATTGCATAAACCAAAGTTTGAACTTTAATTAAGAAAAAAATTAAAGAAGGAAATTTCACCAAGGATGAGCGTAATGTGTGAGATTAGTGACATTTTCAGAAGTTGATATGCAGTTCTTAGTTGTTGGACATAGTGTAAGTGCTAGGTGGATTTTTCTACAATTCAAGATAATATGGCCTTTTGCCACTGCAACAAACATAAAATCCAAAACAATGTTTCCTCTCTTATTTTTGTTAAGGTCATTATGAAATTGGTCGAATGTGGTTGTCAAATCAAACATCTGTGCTTTTTTCAACAAGATTAACTTTTGTCAAAATACCTTGTTCAACAAGATTATAATTAGTACACAAGAAAGCTGCTCGAGAGTGTGTAACTCAAGAGTCTTCAAGGAATTCGAGTAAAAATCTAAGCTATTCGACGAGGAATTCGAATCATGTTCGAGAAAACATTCAAGTGACATTTGACAAAAGATCTTAGACAAATTAGAAAGATGTATAAAGGAGATTGTAATAACGTTGGAAGTAATTATTACTAGAAGACGATTCTGTACAAGTGTCAGCATATTATTTAGAAGTTATTTATATGTTGTGTACGTGTCTTGTTGTAGTGATTTTACCGTTAGATGGAATGTTTATAAATAAATGACTGTGTAGTCATTTTTCTTTGGTTCTGACCATTTACACAAATCTTGTACACCACACATGCCTCACATATGGCTACCAGTCCTAAAGAGAACGTGTATGTTCTAACCCATCTTTTATTTCAATGCATTACAGTTGTTGCAATTTCTGTCTATAACTCTTTCTCCTTTCGATAACTCTTTCTTCTTTCAATAACCCCTTCACAATTTAGTTTTAATGTTTATGCTCTTATTCAATTACTTTATAATATCTAGAAACCATATATTTACATGTATTACAAATAAATTTGATACTAATTCAATTTGTATTAAAAACATAACAAATTCGAGTATCATATGGAATTATTGCTAAATAATGAAATACTAATCGAATTGTTCTAAAGTTGAATGTCTTAACTGCTAATTCTGATAAAAGAATTTGCACTAAAATTTTATATTCTAAGTCCCATTTAAAATTTTTTATTTGTTGATTAGAATCTCTGTGAGAAGTTATCTATTGAGAATCGAAGCAATTTCGATTTCTCAAACAAATTTCTACCATCAACAATTTCCAAATATCAAAAGTTCTTAAAACTAGACAAGAATTTCCTTTTAAGTAATCACATAAAATCTTAAAGAAGAATTAAATTCACAAATAATTTTTAGAGAGATGTTCAAATATTATAAGAATTAAATTTCAATCATATTAAATTTCATTGTGAAAACAATAAAGTAGTGTACCTAAGTTGAAGATGGCACCAATGGTTGCTAATTCTCCACTCCCCAGTATGAGCTCTCTTTAAGATAAGAATAACTTGTAGTATGAAAAATATAAACAAGGGTATGCATAAATAGTACAACATATATATTCATGTGAGGTGGCAAGGGCAAGTAAGAGTGAGAACATTCGTTTGATTTGATCAACGGAATTTTAGTCATCCATCTTTTGAGAGAGTTGAAATTGACGAAAGAAGAAATTGATGTTGTGTTTGATCATGTGAATGTTGAAGCTGCAAAACATGGCGCTACAAAGTACCATCGTTAGAAGTTGAACGGGAAGGTGCAAACCTATGCTAAAATGCAAATTGGAAAATTTTCAAGTGTATGTGTAGGTTAATGGGAAGTAGCATGCACTTTGTGGATTTGTTAGTTATTACCATTAAAGCACTGATAATGAAAGAAGGACCAAGAAAGAAGATGAATATTAATAAAAGAAGTATAAGTATAAAACATTAAATAATTCACACTGATATGTTACAAATAACTTGACAAAAGGAAAATTTTGATGTTATCACTTTATTAAATATTTAAAAGATTAACTTGATATTATAAAATTTTGAAGAATTAAACTGGTGACAAGTAAATTTCCTTGATCCTTGATCTACTTTATGAAAACTTTTAATTCCACTCAATGGTTGGAATGATTAATTTCATATTACATAAAATTATTATGTGGTATAAGTATTAAAAGTTTGACATTTGGTGTCAACTATTCTACAAGAGAAGATCTTCTACTAAAGCCAATAGATTTATTGTTTCAATGCTAAAATAAAGTTATTTGGTGGGAAATGAAAATCCAAATGATTAGGGTCCTTTGTAGCCAAAGGAATTACAATCAAAGGGAAGGTAGAAATAGAAGATCCAGTCTCAAGGAAATACCTCAAAGTCAAAAAGAGACAAATTGAAATCTTACCATGAAGAAGCAATAAAGAATATAAATGTTCCTCTCATTTTGAAGGAGCCTTGAACTACATTAGATCATCAAGTTCGATATGTTCAACAAGCACTATATGGGAGGAAACCAATCCTAGGTAAGCCTTCTTTAATTTTTTTAGGATTATAGGATTAGAATTAGACTTGATGGTATTGGAAGAAAATAATTTAATTTTAATATGGAATTAGAATAAGAAAAAAAAATGTCACTACATGGCCCAAGCTCTCCATTAGTGCCCAGACACTCCAAGAGCCAATGCAAAAGCCAACTTTTAGCCCTTAAGAGCCCTTCTAGCACCCATGTGCCTAGGGTGTGTATCAAAGAGAGACAGCATTGTGCCTGATGCTCAATTTTTGCGCCCAAGTTACCCAACTCCTTCAAACTTCTTCTTCTCTTTCCTCCCCCTTCCTTTAGAATAATATTCATGCATGATTTTTGTTATTAGGCATCTTAGGATTTAGTTGAAATAAATTGGTAGTGTGAGGATGACTTTTTCATGCCTAGTGTTAATGGTTGTAGAGTATTTCTTTGTTTTGTTCTATAGTATGTATGAATCTTATGTTTAGTTCTATTTGATACTAATTTTTTGAAAACTTAGCACCTATTTCATTACAAGTTCATTAAATATCTAGATAATTGTGCATCCTCTAAATAATTTTTGTTAACATTGATGGTGATGAAATTGAAGGCCCATTGGTTCCCTTTTACTTTCAAAACATATGAGATGTTTGAGACTAAACAGTGATTAATCTTTTGGTGTGCATCTTTGGCATTTGTATGTATATCCCTTTCTTCTCTGTAGAACTTG
Source organism: Spatholobus suberectus (assembly GCA_004329165.1). Taxonomy (NCBI): domain Eukaryota; kingdom Viridiplantae; phylum Streptophyta; class Magnoliopsida; order Fabales; family Fabaceae; genus Spatholobus; species Spatholobus suberectus. The sequence continues at coordinate 21,344,119 of CM014731.1, forward strand.
ACATGCCTCTTGTTTGCTCATGTACAACATTTATGCATACATATGATTGGGGCATTTTTCTTTATCTAACTAGAGTCAAATGAAACACTCATAAGGATGTCTATAATTGGTTTGGATTGACCTGACCAATCTGATTACCTGAACCAAACCAATTAAGTTGGTTTGGTTTTATTTCTTTGATCAGATTGGACCCAAACTGAACCAATAAGACCCAACTTTCATTATTTGAGTATTGGATTTATGTTTTACAACCCGATTTAATCATCCACCTTTTATTACTTTTTTTTATTATTCCTTTTTTCTTTTATTTTTTATTTGCTATAACTTTGATTTTAAATATTTTTAAATTTTGATTCTAGATTGGATTTGAATTATTGGAAAAAAATGTAGAAATTTTTAGTTTTTTATTTTTATTATTTTTTAATTTTGTTATAACATTGGGCTCAATAAACCTGAACTAAACCAACTCATTCTTGATCAAGTTGGTTTAGTTTGGGTTTGAAGAAAAAATTTGTCAAAACTAAACCAATCCAAACCAAATAATTTTGATTGGTTCGGTTTTTATTCTCTCTAAAATCAAACCAAACCAACGTGTGAATACCCCTAACCACTTATCCATTATTCATTGCTTAGCCCATATGAGCTTGATATACTCCTTTATTGTTTAATTTAGTTCATTACAAGCCAGGAGATGAAAAACATTTTTAGATGGATATATGTACAAATAGATTAGGAATAGGATCGCAAACTAAGAGCATGTTTGTTTCTCTTAGTTTTTTATTTTAAAAACTACATTGTAAAACAATTATATAGTGTTAATAATAAATATTTAAATAGTATGGAAAAAATGAGAATGCCATAGGAAGACATATGAGAAAATAAGAGTACTTGTACATTTATGGATATTAGGGAATTAGCCTAAATGACTTCTCTCTACCCTTACCTAAGTCTCATTACAACCCATAAATAAAGACCTCATGATGTATGTGCATTTGTATTATATTAGTAAATTTTAGATTTTTGTCAAGCCTATGATATAGAAGGGCAACTGTCAATGTTGAGAGTAAACAATAGTCTATACAAATGAGAGAGAGTGAAACACTAAATCTTGTGAGGAATGGTAAAAGGGTCTCAATTTGCATTCAATAGAGTCAAAGTCTAGTGTTGCCAAAAATAGCCATAGGGAGAATCATGATTCTTAGAGAATAACTTACTTTATCGTATATGATACTAATGGTACCAATGGTTGAATATATATATATATATATATATATATATATATATAGTCATTGACTTGATTTGAATATAAATGTAAAAGAAGTATTCATGAAAGAGTAAATCAAAGTTTACTTCACCCATTTTTTCTAGTTTTATTTTGTCTACTTGAGGACAAAAAAAAAAGTTTTAAGTTTGGAGTGGTGATAATACCTTAAATTATTTGTTTTTCCTATTATTTTTTTTAGGAGATTTAAGCTACTTTTTATGAATTTTAACCCATTTTGTTCTCAAATAAATAAATTTTAGAATGGAAAAATTATTTGTTTTATTTTCTAAATTTTCAATACATTTTTTGTTTATTTTCTTATTTTTTTGTGTTTTTATTTTTAGGTAATTAAATAATGAGGATTAGAGCTCTAATGGATCGAGAAAGAATATCAAAATAGTAGTCCAAAAGGGAACCTTTAAGAGTCTTAAGTTTGTCTCTTTAGTATGAGTTATTCGACCCTCATATAAAAGGATAAGAAAAGAGAGGATTAAGAGGTTTTTCTCTCATTCTTTAATTCGGAACTGCCATCTAGAATTTTTCTCTCTTCCTCTTTAGGAGCTCTACAGACACAAGAAGGACAATTAGGGTGGAAACTCATAACTTTTTAAGCATCAATATAGTTTTATCTTTCATCCTCTTTAATCTTTATTGTTTTTAGTTTCCATGTCTAGGTAAAGCTTTTTTGTTAAGGTTAGGAGAATTTTTATGTAACCCATGAATCTTTGATTTGGGGATTTTTAATAAAATATTGTTTTTCTTATATTTGTGTTTGTGTTCTCTAATCTTTATGCTTCTTGATAATTGGTCACTCTTAGGAAGATCTTAGATCTATTTTGTGAATGAAAATTTACATTAGGGTATAATGTATTTTTGGTCCCTCTAAAATTTTTCAAATTTGGTTTTAGTCCGTTAAAAACTTTTCATCCTATTTTGGTTCTTCTAATTTAAAAATGCACTACTTTTAGTCTTCAAAATAATATTTAATAATAGTTATAAAGCATTATTTAAACCACTTTAAGAATCAAAAGTGGTGCATTTTCAAATTAGAATGACCAAAATAGGATGAAAATTTTTTGCGGGACTAAAATTGAATTTGAAAAATTTTAAAGGAACCAAAAACATATTTTATCCTTTACTTTATAGATGTGCTCCAAGACACAAACCTAGTAGTCTTTTAAGCTAGGAATAGTCAGTAGATGCTCACTACTATTAGGAATTTCAAATTTTTTTTTTTTGTTATTATGTTAAAAGTGTCCACTGATTTTGTCATTGCAATGACTAATTTCTATCGGAAAACTTGGTAGACCACCTTTAGGGAGGTCATCCCTCTCAACCACCTTTTTTCATTCATAATACTCGAATCCAAGACTTTGCTTAAAGGATCCAAGTCCTATTTCACTTGGACCAATGTAATGTTGGTTCAAATATTAATGCTTATGCCAATTTAATTTCACCTAAGGAATCAGAGTTGTTAATTAGGGATAAAAGTTTAATTGTCTAAGAAATTAGGATTTAAATAAATTAGAAAATTTGATAGACAAATTAATAAATCAAATTGAATTAAAGACCCAAAGTAAAAATTCTATGTGAAGTATGATGAACCCTAATCCCAACGTTTTCCCTTAGTCGAATTAAACCAATCTTTCTTTGCATTCTTGTGTTCTAGCATTTTAAGATAGAAAACCCAAAAATAAGTCTTCTTGATTTCTTTCAATTTAAATTCTTGTTTTTCTTTAAATCAATTAATAACAAAATATCTTTGTTGGTTTCTATTAAAATTGCATTTGGTAAATTGTGAATCGCCCGTCAATTCCTAAGAATGATACTTAGTCTTATTGTTTTAATTTATTATTTGCAACAATTTGATACATTTGTCGAGGTCTCATTGATCACATACCTTTTCCAAACAATTAAAAAAATAAAGGTTTAGTGATACTCATTTTAGATATACTTCCTATTTGGTTATAACGAAAACCTTATATTTTGAAGAACATGTGAGACATGACATCATGAAATCCATACCCTTTCAAAAGTAAAAGTAATGACCCATTCTTTGTATCTTCATAAAAATATAATTAAAAAAGATCAATACACAAATATTCGTTTATAGAAAGAACTATGTAATTTTGAGTTCTCTATTGTATCAAGAGATATGTGAACATTATTGTGCTAAAAAATATTTTCATAAATTTTCTTGTATTTTTTAAATGATAAAGATTGTCAATAAAATAATAAATAAATAAAATGTCCAAAAATGTTATTGTTTTCTTTTAGGAGGTAAAACAAATATTTTTAAAGTTATAGTAAATTTTGCATATTTAATTAATGATAACCGTTTTAGGATGAACATCACAAGGTGCTAACACCTTTTCTATTTATAATCGATTCTCAAATTCAAAATTTGCTTTCGAAGACTATTCTTTTTTTTTTTAAATAAATCTAATTTCTAAACATAAACCTTGATGACAATTCCATATTTTTCATCTAATATATATTTTTTACTATCTTGTCATAATTCAAATTGCAACATTAACAAAATCATATTATTAAATACAAAAAATATGTTGTAATATCTTAAAATTATGATATGATACTAAGTAACTTAAAGAATTGCATACTTGAAAATGATAATAGTGTTAATTTGGTCTTTTTTTGGTTAGATCGAGATCACATGCATTTTTCACCAACAATTTTATTTGAGTCAAGTAGGATCATTATGGGCAGGTAGAGTTTTTGCTTCAAATACTTAATGCAGTTGCATATTTGGGATTCGAATTCAGGGTCACTATTTAAGCTGAAATAATCTTGTATTAGTTGATATATGGGCTCAATGTTCGTTAATTTGTTCTTTAAAAATTTATATGCATATAATTTAGGTATATACATCAGTAGGTCCTGAAATTTTTGAAAAGTTTTAATTAGGTCACTAAACTAAAAAAAATTGTAGTTAGATCCTTGATCTTTTATAATTTTTGCAATTAAGTATCTAAAGTTAGTAAAACCGCTACAAATTGTTATTTTTCTAGCAGTTTCAAACTGTCATAAACTAATTCTAAGAATTCAAATATAAAAATTGTAGAAAATTAAGGACCCAATTACAAATTTTATTAATTTAGGAACCTAATTAAAAATTCTTAAATAATTCAGTGACCTATATTAAACCTATAATGTAATTCTTAAATCTATTAACCTCGTGATAAGTTAGTATGTTTCAATCAACTAGTCTTCAAATTTGTCACTTTTATAACAATTTAGTCCTCGAATTTATCGGTTTTATGATAAATTTAATTAAGTTCATGAGGATGGACTAATTAGTAATCAAGTTAATAATTTTGGAGGTTAATATTTATTCCTTAATATTTAAGTTCTCTCAAAACTTATTTATTCACACCTATCCTACATGGAGACTTTCAACATTCAACAGCGATCCTGTACTACTGCCAGAAGTGAAAAAAACATATATGCTGAAAGAATTTAATGTGAAACATTAAAAGGAAAAAAATCTAAGCAAACAAATCCTCCATGAAAGAAAGAAAAATATTAATTAATAATTTTATGATGTTGTTAAGGAATTAAAAAACATAAAAAAGTGTAACGTTAATATTAGTAATACAGCATTTTTTAATAAAAATATTTTTATTTATTATTCTTTAATCAACACAAAATACACTCATTATCCAAAGTCAATTCTCCTATCTCACGAATGAGCTATAACCGTCCATTTCAAATTCACTTTTAAACATATATGTGATTGTGGCATTTTTAGAAGGTTTTAATAGGCTATGCACTTGTCAATGTAAAAAAGTTTTATACTGTCAACCAATTACAAATTACTATTGTTATGACTTTTAAGATAATTATTGTAAAACTTAACAAACTTACCATACATGGTGGTTTGTGATTGAATAACAGTGTAAAACAATTTTACACTCAGTGCATAGCCTTTTTCCTCTTTTTAGAATCACCCAAATTCTATCTCTCACTTCTTAATTCTTACTCACCTCTATAAAGTCCTATTTCTCTTCCTCCTCGTATATTCCATTGTGTTTTTTTTCCTCCTTTTCCTCCTCTCTCACAATGCTTCCTTACCATACCCTTGAAGAAGCACAAGTTGCACTAGACAGAGGACTAACTCTTGCTGAGACACTATGGTTCAAATACTCTGCCAACAAACCTGATTTTGTTCTCCATTGCCACAACACTCTATTCTTGTGCTTATTTTACTCCATAGCCCCTATTCCATTCGTATTGATGGAGCTTAGTGGGTACGACAAGTTAAACAAACACAAGATTCAGCCCGCGGTGAAGAGATCCTTCTGGGAAATGTTCAAGTGCTACAAAAATGTCATGCAGACCTTTGTCACTGCAGTTGGTCCACTCCAGATCGTTTCTTATCCCACCATAAAGGTACTCTTGTTTGTTTCATACCGTACGTTGTTTAATTTTCATACAATGTATGTTAGTTTATATATTTTTATACTTTCAATTAACCAGAAATCACTCTAAATATGATTTTTACACTAATTATTATAAAAATTAACAATCTTATTATACATATTAATTTATGATTAAATAACAGAGCAAATTTACTAGTGTATTCTTAATTACACTTACAGTTATACATAATGGACTTTGAATTGTTGAGCATTCATTATATTATTAATAGAGTTTAATTATTATGCACTGTTAGTAACAAAAATTTGTATACTATCAACCAATTAAAAATTAGCTTTAGTGTGACTTTTAGGATAATTATTATCAAAGTCAACAAACTTACTATATATGATAAGTTATGATTAGATGACAGTATAAAACTGCTTTACACTATCGGTACATAACGTATTTTCTCTTATAAATAACTATTGTAATCTCTTAAACTGATGAATAAATTTTTTAACATCGTAAATTTAACCAATTTAATCATTCAACTAAGATATTATCTTAACATTGATACATATAACATGCAATAGCCCAGAGAAACTTTGAATTTATTATGTTATTATTGTTAAGTTTGTAGGATAATTCATATGAATAATTTGTTAGCCCGCGATGAAGAGTATGTTAACGATGTAGAAAACGCACACGCACACACACAGAGGAGTCCTGATTTCTTGGTTAAAACCAAAGTGCGTTCGCATGGTTGAATAGATGCATAATCCAAGTTAAAAAAAATTGTGAAACAATGAATATCATGGTGAATTTGGTGGTATTAAGACCTTCTGCGTTTTTTCCCTGAATATGCAAAAATCTGCTCTTAGAATTTTTTATTAATAATTAGGCCTTCAATTTGTCTCGATAATATAACTTTTATTTAATAAAAATTAAATTATTAATATAAATGTTAATGAATCATATTAATAGATAATTTTGTCGGTATAAAAACTAATATACTATTAATATATCATAATGTAAAATAATATACCATATTATTAACGTAGATATATAATGTCTAGACTAATAATATAATTTTTGTTTAACAAAAATTATATCAATGAAAGTAATCATAATTTTTTTTGTCAGTATATGATGTTTCTTTTATGTAGTGTTATATAGTAAAACATGATTAAGAAATAATTGATATAAACCTTTACAGCTATACACTGCATTCACATTACTGTGAACAAATTGCAGTGATCGGTTTGTATTAAATTTCAGTAAAATCAATTTTAAAGAATTAACAGTAAACAAATTAAGATTAAAATTTGTTTTTTGCTTAAAAATAATATATTAAACAAGAGTTTGGTACCAAAAAAAACAAGAGTTTAATAGAATGAATTTTATTAAATGATAAAATAAAATTACTTTTAAATTTTAAATATAAATATATTTCATGTTTCTTACTCTTCAACTTATAATTCTTGCCAATAAAAAATAAAATGAAAAATATTTTGTAATTTTGTTGAAATTTAATTTTAAAACCTCGAAAAGTTGCACAAATAAGCAACAATTATTCTGCATGATATGAAAGATCATATATTGAGAGAGATCAACCTTTTAAATAAATCTTTGTACTTCAAAAAATTAATCTTGAATTATCAACTAAAGAATACCCTCGACAATCAAAAAAAATTTTCTGCCTGCCATCAGTGTCATGAGGATTTAATGATATGCAATATATATCCAAACATATTTTTAATTCGACCTCGAAGCGGAATGCAGGAGCAGTGTCACTTGAACCTTTCAAATTGTTGAGTATAATGAGTGGGCCAGTTGAAGCAATTTGGTAGCTATTATTTAGCAAGAAGACAACAAAGCAGGTCATTATCAATGTACATTTATATACTTAAGTTACTTATACGTAATGTTTTTAAAATCGGACAGAAAGGGTCACGAATTGATATAAGGTTGAATGGAGGAAATTGTATTAATATAAAATCGGACAGAACGGGTCACGAATTGATATAAGGTTGAATGGAGGAAATTGTATTAATATAATAACAATTAAATAGTACATAAAATAGTATTGTACATAATTTTATAATGATAAAAACTAAAAATAAATATTATTTTATAATTTTTAATATTTTAAAGTACATATATTTTGTGAATAGAAAAAACGTAGTTAAAAGAAAAAATCTACTAAAGATGGCCAATCAAATTTTTTGGCAAAAATTAATCATTGGCAAAGCAAATGGATATTGTACATACATGGTTATCAAAAAATACAAATAGTCAAATTAAATTTATCATAATATTTAATTCTAAGTTTTAAAATATACAACAATATTAATTAATAATAACAAGTTTATATCTAAAATTAAAAAAACAATAAACACTTTAAGTTCATCTTTTATTTTTTAAAAATAAAAATGACATCATCTTAAACATTTTTCATTTATCTACTGTAAATTAGTTTTTATCGGTTTTTAGCAATTTTTATCAGTTTTGACTGATTTTTCAGTTCTTGGACTGATTATTTTTATTTCAAAGTCAGTCCAATAGTTTATTTGAACTAAATACTAAATTGGTTTATTGATTTTCAGTCGGACTAGACAATTTGGTTTGATTTTTATAACACTACTTATATGTATATAATTTTTTATTATTTAATTTTTCACTTATTTACATTATAATTTTATTATTATATATATAAGTATAATAAAACTGTGAAAAATACGAGTAAATAATATAGGTACCAATAGTATAAAAACTTTACACAGTTATCTTATCATAAATTGTTATGTATAATAAATTTGTTGAATTTCATAATAATTATTTTAAAAGTTATATCTACTATAATTTTTAATTGGTTAATAATATAATTTTTTTAAAAAAATACATAGATACTAAACCAAAATATTGAGATTGTTGTCCAAAAACCTACAAAAGGTGTAATTGTTAATAAAATAATATTTTGTTAATTTTAATTTAAAATATGATCGTTTTTACGACCAGGATTTTCTTTAATTTTTCAAAAGCTGAAGATCTTTGCACGTTTTAATACGTATGTTCTAAAATCAAATTGGACCGGCAGTTGGACTGAAAAATTGATGTACCGGTCAAGTCGGTTCAAATAAATCACAGAACAGGCTTGAAAAAAAAACCGGTTAAAGAAATAGAAAATTGGTCAAAAATCGGCTAAAAACCGATTCATAGCAGGTAAAAAAAATGCCTAATACAACACTATTTTGATTTTTTTAAAAAAATAAAAACTAACCTAAAATATTTATTATTTTCTTTTTTATTTAAATATAAACTTATTTTTATTAATAAATGTTAATTGTATAATTAAAACTTATACTTAAGTAACACGACATATTTGATTTGTACTTTTATAAGTATTGTAAATGTAAAAGAACCTATAAAATTATGTTTTATTTTTAATTTTTAGTATTATAAAATTATGATATTATGTTTTTTTTAATATTATTTTATATATTATTTAATTATTATTATTATTTTATTAATACTGGTTCAATTACAATTAAATTATTAAACTTTAAACCAGTGTCTTGACCAATTTAATGATCGATTTAATTTGAAAAGCATTTGAATAATTTGTATTTTTCTAAATTTATTGCAGCTGTCATCATGCATGTTCAACTCTGACAAGTAATGGGTCAGTTGTCAAAATATCATTAATTTGTGTACCATATTTATCTTTAACATTGCGTAAAATAAAATAAGATGGAGAAAATAGATGTATCTATATTGTAAAAATGTGATCTAATCACAAATTACCATATATTTTAAGCTTGTTAATAACTACTTTAATAATTATATCAAACATGATTTTTAATTAATTGTTAGTGTAAAAAACTTTACGCTGAATATAGAAAAAGAGTTTATGTATTAACAGTGTAAATTTTTTACACTATTATTTAATTACAAATTATTATATATAATAAATTTGTTAAATTTAATAATAATCACATTAAAAATCACACCAAAACTAATTTTTGATTAATTGCCAATATATTTATACCAACAATACATATCCTTAAAATCCTAAAAGTTTAACTTTTACGTAAATTATATTATTAATTAAAGTCAATTCATCTTATGATTTTATGGTTTGTTAATATCTTCTCAAATTATTACGGTTAAAGTTTGAATATGGAATCGATTCAATATATTATAAATTAATTAAAATTATTTTAAATATAATTTTAAAATTTTTTATTACTGAAATTAATAATTTTATTAAATACATTAATTTATAATTAAATGTTAATCTATTAACTTTAAGACTATAAAAGTTATTTTAAGAATATGATACATTATATTAATGGATAATTTTATTAATATAAAAAAGTAATACATATTATCATTATGTTAAATATTAATATAATGTATTATATTATTAATGTAAATTCATAATATTTATATTTAATGATTTAATTTATGTTAGATAAAAGTTTGATTATTGGAAATGATTTCAATCTTTGACATTTTTTATAATACCATTATTAAAATTAATACTTTATTTCAAAACTTACCAGTAAATTTAATTAGTAAAATAAAAATGGCAATTATTAACATAAAATATCAATTTTAATTAAAAATACTATCAATACTAATGATGATTTATCTAAATTTTGCACATAAAAAATTCACACAATCAAATAGATAAAATTAAGTGTGTATTAATTTCAATTTATTTTAATCAAATTTTTAAAAATAAATAATTGTTTTTCGATAATGCTATCTACAATACTGTGTGATGCAATAAGAGCATCTCTAACCATGGTTGCTTATACAAAGTTGCTTATATCAAATTTGTAGGTCCCATAATGCCACATAAGTTTAAGAACTCTACCTAAAAATTTGCTCCAATGCTAAAGTTGCTTAAAGTGGGTTCTTAACTTATTTAAGTGGGTCCTACAATTAACCTCACATATTAATACTTATATTTATATATTTTTATTTTAGATTAAATATTATTTATATTATAATTTTAAAATAATAAATATGTAAAAGATTAAAGAAAAATAGAATAATACTAATTTATTTTATTTATGACAATAAGATAAAAAACACATAAATAACAAATACATAACATTATAATAATTAAAAAATTTAATTTTCGTTATCTTCGTGTCTGAAACACTCCCAAATATGCTCTACTAAATCTGCTTGAAGTTGTCGGTGACGCTGTTTTTCACGAACTTCAGCTCTCCTTTGCAAGTAGGTTGCAAAATCAGGATGAGGACCATTGGATACTTCATTTGTAGAGAAATCATTGTCAGCGTGATCATATTCAAAATTAGTAACAAAAGTATGTCGTTCATCTTCAACAATCATGTTATGCAATATAATGCATGCATATATTATTTTCTTAATTGTATCCATATGCCAAGCACGTGCTGGACCACGGACAATTGCAAATCGAGATTGAAGCACTCCAAATGCACGTTCCACATCCTTTCTTGCTGATTCTTGGTGTTGGGCAAATAATTTTCTCTTTTCTCCTTGCGGCATTGGAATGGTCTTGACAAATGTAGCCCACTCAGGATAAATACCATCTGCTAAATAGTACCCTATATTATATGAGGTTCTATTTATTGTATATTGGATTGTAGGAGCTTGTCCTTCCAAAACATCATTAAACAGAGGGGACTGATTTAATACATTGATGTCGTTGTTTGAACCCGCTATGCCAAAAAATGCATGCCAAATCCATAAGTCTTGTGATGCCACTGCTTCAAGCATGATTGTGGGCTTGACATGATCACCTCAACAAAATTGACCTTTCCATGCAACTGGACAATTTTTCCATTCCCAGTGCATGCAATCAATGGAACCCAACATACCAGGAAAGCCACATGCCTCCCCAATTTGTAGTAAGCGTTGAACGTCATTGTTGTTAGGCTTTCTTAAGTATTCAGCTCCAAATACCTCATTCACACCATTGACAAATCTCTCTAAGCATTCCACTGCAGTACTTTCACCAATTCGAACATATTCATCTACATTGTCTGTTGGTGATCTGTATGCTAATACACGAATGGCGGCAGTGCATTTTTGTAACGGTGAAAGGCCCCTTCTACCAATGGCATCGACCCTCATCTGGAAATACGCATCATGATTTCCAAGGGCTTCTACAATTCGAAGGAAAACAGGTCTTCGCATCCGAAACCTTCGTCGAAATTGAGTATCTATGTATACCAGATTTTCAGAGAAGTAGTCATTGAACAGTCGATTATGACCTTGTTCACGATTTCGATCTACCACCGTTCTTGTACTCCTACGCCTAGTGGAGTTGTTGGCTACTTGTTGGCTTTGACATTCAAGTATTGACATCATGTATTCTTCTTCAGTGTTGTCCATTAAATCATCTTCTATGATTTGCCACCATAGTTTGCTGAAGTCGTCCGAATTATTTGGATCCATTAGATGGATTCACTTTAGTAGAAGATTGATAATATATTTGAATGGAGAAGATTTCACAATGTGGATTCAATATGTTGAGAGTATATATAAGGTAGAACACAATGGCTAGTTTTTAACGGCTAGTTTTTAACGGCTAGTTCTTAACGGCTAGTTTTCAACGACTAATTTTCAACGGCTAGTTCTTAACGGCTAGTTTTCAACGGCCAGTTTTCAACGGCTAGTTTTCAACGGCCAGTTTTCAACGGCTACTTTTCAACGGCTAGTTTTTAACGACTAGTTTTTAATTAAATTAACATATAATTAAATTACATAAAGATTAAATAAACACAGGTCCTATTTTATTAAATAAACTGAATTGATTAGGAAATACATAATTCCTTAAGAAATACATTACAAAATCCTAATTAATTCCTTGTGATTCTCTAATTTTATCACATAATTTTTCATGATCTCGAAGTTGTCTCGCTGTCATCCCAGTTGTATCCCTAAAGAGAATCTCCAACTCCATAGTCTGCCTCTTCAATTGCAACTCCTCCTTCTTTGTCTTGTTTTCTTCATCCCTTATCTTGTTCTCTTCGTCCTTAATGCGTGCCATTTTTTCCATAAGTGTCATTTTATCCTTAATTGACTCTTTCACCACTGCAAAGTTTTTGTTGAGTTCAGAAGTGTTAATTGCGTTTGATGCCCTCTTCATTTTCGCTGCCTTTTGCCCCATTGGGCGGACCGACGATGAAGCTGGATCATACTCAAAACTTGTTGGCGTCTTTGCATTAGAAGATGATTCAGATGCCCTCTTTGGTCTTGTTGATTGGTTTCCCCTTGATTCAGATGTCCATTTTGGTTCGTCCTTTAACAGTCGCCATGCATGCTCATATTTGAACTCGGAACCTTCGTCTTGACAATAAATACAATATGCATTAGCAATGACATCATTCTCCGAGGTCCCACTTTTCTTTTGGCTTACAGCTTGTTTGTAACAACCTACAAACTTTTGAACAAACTTATTCAAACGATGCCACCGAGCTTTCAGTTAAGCAGCTTCTCACTTCTTCAAATGGCCACGATAGTTGTTATAATTATCTCTTATCCTTAACCAAAAACTATCTCCATTTTGGTCAACTCCCACGATTGCATCCTTTGACACGTTGAGCCATGATTGGATAAGAAGTGTATCCTCTTCGGTTGAGAATCTAACTCTAGATTTTTTTTGACTAGAATTGTCTCCTCCTTCATCGTGTTCAATGCTTTCTATGCCGACTTGAGTGGAAAATGGTGGAATTTGAGACTCCGACATAAAGACAACCGGTGTTTTGGGTTCCTCATTAGTGGAGTTGACTCCACTTGTTGGGGTTTGGTTGGTTGGAGGAACGGTTGGAAACATAGGCCAAGATGGAGGAAACATGGTGGGATATGGTGGTAGGGTTGGAAACATAGAAAAAGATTGAGGATTTTGAGAATTTTCACCCATAGAAAGTTGGTGATTTTGCATAAAATTCCATAAAGAAAAATTAAATTGATTGTTATCCATTTGAGGACAACAAAAGAAGAAAAAAAATACAAATTTGCAGAAAATAACAATGAATAAAATTAACTAAGAGAAATAATAATAGTAGATAATTTGGCTTGAGATCAATTGTGAGTTGAAACACATTTGTTTCACTATTTATAGAAAATTTTTACACCTAAAATAACCCACAATGGCAACTCAACGGTAACTTTGTTACCGTTTTGTAACGTTACATTCCAACGAATAGATTTTTGCATTCCAACGGATAGATTGTGTTATTCAATCTATACAATTTTTATTTTTTTATAAAATTAATTCATTTACTTCTTCTCCCCTTTATTCCCAAACCCTACCTCTTATTTTTTCCCAAACTCAAAACCTCTCCTCCGCTCCCCCTCTGCATCACCGCACCCCCTCCGCCTCACCGCGCGGCCCGCCGCGACCCCTCCGCCTCACCGCACGGCCCGTCACGGCCCCTTCGCCTCACCGCGCGGCCCGTCGTGGCCCCTTCGCCTCACCGCGCGGCCCGTCGCGGCCCCTTCGCCTTACGAGCGCAGCCCGTCGCGGCCCCTCCGCCTCACCGGACGGCCTGTCGCGCCCCCTTCTCCTCACTTTCTTCCAAACCCAGCCCCATCTCACAAACCCAGCACCTTCTGCTGAGCTCGGAACCGACGGCAACCCGCGCTCAATGGCGACCTCGCACTCCGATGGCGAGCCCACGCTCCCACGGCGAGATCGACAGCGTCGTTCGCAGATCGACAGTGTCGTTCACAGATCGACGCTCCCCGGAGTAGATCCATTCTCCCCGGCGCTCCCCCTCTGCGGATCGACACTCCCTTTTCCATGAATGCAATGTTTTGGTTGCTGTTTCTTTCCCTCGTTTTTCTGTTGATTCTACTGAAAATGTACTTAAAAATTATTTTTTATTTTTGAAACACAGTTAAGCAACGTTGCTTAAATAAGCAACTCACTATTTGTAAGCACTGCCATGTAATTTGCTCCAATGGTAATATTTGATAAGCAACCCATCTGAAGCTTAAGAACCGGACTTAAGCACTCTCGTTGGAGATGCTCTAAGAGGTACTATAAATGTGAATGGCTCAATTTTAAATGCAAATAGTAGAAAAGCAGAATGACAGTTGGAGAAACAAAAGATGATGGGATCATGATCCTGTCAAGGTTCACATATACCCATTTTTATTTATTATGGAATATTATTAATTTAAAATAGATTAAGATACATGATAATATTATTAATATTTATAATAATAATTATTATTTTAAAATTTATATTTAAAATAATTTTTAGTTAGTTGATCATGTAAAAAAAATTACATTAATACAAATAAATATTGTATTGTCACTGACAGGTGGAGTAAAAACTTGCAAACCCACTTATTATATCTTTTAAAATTCTTACTTCTCAATGCACGTTGAACTCAATTCTCTTTTCACATTGGATTGATGTTCAACGTGCTGAACGTTAATACAAATACAGCCATAATACTATACTTCCTATTTTGGTGCTTTGAAAAGTGTGATTTTTCGTGAGTTCCCAAACACATTGGTACTAGTATATGTCTAGAACAATTTTAAATACCATCAACCACAAAACTGCAAATGATCTCAGACATTAAAAATATAGAAATTTGTATAAAAATATTCCTCTGTTCCATTTTGTTTCACATTTATACTGTGTTTCACAACAGTGAAATAGGTAACAAATAGGAAGAAGATGATGAAAATAAGTAGGTGAGAAATATTTGGTGTTGTTTGATAGAGGTGAAATTAAAAGGTGAGAAATAATAAGTGGATGGGTCTCACGACTTAAAATTTCTTCACAAAACAAGTGAAAAAAAAAAAGGATAGTGGCTCATGCTTTACCAAAATACTGGTTTATTCGTTCAGTCCATGGAGCTAACATATTTTGATAATCAACTATCACAATCCTAATAGTCAATTATTCGTTTGATCATGAGAGATCACATATTGTGATAATCGGCCATCACAATCCCATGGTCGATTATTTGTTAGGTTCAGCGCGTGCCCAGGGGCTTATCCAATTTTCATGATAGTCGATTATCACATTCACATGATCAATTATCAGTGTTTTTTAAAAATAGATATACATCAAATATTACAAAGGGTAAAATAGTATTTATAATGTTTTTATTTCTTTCCTCTCTTTCTATTCAAACTAAACAACTTTATAATATTTTTTTTACTTTATTTCACTCCTATTTTTTTACAACCAAACAACTCATATTTTCACTCTATTTCCTATCTATTTCTCTCCTACCTATTTCCATTCACTCTATTTCTTTTCTCTGCCACCTTTTCCTTTTGACATAGAAATTAAGAAATATAATTAATATTTTAAATTTCAAAATAATTATTATGAAATTTCCTAATATACCTCTTATCTTTCATATTAATTAGATTCTCTCTCTTTCACATTTCTTTTATATTTTCTTACTCCATAATAAATGTTTAAGGATATAATAGGAAAAAATATTTAATGCTCATTGATATTCTAAAATGACAATTAAAATGAGACAAATTTTTTTCTCGTTAAAACATCAAACAAAATGGGACGAAGGGAGTAAACTTTTAAAATTACGTAAAAACTTGACTTAAATATGTTTTTAGTCTTATAAAATAAATGAGTTTTAATTTTAGTACTTATAAAAAAATTTCTTTGGTTTTCATCCCTCAAAAGGTTGAAATTATTATTTTTGGTCCCTACTATTATGTGACACTCGTTAACTGCTTATGTATTTAATGGAATGTCAAGTGACCAGCTAAAATGGCATATATCAGTGTTTGTGATACCATGTCAACATGTGATATTTCTAAAATTCTTTCTAAATCTCTAAAATAAATATTTTTTTATCTACCTTAAAATGAACGTTAAGGATCAATAATAGTAATTTCAAATTTTGGAGGGATAGAAATCAAAGAAATTTTTTTATAAGGTTCAAAACCAAAATTTGCTCATTTTATAAAGACCAAAAATAATAATTTCAAATTTTATAAGAATGAAAAACAAAGAAAATTTTTTTGTAAGGACTAAAATCAAAATTAACTTATTATATAGGAACTAAAAACATATTTAAGCTTAAATTTTTTATAACCATATGATTTAATTGCAGAAAGAGATAAAAGTTACTTCTAATAAAAAGCAGTTTAGCAAAAAATTGTTTTTATATAAAATTAGTAAAATTAAATGATATTAATTAATTTTCTTAATTAGCATAAATTATTATTTTTTGCTTATATTCAAGATCAAAAGAAGTATTTTATATATATATATAAATGTCATTATTTTAACTTTTTTATTAAGATAACTTATTTTTTTAATTAAGAGTATTTGTGTTATTATATATATATATATTTCCTTTTTATACAACTAAACGAAAAAAAATAATCTCTTTTTACCAAAAATTCTTATAAAATTGTTTTATTTTTTACTCTTTTTTTTCCTATCTTTTTTTTTTTCCTTTTCTTTCTTTATCTTTTTCAAGCGAAACATACCAATCTTACTCCGAATTGATGCGGAAATAGATTTCCTGCAGTCACAAAAGTGACTCCATAAAATTTTAATAACAAAAATTAATTATTATATATTAACTAATTAAAAGAAATACAACTTAAAAAATCTTGAGCCATTAGATCAAAACTCTAGAGATACTCAATCCGTACTCAGTGGGTGGGGTGGGGCAGTACTTTTTTTTTTTGTGGAACCTTTCCTTTCTTCTCTGCAACCCTTTAATTGCTGGACATAACACATAAATTTGACGGTCAATTATTCTAAAACACCGTTCTTTCATTATTAACAATTGTTGTATCTAGTCTTATTTAATACATAATCAAAATTATGATGTTAATTTAAATTTCATTATTTATGAAAGATATCATCACTTTAATTATATTTGGGATACATAAATTTAAAGTTTAGTTTATATACATTTGTAGTCTAAAATATTTTATATAGATATCTAATAAGAATTGATCAAATAAAGAATTTAATTAAAAAATATTGATAATATAAAAGTTATTTATATTATTATATAATTATTAATTGTCATAAATGATATGATTATTAACTTTTACAATAATTATTTTAAAAGTTATATATGTGGTGATTTCTAATTAGTTGAGTATATAAAAATTTTACATTGACCAAATATTAAAATTCAATTTTATTAATAAATAAAATGGTTTGATAAACTAGTCAAATCTTATTAAATATCTTTTTAAAAATGTTTCAAACTAAGAGTTACTCTAACTTTAAAACTCAAAATATAAACACGTCTTAAATATACAAATTTTATTGAACTGTGCATATTTAAGATGTATAGCTAGCTGTATAAAATAAAGTTTATTATATTGTGTAAAATTTATGATAAAAAAGAACATTATTTACATTTGAACATTTTCTATATCGAAGCTATCACTTGCTTTGATTCAGTGTTGACTATCATAAAAATTGTAACACTTATATATATATATATATATATATATATATATATATATATATATATATATATATATATATATTAAATTCAAAACGTATGACAAAATAATAGGATAAAATATTTAATCAAGAATTCTTTTAATTTAGAATTTCATAATTTTTTAAAAAAGTGATATTAAAAATTATTATTTTTAGAAAATTAAAAATATTTAAATTATAATTTCGAATTAATTTTTAAATCTAACATTCTTATAAAATAAAATAACTTTATATAAAATACAATTTTATTGATCTAACTATTAAATTATAATTATCAATTACTTCAACTTTTGCATCAAATCTTATAAAATTAAATCATAAGAATAAGAATACTATAAATAATTCTTATTTTCAGAAAAAACATTTTTAAGTTAATTTTTTACTTCATTTTTATTTAATCAAATAATAAACAATCTTAAATTTCAATTTTTTCCTTATTTTCTTCCCACCTGTCTAAACATAGAATTTACGGATAGAATATCTTATACTTATATAAATCCGTCCAAGATATAGGACAAGCGGCTATTGATCCATTTTTTTGCACCTCCCAATATATCGTTATTCGGCTATTGTAAATTTATTCAAATGCATATATTTTTAAATTTCAATTAGAGAATGGTTTTGCTTTTCTCAGTGAAACAGCACGAGGTTATTCTAGTTGACAAATTCATCTTTTCATCAAAAGTATGATTTCTATCGTGACCATTTTCTGGGGTGCCCCCTATGTTATCCGTTACTGCCCAATACAGTATCATCGATGGCAATTAAATTTGAACATTTTGTTTTTATTGCACTATTTCTCTTCTCTTAATCTTTTCAACTTTTTTTTCTTTTTTTTATTTAATGATACCATTATAGAAAGTGCTCATATGACTCACAACACAATAGTGACTTGACATTTTTTTTAATCTGGCACAATTTTGTTCAGTGGATTGGGATCAGAACTGGTTTGTCATTACCGTTAGGCTGGGAATTATTTTGGCAAATATTAGTTTACTTTATCATAGAGGATTTTTCGAATTATTGGATCCATAGGATGCTTCATTGCAAATGGGGATACGAAAAGATCCACAAGGTTCATCACGATAGGCCATGGCTCAGCACCTTATGCCCATTGGGCCGAAATTCTGTTATTGGGCATCCCCTCATTTCTGGGCCCAGCACTGGTTCCGGGACACATAACAACCTATTGGCTATGGTTCATTTTGCGGCAGCTAGAAGCCATCGAGACTCATAGCGGGTAAAAGTTTGATTTTTTTTTTCTCAAGTAATTACAAGTATAATCGTGATTAAATTATTTTACTATAATTGAAAATATATAGGTATTAATAATATAAAAAATTATATTGATAGTGGATTCGAATATCATGATTTCAAATTTAGTTATGATTCTTTGATTGAGTTATTCTTGTTTTTAGCGAATTATCAATTGATATTCATTTAATTTTTTCAAAAATATCAAATTTCAATTATTATAATATTTGATATTCGTTTTAACAATATTTAAAATGTTTTAGGCTAACAATGGGTGACATTTGAAATCTATGATTATTGTTTAATGTGGTAATCGATATTTAAGTTTTGACTTAATATTCATTTGATATGATATGAGTGAAAAATACATTTTTCTCAATGAAAAAAAAAAGGACAACACGTTTTTTGTCAAATGAATTTGAAAACTTTTTTTTTTTAATACTACCATGGCCCTAAATGCATACACATGTAAGTCTTGTACTATTATTTTGACATTATGATCTACTCATGGTTGTTATTATTATTTGAAATCTTTGTAGTATGTACAGAAAGTTTCGATGTAAGTACAATAAAGAAAGAAAAATTTTATGGGAAAAATTGGAAGATATAGTGCATATGAACATTTTGTATATCTTATATATTGCATATTTCTTGTTTTTGACTTGAATTTTCCTTGACATCACATATTTCCACACACACGTTTTCTTTTTAAATCTTCCATCTTGTTACATGTTAAAGGTATGATTTTCCTTGGAGTCCCACAAAATGTATACCATTTTATGGAGGGCCTGCATACCATGACTATCATCACTATGTTGGTGGAAGAAGTCAAAGCAACTTTGCTTCAGTATTTACCTATTGTGACTACATTTACGGGACCCATAAGGTAACCTTCATCTTTTTAAATGATTGATTTAGGCATCACTTACATATTTTAATATCTGTTATTTTACTTTTAATAAAAAAAATAGTTCATAGGAATTATTCAATATTTCGGCAAAAGATAACCCATCACTATAACGAGGCTACTATACCTTATTTTGCAGGGGTACCAATACAGAAAGCTGATGCTCAAGAAAAATTCTACTTACACCTTCATTGCCCAAAATTACAAGATGGAGTAGCTGTTTTCTGCTTGCAACTTGAAAAATGGTTTTATGATCAAATATAAAAAAATAAACTTGAGATAAACAGTTAATTTCTTCCATGAAATAATAAGTGCACGAGGTGCTTTTGATGGTTCTTATATGTTCACATCGAGCGTCTTAAAATTCAGAGAAATTTATTTCTAAATTGCTTCATATATTTTATTTGTACATCTACATATACCTACGTACTTACGTATGTTCCTTGATACTTGGCCTCAATAAATTAGCGTAGTTAGGGTTCGATTCTATAATACTATATCTATCCATACATTTACATGACCGCTAACATAAATTATTGGCCCTTTATATTGCAACATTTTGATTTAACTATATTTAAATGAGAAAATAGGTTATACTCTAAATGAGAAAATAGGTTATGCACTAATAGTATAAAGTAGTTTTACACCGTCATTTAATCACAAACCACTATTTATGATAAGTTTGTTGACTTTTACGATAATTATCTTAAAAGTAAGAGTGACAAAACAATCTATTTATCCATCATCCATCCAATCCATGTACAGGTAAATCCATCCAATCCATCTATTACACAGAAAAATAATAATGGATTAGATCCAAATAATCTATTTAATTTTATGGATGGTTAGTGATCTATCACTATTTTTTCAAAATTCATTGGATTACATTAAATAAAAAAATAAAATTCATTGGATAAAAAAAAATAAAAAGACATGTCTAATCAGTTTTTTCTTCAAACTAATTTATTTTTTGGTCTTATAATCAGACTTCCATTAAAAAAAATAGAGTAGCCATTAAAAAAATAAAAAATTTCTAATCAAGTTTAAAAAATAATTTCTTAAACCTAAACATTTATGATATAGCTAGTTGGTAATTCATATATGCATCCTGGCTATTATGCGAATTGCTAAGAAATTACATTTAAATTTTGTCGATTCTCCTACACAAAATTAGAGTTATTTAAATATGTTTTTATTTCGAATTATGGCAAAAAAAATAATTTAAGTTTCTACATTTTGAAGATTCCTTTGTAGTTGTTTTCTATTTTTCCTTAACATAATTTCTGTGGTAACTTGGAAGAATATTATTTTAACACGACAGAATTGGAGAGAAAGGAGGAGAGGGAGAGTGAGAGGCTAGAGAAAGAGAAGAGAGAGAAAGGAGGGAAAGGAGAGAGATGAGAGAGAGGGGGAGCATAATATTTTAAAAACAAAAATTATTTAATTTTTAAAATATATTATTTTTGTGGATGGATTGGATATCCATCCATTAAAAAATTGTTAATGGATGGATTGGATTGGATTTTATTAGATAGATCATGGATGGATTGGATTTTTTAAATGAATTTTTAATGGATCAAAATAGATTAATAGATTATTTTATCCAATCCATTATAATCTGACTAAGAATTTATCCGATCCATCCGTTTGCCACTCCTACTTAAAAATCATACTAATAGTAATTTCTAATTGATTGACGATGTAAAACTTTTTACACCAAGTACATAGTCATTAAACTCTATTTAATTTCATAGCCAAACATAGATTGTACGGTTCAAATTTTCTACATTTCGGCTAAAACCCCTTATGTGAAGTTTGATTCTTATACCACAATATTTTATGGTGCCTCTAAAAATTAATATAAATGACCGTCATAAACATTAGTCTATTTTATTTTTGGTGTACATGGTGTATCTAGGAGCAAGGAGTCTAAGGAATGACTCTACTACTATCATGAGGTCCAAGGAGAGCCTCATTAGGGATTGCAATAAAAGGAAGGAAGAGGACAGGAAAACTATACGAGCATATCTACATTCATTTTTGTTTAGATCATTTTTAAAATAGTAAATAGATTTTGTAAAAATAAAATAAAATAATTTTTAAAAATATATAATTTTATTTTTGATTTCTTTCATTTAATAAATTATGTATAATTTTAGTCTCATAAATTTTTTAAAGTCAAGTAAGTGCTTCTATTTTAAAATTAAATAAATTTAGTCTTTTGTTAATTTTCTTCTTTTTAAAACTCTCAAAATCTCACTTTTTACTGAAAAATTTTCACAAATTGAATCAATTGAATTATTTTAAACCCTTTTCTACTCAAAATTCATTACCAAGATATCAATTAAAATGCAGTACCAAAAATAATCTATAATATGAGTATTGTTCGCACAAAATTATGTATATAAGTATTGCCCCCAAAATATAAATTTCTGGATCCGTCACTGTTCCTTGAAACCCTTTGTCAAAGCATCACTTTAAGTTCATAGTTCTCTTTTCCTCTTCTCTTTCCTTTGTTGTTTCCTTGTTGTGAATCCTCCATTTGAATTACTACTACAACATATGTGAGAAATTTATTAGTTATTTCAAAAGAATATGTATCATACCAACCAAGAAATAGAAGAATTAAATAGTAAAAAAAAAAAAAAACATTTCAAACTTTTGTTTGAAGCCCAATTTTATTTTGCAAATAAATAAATTTTGGTTGACCCAAATACAAAGCTCAAACCAATTAAAAAAATATAAAATAATAATACAACAAAACAAAACAAAATGAAAAGTGAAAAAAGAGCCAAAATAAAATAAATAAAAACAAGGCAAAAAGAAAAAAAACTTAACACAGATTCTTCTTTTGCTACTTGCTAGAATGAAAATTTTGCATTTTAATTAGTCAAATAGTTACTAATTGCATAAACAAAATATTTAAGGCTATTAATTTATACACTATTGTTTTTAAGTTTGCAATTGGCTTATAGTTATACTATTAAAATATTTTTAACATCCTTCTTCCTTTTGAAAAATCCCCTAAAATAAAACAATTTCAAAATTAGCTTTTAAAAACACCATAATTTTCATTCATCCCTGTAACAGCCAAATACTGAATCACCATTAATAGAACTTTATCCATTCCTTCACAATTTCTCTATGAATAACTCGTCACCAAATCACTTCCCACCATCTAACCCAAAACATCCATCAAAATCACCTAAAATCTCCATGTCATCAACCATGAAACACAATCACAAAAACTATTATTTCAAGATTTCAAAACATAATCAAATAAAAATTTTCAAATTTCCAAAATATCACTCTCACAAAGTTTTATTTGAAATCAAATTGTCGCAACCGAAGCCTACGACGGGTTGGCGAAAAAATAAATAAAATCAGAGAAGCCGCCTACCATAGTTTATTAAGGGAAAACATATGAAAAAACCCTTTAAAAGAATGTGGTATGTGAAACCAAATATAGGTTCGGGAGTCAGTTACGTGTAAGGAAGGTGTTAGCATCCTACAACATTCATCATAAAGACGGTTGCCCGCTAATTAAATGTGCAAAACTAAAAAACTTCAAAAATATTTATTTTTCCCCTACTTAATTTTGAGAAAGAATTTTAGACAATATTTATTTGAATAGAATTATTTTTTTTTTTTTTTTTGAGATCAATAGGGGGCCCCTACTCCTACGTATCCTCAAGTGCAATGAGGAATCAGACTTACGTAGTTCTTTGGTAGAAAATGGTTTTTGTTGGTTGACTGTTTTTTATTTTATTTTTAATATTTAAAAGGGTTACTCGATAAACAAATAGGAAGTGCATCCAAAATGGTTATCAATACCTTTTGCAGTTTTTACAATACCCAAATAAGAAGTGCATCCAAAATAGATATTACTAAAACCTTTATTAAAGAAACGCTTGTTTTAAAAACTTTTTAAGGATTTTTATTTAAAAGGGTTTTACCATAATCAACTAGGAAGTGTATCCAACATGGTTATCGTTTCACTTCTTAAGATTTTTATAATAGTCAAATAAGAAGTGCACCCAAAATGACTATCATTAAAACCTTTATTATTTTTTTATTAAAATATTTGTATTATGATATTATATATTGTTTTAAAAAAATGATAACCAAATAAGAAGTGTATCTAAAATGGTTACCATTAATGTTTTAAAACTTTAATAATGTCCAAATAGGAAGTGCATTTAAAATGGTCATTATCAAGTTTGATTAGATTTATTTTTGGGAAAAGATGTTTAATTTTAATTTTAATGAAAATAAAAGGAAATGTTATTATTTAAAAAAAAAAACAAAACGAAAGGCTAAAAGTAAAGAAAAGGAATAAAACCCAATACGGGGTTAACCATTTGATTCAGAGACTAATTTTAACTTATTATTATTATTATGCTATGAAACTACAATTTATTATCAAAAACTTTGGATTAGACTTTTATCATTATGTGTGGGAAATAGTTTAAGGCCTAGTTAACGTTGACCAAAAGAAAAAAAGAAAAAGCAATTAATTTGGGTCTAAACTTCACGGAAAGCCAAACATGCATCAGCTGATTTTATTTGAGATTTTATTATTTTATTCAACCAAACCAGCATTTTATTATTAAAGATTAACTTTGAGTGCATGTCTACTTTTTTTAACAGAGACCTAATAGAAAACTGTGAACAAAAGATAACAAAAATTGCATCAAGAAATTAGATCCACAAACCATAAATTCGGTCACATGAAATCCATCAAACAACGAACGAACATTAACTAACCCGAGCAACAGAGTAACCAGACTCACAAGTAAGCAGAACATTAAAGGAGCCAAAACATAAAAAGATTAAGTGCAACGTATAAGAGTACAAGAAAAATGATTTTGGAACAATTGAATCAAGCCCAATCAAAATGAACCAATAATAAGAGTACAAGAAAAATGCAACATATCACACACATGGTATAAGAAAGGAGAAGAAATACAATAAAAATTGATTAAGAAACATGCGTAAATGGAGGAACAAATGAATAAATTGAAAAACGAAGTGAATAACAAAAGAAAGCGAGAGATGCGTTACTGTTGCTGATGGTTTGTTGCTAGATTAAGTGCTTCTCATTGATTGATGCAGCGATCGTTGCAACTCAGCAGTAGTATGATGCGTTGGAAGAAACCAAATGGTGAAGACATTGTGGCGTGATGCAATCTAGATCTGGCAATGGTGTGCTGGAGTGTTTACATGAGAATGGTAAGGTGAGTGCTAGTGTGATGCACGTGTGTTGGGTGAGGAGAGAAAAATGTGAAAGAGAGAGATCAAAAGAGTGAGAGTTTGTAAGAAGAAAAATGTGTGTAAAAATCAGAGAAATGTGTTAATACCCTATTTATAAGTACTCTAGTTTTTCAAACTTACTCTACAAGCCACTAGAGCTTGCTCTACAAGTTTTTCTCTAAAATTTTTATTGTTTATGTTTTTCCTTTTTTTTTTCTTTTACAAAATTGGGCCAAGGCCCACCAGCCTAAAATCTTTTATTTAAAAATTCTTCTTTTATTGGGCCATAATTGCTAATCCAAATCTTATTCTTATTAGTTTCTATTTTTTTTCTCTCATTTTTTATTTATGGACTTAAAATAGAATGGCCCAATATTATTATTATTATACTTTTCTTCTATATTTATTTTTGTTATTTTTATAATTACCCGGATAAAATTGGGTGTTCACACAAATCAAATAAAAAATTATATTAATTTCTAGCAAAATTAAATATAGCAAATGAGGTTTTGTTGACAAAGATGAGTACCTGGCGACAGTAGTATTTTGATGGAGATATGTTGTTGACAATACCAATCTTGCTAAAAGTGGGAGCGAGAGATGAGAGAGCGAGAGAGAGAAGTAGAGATCTAGGGAATAAATATAGAAAGATATGGGTTTGAAGAAGAAACAAAGAAGTTTGAGGAGAAAAGGAGAGAGTCAAGAAAGTCTTATGAGTTTGTATGAGATTATGAGATGAATTTGATATTTATATCTTTCACTAAAAAGTCACGCAAATTCCACTTTAAAAAACAAATCATCAAATTAGCTAGTTTTTTTAATACCAAAAGACTTTTTGTTACTTGTAAAAAGAGTCTTGATTGAATATCACTACCATCTTAAAAAATCTTGATAGTCCTAGTTAAATATCAAAAGACTTATTTACAAACTGTTAAAATTTTAATTGAATACTACAAGATTTTTTTTATTACAAAATAGTCTTTTAAAATCTTAATTGAATACACCCTATTTAATTTACTTTAAAAAAAAAGTTCAGAAATCAAAATCACACACATTTCAGACTAAAGAAAAGTAATTGAACTTTTCTTAATATTGGCCTAATTACCAAATTAAATGCTTTTTGGCCAATAATCTGATTTCCAATCGAAGTAAACTTAATCCATTTTAGGATCCTTTACAAATATATACTCTTATCTCTTCTACATAACACAGTATAGAAACTTACAACTTTCAACCCCTTTTTTCTTATATAAAGGGTTTATTTTCTTGTAAATTTTATCCATCGAGGAAAAAAATAAACACTTTGAAGCTTAATACTAATATAGAACCTAAGCTATTTTAGTATGACTTTTGTAATGAAGAATCGTGGATTATTTTTTAAAGTTTGCGGTTTGTCAATGCACATGGAGCTCAATGCAGCAAGCCTATTAAGCATGGTATTTTGCACATATTTTTAGGTAAGATTGCTTTTATTATTAATACTATTATATTGTTGTTGTTCATTTTAACTTATCTACTTATCATCTTATTTTATTTAATTATTAGCTTTTCAATTTTTTTGTAAATATTTCAATTTATGTTAATCCAATAGAATGAAGTTAATTGAGCTATGACAACTTATAAATTTTGTGTCTTTTTCTCCGTTTAAACTATTTGAGTTGTGACAGCTTATTGGTCTAAAAATTTAATAAAACTATCAACTCAATTATTTTTAAATATTATGTGGTTTTGACTTTTCATTATACTTAGGAACATGTTGGCTTGAAATGTTCATTTTGTACAAATCAAATTATAATTTTTATAATTTTTGTCTTTAATATTTTGTTGTTCTTAGATGTGCAAATCTTTATATCATGTTATCTCTATTGTCAATTTTTGTTTGTAATTTTTATTTTATGTTTTGTATTTTTTTTGGTTTTTTATTTTTTTCCTGAACTGTAAATAATTTATTATCCTTTCTCTTCATTTTTTTTTCTGGCAAATGCTGTTACTTTTATTATCGTCTATTTATAACACAATTAATCTTAGAGTAGCAGTTATAGTATAAATACACATAGAATTGCAGTGTTATTGAATTTCTACTATTTTTGGTGTATAATTGACTCTGAACCTAACTTAATTTGCACAAACTTGTTTTAAAAGAAAATAATTTTCCAACTTTTTTTCGATCCAATAAAATTAGTAATGACTACCGAACGTATTTTGATTTTAATTTAAATTTAGTCTCGTGATTATAACTAAGAGCGTCAGCTGAAGTCAAACGACAACCACAAGTACCACGTTAAGCTAGCTTTGATTTTTTGTTTTTTTGTTAATTTTAGTCTGAGTTACGTTAAAAAGACTACCCTTTTTTTACTAACATTCATTGCTAAATAGTATATTTTTAGATGTTATAGCTATTAGCAAGTGCCCGTCTAGCTCAGCCGGTAGAGCGCAAGGCTCTTAACCTTGTGGTCGTGGGTTCGAGCCCCACGGTGGGCGTTTTTTTTTATGCTTTTTTAATAGTTTCAGATTCGTTATTCGTTAACAATAAATAGGCGATGCTACGTTTTAGCAAAATACTTTCAGGAAATACGGCATAATTTGGTTTTTTTAACACAAAAATTACTTTAAAAGTAAAGTGACAATTTTATTTCTTTCTACTTAGAAAAATGACTTGAGAGAAAACAGAGACAGCAAAGAAAGATAGCGGGGAAAAGAAAGTGAGAAGGAAGAAGAGAAATTAATAATTTTTCTAAATACTTCATCTAACTTTTTTTTTAAAATTTTTTTCTTTTATATTTAACTAAAATTCTCCAAAAAGGTAACCGACCGCCACTACCTTAATCTAAAACCCCTCTTCACGTTTTTACAGGACCTGTAAAGAGCTTCTGTTAACAGGTCGGTTGGCTAGTAGCATAAAAAAACATTAAGATGTGAAGTGAATCTCGTTGCAATTTGCAGTTGTTTCCCAATACAACCATTTCCAAAATTTCACAATTGGATGGAATAATGCCCTCATAATTGTGCTGAAAATATGAAAATATTCTTTTCCTTTTTAAATGACAGACTGTAGCCACTAGCAACATGTCCATTATGTTCGCTCCCAAAGTTACTAATACACTATTCTCGCATCACTTCATCATTCACGTCAGCCTCACTAGCACAACCAAAACCAACAACATTATCTATATGTCTATACAAATTATTAGCCACAAAAATTCCGAAAGATCCAAGTCTAAGCACCAACTGAAGGGCTTGTATCATTTCAGCTCATCCTAGTTTCTCATTCAACTTTCCAACGATACCATGTCGCTCTAATCAAGTTGTAAGACCAAGTCCGAGAACTTCTGAAGCGTCTCTCTTTAACATAAACTAGTTGTCAGTGCGTGCATAGGCATGCTAACGATGGCGGTTGGTGCATTAACATAGTAGCTCAGGATAAAGGGAGAGATGGGTATGCCCACAACTTTACTTTCTTGTCAGCACTGGCTGTGGCTAAAACCAAGACTAGTTCATTTCCTGCAAAAGGCACCACAACCATAATAATTAAGATGAAAAAAAAATGACATGTTGATTAGTATAAGTTACCTTATAGGCATCATAATGATGGAAATACAAAAACATATTCACAACTATGAACCCATGTGTTGATATTTTCTCACATTTTAAATCAATTTCATTTTATAGTTATCTACATAATTTTGCCTTATCGTCTAACACTGATTAGCAAACAAGATACCAGAAACAGATTTGGTAGAAAATGCGTCAATAATGGAAATTTGTTGAAAACAATGAATTGCGTAAAGAAATAAAAGGAATGGAGTCAGATTAGCAGCTTTACCCATTGGAATGGTTTTAGGAGCCCACGAAATGCAAGAAATGTCACCTGCAAGTGAAGAAAATAATCAATGACTTGAAGATCACAGATAGAAAATTACTTGATATCTTAGGTACAAGTAAAGGAAAAATCAAAGGGTGAATGCTTGGACATACTATCATGGGCTTTCTCAGCTGTATCCAAAACCTTTCCAGTCTCAACACATAACCACTGCAATGTGGAACCATGGGTTGCAGCCAAAATCTTTCCATCAGGGGAAACACTCAGGTGGTCATAGTGCAATGTAGTACTGGAAGAATCATGAAGAGGAATTGGGAACACCTTCAGTGTCTTTGGATCCTCATCAAGATGATACCGAACTTCAGGATACAAGGAAAAATAAAGGTGAGAGGAATTGAATTAATTAACAACCTAGTCCTTAAGACAGCCCATATGAACACTTAGATAGGAACCCTACTCGCCTAAACCCCATGGAGGAAAGAATACCCTTATTGATCAAATAACAAGCACATTTATCAGGCCAAAAAAATAAGAACATATGCAAAAGAAAACATGCCCATTTTCAGCCACAGAATCTCATCAAAGCACTATTTTGAATTCTTCATTAATAACATTACCACAATCCACATATCTTTTGTCCGGAACCTTTAAACTATTTGCAACTGCAGGTTGAGATCAAGAGTTTGCAAGAAAAATAAAACCAATTCGATAAGTGAAAAATAATCATCTTTTAAAATTTGCTTACCATTGATATTCCATATTCTCATTGAACCATCCTTGGAAGCAGTGATTATTTGCTCAGAGTTTGGCATAAAGCATAACCAAGTCACTGCACTCTGACATACAAGTAATAAACATAAATCATAGTCGAAAAAATGATAATGGGAACATCATCTTTATTCTTTTTGTTTAAATTGTAAATCACACACACACAGGGCTAATATGCGTACATGTGAAAATGGGAACATCACTTTTATTCTTTTGGTTAAATTGTAAATCAGACACACACACACACACACACGCATATGCAGGTGCACATTCTTGAAAATTGTGTCGTGCACATGCTCATGAAATTTCCATTAATCAAAGATACTCTAATGTAATACATGAAAATATAGACTGTACTGCATCAAAACATATGAAAATTAATGTATAATATACCTCTTACATAAACAAAAATACAATGCATTTGAAGGAAAATATAGTCTTTAAATCTTTTGGCTTGGAAAATCTATATATGTAAAAATGGGAGCTAAGTTAAATTTTAAATCACCCCCAAATAATAATATTAATATTAAACCTTATGCCCCTTAAGCTGCATAACTTTTGAAACTTCCTTGACAGATCCGTCCTTTGCATATACAATCTCCCAGACCTGCCAGACATTGTAAACAAGAAAAGTGGAGAATACATTAAGCAATCTTAAAAAACAGAAGCAGTAACATTCTGATAATAGTTGCAATCAGAAAATATAACAAAAGGCGCATTTATTATACTAATGATGTATTAAGAGGCTCCCTGAGGTCATCTAATAAAGTATTAGACAATTGAATCTCTATTCATGTCAAAGATGAACTAAAAGTGGTTGCAATATTAACCTCAGTTTGATAAAGCTTACAATATTAACCCTCCATTAATTTCAGTCACACAAAATTAAGCATTCAAAGGATATTTAATTTAACTGATTTGGCTTTCACAAGTTGTACGTGCAGTTTCAAGTGATATACACTTGCCACTATCTTGGTTCTGGAGTAGGCAAATTTATTGAAAGATTGCGAACAAAAACTGAGGATCAACCAATTTGTTGATCATTACTCACAAAGCTTTTCCTTGGCAAGCTATTTCTACAATCTGTTGTGTTACTTCAACAGAATATTATCTGAAATTGTTCTAAATTTTCAATTGAAAGACAACTTTTTTATTTGTCTAAACAAATCCATGCACTTCCTAAAAACATGATGTGTTCTAACATTCGGAATAGCGCTGACTTCAAGAATCAATTTTCTTCCTTCTCCCTCCTAGTCTCCAGTCATCCCCCAATAGACTCACTACACGTCAACAAGTCATCCTGATATGCCCAAAGGGTCGCAAGGGTGCATGTTAGGTTTGTGTGTTAGGCTCAACCCAGCAGTGACCCATGCCCAATGGCTTAAATAGGGAAGGGCCCACCTTTTCTACCTAAATAAATGAAAACAGACTACTTGAGTCTCTAAAGTCAAGTTTCTTCCTCATATCCATTTATTCTCAATGGCCATACAATATAATAAATCATTAGGGCCCAAAATTGTTGATTGACTGTTGATAAAATTAAAGTATGTTGAAATATTTTGTATTTATTATCATTATTATAGTTTATAGGCATGTAATGTTTGATTTAGAGGAAACTGTATATCCTCTATTTATGTATAATTAATGTAATAAGCCTATATAATCTTAAGTTCGTTGTGTATTCAAACACAGGGTTCCAGCTCAATATGTCTCTGTGTTCTTTCTCATTCAACATGGTATCTAGAGCCTGATAGAGACATCTCACAAACCGTGTGTGCCCGGTGGACCCACTGTCCCAGAGATAAATGTTTTGGCGAACCGTGTTTTTCTCTGGTTCGCCATTCAGATCACCGACCTTCTGGCGACTGTTTTCCATTTTCCAGTGTCTTTCCGGCCACCGTCGCAAGCCACCGTCACTGCTCTAGCGACGTTTCCAACTGCCACCACCACTGTTGGGAGCGCCGTTCACCGATCTTCTCGGCCCAGTTGACCGCGACCCTCACCGGCTTACCACGCGCTCTCACGCGCGTCTACAGTGCTACGCCAAACAGCACCTGTCACCAGCGCATG
Organism: Spatholobus suberectus; assembly: GCA_004329165.1. NCBI lineage: Eukaryota > Viridiplantae > Streptophyta > Magnoliopsida > Fabales > Fabaceae > Spatholobus > Spatholobus suberectus. The sequence continues at coordinate 21,376,314 of CM014731.1, forward strand.
GCGGCGCGTGATAATGTTTTTTTGGTAGCGTTTCCGGCATAGTGGTCGCCCACCTAGCACGACGCCACCCCCTGAGTCTCGTCTCTGTCCAATCACTTTTGAAGGCGCCCCCCTCTTTTTGCCTTGCGCACTCACCACTGTTTGTTTCAGGTTTGTTTTGACGTTCTTTTACGCTACCATGGATCCCTCTGGTTCTTCTACCCTACCTAAGGCAGACGCTACTATTTTTCCAAACTTTCTGCTCTCTATTGACAAATTAGACGGCACAAACTACTCCACTTGGGCCTCAAACATCACCTTATGGATTAGTAGTCTGGGCTACAAAGCCCACCTCACTAGTACTGTTGATTCTGTAGTCACAGGTGAATGTGCACAATGGGAGAAGATTGACACCCAATTATGCAGTATAATCAAGTCCACCCTCCACCCCTCCATCAAACCTATTTTCCAACCTCACGTCACATGTGAATCGGTTTGGACTGAGACACGTGCTCTTTATACTAATGACACTCAACGCCTATATGGCGTTTGCCATAACTTGATGACCCTCATTGCCCCTCGGCGTTTTGATGGCCCTATGTCTGCATATCTTGGGCGAGTTCATGCTGCCTTGCATGATTTTAATGAACTCCTACCTCCCGCCGCCTCTAATTCAGTTGAGGCTAAGATAGAACTAGAGAATCGGAGTCTATGGATCCTAATGTCAGACTGCTACCCAATCAGGGGGAGCCCTTATCAGACCCTGGGAGATATCAAATATAGGAGATTGGTTGGAAAGCTGAACTATCTCACAGTCACTCGTCCAGATATTGCCTTTGCTATAAGTGTGGTAAGCCAGTTCTTGAACTCTCCTTGCCAAGACCATTGGGATGCGATAATTCGGATACTGAAATACATTAAGAGTTCTCTGGTAAAGGCCTCATTTATGAAGACAGGGGACATACTCAGATAATTGGATACTCAGATGCCGATTGGGCTGGCTCACCCAGTGATAGACGATCCACCTCTGGGTATTGTGTGTTGATTGGAGGAAACTTAATATCCTGGAAAAATAAGAAGCAAAATGTTGTAGCAAGATCCAATGCTGATGCAGAATACAGGGCCATGGCTTTAGTAACTTGTGAACTCATGTGGCTAAAACAGCTTCTCAAAGAACTCAAGTTTGAAGAGTCTACACAAATGACGCTGATTTGTGATAATCAAGCGACTTTGCATATTGCATCTAATCCTGTCTTCCATGAAAGAACCAAGCATATTGAGGTTGATTGTCATTTCATCAAGGAGAAGATCGAGTCAGGAGACATTACAACGAGCTTCATCAACTCTAGTGACCAGTTGGTGGATATCTTCACCAAGTCTTTGAGGGGACCAAGAATTGGCTATATCTGTACCAAGCTTAGCGCATATGATTTATATGCTCCAGCTTGAGGGGGAGTGTTGAAATATTCTGTATTTATTATAATTATTACAGTTTATAGGCATGTAATCTTTGATTTAGAAGAAACTGTATATCCTCTATTTATGTATAATTAATATAATAAGCCTATATAATCTTAAGTTCGTTGTGTATTCAGACACACGGTTCCAGCTCAATATGTCTCTGTGTTCTTTCTCATTCAACAAAGTAAAAGGTGTTGTGCATATATGTGAAGAGAGACAGAGAGAAATAGATGGTGAAGAGAGATAGAGGACAATGGACAAGGAAGATGGTTGGATATACAAACACAAATAAGAAACATGGCAAGTTATTTTCAAGTTAAAGCGCTCAAAGATATTTTACTGTGAGATTACCAACTTCTTCACCGAGCAATATTATAGCAGCATTGTACCATAAACTTCAGATAAACACACATACAATAGAAATCAAGGTTATCAAATCTATATTCAAATCATGAATCGCCAAGGCCAAGCTAATTTTTGAATCGTAAATCGTAATTTCTATTGAATTGTAAGATTCAAAGACAACAAAAAATAACTTCAAGTATATCATATAGATGATATAGTGTTCAATGTAATAATTTTAAACTAGAAATAGATAAAAACAACTTAACTATAAGTCTCATAAACAAAATTATAAGTTATATATGAATTTGTGAAGCTTCTATTTTGGAAAATAGAAATGAAGCAATTAATAGCCAAATAGAGTGCATGCATTGAATGAGTGAAAAAGAGAGTAGTGGGATAATCAAATAGGTTAAGTTCAATAGTGCTCCTTCAATTCCTTTTCATTTAAGAATATAAGCTTATATGACTTTTCAATTTTTTTCATGAGAATTGGTGAAAGAAAAGTAAAAAACAGAAAAAATAATGAATCGTTGAATCGTGAGATTTGCATCAATGATATGAGATCACACTGATTCATTCATATATCGTAAGATTCAAAGTCATTTGAGATTGATCTTATAATATGAATCGCTAACTAGCCGAATCATATGATTCGAAACGTGAATCGCAAGATTCTAATAACTATGATAGAAATGAAGAATAACTCTAACTAGTCGGTTAACATATTTGCCATGTTGCTTAGTCCCTTTTTTAATTGAATTGTAACAAATACAAGAGGACATTTTCAAGGCCAGCACCAAACAGATGCTGGACGCAGCCTTGCTGCTGAGGTGATGATACTGACTAATCTGGCATTCAACCCTAGCTAGTAAGAAATAGGAGATTAAGCTTAAAGGCTACCTCTACCTCCAACTGCATAGTATTAGTTGTGCCTCTATGTGTGTGCATACATAAGATATATTAGTAACTTATAATAAATTAAACAGATTAGCACATTAAAGCTCACCTTCACATCTGCAGTAAATGCTGCTGCTGCAATAAAACGACCATTGGGTGATATAGCGGCCATGGTATTTTTCAATTGATTAGTATCCATATGCCCCACACTCTTCCCAGTTTTTCCATGCCAAAGAATGATGTCAGTCCCTGAATTAGAAATCAAATTTTAGGACAGGTTGTAGAAAGCCAACATCAAGCATTTTATCTCAGCAAAAAGACAGTGACAATTATTCCATTAGCAAATTGAAATAAAAGTATAAAACAGTGCATTTGATTTAGTGAGCAGTAGAAATCTCATACCAGATCCAAATTTTAGCTAACAATTTAATTTTCTTACTCAGAAATGCCTCATTAGGTGATGTAATAAAACAGCATTGGTAGCTGAGACCTTGGCAGTATTTAGTGGTCAAATATGTAGGTTTAGAGAAGCAAAGGCAATGTAAACAGAAATGTATACTCTATTTAAATCACTTTGTGGACCTTTACCCATACAAGTGTTTCTTTTTCCACAAGCTACTTCTAATTAAAATTAAAATTCCTTTCATAATTGCCGCACACTATTAAGTGAGAAGATCCTATTATATAAATTGACAGAACATTTTCTTTATAGATTCCAATGGGGAATGATGTCGTAAAGATACCTTCTGAACATGAGGCAATAATTGTACTTCCATCAGCACTGCCATAAGTTGCGGAGGTTCCAAACAGAGTCAATATTGACTTTTTATCATGGACTTTGTGATGTTCCCACTTAATTTCTGGGAGAGGAAGCTTTGTTTGTGGTTTATTTTCAGAAGTTTTAGGTTTCTCTTCTCCATACATGTATAACGAACAACCAGAGAGAGTATAAGATGCCACAACAATGGAGGATGCATCATCAGAAAATGCAACTGCTGTTGGATGACCACCGGCAGGTAAATTAATCCTTAGAAACCTGCAAAAGAGTTGAGAGAATAACATTTATGCATATGGAATATGATTGACATTGAGTTGATATGCATATGTATCAAGAGGCTCTTGAAATTCACATACTTGAAACTTTTACTTGAAGCATCATCCAACTTAAATACTCTCACAACTCCATCAGCACAAGCTGTTTGCAGAGACAATATAAAGTAGGAATGTAAGAAAAATGTTATAATGCTTAATTGCTCATACAAGTGAAAATAAAAAAACAAAACCATTAGAACAGATAGGAACCTTTGGTGAAAGAAATCTAGAGAGGAAATAAGGAAACAACAATGACGCATGAAAAATACATGTCAACACATTTGATCACTTTGTGACAATAAAAAATATAAATAAGGAGGCTGCAAATGCTGAGCTTTATGCAATTTTAGCAGTTTCTTCACGTCATTGGTGAGAGTGGTTTGTCCACGACTTCGATGGTATATCTTTGTCTCTTAAACATGTTATGGCCTATTGGACAAAATTAAGTTTATTTGTGGCTGCTCAGTTCATGGCTTTTTAAGTACATATAATTTCTTTTATGCAGAAAGACTGATTAAGTCTGTTGTGTTTTACGGCCATTTTGGTCTTCTTTTGGTTTTGGGTTCTTTATTTTGACGGGTACTTGATTGTCCACCTAGTATTATTTTCCCTCATTTCCCTAATGAAGTTTCTTGTTTAACAAAAAAATAAGAATAATGAACAAGTCAACAATATGGTCAAGATGGATTTTTCTTAGTTGTAGAAAATGAGTATAATTAGAATGGATAGGGTACTTACAGTGTTAGTCCCCCTACCGGTGTTCAATAAAAAGACCTGTCCTCGGATCCATACTTCTGTGCAAGTAGCAACTTTAGTATCCATACCCATATCATATGGGTACCTATATACCCATACTAGACACATTACTTGCATTTGGTTAAATGAAATATGTCTCCCTTTTAATGTATCTTTCTTTTGACAATCTCGTAAAGGAAAAATCCTATACTACTAAAATTAATTGTGAAAAATTAACAAAACAAATAGCATTAATTAAAAATGTAACATCTAACTCAATTTAAAAATATCCACAAATTTTTCATATCTTAGTTATAAAACATAACAAATAAAATAATTTAACTCAATTCAAATCCAACTAAATAAAAGTAATTAATTACAAACATAATGTAATGTGACACAGATAATAATAAACAAACTTATGCAACATAAGACAGCAAGTTAGGACAGCAAAATTAAGGTTTCAAAATGAGAAACATCCGATTTGTGATGATTGGACACTAAAGTACCTAAACCTACAACCACCCCATAAATTGTTGCAAGCAAATACCCTCTGAGTCCTGACCCTGACCCATTTTAACGGTAATTCCCCTCCCTAGACACATATCAACCACTTCATAGCCACCATTTACTTGAATAGTGCACCGAGAAAAATAGAACTACGAAGACAGATCTTACAGCTATGGAAATTAAGAGTCACAAAAGAAGTATACACAGCAATGCATTGCCATGAAGGTTGATAAAATCATCTTCAAAAGGAACTAAACTAAAAATACAATTACACATATATCTGTTGCAAACAAATATTCTCGAATACCTGTTGCCAAATTCCTTCCATCGCGGGAGAAGCATATCCCTGTCACTGCATCACCATGGCCCTTCAAGGTATTCAAATCCAACGGATGATGTCGCTTGTTTTGATCCTAACGTTCCATAAACAAAAAGGTTAAGCCAAGAAAAAAAACAAAACTATAAAATAAATCACATTAATAAAAAAAAAAAAAAAAACAACAACACAACAACGTAAGACAATCAAGCTTCACGAAGACCTGTTTTAGTGACAAAACTGAGAAATCGTAATCAATTAATTCAGAAATGAACTTAAAATTTCCGCAAAGCCGCACTCAACAACACTCAAAGAAGCGCTTAATAACACTGAGGAAGGGTAGAATTGGAAAAGACCTTGTCGGAGGAATGGGGTTTGGAGAGGGGCTTCTTGGGAGGGGGTTTGGAGGAGACGGGATTCGGATTCGGATCCGGATTTGGATTCCCGATAGATCGGACCTCGGATTGGCGCTTGCGGAAGTAAGCGCTGAAGAAGAGAAAGATTATTATGGCACCCAACACGAGCGATAGCGCTACAATGGGTAACACTGGATCCATGCCCGATTATCAGAGTGGAGACACGGAACTGACGAAGAAGAAGAAGAAGAAGAAGTATTTGATACTTTGCTAAGGTTACGGCTCGGTTTTGGGTGCTGCTGTAACACTTGCACACGTGGATTCTTAATTAACTGAGGAGTGTTCCCAATACGGGAAGGGACGGATTTACTTATGTCTTTATTTAGTTCGAGATTTTGATAGGATCAATTCTGTGAACTTGAATCAGAACTGACGACATTTGGGATAAAATTGGATCAGTTTGACTTGTTGACATAATATATTATTAATCTTAATATTATATATAGTCAAATCATAAAATTAAAAAAATATACAACTATAATTTAGGTATATTTTATAATATATATATTGTAAGATAAATGATATCAAAATAAATATAATATCATGATAGACAAAATCTTATTTATTTAATTAAGAAGTTGTATTATTAATATAATTGTTTAAAAGTTATACTCTTTAAAAAAGTATACAACATTAGATTGAAATGAGACAACCTGAAGTATAACCCAAATTCATTCTCAAAATGCATTTGGTTTAATTTTTTAAACCCTGAACTCGTCAAAAGTTCATTCAGGTCAAGTTGGTGGGACGAGATAGGTAATAAACACCCCAAGGTCTTATAATGGATCTCATGTCTTTATATTTGTATGGGTTAAATATGTTTTTAGTCCCTAAACTTTTCTCGATTTTTACTTTTAGTCCTTAAACAAAAACTGACTGGTCTTAGTCCCTGTACTTTTTCTCCGTTAACATTTTTAGTCTCTACCATTAAGTCCCACCGTTAAGTGATGATGTGGTAGCCACGTTGGTAGCCACGTGGGTTGTCACATCATCAGCTAGTCTGATGTGGCTGTCGTGTAAATTTTTTTTGGTAAATTATGTTTTTAGTTCCTAATCTTTTCACAAAATTCACTTTTAGTCCCTCAACAATTTTTTGATTAGGCTTAGTCCTTTATCTTTTTACAAAATTCACTTTTAGTTTCTTAACAAATTTTTGATCGGTCTTAGTCCTTCGACTATTGTTCGTCATTGTTTTTAGTTCCTCTCATCAAGTATCACTGTTAAGTAATAATATGACACCACATTGACAATCAAGTGACTTGCCATGTGGATTACTAGTTTGATGTAGGCATGACAATGGGGTAGGTTGGGGACGAGTTTTGCTCTCCCTATCCTCGTCCCCACAAAAAGAAGGGTGGGTTCAGGTTTAACAGATGTGAGTTTATAATTTTGAAACCTATTTCCATTCCCGTCAGGTTTTATTGGGTTTAGGTAAACCTACGAAAAACTCAGTCACTTTTTTTTTTACAATTTTAATTTAGTTGTAAATTCTTAAATTAATTATATATTAAGTTATTAATTATATTTTAATTCAAACAATATATAAAAATTAATAAATAACAAAGAACTTAAAAATAAAAAATTTAAAGCAGGGAACGAGGGCAGGGCAGGGAATCACATACACAAGTCACATATCCGAACCCAAACCTAACTTTACAAGTCGAAGGAAACCCAAATCCAGTCAAACCGGGTTTTCCCTATCAAAGTTTGGATGGGGTTGTTATTTTGCTTACTGCATCTCCTTTTCTACTTTTTTTTTTCCAAATTTGAATTGGAGGTTGTTGATTTTGCTTATTGTATCTCCTTTTCTATTTCTTTTCCAAATTTTCAAACCCTTTTTTTTAGCAGTTCTACACCGTTAAAAAATTTGTAGCGCCTTAGAAACTGCACAAAAATGTCTTGAACTAGCAACATTTTACCACGTGATTACTACGTCAAACTAATAGTCCACATAGTAAGTCATGTGACTGCCAATATGGTTGCCACATCATTGCTTAAGAGCGATGCTTGATGGGAGGGACTAAAAACAATGACAAACAATAGTTGAGGGACTAAGACTAGTCCAAAAATTGTTGAAGAACTAAAAGTGAATTTCGTAAAAAGATGAAGGACTAAGACTGGTCAAAAAATTGTTAAGAGACTAAAAGTGAATTTTGTAAAAAGATTAGTGACTAAAACACAATTTACCAAAAATGATGACATGGCAGCCATGTCAAACTAGTTGATGACGTGACAACTCACGTGGCTGCCACATCATCACTTAATAGTGGGACTTAACAACAGGACTAAAAACATTAACAGATGAAAAGTAGATGGACTAAGACCGATCAATTTTTTGTTTAAGGACTAAAAATGAAAATCTAGAAAAGTTTAGGGACCAAAAACATATTTAACCCTATTTTTATTTTTATTTTGACTTAAAATATAATTAATTTATATTTATTTTTTGAAATAATAGAATTTAAAATATTAAAATATATTTTAATTAAAAAAATTATTTTGTTCTTTATATTTCAACCGTAAACATGGATACAAAATGTCTAATTTTGCTCTTGCTTTCCTTTCACTCTCAAACTCTTATACAATGGTTTCTCTTTCACTTTTCATATTTTGAAACATGGTTTTTTGTTTTTAGTTGTGCATTTTTCTAAGGTCCCATCGCAATACAATGGTTTCCTTTCATGAACCCAGACATGATCTCTAAACCAGCATGGTCACTATTATCATGAACCCAAGTTTGAGCTCTCATCCTGTTCACCACATTTGTTGCCTCAAACTGGTGGCTTAGTGACATTCATCACCTTTGTTGTCTCCATTGACATCGCACTCTTGCTCTCCACAAGGAACACTGACAAAAATTTCATGGTTGTTGGATTCATTATTTTCACTCTTGTTTTGTTTGATGTTCTTGCGACTTAATGTTTTGACAATTTTTTTAATCCTTAAAAGCCCATTCTTATAGAAGAACGATTCTTACGCTTAGAAGTCACTTCACCCTCTTCTAATGGTGACACTCAACAAGAATCGGTTCTTAAGAGCTATGCAAGATACTTCCATTGGAGATGCTCTGAATTAATTCATTTATAATATATAAAAAGAGAAATACTATCAATACACTTTCTTTTTAGGTGAACTCAAGGTATCCCCCAGTCAGAAGCCAATGACTAATCCCTCAAGGTACTATGATCCATTTAAGAGACTGACCTTTTCCAATAGATTTTTTCCATACACACGAATCTGAGGATTGAACCTCGTACCACATGCTTAAGGGACAAGGTTATTTTCCTACCAAATCACACCATGTTGGTTATCAACACACTTTCTAATGCAATTTTTGATACATATTTTTAATTATTGATTGAAATTTATTGAAATCACAAAATTTTGTAGATCTCACTTGTATAAGGGACAACCCACGATATTAACTTACTTTACACCGAGGAAGGCGGGTATAACACAATTTTGAATGGATCAGACATAGTCAATCTTCAAACTGATATTTGAGGATCTTTTTAGACCGAACAATTATCATAATTATAGCTAATAATCCTAATTTAAACATACTAATAAAAATGGTGTGCCTTAATTCAAATAATTTATTTTATAATTATTTCTTTTAACCAAAATGGTAATTTAAAAAAAACAAATTACCAAAACATTATAGGAAAAAAACATTTTACCTAAATGGGTTGTTTTTTGACAGTTGATGTGGTAGAAGGCGCCGATAGTAGTGGCACTACACTGGTTTGGGATATTGCAAATGAAGAGGTTGGTGGCAGTGGCACCACCCAATTATGTGTCCAAAAAGAAAAGGTGCTAGTCAAACCAATGCCATTTTTTTATTCCGATTTGTCACCTGCAGTCGCAAGAATCAAGCAGTAAAATGAGACATGAAAATTTTCTTTTTTGAAACAGGAATTTCTGCACGCGACATATAATACCTGACCTCTTTCAGGATGAGTGACTGTCCCCACAAACCAACACAAGACTTTTCAGCGTGCTTTGTCCTCACTCACACGCTTCTTGGGAAACTTTTCAGTGGGTCACCCATCCCAGAATTGCTCCAAGTCAAGCACACTTAATTATGGAGTTCTTCAGTGATGGGCTACCGAAAAGTAGATGCATCTTGTTGGTATAGGTAGTACTTATTAATTCCTTTAAGCTATTCTCAACTGTATTGTCCCATACCTGCATAGCCTCTAAATCTCTCTCATTTTGGTATGTATTCAATTCATTCATGTGCCCCTCTCACTAGAAGCCTGCTAAGAGTCGCTCCTTGTTCGTGTCTTATCTCTTTTGCACCAGTGATCACTCCCCGCCCTCGTCAGCGCCCAAGATGTTACATGACACGACTGTTTGTTGCTTTTTTCTGTACCGGTCAAAGGCGCTAATCAGACAAGTGCCACCTATTTTCTGTACTTTTTGGGTCGTCAAGCACGGAAGGCGCTCATTGCACCAGCGCCACACATAAATTTTGTTGGCGCAACTGTCACCAGTGCCATTTGTAAAATAAAAATTTCCTGCATGACTTACGATTAACATTGTGCAAATAATAGGGTTTTCAGGTTAAATGTCTCCGCGTATGCATGCATTGTAATATCAGATATGATATTTGATTCTTATTCTGATTTTGAGATGAAATTTAATTGTTATTTAACTGAGTTGATGAGTTTAAATACATTGAAGGTGTATGTCAGAAGCTTATGTATTTCGTTATGTGCTTCTCCTTTGGTTTGATATTTTTGCTCTCTTGCTTTTGCTATTTCACATTTGTGTGTTTTTAAGCTTGTGTGCTCTTAATCTTTTTCTAGCATCTGTCATTTGTTATATCTTGTTTTCGTTTTTAAAAATGACTTCTATTATTACTTTTATTTATTCAAATGGTAGAAAATTTAATGGTCCACAAGGCATGACTTTTGAAGGCGATACAAGAACAATTCAAATTAAACTGTGGTGTCACTTATGATATGTTGACAAAAAAGATTTCTAATAAATTGAAACTTTCAAGACATCAATCTATTTGTAGCTTGACTTGTAGATTTTTGACGTGTCAAAATCCGATCACATATACAGGTGTTCTAATATGTGATGATGAAGATATTGAGTGTATGATTAATGAATTTGAACAACAATTTGTGATGATGATCCTTGAGATATATGTTGACGTTGAGACTGCTGGTTGTTCCTCATTACCTGTTGAGACAAATCATACTCAACCTTGCATGTCTATAGAATCAAAAGCTGGTTCATCTCACCAGAAGTTCAACTATGTTGTTGAACGTGTAAAGTTGAATGTTGACATTAATCTTCATGTTACCACGCATTTAAGCGACAATGGAGATGAAAGTGATGATGATCAAAATGAGGGTCCAATTCCAACCGGGAGTTCTTTAGATACAGATGTAGATGACGACTTTGATGCCAATCTTGAGCCTAACAGCTTGGACCCCAATTTTTTAGCTGCATCATCGTTTGGTTCCTCATTACCGATTGATGAACAACAATCGCAATATGTGGGTAAGTTCAAATGTTTATTTTGTATTTTTTTGTTTGAATCTAGTACCATTTATTTGATGCATTTTTTTAATTATATTTAGGTCAAACACAAGCTTCGCTTTAGAATATGTCACCCCACTACAAATATATCAATTGGGATCACCCTAACCAAGAGTTTCCTTTTCATGGGTCGAATGTGCTTGTCAATTAGAGTGTGGGCAACGAGCTTTACTCTAGTTTATGGTTTGATACCAAACGTGATGTGCAAATGGCTGTGAAGCTTTATTCAATGAAGATGCATTAGTCATATCGTGTTGTGGAATCCAAGCCAACAGTTTTGTCAATGACATGTCTGAATAGTGTAGAAGGGTGCCCTTAGAAAATGAGAGCAATATTGTCCAAGAAGACTGATAAATGGACCATTATTAAATGGGCGGTCGAAACTTATGTATGAACGTGATGCTATCTCAAGACCACTAGAAATTAGACTCTGAGTTCATCTGTTCATGCATACTAAGTACAAAATTCTTGACTCTATTTTGTACGTGGTAATATTTTTTAAGCCTATATTACATTTTTCAAATTGTATGTGACAATGTATGTTTCTTTGTGATTTTGTGGTTAGGTATGGTGAATGAAGACCCATCAGTCTCTATCTCACTGATACAAGAACGAATAAATGGTCAATATAATTATAAAATCACATATAGAAAAGCTTGGAAGGCTAAGCAAAAAGCAATTGCAAGGGTCTTTGGTGACTAGGACAAATCTTACGATTTATTGCCGAGGTAGTTAGACAGAATGATCAAGTGTTGTTTGAGATCAACATATAAATTGACACAACTGATTTTTTCTTCAATAACGAAGTTAACCCTTGATTTCACAAGTTCTGTTGTGTATTCTGGATGTTTAAGCCAGTATGTGATGCATTCAACTTTTGCAAACTAATTATACAAATAAATGGCACATTTTTATATGGTAAGTATTGAGGGACATTGCTCATCGCCACAACACAAGATGGGAATGCATGTGTACTGCCACTTGTGTTTGCTATTGTTGAAAGCGAGACATTAAGTGACTGGTCATGGTTCTTGCAGAAGATAAGACGACATGTGACCCAAAAGTAAGGCATATGTTAGATTTTAGATTGTCACCAAAGCATTAAATCAGCTGTTTCAAATACAAACCTTGGATGGCAACCACCAAGTGCGTACCACGTGTATTGCATCCGTCACATTACAAGCAATTTTAACCATCGATTTAAGAATACAAAATTAAAGCTAGAGTTGCACATGATGAAGAATAGCGTTGATATGGCCATATGACGACTAACTTGTCTGAGGCTGTTAACAAAATCTTAAAAGGTACATGGAATTTGCTAATTACTTGCTTTAGTGAGGAGTACTTACATGAGACTGGTCGAGTATTTTGTTTAGAGAAGAACTTAGTCAAGAGTTGAGTTCAATTCTAGTCAAAGATATTGCAAGAAGTTACTGGATGCCATGCAAAAAAATATAGAGGATGCTTGCACCTAGGGGTTTGTTCGTACAACATTCAACGCGCTTAAGGAATGAAATGGATTGGAGTGAATCACAACGTAGACAACGTTGTGGTAATTGTAAGCGTGAAGACCACAATCGCAATTCATGTCTCCGTATTCTACAAGAGTATGGTCTCGGTGATGATGATCAAAATGACCAAAACTAGTAGTTGTATGTAATTATCTTGTGACTGCGTGTGACATCTGTATTATTGTTACTATGATTATTAAAATTATTAGCACTTTGTGTTTATTATAATTATAATTATATTTGATTTTAATAATTTTATACTTACATGAATTTAAAATCTCCTTGTTAATTTATATTTGCATTGAAAACACATAATACATGTAGCATATACATCATATAATGAACACATATCAACAACATTAAACACATCTCATTTTCTGGGTCTCCAGCGCTTATCTTTAGGATCATTTGGTGTTAAAACACACCCACATTGTGTATGTCCTGCGCCACGATCTAGGTTCCTCCTAATATGCTCCTCCACATGTGATGCACTGGCTTCTCCCATAAAAGCTTCATTTAGGTTAAATCCTACACCTGGGGGTTCATGCTACTATAAGGAACTAGAACCCCGAAACATTGGCCCGCCAGATGCCAGAGACATCATTGGTGTATCCTGCCAAGGATGAACAAAATAAAAAGGCGTTGTTGGTGTGAACACGGGATGTGGATGTACTGGTGGAGTTGAATAAGTTGGTGGATCAGCAATATAACATGAATTTTGTCCCAATGTATGACTAATGCCAGGTGTGAAGAGATTTTGGCCTAAGTCCACCAGTGACATAGGTTGCTATAACGGATACTGATAAGATACAAAGTCACCATAAAGAGAAGGGAGGAAGTGTAAAATTTTCCCTGCGTCAGTTCTACAAGGGGTAGTGGTAGCACAAGTGGTTCGTGGTCAACATGCCTGTGGCGACGATGCAGTCTTCGTCCTTCCTTCCGCCTTGCTCTTGTGTCATCACTAATGACCGAGTTTGGCAATTGTTGTGATGAAGGAGCTTCTTTAGCAACACCGGTCACCTGATTAATCTCCGTGTATACCTCCAAGCAGTTGGCAAGATCTTTTCTCAATTTGTCAAAGTTGAAGCTGCTTCCCTAATCCTCGGTCGCACTATGGTATATCCGCTCTAGGCTATCAATCTACAACAACAATATAATAATTAATTTGCATATTTGTTGTATATAAACGAAACATGCTCATTTTATGTGATTAAAATATACTTTATAGATTTATTAACCATAAAACCCTTTTTTGCCCCTAATCAACTAATCCACCGTCGAGTGTGTTTCCTATACCATGTCATGTAGCCTGAATTATATGTTAGTAGTAGGCTATTGGCAATCGGGGTATTATATTGGCGAGCATGACGATTGTTTCATTCGTCTATATACACAATGTGTTGTTGGTGCTAATCCATGTCATACTTCCCTTTTAGTGTAAGGCCATGAAGCTGTTCTGGTTGACGTGGAGCAGATGGAATATGTTGGACCATATTAAATTGGTGCATTACCCAATCCGATTGGTGCTATTTAATGATATTGAAATTAAATTATGGTACAACCGATCTCCAAACATTAACCCCTTCTGTACAATAACCCAGTAGCATATCATAATGGCTCATATATGGAGTCCAAACAATCTACACATGTGAGGAATGTGTTATACATAACATTACATCAAATATAAATTAATAAATTATTTTTGAAAACAACTTACATCGTTTTGCCTCATCTTGTCAAATACCTCTCTATAGCCCGGGAGGTTTTGTCTTGGGAATTTAAATGTTCGATGGAATGTACGATGTCACCTGTTCATTAATAAATAAATAAAGTTAAAATGACACATATATACCAATTTTTTCATACATATATAATATTATTAAGTATACTAATCGTGCACCAAATGGACCTGTAGGTATTTGCATTGGAGGATTGGCATATGCACAAAAAGGAAACCTATCCCACAACCACAATTGCACTAAAATGCCAGCGCCACCCATCTCTTTCTGGTCATAGTTGGTGGACAAACACAATTCACGATACAAATAACTAAGGACAGCTGATCCCCAGCTTAACTAGCCATATGCATCAAAGTCTACAAGGAACAGAAGAAACCTTAGTGGCACATATGTACCAAAATGATCCAGGAAAAGCATTCCCTCTAAAATACGCAAAATGAATGCTCGGGCATATCGTTGCAATTGCAATGGACCATGGACATGCATTTCGACGTCACTGAAATGCTGATCGAACCAATTCATTTTAAGTCTTGCACCTTTCATTTCACTTTTCGGTGGCAATACCCCAAATAATTACTCCACCATATGCCGATATGAACCTGATGACCTACCAGTTATCGGATCTCCATCAACCCTTAATCCTAACTGCACAGTAACATCTTCTAATGTGATGGTACATTCTCCCTATACCATATGGAAGATGTGCGTCTCGGGCCTCCAACGCTCAACTAGTGCAGAAATCAAATCATGATCTAACTTAAAAAAATCAATTTAAGTGACGCCCAAAAATCCAACACGCTCTAAAAGGTCCCTGATCTCTTCTGGGAACAATGTCCTATGCCCACCAATCTTTAGTGCCCGTCTAACGTTCAAAACGCGATCCGGCACATCATTCCATACGTGTTCAGATACATGTACAGGTTGACGACGTAACAATGAATCATCATGGGGACCAGGGTGCACAATTCGGTTTGCCATACTGCATTAATCAACAATAAAAACGTAAAAAATTGTTAACAATTATAAAATATATAACACTAAAACAAACCCTGGTAATTAAATTAATAAATATTATTTACTTAAATAAAAAATTAATTTAACTTAAATAGACATTACTCATTCAAAAAGAAGGTAATTAATTATTAAATTGAGAATATAAAAGTGATTTAACATTTACTTGAAGAGGCACTATGCATTATTTAACTTTTTAAATAATTAAAAATAATAAAATAGCATTAAGCAAGCATGACTTTTCACAAAACGTAATTAACTATATATTATTTAACTTTTAAATTATTTAAAAAAATATAGTGTAATATTTCTTAACTAGATCACTAATATGATAAATTATTTAAATCATAATTTGTAAATCATAAATTGACAACAATTTTTTTAGTTTCAAATTATGATCTAAATTATACATAAACATTTATATAAGTTTAAATAAATTGTGATATATATATATGGGTCAGGATCTATTGACACCGTGTGTCAAAATTGGTCAAATTACACCTTCAATAACTTTTTGTAGATTGCAAATTTAACCAATCCAACAGTTGAATTTGTTGTTCTTATTAATTAGATTAACTGTCCAAATTTTCACACAATTCCAAAATTATTTAGTAGTTCATCACATCACTTTATTTTAACATACTATAAAAAATTAAAATATATGTAAATATTCAATGTTATATGACATATCTAAAACATTTCAAATTATGTGAAATTTGATATATATGATCATGAAGATAATATTACATAATTCAACGATTGGATTGATTAAATTTACATTCTACAAAAGTTATTGAAGGTGTAATTTGACTAATTTTGACACCTAGTGTCAACGGATCCTGACCATATATATATATATATATTAGAGCTATCAAATTAGGTGGGTCGGCCTGATCTAGTTTGTGTCCAGGCCTCTTTTTTTTTGCCTAACTTAGCCCTATGTGGGCCATCGGGCCAATTTGGCATGAATTTTTTTGAACTTATTAACATTGTTATATATTTTAATTATTATTTTTTTTGCCAAAAATTATATAAAATTA
This sequence comes from Spatholobus suberectus, assembly GCA_004329165.1. Classification (NCBI taxonomy): domain Eukaryota; kingdom Viridiplantae; phylum Streptophyta; class Magnoliopsida; order Fabales; family Fabaceae; genus Spatholobus; species Spatholobus suberectus. Next base: position 21,392,922 of record CM014731.1, read on the forward strand.
AAGTATTTAAATCATATTAAATATTTAAAATTAAATTCTACATACTTTATAGTATAAACGAATATTTTTATTCATATATAATTGACTTTACAAAATGAAGTACCCATGTTTGTCTTTTTTTTTTTACAAATGTGTGTGACCCTTTCTTTTTTAATTTTTTAAGGATATTAATATTTTTATTATATATATATATATATATATATAACTGAACCAGGCCCAAACGGCCCAGTTTCTTTTGGATTGCCTTTTTTGAGCCTAACCAACCCTTTTTGCGGGCTAAACAGCTCTAATATATATATATATATATATATATATATATATATGGGTCAAGATCTGTTGACACCAAGTGTAAGAGTTACTCAAATTACACCTTCAATAGCTTTTTGTATAATGCAAATTTAACCAATCAACCGTTGAATTTGATGTTCTTATTAATTAAATTAAGTATACAAAATTTCATACAATTCTAAAATTATTTAATAGTACATTAAATCACTTTATTTTAACGTACAATATGATATTAAAATATATGTAAATATTCAATGTTAGATAACACATTTAGAAAAGTCCAAATGATGTGAAATTTGATATACATAATCATGAAGATAATAATTCAACGGTTGGATTGGTTAAATTTGCATTATACAAAAAGTTGTTGAAGGTGTAATTTGACTAACTCTTATACCTGGTGTCAACGAATCCTAACCCTATATATATATATAAATTAAAATTATTTATAACTTTAAAAACGTATTAAAATTATTTTTTTCCTTTGTCCAAAAATTTTATCCAATTATTATTATTTGTTTAAACATATTTTTAAAAAAATAAAAAGGTAATTTTTTAACAAAAATAAAAACAATTGAGCCCACCACATTATACTAAAAACTAATTATTTGTAAATAAAATTCAATTGGCTAAGGTGCTTCACTAGCCTCAACCAAACCTACAGCTCCTGGAAAATCTCATTTTAAATTTCTAATCCACAAAACAGTAAACAAGTCCCAAATCAACACTTAACAGTCCTAAATCATTATTAATATGAAAAATATACATCTATATACACACCATAAATTAAGCCAAAACAATATAACAACTTAATGGAATTTTTAAGGGACAAATTCCAAATCTTTTCAATTATTTATTACACAATACTGTATAAAATCCTTTCTTACCTCTATGATTTGACCAACTCAGAAAATTTGCTTGCTCCTCTCTCAAGCACTTCAGCCTTTGCTTCCTCCTCTTTCCTTTGCCTCCTCCTCTTCAAATAAACTGCAGCTTGCTGAGGGACTACTTCCTCTATATATGCACAAGGGAAGCAACAAAAGAGAACTCATGAACAACATAAAAGATGGGGCGTGCCAGACGTTTTTAATAAGACAAGCTGCATCGTAACTAAGCAACCACAGACAAGATGAGTCACTGCCGAGGAAACTAGACACTGCAGAAAATAGCAGGTGGCGCCCGACCACCAGCGCCTCCTGTTGTGTCAATAATAGCAAGTGGTGCCACTACCACCGCGCCTCCTCTTGTACAGCAAAAGTGGGTGGCGCCATTGCCACCGGTGCCTTCCTTCGCAAATTTTGAATTAAGTTTGGTGCCCCTGCTATAGGCTTCTTTTTCTGTCCTATACCTAAAACAACCTACTTCGATAAAAAAAAAATCTATAATATTTTGGTAATTTTTTTTAATTACCAATTTGGTTAAAAGGCATAATTTATCTTCTATTTAAAAAGTTTTATGTCTTTAATTTATTCTTATTTAACATATTTAAACTATTCATTTGATCCATATACTTGACACAACTGTTAATTTTAGTCCTTTATGAAAAACTTGTGCATTTTAGTCTCTACACTGCATAAAAGTTAAGAATTGGTCCTCATCGTTAGCACAATTAGTGATGTGGTTAACATGACAAACACGTGGTGCTGATGTAGCAACCATATATCGTTGACGTGGTAGATGATGCACATGGTAATGATGTGGTGCTGGTGGGGCAAACACGTGACACTGACATGTTGGAAATCAAACATTTGGTTCTTATAGTTGATACTACTTTACGAGTTAGTCCCTAAAGGTGATATTACTTTACGAATTAACTCTAGTATGAAAAAAATATGAGTTTTAGTCCCTATATTACTTTTATTAATGCATAATGGTCTATAGTGTTATATTCTTTAATTTTGTCAATCTAAGACTTTCATCATCATTAGAGCTAAAGTTATGCCTTAGCCTCCCAACTATCGTTGGAAATAGTCACTTATACATGAAAAAATGATTAATGACAAGTGTTTGAAAGGGAAGACATGAATGGATGAAGCCTTCTAGCTATGATACATATCATTATTCATGTTGGTTCATGTAACATCCCAATTTTCAGTAATTCCTATTTAACTTGATTGATTATAATTAACAAAAAAAAAAAACAAATTTAAGTCATAAAATTTAATTAAATGAGTTTATGTGATTTTATGTGAAAGTTTTAGCGGTTAATTCAACTGAACTTAGATTACACTATGAAACAGATAGTGTAAGATTATACTGTGAAATTTTAGATTAATCATGACATTGTTAATTAAAATATTATTATTTTATCCGATGTGGAATGCATGTTTTATGATAAATTTTTATAGAGTTGAAAAAATACCTTGGACTAATCCCCATCGATATTTAATGACTAATTAGTCCTCACATGTCATTAACATGCTAATTAAGTCATTAAAACATCAATCTAAATTAATTTGAAATCTTGCACCAAAATGGCAATACCATTTTTTACCCATTTTCCTATGTCTTACATAATCATAAGGAAGGTAAAAATTCAAATCCCTTTTTCCTATTAGCTCTAATTTTGACCAAGCTTTCAAGTGCATGCGAGATTTTTTTTTTTGGCTCCCAAAAATGTGCCATTTTCACTCCTTATAACCTTCATTTTCTGCCAACATTCTCTCATTTCCCTCTCCCTACTGTCGCAACCCTATCTTTTCTTCTCTCCAATAGTTTGCTTCATTTTCCATCTTAAAAGCTTGAGGTCTTAACATCTAAGGTTCCTATAAAAACTAGGAGGCCTTGCTCTTGCATTCTTGCTTCACAAAATCAAGCTTTGGTAAGTTGTTTCCAACTGTTCTCTTCTCCTCTTCTTTTATACTACACGCCCTCTTCCTCTCATCTTCTCACATCATCTTCATTTTTGTTTCATAAAATCTTGGTTGGTGGAGATGAATTTGATTTTGGCTCAAGAAGGTTCTTTTAAAGCTTAAAGCTTCATCTTTTTCTCCAAGTTTCACTCTTTTCTTTAAGATTTTCAAGGATAAGGGATGTTTACCTTGTTCTCTTCATTTTTGACCAAGTATTTTCTATTCAAGATGATGTACTATGCGTTGGACTTTGTGTGTTGGAAATAATGCTTGAAGTTCTAGTTTAAATGTACTTTTATGTTGTATTTTGTATTTTGATTGGGGTTGATTTGATACATAAAACACTTACAACTTAAATTTTTTTTCTCTAAGCTTTAATTCAAAATTTTCCCAAAACTTGGACCTTATTCTGGACCTATGGACATGTCATATGGCTGCTGGAATAACCATTGGACTTGGAAAAATTTTCAAGACCTAGAGGCACCCTTCAAAGCTTCATGAATGGATGTGAGGTTTAAGGACCTTAAGACTTGATAAAACTTTAATCTTTGCCAAAATAGTGAATAAAGCATATTTTGATTCCTTAATATAGTTATTTAAACCTAAGCTTGAGTATTAAATGTGATTTCTAAAAGATTACAAGACTTAGGAAAAAAGATTGCCTAAAAAAGATACCAATCTAACATAGTTTTGAGAAAATAAATCCAAATTAATAAAGAAAAAGGGTAAATCTATAATTTCATTCTTAGAAAATTAATATTATGATATCAAAAAATTTATTTCATGGAGAATTAAGTTTCTAGATCTTATTAGGTATTTTTAAGAATTTTGGAATTAGAATAAGTATTGTATAAGCTTTTTCGTGGAGAATTAATTTTCTAGATCTTATTGGGTATTTTTAAGAATTTTTGAATTTTGGATCTTATTTTTATACTATGATTGTTTATTTCTGTCATTATGTTGTCTGTTTGAAGTACGTTCATTACGCACATACTATCGTACTTTTATATTACGTAAACTTGCCCTTCTTATTGTTTGTATGTGTGTGCATGTGATAATTGTGACGTTCGAGGGAGCAAATGGTGAAAAACAAACAGTACATGGACACAATTTTCATCCAGTTCATTGAAATTATGGTTGGGCGTGGTGGTGCTTGGAGGGTAGACTTTGATAATCAATAGGTCTGATACACTGGTGACTTGACCTTCACTTATCCGAAATGTGGCAAACACCATTTTACACTCCTAGGGATCGCCTAGTCTTTTCCTTAGCTCATAGTGGTGTACGTGGAGGACCACAACGTAGGGCAATGATGATATGTCTCCCTAGTAGCGAGGAGAAGGAACACCTATCTGAAGCTTCTCAGCAATAAGAGTGTAGTATGTCAATCTTGGCCAGCTTAAGGGATAGATTTTATTGCAATAGGTTTATTCCTCTCTAGTATCTCGAATGTATCTTTTATTTCAGATAACTTGATCCCCTTATATTTATTTTATTATTTTGACATGTTTTAATATTTGTTCCTTGTGATCTCAGCTTTATATTTGTAGTGTCATGAGACACTGTACACTATTTCTTTTAGTACCATATGCATGATGATTATTTAGTATTCATCTATTGTAACTAATTATTTGAACTATGCGATTTGCTTGTGTATGACATTTACATTTCTATATTATGAAAAAATTTACCCATATTTTCATAATCAAGTTAATTAATGTTTTGCTCAAAATTGAATCTTCCTCGTTTTGTTAGTTAGACTCATGTAACATCAGCAAGACGTTACAATTCATATGGATTATAAGCATCGATATTGATATCAATCACATAGGTGGGGATGCCTCCTTTTTCAGGGACCGTGACAAGCATATTCTTATTTCCTATTTGAATGTGCTTCCCCACACTTTCTCTATCCACGAATACTCCAATTCCTTCAATCACTAAGTCCACCTGAAGGCCATGATATAACACACACACACACCTTAGGACCGTGCTGATACCTTAAGAAACTACTTCTAATCCCGCCAAACTAATTTATGAATTATGAAAACCTTTAGTTTTGCTTCCACTACCATTTTCTTGTATCCTTTGGTACTTTTAACCTTCAAAAGTACATATATAAAGTAGTAGGGACTTATTGAATAATTATTTGAAGAATTTGATCAGTCGTTGATAAAAACTATAGACTTATTGAATACTTATTTGATGAATTTAAAAGAAGATAGTAAATATTTCCAACCATTGCTTGGAGGTTTCCTTCATCCGTGTCTTCTTTCCTAAACACTTGTCATCAATTATCTTTCAATGTACATAAGAAACTATTTCCAACCATTTCTAGGAAACCAGTGCATGACTCTAATTCTGATGATGATGATGATGAGACCTTTAAATTGGCGAAGTTAAAGAAGAATATAATGGTAGAGGCCATTATGTATTAATAAAGGTAATATAGAGACTAAAACTTGTCGTATGTGTGTGTGTGTGTGTGTGTGTGTGTGTGTGTGTGTGTGTGTGTGTGGACTAATTGTAAAGTAATATCACCCATGGAGACTAATTTGTATAGTTGTATTAACTATAGGACTAAATGATTAATTTTTAGTCATGTTAACATCACATGTCTATCATGTCAAGACCATTAGTCATGAGAGCATCGTTACTCATGTCACTATTGTTAGTCACGTCACTAATGGTGTAAATGGGAAGGACAATCCTTAACTTTTATGTGAATGTAAGAACTAAAATGTGCACATTTTTCGTATAGAGACTAAAACTTAAAGTTATGTGAAATATAAAGACCAAATAAATAGTTAAACGTATTTGATATAATAAAATATTCATTATTAATAATGTAAATATTTACTAATATCTTTAATTCTATTATTTATAAATTTTATTTAAATTTAAAAAATCATATAATATAAGAAAACCTTACTAATTTCATAAAAAAATATAACTAATGCATGAAAATTTGCTTTACTCACTTAACAAATAAAAAACTTGCACCTTTGTGGTGAAATTTTTACTAAACTAGTATTTTAGTATGTATATTGTATATGATGAATATTTATTTTTATATAATTAAAATTTATAATGAATAAATATTTTTTAATATATACATTATATTATAATTAAAATTCATAACAAATAAATATCTTTAAATATATAAATTATATTTTAGAATTACAATGAGTAATTTAAATTGTGATATAAGATTATTTTTAATTATTAACAATTTCGTAAAAAAATATTAAAATTTAACTTAGAGATAAATTTTTTTAAAAAAATGGTGCATTGAGAGGAGTAGATAGTTAATGAGATCACATGTACTGATAAAGATAAAAAAAAAAAAAAAAGTTTGAGATGATTGAGAAATTTAACTGCTTGTGAAAATAGTGTGTGAAATAGACACCTAAGAAAAAAGAGATAGAATATTAAAAATACCTAATTAAGAAAATGAGAAAAGTAAAAACTTCATTCTCTAAATTGTATATTTTAATTTATAAGATAAAAGTAAATTACTTACCCTATATTGGTGTAAAAAAGTCCAAAAATTATGTCTTCTGTTTTCTAATTCACATGTGGGAATGGATTCAAATCCTTTCAAACTGTGAAAGCAATAAACAACTATCTTAAAAAACTAAAAATTGAAAAACACGTTCTTTTGTGAGTTTAATGATCATACACTGTCAGTGTAAAAAGTGTTATACTATCAACCAATTAGAAATTACCATTAATATGACTTTTAAAGTATTTATTATAAAAGTCAACAAACGTACAATAAATAGTAGTTTATGATTGGATGACAGTGTAAAACTACTTTACATTGTCAATGCATGACCTGTTTTCTCTTCTTTTAATTGCTTTAATTATGTTTTTATGTTTAAAATTGTATTAAACTGAACCGAAATTTAAACTTACAATAATAAATTTGTTTTTTATCCTCAAATAAACTTAAAATTATTTTGATTTGTAAATTGTAATTTATATCAAGTTATAATTTATGACAAGATTTAATATTTGAACAAATTTTCATTTATATTTATTACGTATTTGATTTTTTATTTAATAAGTACTTTTCCTTAAATATTCAATTCTTAATCAAATTAGTCTCTTAAAAATTCTTTTTTTTTTTGGGTGTAAGCTTAAAAAAAATTCTTTTATATCATCACTTCACTCTTTCATAAAAATAAATATAATAAAATTTTAGATTTAAACAAAATAATTGGGTGAGAGTTTTTAAAAAAATAGTATAATCATTTTTATTTTTGAAGGACTTCTTTAAGAATCAAATTTTTAAAAGACCCATGTCATGATGGTGTAATCTTAAAAGAGTTTAATTTTGACATTATTAATTAATTAAAAAATACTTTAGGTATGACTTTAAATTGAATAAGTGCGACAAAAGTCAACAATCTTTAATTATATAATAATACATGATCTTGATAATAATGTAAAAAGTCCTTCTACTATCAATATTTTTTAATCAAATTCATTTTAAATTCCTCTTTCTTTCTTTAAGTATTTTTCCTTCATGTCAGCATGCCCTTAAGTAACTTTTATATTGAAGAGAGGTACTAGCATGCAACATATTCTTTAATACATTTTTTTAACACATTTTTTATTATTAATTAAAATATATTAAAAACTATAAAATTATTAATAAGACTTATTATATAAAAAGTAAGACTATTAAATTTTGTAATTTTTAATAAATTTTTATCAAATAATAAAAAGTGTGTTCAAAATAATATGTTAAAAAGTGCAATGTTAATATTTGTCTTAAATTTATTGAATATGTCAGGAAACATTGTTATATATAGACACCCATATTACTTTGTATATTTTACTCACAGTTGGTTTCAAAATGTATATTTTAATTTTATTATTTGACACAAATATGAGGTAGTGTGCAATAAATAATATTTTATATTTTGGTGTGAACTAGGGATATTTATGATTCAACCTCATCTCACTAATCTGACTCAGTTTAAAGTAATTGTTGATGATTCTGAGTTTAAGAAATTATACCTATTATATTTTAAGGATGTATTTAGATTATATTTCAGATCATCTCAACCTAATCTAATGTTCTATATTATTTTAAAAGTATAATTTTTTAAACAATTATATACTAATAATACAATTTTTGACTTAATAAATAATGTTTTGTATAACATAACATAACATAACATAATATTATATTGATATTATTTATCTTGAAAATATATGTTATAAAATATACCTTAATTATAGTTATTTAATTATGCTATTTAACTACATATTATGTTAAGATTGATATATTATATCAATAAATCACGTTGTCTTGGTCTTATCCTATATATTTACGAGTCTTAATCAGATCGAGTTCTTATTCAAATAAATGAACCCATCAAGAACGAAGGTCAAGTAGGAAAATAAACCTGTCCCATGAAAACCCTTGATGTAAACCAAACATTTATCCAAGAATAATTAAATTTAGGCTTAATTACACTTTTAGTTCCTTTACTATTGTCATTTTGCAAATTTGGTTCTCCATTTTTATTTTATTTTTGCAAATTTTTGATATGAGGCCACTGGTATCTTTCATGGGAGGCAATCTTGCTTGAATTGGACAAGACAATTATGGGCGACAAAGCTCTCTCAAGTATTTAATGCAACCACATATATAGGATTTGAACTCAAAACTACTAGTTTAGCTACAACAACCTTGTTACATTTGATCCACAAATTTGATCTCCTATTATTTTAATTGTGTATTTTTGGTCCATCCGTTAACATCCAATATTTAACAGAAACGCTAATGTGACACTATATTATATTACCACGTCAACACATTTATACTAACATGACATCTATTGTACTGTCACATCAATATTTTTATTAAATATTTAATATTAGGTTCATGAATGAACTAAAATTACGTATTTAAAATAATGGGAATTGAATTTGTCAAAAAAATTGAGAGACGAAATTTGCAAAATAAGGATAATAGAAAGAAAAAATTACAATCAAACTTTAAATTTAACAGGAAGAATATGGCGGGCGACCTTCATGTAGCTGAATATCGCTCTAGATATATGAATAGGATTATACGATATTTTAACGAATTGACCAAGTTAATGTCTGAAAAAGAGAGAGAGAGAGAGAGGAATTACAACATTTTACTTTCTTAACACTGGAAAGCAAAAATGCTAACCATTCACTTTAAGTAATAATCAAACAGAAGTCAGTGTTTTGAAAAACCAACATAGCATATTATAATTAATAATCAAATTCAACTTGCTCTCTATAAGTTATTATAAAAAATCTAAAAGCATGCAAATTGTTTGAACGATGTATTTTGACTTTGAAAATCAACATCAATTTCTGTCACAATACAAACCATTATCGTCATTCGTAGAAGTTTTTATTGCATAAATTAAAAAGTTAATGACATAAGTTACTACAATTTTTTTTATCCATAGGGGATAAGGGTGTACTGTGACAAAAATTTGATTTTCAAAGTCAAATACAACACTGTTAAAACAACTTGCATGCTTTAAAAAAATTATAATAATTTATAGATAATAAGTTGAATTTAATTTGGTTATATATATAGTACTGTGTAGGTCTTTCCAACATAATGACTTTTGTTTGATTACCAATATATAAAAATAATGAATATACAGGATAACAATTAGCAAGTTGGCTTTCCTGTTTTAAATAATGAAAAGTTGTAATCCCCCCTTTTTTTCTTTCAGACATTGACTCGGTTCCCTTCATGAAAAAATAAAAATAAAAAATACATCAACTCAAATATCATATAATTTTAACCCCATATATAGAGAGAGATCGAGATTCAGGCATTCAGCAACATGACCAATTAACTCCTATTATGCTAGGGCCCCTTATAAGGATATTTATACGTTCTATTTGGTTCGATTTTAAGGGGGGAAAAATCATTTTATCTATTTTTTATTTTTATTTTATTATTGAATTGGTTTGATTTTGAAAATAAATCTAATTTAAACCAATTTAATGTAAACTAATTTAAAATGGCCTAGTTTTTCTGTTCTTGTAATATTTTATTAGAAAATAGTAAATAAATATTGTTTATATATTTTTATTAAAAAGTATCTTTTCATATAAAAATAAAAATAGAAAAAAAACATAAGATACAAGAATAAATTTTAGATGAATCTAAAATTGGTAAAATTATAAATACATTAAATAATATGATGTAATATATAAAGAATAAGATTTGTGGAGAAAATAAATTAGTATTACAATTTTGTAAATAAAATATTATTCTTACATATAATTTCAGTTTAAATTATATTAGACCGGATTTTAAGATTGAAGGTAAAGAATTGATTTTACTTCATTTTCATCATTTTTTACTTTTTTTTTTTTTTCTTAGGAGACATTATCTCATCTCGCGGTATTCCTTTTTATGCATTTTTTTTATAATATACAATTATGAGATATTTTAAGAATTTTTTTTAGTAAATCTTTTCATCAATTTTAATATACTTAAGTTTTGTGTTTTGTTGTTTTATTTTTTTTATTTTCAAAACTTTTACTGAGCTTTATTTCTCATTTTTGTGTTGTGTCATTTTAGTCAAATGGATTTATATATATGAAAGATAATAGATGATCCAGTGAAAATATTAACATAAAAGATATTAAAATTTGTTCATTTTAATTTATTTTCAATTAAAGAGTCCATGATTTCAGGATGGATAATATAATAAATATATTTACTTATAATTTATATTCAAAACAAGATGCAATTTTCTTTCTTGCTTACATTTTTGATATTTTTTAAGGAGAATAAATATTATATACACTACAAGCTTTTATATGTAGAAATATGGTACAAAATTTTAATTCTAACGTATCAATAATTATATTTTTTTACAAATTATGTGTCATAACTTATAATATTCCTAAATTTTCAAAATAATTTAGATTTATTTATAAATATATATATTTTATAAGAAGTGTGTTTTTATATTATATTTTTATTAATTTCGTTTATAATAATACTTTTTTATTAATTTTTAAAAGTATTATTATTTAAAATATTTTATATTTTAATTATTTTAGATTTAATTTTACCGTACAACACATAAATATTATACTAGCAGTAAGAATTAATGATGTTCTTTTCTCATTCTGGTAATCATGAAAAAGAACCTGGTATATTATACTAATGCATAAAGCCAAACAACCTTCTTTTTAAACTATCAAACTAATATTTAATAAAAAAATTGCAATTTAAACAAAAATTGTTCAATTGCCCACTTGGGTTCAATTTTTTGAAACATGAAATATATATGAACAAGTTTTTGCATAAGGATCTATTCTATTTTTTTATACTTTAAAGAGATGCTCATTGCACGAGTTTATAAGAGAAAGAGAGGGTAAAGAAATGAGAAAGAGGCAAAATATATTGTAAGGAATTAATTCTGCACACTTATAATTAATGTTTCACAACTTAATTGAGTTGATTTAAGGGAATGGAGAATTTTTACTTATATAAAAATCAATTGAAAAATTGTGTTACATATAATCATATAAAAACCAAAAGTTTAATTTAATACAACTAGTTAAACACAAGCTAATACCGTATTATAATCAGTTAAGCGCATAGTATACAAAACGATGTTAATTATGACAATTCTTGACGGTAAGAATAATTAATGTGTAAATGTTTTTCATGTATAGAAACTGAATTGAATACATATTTGTATAAAAATCATATTGATAACCATTATCACATATATGAACCAAAATTTTAATTTGACAAAAAATAATAATAATTTTTTTATTGTTTAATTTTTCCAATATTTGAAGGTATACAAGTAGTATATATTGTAAATAACTTCATGGATATGCCGGCGTGCATGCCGTGCGACATATTATTTATTGCTATATATGACTAATCTTATTATTAACTTCACAATCGGCCTAGTGGTGGAGAGTAGGGTAATTTGTATGAAGTCATAGATTAGTGTAGACACACACACTAAAATAAAATCACGTTTCATAGATGACCCTTTTCTTTGCAGCATTCAATTGCATCCTCAAACATTTCCTCAAAGCTATACTTGAACTCGAATCCAGCATCCATAAGTTTCTTCGAGGTTAGATGTGGAAGCTTGGGACCACTAATTTTCTTCACCTCGCTAGAAGAAGGAAACAAATTAAATGTTAGTTATAAATTTCATAAAGATTTTTCACGGAACAGGACAATATAGAACTCACTCTAGTGTTGGTATTTGAAATTGTGGGTATTTGGCGGAAAGAAATTCTGCTATTTCTTCAGCAGTTGCAATGAATGGTGAGCAATTATATCTCCCTTTTGGATTAGGATGCTCAAGCAGGAATATATGTGCTCGTGCCACATCATCGACATGCACCATATGGATACGTGTGGCACCAAATGGATTCTTCTCACCTGCACAAGCCATTTGTGTTCATTAAGAATCTTTACATGGAATTTTGAGGTATGTATGGCAAAATCTGAATTTGTTGGTATTTATATTGAAGAGCTTAATAATCATGTATTGTCTTGTGAAACAATCAGAAATCATTATTTATATAACTTCTAATTTAGTTATTATAAAAGTTAAGAAACTATATATGCCGGTTTGTAATTAAACAAATATAAAAAACTTTTAAATTATCAATGTATATATTATTTATTCTATTATGAAATCCACATTAGGTAAAGTCATTATAATGATAAGATTATAAGACACATGTTTTACTTTCACCTTTGAAGTTGTCTTTTAATAGCAGAAGAGCTATGTTGATGTTACTTAACCACTGACTTTAATTGTGTAGTTACTTTCTGTGTTGATGGAAAAATTATTACATGGTCTCAACTAATCTTATTAACTCTTTTCATAAATTAAAAATTTTAATTATATGTTATGTAAAAATTGGTCAAGACCATAAATACTTTATGGTTGGATCATGTAATAATTTCTTGTGTTGGTGGGGGGACCAACTAATAGGACAAGATATAATTATAAACTGAAAATAAGACTGCCGTAGTTGATCAACAATTCAAAGTTCAACATATGACTAATCAAATTGATCAACAAAGAAAGGTCAGAAAGAGGGGTCGGGCTTTGAAATTAACAGCTGCAGCACTTACCAAACAGAAAAGCCAGTGAGGTGTAAACTGAGCCAGGAAGCTTAGGACAAATGAAGGGTCCAACAACAAAAGTAGGTATTATAGTCACAACTTCCAACCCATGCTGTTCTCCAAATTCAAGAACTGCCTTCTCTGCCAAGGTCTTGGAAATTGAATATGACCAAGAAAATGGCTTCAAAGCTCTAAGAAGATTTTCATCACTCCAATAACTCTCGTCCATCTCTTCCTCTTCTTTGCCCTGCCAGAAAACAGCAGAGGCACTGGAAGTGTAAACAACCCTCTTCACGGTCTTTGAATTCAGGCATGCTTTTAGAATGCCTAATGCTCCATCAATGGTTCTTTTGGTCACTACTTCCTCTGGCTCGTTCAGTGCAAAATCAATAGGAGTAGCAGTGTGGAGCACCCCAATGCACCCTTCAATTGCTTCACTGAAACTCTCTGGGTTGCTGAGATCAGCATTGAAAATTTTTAGCTTTGTGGATGCACCTGGAAGATTTGTGAGGAAGCTGACATCCCTCTTGCGCCCTGCTAAATACATAAAAACATTAGAGTAATATTGCATAATTTTGGTTATATATTATCCATCATAACTAAACGGAGATCATAACATGATAAAAACAAAGAATAATAACAACAAACATGCATATATTATTAGATTTAACATGTAATTGTTTTTTTAAGAGGTTGGCAAAGACAACCCCAGAAAGGGAATTGAAGAGGGAGAGGATGAATTGATTTAAAACAGCAACTAGAACTTAATTTAATTGAGATACACACGCTCTCATTGTTTATCATATATGACGGGGATAACATAAAGAGAAACAAGAAAACCAATGGCCAAAGAAAATAAGAGTGTGGTTGTTTTTTGGTAAGAGAACATATGTATTTTTTACGAAAAACAATCTTGTTCTAACTAAGTAGGATTGTTATGGACAATCAAGCTTTTTTCTTTAAGTATTTAACATATATGTAAGTGTGTAATTATTAAAGAGAAAATAGGCTATACACTTTACATTGTCATCTAATTACAAACTATCATTTATTGTCAATTTGTTGATTTTTATAATAAATATTTTAAAAGTCATATTAACGGTGATTTCTGATTAGTTGACAGTATAAAATTTTTTACACTGACAATACATGACCATTAAACTGTTATTTAAAACCATCAACTTTAATTTTATTTTTGGCATTTCCTTTTGGTGACTATATGTAACTTCGTATTTAACAACATTTGTATAGAGTTTATAATATTTTTTTTTCAAAAGATCTTAAAAGAAAAAGAGTTACCTGGATCAGATCTAATAGTGGTATTAACAGTGTAACCATCCTCAAGGAGTCTCTTGATGATCCATGAACCAATAAACCCTGTGCCTCCAGTTACACAAACTCTTCCTTTCCCCTCTTCCATTTGAACACTCTTTCCTCTGATTTCGTAATCTTTTTGTTTTCGTCAACTACTAATGTTGTTGGTGCTGCTTGAATCTTCATGAATGGATATATACACGCAGAAATATCTAATATGGGTTGACTGTGCTACTTTACTATGGGCGCATTCTGTCAAACACTAATTTTCTCCTTTTTGACTAAACGTCCCTAATAATTTTAAATTAAATAATTGAGAGAAACAGTGAACTAAAAAAAATAAAAAATTCTAGAGGTTAAGTTTATGATGCTATTAAATAATAAATGGCAGCTTCTGACTGACTCCTACTTTTTGATGTCGGTGGAGGTTTATCCTTGCTATTTCTTTTTAACAAAAGATCATGTGGTTGTCGTTGGCTAAAAAATGGCTTAAATATATGAGAAAATATGTTATGTTTTGAAAGTGTAAAGTAGTTTTATATTGTCATCTAATCATAAATTATCATGTATAATAAGTTTATTTATTTTTATAATAATTATCTTAAAAGTTATACTAATGATGATTTCTGATTAATTGACAGTGTAAAAATTATTACACGCACAATACATAATTATTAAACTCAAAATATATTTTTATCTCTTTAAATGTTATGAATTTGTTATTTGGTCTTTTATTTTTGAAAATTTATAATTTGGTTCTTAAATTTTTTTCTTCCTCTTATATATATAACCCTTTTATTAGTTTTCTATTTGTTTTTTCATTAAGTTTAAATATACGCATCTTTTAAAAAAGAAGAGCTAATAAGAAACTGATCATTCTTAAAGGAATTAAATAGAAAAATTATGATATTTAGATATATTAAATGGGTAAGAAAAAATTATAATTAGTAAGAAAAATAAATAAAAAATAGAATGATTATATGAAAAATAAAAGGTTATGAGAATTAGATTATAATTTTTTTAAAATGGGAGGTCAAATAGGAAATTCATATTATTTTTAGAAGAAAAAAATATTTAAACAAAAAAATAGTCAAATTCATAAAAAATCATCAAATCCACTCTGACTTTTCTCTTCTATAGTACTTTTCTTCGTCAGCTTCTCAACCACCAAGCAGATTTCAAAGTATGCGGATGCGACCATGCTGCATGCGGGACCAGCGCTCCCAACAAATTAAAGGGCTAAGGAGAAGAAATGGAAAATCACAGCAAAGACGTTAATTTCAGTGAACCAAAGTATGACGAATTCTCTTTCCAGTCCACGTTTAGCCTTTGTTTGGTAGGAGGAAAAAAATAAGATAGAAAAAATTAGGTAAAGAATAAGTTAAGAAATGAAAAATAGATAATAAATAATTTAAAATTTTAGATTGTTTGATATAAGAAAAATAAATAAAAAATAAAAAAGAGATGGAACAATAAATGAAAATAAATAAAAAATAGAGTATAAATTAGTAATAGGACCCACAAAATTTTAAAAGGTTTTTCACCCATTTCCATTGAATCAAATTATCTATATTTTTCAAAATTTATGCTTCTCTCTTCTTCTCTCCATTGTACCAAACAGGCCATTAGTCGTTTACACAAATTAACTCCCAAGCTAAAAAGTCTATTTTGTTAACAAGTTTATCTTACCAAAATTTCAATTTATAAAAACAGTTTCACCTTTAAGGAACTAATCTGATTTAATAATAATAAAAAAAACCCATTAAGATCAGCTTAATAATGAAAGTTGGAGTAACTTGCATAAAATTATAAGTTTGAATTTCGGTGCTGTCATTAAACAATAACAAAAAATTGATTTTAAAAAAATTTAACGGCCAAAATAACAAATTAGTTTTCTATATTGTGATTAAACGTGTCCATACGTCTGGTGGACAAAATCATTATTATGGCTCTCCCTACAAGACTTTTCTACTTGGGACTTACATTGCCAAAATGCAGAAACTATTACCTGGTACGGAAACGGTAAGCAACAGCTAGCTGAGAGCGTTGGTTTGGAGTCTTGCTCAGTTATATAATTATGTGATCTGCCATCTTGAAAAACTAAGTAAGAAATCAACTGAGAGGGAAAGTCAGAATAAATTTGTTAATTATTTAAAATCAAATAAAAGAATAATTGGTCTCTGCATTTAAATTGTAAAAGATTTTTACACTATTATTTAATCACAAACTATCATATATTAATATACTAGTGTAATAACATGTGTCCTACACGAATATTAATTTATAATATTTTTTTATTGTTATATTTTTAATGTATTTTTTAACAATTTTTTAATCTTACAAAGATATATGTTAATAGATGTGTATATAAATATTTAAAAATATATGTTAAAAAATATGAATATTTATATATATTCATATAATTTTATATTCATAAATTATTATATTATTTTCATTTATATAAACTTTTTTTAAAATATTATCTTTGTAAATATATTTATATTTATATATAAATCATGACGTTTTTACTTATGAAGTTTGAGCAAAAATAAATTTAAAATAATTTACCAAATTTAATTAAGAAAATTGAGACCAAAAATGAAAATTTGAGAATTTTATTAAAATAAAATTTGGATGTATAATTACTACATGTATAATTTATACATGTATTATAAAATGAACGCATGGTTCATCTAAATTGAATTACTTAGACAATTTGCCTAAGGTTTTTATGCACATTTTTTCCTATTTAATATTTGATATCATGTAGTGTACAATGAACTTATGAAGAGATTTTTAGTATCAAAATCTTATGAGCTAGTTATTGGTCATTAAAAAAATCATCAAAATCACTTCCAAAATTTAATAAAATAAGACAATTGTATTATTATTTTACACAACAAAAATATTAATTTGACAACAATTAAAAAGTTAATAGTGTAGCAACACACATCAAATTGTTTCACTTTACCTACACTTGAACACTTCAATCCATAGGAGAGCATAGAGAATAGGATATGCAGTTGACCTAAACAAAAAAAAAAAGTTAAGGGAAAGTGATCTTAGAAAGTATAAAATATTTTAGGTTAAACTATTGAGTAGATCTCTGAATTTTTAGACAATTTTTAATTAGGTCCTTGTACTATTTTTTTTAATTGAATCCTTAATCTTTTAAAAAAAATTTAATTGGGTCCCTAGGGTTAACTTCCATCTGATTGTCATTTGCGAAGTCAACCCCAAGGACCAAATTAAGAAAAAATTATAAGATTAAGGACTCAATTAAAAAAATAGTATAGTGACCTAATTAAAAATTGCTTAAAGTTTATGGACCTACTCAATAGTATAACCTTTAATTTACTAACATTATGTTAGTCTAGCAAGGTTTTGGGGTTGAGTCTTATGGATGAAAAAAAGTGATTGGGAGAAGATACCTCATTAAAAGTGGTTAGCCAAATTCTCCAATAGAGATTAGTCATCAACAAAACGAATAAATACTTTGCATCTATAATATGATAATAAAAAAATAGGCTAAATTACACTTTTGGTCCCCCTATAATTTTCAATTCGCAATTTTGGTCCCCCTATTTCTAATTCTATGATTTTAATCCTTTAATTTTTAAAAATTTGTGATTTTGGTCCCTTTATTTTTAATCCCACAATTTTACTCCTCCAATTTTTGAAAATTTGCAATTTTAGTCATCTTATTTTTAATTATGCAATTTTAGTCCCCAAATTTTAAAAATCCTCAATTTTGGTCCAACCGTTAAATGTTCATCTGTTAATTGTTACTGCCTCAATGTTAACTATAATGTGGCATTAGACTGAATAGTGGCAAATAATATTTAACAGACTAATGTCACGTCACAATCAACATTGAGACAATAATGGTCAACAAATGAATATTTAACGGATAGACTAAAATTACGAATTTTTAAAATTTGGGGACTAAAATCACGAAATTAAAAGTAGGGAAATCTAAAATTGCAGATTTTTTAAAATTGAAGGACTAAAATCACAAAATTAAAAATAGGGGGACTAAAATCGTTGATTTTTAAAAATTGGATGACTAAAATCACAAATTTGAAATAGAGGGACCAAAATCACAGATTGATAATTATAGGGAGACCAAAAGTGTAATTTAGCCTTTGTTTATAAAGTAGGAATTTTTTATGTTTTATAAAGTGGAAAATTAATTTAGAATAACCAAATCGTCCATTTATATATTATTTAAAATAAAAATATATATATAACACATAAAAATTAATTTAGGATAACCAAATAGTCCATTTAATTTAAATTATTTAATTTGTTATTAATTTATTTAATTTATTGTATAAATTATGTCTACACAAGTGTTCCATTGTGTTTAATTGAAGTCAATGCTTAGATTCCTAGGATTCTAGCTACATAATAATAATGCGACAATAGTTGAATATTGAGATATGCTTTCTGTCCCTTTCTATAATTTTTTCTTTTTTCTAAATAAAACAACGGCAGATCAAGATAAAAGAATAAAAATAAGGTTAAACTATTGAGTAGGCCCCTAAACTTTAAGGTAATTTTTAATTTGGCCCCTGTACTAATTTTCTAATTGGACCTTATTAGGAAATACTATGCCCAAGTTAACGAAATATTCACAGCAGTTTAACCTTAGGGACCCAATTAAAAAAAAGTAAAAGGTTAAGGACTCAATTAAAAACAATAGTACAAGAAACTAATTAAAAATTGACTAAAAGTTCAGGAACCTGCTCAATAATTTAACCAATATTTTATGTAATTAAATATACAAAAGACAAAAAACAATCACCTAAATCAAATATTGAAAAACTTCCTTATACGCAAAATTAATTGTTGTATTTATATAAAAATTGTCTCCATTTTCAATAAGTATCCTCAACCTTTTAAAAGTAAAATAAAAAGTTAAATATTAAATTATTTTTAATTTTTAATTTTAATTTTTAATTAATATATGTAAATCTAATTATTACTACATTAGATTTAAAATAATAGAATACACAATACCTGGCCCGCAAGTCATGAACTTCCGGAATGTCAATATTTATGTGAAGTTTTGAAGCATAATTGGTGTTTGACACTCCCATCTTACTTATATATTAAAAATTTATCATATGTTAAAATCACCCAAGATGACGTTATGTTATAATATAAGTTAATTATAATATATAACATAATTATATATAAAACAACGTATTTAACATATTGGATTTAAATATGAACAATATAAAATCACGTTATATTATATATTCTGTTAATTAAACTTCATATTTTAAATAAAAAGTATATAAGATCACAATATATTATAGTATATAATGATGTTACTCTATTTAACATAAACAGTATACAAAATAATCGAGATAAACACTACTGTGATTTTATAAAGAAACAGTATATGTCAAATAAATAAATACTGTGGGCATCACTCAATAAATAATTGTATAAAATATATTAAATAAACAATAACCTTTGAATAATTTCATCTTGCCTAATTACAAAATCAACACTATAGGTGTATTAGAATTTTCATCAATGTACTTTAATAGCTGATTTGCATAATCCTCCCACAAATTGCATCTCAGCTTTTCCTTTTCTCTGCAAACTGAATAAAACATTTCTTGCTATAATATGAATTGAATGAAGGTAAAAACAAAAAATCACCCAGGATCGTCTAATTCGACAATAACATAAGAAGTAGTTCTTTCATCATCCTTGTACTCAATTAATGCTCCCTTAGAAGCAACCACTCCAATGACGTCTACAAATAAATGTTAATATAGATTCAACACAAATTAAAAAATATTGATAAATAAAATTATAATATGTAATCTTACCAACTAAGTATGCATCCTCTTTACTTGCTTCAAAAATATCTATATATGGTGTGAAGGTAAATCCAATAAAAGGAATACATTAATCATCAACTGACTTCACTGTGGTCATTGATTTAAAATATAGCCTATACAAATGATTGGTTGCCTTGTATATGTAATTGTTAAGTGCCACTAGTAAATTTTTTACCTCGTAACGTCTTCCCTCTAGTAATAATGGCTCAAATTTGTCAACTAAATTACTCCACACAATGTGTTGAATTTTGTCGAGCTACATAAAACAAAATAAATAGTTATGAATAAGACAACAATTCTAATACATGAAAAAGAAAATAACATTAGATTAAGGGATACCTTCTCACCTATGATGACCATTTCAATAAATTAGTTTTGCTCTGGTTGTCAACAGTCTCCAAAGACAAAGAATTTTGACTCGTAATTTTCATATTTTTCGTTCATTTTGAACATTAATGCTTGAAATTGAGTCAAAATTGGAAGACATTATATGATAGAAGAGAAAGTTAATGCAAGAATTGGAATCGTATGGTCTAAATCATTATGCTAATTATTTATAATGATTTATTATATTTTTTAAAAAAGAAATTATAATATTTTTATTTAGTGACAAATATATTAAAATTAAAAAATAATTTTAAACCTAGATCTATAAATTAATTTTGAATATTGATTATCTTGTTATATAAATCAAAATTCATTTAAGATTTAATGATTAATCAAAATCACAAAAAAGAACGATAATCATATCTTTTTTTACAAACATGATAATAATATATGATCTTGTATTACAATTTGTAGAGCAATCTGTTTTCTATTTGCGATAAAAAATTGTAATTTAATAATTGAATTGGGCGTAATTAATCAATAAATTAGAAAGGATTTTATTATATATTATAAATGCTTTAATTATTATAATAAAAAATATTACCATTATTATCATAATTATCGTGGATTATAAATAATATTTAATAAAATTTGAAAAATTATTTTTCTTGTTATTTAAAATTAAAATCAATTTAAGATTTAATTATTTAATTGATGAATTTAAGTAGAATATATACTTATTATAAATGCCTTAATTATAAATATCTTAATTATAAACATCTTAATTACTATAATTAAATATAATAATGTATTTATATGAAGCAAAAAAACAAAAACAAAAATAAAAAAAACCTATAGAATTTAGGCGGGAAAATAATAAATATGGTATTACCACGTGACATTTTTCTATGTTATAAAACCTTCTTTTATAATATATAATAGATTGACTTATAAATAATCTATAATTCTACAACTATTATAATAGGTGATATTCATTTTTCATCTCTACATTTTTCGACTATTTTGCATTTTAAGTAACATTATAAACTATATTACTATTATGTTTTAACTGCATATAAAAAATTACCCTAGTAACAGCATATAAAAAAGTCTAATTTCAAAATAATTGTATAATCTCATTTTTTATTTAACCTCCGTCCTCTCTCTTTCATTTTATTTTTTATTTTTAAAAAATGAAAGATAATTGTACATTCCATTAACTACATATAGGGAGGCACAATGTGCTTCTTTTCTCCTAATTAACTTAAAAGTCATATCAATGATAATTTTTAATTAATTGTTAGTGTGAAATTTTTTATGCTAAAAGTGCATAAAAATTAAAGCATAAGACAAGATAATATCAATCTCTATATATATGCGAAACTACAATACATATTATTAAGAGTATAGTTTAATTTCTTACTCATTTTCTTTTGAAAAACAATCCATGTTGTTCATATTTCTATTAAAATTTTAATTTTATATTTTTATAATTAGTAAATATATTTTTATAGTTGTAAATATTTTTTAGATTCAGCCAGAATTAATTATGTATATCTTTTTACAATTTTTAAATATTTTCTTAAATATTCTATATTGATATTTTTAAATTTTATCAAAATTTAAAAATAGTAATACTCATATAATAGACAGAACATTTACTAGTTACTAGTCGAAAGATAGGCGCTATTGTGCCTATCTTTATTTTTTGAGTAAGGACGTTAATTAATGGTGTTTATGTAAATATTTAAAATAGTTCTAATATATTAAGCAATTTTTTTTAACAATGTAAAAATATATTATTATTTATTTATTAAGAGGGCAGAAACAAACATCTGTACCCAATGGGTGTAACCCAGTTAGCAACACACATTGAGTTTTTGGGAGAGAACATGGATTTAATTTCCACAGAATACATTCTTGGAAAGAGGCAAAGAATTTCAAGTGTGACTAAGTCCTAAATTGAATATTAGTCTCATATATAGCTGACCCAAAGGATCAAAGCTTTTGGGAATACCTTAAGTCTCACCAAAGAGTCAAATGCCCTAATTACGATGATTAAAAAAATAAAAAACAGACATTTGGTGACAGTATGTAATGGGACGGCTGGTGCAGTTTGAAAGAGAGTAAGTTTAAAAGAGAGTAATAGATGATTTGGAAAAGTAGTTAATGGATAAAATTGTCTTACAAAATGTGTACATCAAAAACGGGTATTCCCTTTATTATTAGTAAGAAGCAAGATAATAATTAAAAAAGAAATTATTCTTATGATAAAGTAACGAAACAAACAAGAGGAAGTTAAAAGATTTCTAAATAAAATGATGAGTTAAATATATTTTTAGTTCTTGTAAATGAGTTTTGGCTTTGATCTTTGTAAAAAAAAAAAATTGGTTTTCATCTTTCAAAAATCAAAATAATTATATTTGGTTCTAATGCCATGTGACACTCATTGACTGTTTATGTGTTTAATAGAAGGTCAAATGACTATCTAATCATGTGACACTCGTGATACTTCTAAATTTATTTCTAAATCCCTATCTATCTTAAATTGAACGTTAGGGGCCAAAAATAATTATATCATATTTTAGAAGAATGAAAATCAAATAATTTTTTTTATAGGAATCAAAATCAAAATTTGCTTATTTTTTAGAGACAAAATAATAATTTCAAATTTTATAAAGAGAAAAATGAAAACTTACTCATCTGATAAAAACATTTTTTAAGCCTAAAATGATTTATGTTACGCAGACACAAAAGATTATACTTGTTTGTTGAGAATTTGTTAAGATTCAAAAGTGGCTTTTGAATCCATTAATAAATAAGTGGTTATTGAATAAATTGAAAAGTGATGACCCATTTTTTATACAATAGGACATATACTTATATACTTTATAAGTTTTTATATGCATGTGTATGTTTTCAATGGAATGATGTAATAATTTTAAAAAATATAAAAGCATATCTCCTTTCTAATTATCAGTTATTCAATTTACTTTGAAAGAATACTTACTTATTTTACTAATTTTTTAAGATAATTTTTAAAAATTAAGTAATTTTTTTATAAAAAAAAAATCTAAACATACATTAAGTCAATAATATTTCGACAAAGAAATTGCTTTCAAATAATTTATTATAAGTCCTTTTCTTTCTCCTTTATGTTCTGAGTGTAAAATTATTTCCTTTTAAATATCAAGTGATAAGATTATTTGTTTTTTTTTGACTTTGAACATATCTAATAATATCTTGAAAGTTGAAACTTCAACCTTTCTCTTCCTACTGGAGCAATTCGCTTCGGTAAAATATTTATTGCAACTAATTATTGCAAAAAAAAAAAAAAAAACTATTGACTTGACTGAGTCTTTTATTGTTTTGGTGAGATGATTTGAGCTAGTTTATCATTAAATTCCTTCTACGTTGTTTGGACAAAAGATAATAGATGAAAATATGCATTTATTTATGTGTTTTTAATTAATATAGTTTTTTAATTAAAATTAAAAACTTTATTTAATAATTCTTATGATATAGGTTTGCAGCATAAGGTATTGAGATGAAATTTTAATTTAATCGAAAAAATATAAAAATACCTAAAAAACTGTATATAAATATTTGTGTTACAGTAAATTCTCACCAAAACATTATTGTGATGGTTTCACTTGTTAGGGTCATACTCATAACTGCTCTTGTTCAGATGAAGGAGCGGAGACTAAGACTTTAAAGTCTTTAAAAAAAAATTATATATTCAAAATATTATTTATTATTAATTTAAATGATTAGATAATAAATTTTATTGTAATAATTTTGATTGAGTTTTTTGATCATATCACTTTTTTTTTTATGTATATCCATGGATTCTCTCCTTTGGAGGTAGTCTTGTGGAGACTTATATCAATTCATTTCCTCTCCAAAAATTGTTTTTTCACAGGATTCAAATTGGAAACCTTTCACTTAAGAGTATCTTTATACACATTTTTATCCTGCGGACTAGGTGACCACTAAACCAAACCCCCTTGATTTTTTCTTATATCACTTTAAAACAAATCTATTATCAATAAGATAATTATTATTAGCTTCCAAAACTTTTATAACTATTTAATATTCCAAATATCTTCTTTTTATCTCTTTTGATTTGGTCTCCTTTCTTCCTCTATTTTTCTATTTGAGTAATATATTAAAATAATTTATGAAATTACAAGTACTGGTTAATTTACTTCTAGAAATTATAAAAATATTATTTTAATCTCCAAATTATTAAATGATTGATTACTTTAAGGACTAAAATGATATTTTTATAATTTGGGAAATTCATTTGATGTATTATTCTTTTCTATTTGGTGAACTAATTTGAGAAACTAAGTTTATTTGGTGAACGTTTTAATATTAATAGTCATTATTTATTTTTCATTAAAGATATTGAAAGAAGTATTAACAAAAGAAATTAATACTAAATAAACTATCTCATAAGATTATATATTTTTGTTTTTAAATACATGTATTGGTTATAAAATATTGTTGACAATACTTATAATTATTACAATTGCTGAAAAAAGTTGACAATACTTATTATTTATGAAGAATCAAAAGTTAGAATTACTTGATTGTATAACTTTGATTAATGATTTAACAACTTTACAAAGATAGAACAACAATTGAAGATTGATGAGTTAAATTAGACTTTGTACATAAATTTTACTTAAATTTTCAAAATTTTTAAACACGATCCTAATACTTGTAAATTGTTAAATATCAACATCTCTCTAATTTTCATAATATCAAACTGACGTAAGTGATTGAAGGACCTTAAGCAACTAACCTCCGAATAAGACGATAACAATTAACAAATTTCTGGAGGTTGACTTCAGAGAATTGAAGATGAAAGTCTTTTTCTAAAGACTTTCAAAATTTGTTTGGTTCACGATGCAAAAATTTTATGAATTTATGCTATAATTCTCAAAATGTCCTTGATATGCAGATCTCTCGTGATAATGAGTAATATGACAATAAGTTAATAAAATTCCCTCCCTCCATTCTCATTAAAGTGAAATTAATGACTAAAATTATAATATTTTTTTTAGAATTTGATTAGAATATAGTGTAAATATTTTTACACTATCATCTACAAAGATTATCAGGTGAGATTTTTTTTTATAATAATTAATTTAAAAGTCACATTTAAAATAATTTCTAATTAGTTGATAACTAGCGTTTTAATCTGTGCATTGCATGAGTCAAATTTATTATGTAAATTTTATGATTATAATTAATTATCACAAAAGATTTAATAGTAACTAAATTAATTAAAATTATATATATTCATATTATATAACATATGAAACAATAAATTATAAAAAATTAAAATAAGCTAAAAATATAAATAAAATAGTCATATTAAAAATCATGTACGATAAAAAAGTTTATAGTATGATATAGAACAACAGTTGCACCCCAATCATTTTTATTGTAAAAAATAATTTTACTTAATAATCTTATTGAATAAATTAAGCATCTGAAATAAAATAATTGTTAGTAAAAGATATAAAACATTTGTAAAGACAAATAAATAATAATTTAGAAATTGAAAACAAAAAAATTAAGAAAATGTCCTCTGTTTAATTTTTTTATCTTTACTCATTCTATTATATCTTTTTTAATCATATATATTTATTCTTGATTGTTTGTTAGCTAATTTTAAGAGGAAAAAAAAATCACATATACATATTTTAAAATAGACATGCATTTTCAAAGAAAAAAACAAAATCTATTCTAACACACTCAATTTTATTTTTATCTTTGTCTTTTTATTTTTATTTTTGTGGAAAAAGACACGATTGGTAGAAAATCCAACCTTTACACGTAGGTGCAACTAAAAAATTTAAATTAAAATACTAAGTAACAACATAAAACCTAATCCATAAATAAAATAAGGAAAAATTGAAAGAAAGCACACAACTCTTTGCTACATAACAAATGTGTTGTATTTCAACAACTAATAGCATAATACTTATGTCATTGCACGGGTAGCATTGATTTTCACATACATTTCTCTAATTAATCTTTTATTGAGTATATTATGCATAGTAATTCAAAAGACTAAATAATGATCATAATTACATTATATTTTTTGTAGATGCTTGATAATTGAAAGCATTAAACTTCGTACTAATAATAATATCCATCTTACAGGTTTGCATGCCATCTACAAATTGTATTTTAAGATAGTAAGGGATTACTTTTGGGTGATCATGGATCCATTTGAGCTTTCACCTTCTTCATGGAAAAATTGAGTATCTTTTAGCCAATTTTTATAGTGGTCAATACTAATAAGGCCTATGCTTCTTCATTTTAGCTTACCTTCAACTTCAATAGTAACTTTTAAGCTACTCAACATATACTGCATCGTAGCATAACTAAAAATATTAGAAATACAAAGCAAAGTAAAACCAAAACAATTATAAAGAATACAAAAACAAAGAAAAAAAGTAAAAAAAAAAAAAAAAACAAGCATAAGCTTTTTTATTCAAGTTCATATGCTAGTATATGGTTCATTTAGAATTTGTATTTATAATGAAATCTTTAAAAAAATTAGGGATAAACAAAATATTATAAATTTGATTATGAGGAATATAAGGAGTAATAAATAAAGAAAAATCACCAAAATCTCAAATGAAGAGATTGCAAATCAAAAGAAATTTTGTTAGGATTTATGAAAAGAAACTATTTGATAATATGATCTCAATCTCATATCTAATATTGCAAACCAGAAAAAAAAAATAGTCAAAATAGAAATTGCAACAAGTTATATAAATCATGCATATAAAGCAAATTATGAGGAAAGTCATGTTTGGGGAGTAAGAAATTCTGAGGGGGTTATATTCTCATTAATGATTTTTTCCAACTTTCTAAACTTTTTGGAATCAAATTAGACACACACTCTCTTTATTGATTTTGCTTCATGCTTTCAGATATATCGCTCAACAAACTAACTTGTATCTTTTCTCTCTTTCTATGATGCTTTTATGCTAAATATATTTTAGCTTTTTTTCTATCACATAAGATTAATAAAAAATTAGTTCATTAGAATAATTTTTAAAAACAATAAAAACTTATAATTTAATAAATTTCTCAATAAACTTTAATTTTTCTATCATTTCAGTTTTTAAAAATTAAACCTAATATTTTAGTTTTGAATTTTATTGATCAATTCTAATATAAAGTGTAAGATTTTTTATTTTTTTTCTTGAGCAACAATTTTAAGTTATTGTATTTATTTTGAATATGTAAAAACTATAATTCATAACTCTTGTAGTATAAGTATTTACTAAATTCAAATTTTATTGGAGAATTTTTTTTTAAATATGGTGACATTTATGATAAAAAAAAGTTAAGTTTTTGTTCATTGATGCATGAAGCATCTTGTTTTTTAATATTTTTTGGGTGTACAATGGCAACAATAATATTAGAACTTAAGGTCTTGTGCAAATTATTTTTCACTGTTAGGCTAACTCTAATTGATTTTTAGTATAATTAGTATTTTAATATGTGCAAAGCGTAAAATAAATATTTATTTCATATAACATAAATTTATAATAAATAAATACTTTTGAATATATACTTTAAATTATATTATAATTAAAATTTATAATAAATAAATATTTTTGGACATAT
The DNA here is from genome assembly GCA_004329165.1 of Spatholobus suberectus. NCBI lineage: Eukaryota > Viridiplantae > Streptophyta > Magnoliopsida > Fabales > Fabaceae > Spatholobus > Spatholobus suberectus. The sequence continues at coordinate 21,421,364 of CM014731.1, forward strand.
AGATTATATTTTAAATTTATAATATATAATTTATATTGCAATACAATGTCATTCTAATTATTGATCATTTCTTTTAAAAAATATTAAAATTTAATTTAAAACTAAAAATATTGAAAATAATAAATAAAAAGACATGAAAGGTTAAAAAAATTCCTAAAAACACTTTAGCTGAAAAATGACAGCTAAAAACTATCTCATTATAGAATGATAGCTAAAAATACTCTTATGAGAGATAGAGATTCTAATTTAATATATAGGAAGGATATAAAAATGTATCCAAATTAAATACTTCTTTTTATCTCTTCAAAACTTAATGTTTCTCCCACTCTCTCTCCCTCTTTCATTTCTCACATCTTTTCCCATTATCACATTTCTCTCCACTTTTGTAAACATAGGTTGTTAAGCCAAAGGACGAATTTATAGCCCTAAAATATTTTGATAATAAAAAACAGTTAAAGTATATGTTTTTACACAATTGTCTGGTCATCCGTAATAGGTTTATAAGCAACTGTCTAATATCTTTAAAAATATATCGTCTTTATCCTTTGATTAAATCCATAACAGATCTTACAGATGATGACATCGTTCTAAAATGATCTGCACATCAATCAGAGTAAAAGCTACCTTGAAACTTATAAAGCCTATATATCTACTCTTGAGGAAAGTCAGCGAAAAAGAAGGAATGTGTGTGCAAATGTTAGAACGAGAAAGTAAACATGACAACTGCTACAAGATTGAGTACAAGAATGGAAAAGATAAGCAGACTGCTTTATCTTATCATATGACAAGTTGGTGAAAGACATTAAATGCTACATTTAATGCTCCAACGACTATCTTCATCAGACGAAGGCCGTCTCTTGCAAAGCACTCAACGGATACTTTTGGAGAAGCCTATAAATAGAAGAAGAGTCCTCTTTTGTGCAGTCACTGCTGATTCTAAAAAATCATAACATCTTTAAGAAAAGAAAAGGCTTTTGTATACTCTGATTGTAAAATTCTTTTTGTACTTCATTGCATATTCGTCTGCTAAGACGTTAACCCTAGTGAGGTAACTCACGCATAAACTTTTTTCTTAACGAGATTGATGGAAGCCTGAAGAGCTTTGATTCAAAGAATACTTGGGTTTTTGCTTGGAGAGGCAAGTAAAAGACTACTTGGGTTGAGCCTGAAGAGGCTTGTGGAAAGAATACTTGTAACTTGAAAAGGTTAGTGGAACTTGGTTGTTACCAAGAATTGGACATAGTCTTTGGAGTGAGACGAACCAATATAAATCCTATGTGCTTTCCAGTTTGTCTTTCAGCTTTCGTCTGTCTTATAAAACGTTTTTGAAAAACTTTTTGATCTTATTTCAAACGATACGTCTTTAACAAAAGTTTTACGAAAATTTGCTATAACACAATTTAACTCCCCTTCTTGTGTTATCTTTGTGTTTTACATAGGTTATTCTAGCCCAGTTTTTTTTATAATTATTTTGAAATTAAAGTTAAAAAAAAAAGAACTTTACGAATAAATTAAAAATTATTTATTTGCCAAAAAAATTAAAAATATTTGATAACTTTTATTTCTCATAACTTAGAAGAAATAACCTAAGAAAAAGTAGAAAAAAATGAGAGAGAGCAAGGAAAGAGAACTTTTTTTATTATTCATTAGAGAGAAAAGAGAACTTGATTTAGCTAGTCTTTTTTTTTTTAAAAAAAAAAGCTTATTCGTTTATTTTTTTTAAAGTTAACTGTTCGTTTGATTAGTTGTGAAAGTGTTTTTTTTTTTTTTGATAATAAGTGAAAGTGCATTTTAAAAATTGATTATTTATTATCAATTATAAACATTTGATTATTATTAATTATAGTTATTTTAAAAAGTTTATATTTGAATAGGATAATGCATTTGCAGGTCCTTGAATTTTTAGAAAATTTTTAATTAGGGCCTTATACTTTTTTTTAATTAAGTCCTTAATTTTTTTAATTTTTTTAATTGGGTTCTTGAGGTTAAATTGCTGTGAATATTCTGTTAACTTGGACGGAATATTCCATGGTAAGGACTTAATTAAAAAAAAAAAAAGCATAGGTGTAACACCCTATTTCTCCTAATTCCTGATTAAGTGTTTTAATAACTAAAAGTAGGAACTTAGATATGTAATCTAGATGATTAAAAGGAAGAAATGAATTGTTGTTGTGTATGGTTTGTTGTATGTGGTGATAGTTGTGAATTATCTGTTTGAATTTAGGAAGTTCGAGATATGTGCTTGAGCCAATTTGGATATGTTACAAGAGTGATTTTGGGTTTTGAGAGAAAAACAGTTGAGTTAAATCAGTTTTGGGACAAGGCGAATGGCTTGGTGAGGTTTGGGCCTCAGTTGGGCAAAAGTCCTGTGTAACAGCTCCGGGGAGCTCATATATAAAAGAAGGAGAGGGGGGAGCCCTTCATTTTCTCATTCTCCTTCTCTCTTTTCTCTTCATATATCTCCATTTCTCTCTAGAATCTCTCAAGTTAGCATGGGTATTAGAGGATTCCAAGTTTAGTTCAGTGCTTTGGATGTGAGGAGGATCAATCTCTTGAAGTTTTGGCTCAAGACATCAAATTCTCAAAGAACCTAAAATTAGATTTGAAAGCTTTTGAGGTAAGGGAAGCTTACTATTGCTTGATTTCGTGTTTATGGTTATTAATATATTGATTTCTTGCCTTGGAATGGATTGATTTTGGTAAAAATCTTATGTATAAAAGTTTTGAAACCAAATGGGTTTTGGAAGAGATTTTGAGATTTGAGGATGTTTTGTACCTAAATTTGTTGTATAATCGGTTAGAAATGCATTAAAAGTGCTTAGAATTGATTTGGAATGATTGTATAGCAATTAGAACTCAAGGGATTGAAGAATCGAAGCCAATATACCTTGTTCGCAATCGCAGGTAATGGTTCACGGGCAAAAAGGTCGTTCACGGGCTGCCCGTGAACCTTGTTGTCTGGTGTATTGGCAGATTCGTTCACGGGTTGATGGGTGTTTCACAGGATGCCCATGGATTGCGTTTTTGGTTCTGAATATGCTTAACAAATTTGTTCACAAGTTGCCCGTGAACTGCATTTTTGGTTCTTAATATGGTTAAGAGATTCGTACACGGGCTAAGAGGTGTTTCACGAGCTGCCCGTGAACTCCGTTGTTTGGTGCTGATGTCACTGGCAGATTCGTTCACGGGCTGGGGGGTATTTCACGGGTTGCCCGTGAAATTTTGCTACTGACTATGAATATCCAATCTTCTTGGTTCCTCGCTTTGCTGTGAATAAAAATTTGATATTTTTTTTAAGTTGAGTGAGACTTGGATCTAAGAAAGAATGTGAAAGGTAGTTGATTTCCTTGGATTTCATGTTTAGGTGTAATCCTTTGAAACATTGGAAAATAAAATGTTTAGATTTAAAAGAAAGATAAATTCTTATGGTATGCTTGATTTTGAGGATATTTGTGTTGTTATAAATTGATGGCTTGTAATGTTGTTGATAGTGTTGTTATAATATTGTGGTTATGTGTGATGACTTCATTGACACATATAATTGTTAAATGTACATTTTTAAGATAATAGAATGTTCAAATGTTTTCCAAAGTGGCTCTTGGTTTTCTTCATTATTGTTGTGAAGTGTGTTGATAAATTGTTGGAAAGAGGTAGTTGGGTGGAAGGTTGCCTAAGTAGGAACCTCCACTACTTGTAATATGTTGTGATGATGAGATATCTTACTTGTTGACCATGCAAGAGGCTAGATTGGGCCTGCATGGAGTTGGTAGTGACTGTTGGATCACAAGTGGTGTTGAATAGGCCACATGGTATTATGTTGATACATATCTATGTATGGATATTGATGAATGATTGTGTTTGAGTTATTGTGGTGAGTCATGCATTTGCATGCATATGTTGTTGGCTGAGGTTGTATGGGCTTCATGCCATATGCGGGCAGGCATGGAAGTTAGGGGTGAACGGAGCTGTGACTCAGCCGGGCCTCCAGTCTAGTGCTTGGATAAGAAGTGGGGTTTGAAAGATGGGCCTAAGGGATGAGTGGATGGGTAATCCCGCAATAGGGCCAAAGCAGTGTAGGTCTTGTGTCGCGATATACCACCACCCATATTCACTTATCCTGACAACCATAAGCTTATCCAACTGATCAGAGTTTTGGCAATCCCTGAATGGTGCTTGGAAGGCCATGGTAGGGGATAAGACCTGGCTAATCGCCCAATATGTAGAAATCTCTCGAGAGTAGTGTCTTCATGCATTAGTATAGTGATTAATATCACTAAGGAAGAATATGACTACATATCATGAAATTTTATTTGAATTTTTATATATAAATGAAGTTTTCGTCTGTAACTTGTTGGTGGTGGTAATGGTAGTGTTGTTGTTGTTGTTATGATTACTTGGTAATTGTGGTTGTTTATTGTCGTGGTTGCTATTATGGTTGGAGGTTGGTAGAGGTATGGATAATGCCTTGTTGTTGATGTTGTTGCTATTTCCTATTTGATTATTAATATGGAATGAGGGGATTTTTCTATTACTTTACTTTTAAAATATATATTTTGTTATTTCAAGTAAGCTTACCCTTGCATTGTTTGCACGTGTGGTTCGTGCTTGTGATGATCACGTTTTTGGCATAGGAGGAGATTGTTGAGTTTTTGGCAGGTTTAGCTTCTCTTAATTGATGATGAAGCTTCGCTTTAGCTAGTGGGGAGATGGAACAAGCATGGATGGCTACTCTTTGTTCCTTTAAAGGAATTGATATTCCTTTTGTTGTTTATTTCTATTAAAAGAATGTATAGAGTGACCAGCTATAGTAAAAGTGTTTTGCACCCTATATTTATTGATACAAAAATGCTTAATAATATTGATGTATGTATTTTCTTTTGATTTTCTTGATGTATACATTGATGTAATTATTTTGGTTGGAATGAATAGTTTTCTCTATTATTATCTATAAAGATGAAGAAGGTGAAAAACAAAGACGTATTTTTATAATACTTAATCTAATATCTTTATTAAGAGAAGCCTTCCAAGAGATAAAGTAGAAAAGTTGTTATGTAGCGGTAATGGGTCGTTACAATAAGGACCTAATTAAAAATTATCTAAAAATTCAGGAACCTACTTAATAATTTAACCTTATTTTTATTTTTTTTATCTTGATTTTACCTTTGTTTTATTTTAGAAAAAAGGGAAAATTATAGAAAGGGACAGAGAGCATCTTTCAATATTCAAATATTGTCGCATTATTATTATGTGGCTAAATTGCATTTTTGGTCTTTTTATAATTCTCAATCTGCGATTTTTGTTTCCCTATTTTTAATTCCTCAATTTTAGTCCTCCAATTTTTAAAGATTCTAAATTTTAGATCTCCCTATTTTTAATTCTACAATTTTGGTCCAACTGTTAAATATTTATTTGTCGACTATTAATGTCTCAATGTTGACTATGACATAACATTAGTCTATTAATTATTATCTGTCACATATTCAGTCTAATGCCACATCATAGTTAACGTTGAGATGTTAATAGTTAACAGATGAACATTTAATGGTTGGACCAAAATTACAAATTTTTAAAATTTGGGGACTAAAATGGAAGACTTAAAAATAGATGCAAAGTATTTACAGGTTTTGTTGATGACTAATCTCTGTTAGAGAATTTAGATAACTACTTTTAATGAGGTATATTCTTCCAACCACGTTTTTTTCATCCACAAGGCTCAAACCCAATACCTTACTAGACTAACATAATGTTAGTAAATTAAAGATTAAACTATTGAGTAGGTTCCTGAACTTTTAGGCAATTTTTAATCAGATCCCTCTACTATTTTTTTTTAATTGAGTCCTTAATTTTTTTTATTTTTTTTAATTTGGTCCCTAATTATAAATTTTTATAGTATAAGGACCTAATTAAAAATTGCCTAAAAATTCAGGGACCTATTGATGTATTATCCCTATTTGAATTTATTAAGTAAAAAATTAAGTTTATGGTAATTTATTTCTTTCAAACTAGTATTTTAGGCCGTTCATTGCACAAAATAAATATTTATTTTATATAACTAAAATTTATAATAAATAAATATTTTTAAATATATAAATTTTATTATAATTAAAAATTCTAATAAATAAATATTTTAGAACATATAAATTATATTTTAGATTTGTGATAAATACTATATATTGTGATACAATATTATATTTAATTATTGATAATTTGGAAAAAATATTAAAATTCAAGTTTAAACCAAAGATATTGAAAATAATAGATTGAAAGAGATAAAAAGTTAAGAAAAATCTCTAAAACGTTCTTGTTGAAGAATGACAACTAAAAATGCTCTTGGAAGGATATCATATGCATGTTAAGAGCATATTTGAATTTTGAAAGTAATATATATATATATATATATATATATATGGGGGGGTGTTTCAAATGAGAAACATCTTAAAATGAGAAATGAGAACAATTAATAGTAGCCATTGGATTACAATTAAAAACAATGAACAACTGAGATTAAAACTCAATTAAACACCTCTTATGAGACCACCATTATCTCTGCCTCCACAACTGCTGCCACTACCACCACCATTGTTGCTACTATCGTCGCTGCCGCCATTGCCACCATCGTCGTCGCCACCACTGTCATTACCACTACTGTCGTCGTCGCTACTAGTGCCACTGTCACCACCACTGATGTCGTCACTGCCCCCGCAGTTGCCACCACCACCACTGTCGTCACCGCCCCCGCAGCTGCCACCACCACCACCATCACCGTCATTGCCTCCACCATCACTGCCACCACCATCGCCACCACTGCCGTTGCGGCCACCCCCAGTGGAACCATTGGTGGTGGCCGCAACGGCAGTGGCGACAACGGTGGTGGCAGTGGTGGTGGAGACAGTGACGGTGATGATCTCATAAAAAGTTATTAATTGGATTTTAATCTTAGCCGCAAATTTGTTTTAATTATGATCTAAGGACTATTATTGAAAGTTCTCAGTTTCTCATTATAAAAGTTTCTCATTTGAAACGTTCCCTATATATATATATATTTGAAATTGCTTTCTGATATTTAGTTACAGCTTATTAAATTGTTCAATTGATATTAAAAGCAAAAGAAGATATACCAGATGCATGTTAGAAGAGTGAAGTCTACCTCTTCATGAAAGGAGAATATTCAAATGAAAGTGAATACGAGAGAAAGTGAAGACTGAGAAGCAGATAGTTTTACATATTTATATATATATACAGAGAGGGATTGTTTAAAATATCACTATTTATAATAATATTAAAAAATGATAAGAAATTATTTAGAGTATATTATCTTGCATTTAAAATAATTAATTATTAAGAAAAAAAATGAGAAAACAAAAATTATCTAAAAAATTAATCTAATGATCATAAGTTTCAAAAATTTTCTTATGACGAAAAAGCATTTTCCCGTATAAAACCTTCTTTTTTTTCAATCACTTTTGTATAAAGCAAAATACCAGATTTTTGGACAAGAACTTTTATATTCAAAAAAACTGTTCTTTCTCGGAACATAATTCTATCCAAATATGCACATAATTAGCAGTTCATTTTAAATTATCAGTCCTAATGCACTTATATTAAAATAATTAATTGCAGTACCCATCGCGAAGCGAACTCCGTAGCGGATCATATGGCGTCTTATGCTCATAATTAGATACGGCCTCTATTGGTTCAGTTCCCCACCTCCGAGTTGTATTTTTTTTTTTAATAACTATGTTATAGGTGTGAAATATCTCATGCTTTGGCAATGATTAATTTTTGTCGGAAAACTGATTGATATTCTTTATGTTTGGAACAATTTTTCTAGTGTTTGTTTTTTGCGTAGATTGTTCGTTTAGTGACCAATTGCATTAATTATAATAAGAATAAAATTCTTTTATTAAAATACCTTAATTACAAGAGAGAGGGTATAATAATAAACTAATTAAGCATCTAGACGAGATACATATAAATAGAAGCGTTTTTCAGAAATGAAATAATTAATGTTTTTTTAATTTTCTAAATGATAAATATTTAAAAAAAAAAGCAAATATTTTTTAACATAAATACTAGCCAATACCCTAAAATATTAGTTAAGACATTAAAAGTGAAATTTTTTATTCAAATGTTATTAATATACTTTTATCGTAATTTTCAATGTATCTTTAACACAACTTTCAATAAAAACTTTCGATACTGCGACAAATAATTTGTCATGAACATCAAAACGTGAATATAAAATGATTTAATATTCAGACAAACGAAAAGGATTATTTCCCTGATTGATTTATTACGAATAACATCATGCATTAAACGGTGTACATGAGCCATCATTTCCAGCGATCCGAAATAGTTCAAACTAACAATCATCTTCGACAATTTTATTTTGTCGAACTTCATGACTAAAATCGACTAAAGGTAACCCTTTTCCTTGCAGCATTCAATTGCATCCTGAAACATGTCCTCGACGCTATACTTGAACTCAAAACCAGCATCCTCGAGTTTCTTGGAGATTAAATGTGGTAACTTGACACCTTTAATTTTCTTCACCTCCCTAAAGGAAGAAAACAAATTAAATATTAGTTATACAATGAGATGCTATGCAAGGTTTTAAAAAATAGTCCACAACTATAATTCTGACCGCAACTGTTAAGATTTTTGGAATCTTTACGACCCTATCATGATCAAAATGCAGTTGATTTGTCTATAATATTAAGGATTGCAATGAAATTGCAATTGGGACTACAATTTAAAACCTTGATGGTATATATTTAACAAAGCATTTAGGAAGGAGAATGGAACTCACTCTACTGTTGGTATTTGATATTCAGGGTATTTGGCTGAAAGAAGTTCAGAAATCTCTTCAATGGATACACTGAATGGTGAGCAATTATATCTGCCTTTTGGATTAGGATGCTCAAGCAGGAATATATGTGCTCTAGCCACATCATCCACATGCACCATATGGTAACGAGTGACACCAATTTCTTCCTTTTTGCCTGCAGCATCAATTTCATTTTACTGACAACTTATAAGGAGCTAGAAGTATATATTGATAAACTATTTCCCATGTAGTCCACATAATGAGAAAATATATAAACTGTTTTACTTCCTCCGTTGAAGCAGACTCTGAAGTGCAAAACTGCTATAATAATCTACCACTGATCTAATCTAACAAGCAAAACATTTTAAATACAACCGTTGCATTTTTTAGATTTCAATATTCATAATATGCTTGAAACGTTGAAAACCAACGTCGACGACTATATTTATTAGAGAGTAATAAAATGACATGGTCTCGCAACAACAATGTAGGAGTTGCTATGCTACCAATAAAATACTGTACCCGGGGTGAATTATCAAACTTGCTGGTTTCTCTGTAAAAATATTTGTAAACTCAACATACATAATTCACAAACAATCGTAATTAAACTCCAATTTAGTCTTCAAGATTATAATAGTCACTCTATTTCTATACAAAACTTTTATGTAGTTTTTTACACTTTAGTCATTTTTTACCATATTTTTCATTGACAATAGGGATAAAAAAGAAGATTATAGAGTTAATAATAAAAACGGAAGCTTTTTTAGAGGACAAAACTTAGATACATTTTTAGTATCTTTGATACTATTTTTCAATCAGAATTATAATTTTACTTTAATAATATGTGTAATAAAGATTTACATTAAAAATTAACATAAGTTATTTAAGTGAAACTTGGATCTAATAAAATAACAAATACTTAAGAAATTGCATCTAGATTGTCATAGTTTGACCTTCAAATGATTTAAATCAAACTCAATTTGAGAACATGAAAAATTAAAGGCTTAATTGCATTTTCTATCTCTAAAGTTTTATAATTTTGCAAATTTTGTCTCCAAATTTTTTTTTGCGAATTTTGCCTCCCAATTTACAAAATATATGCGATATTTTGCCTACCATAGAAAAACCGCAATAATTAAGACATTTTGTTGCGGTTTTTTTTTTAAACCGTCACAATTAAAACAATTTTGTAATTGTTTTTTTAATTGTGACGGTTTTTTTTATTTAGAGGGAAAAATTTGTAATATTTTGTAAATTAGGAGGCAAAATTAGCAAAAAAACTTTTGAAAAAACAAAATTTACGAAATTGTAAAATTTTGCGAAAAAAAGAAAATGCTATTAAACCAAAATTATAAATGGAAGAAACAAAGTAGAATAAGGTGCAGCCTTTATACCAAGCACCAAAAGCAGCGCTCTTTCAATTGAGTCAGGAAGCTTGGGACAAACGAAGCGTCCAACAACGAAGGGAGGTACGAGAGTGACAACATCCAACCCATGCCGTTCCCCAAATTCGAGCGCGGCCTTCTCTGCCAACACCTTTGAAACTGCATATGACCAGCTAAACGGCTTCACACTCCTAAGCAAATCCACATCACTCCAAACGCTCTCATCCACCACATCTTTCTCTTCCGGGCCGCTGAAGGAAACGGTGGAGGCACTAGAAGTGTAGACAACCCTCTTCACAGTCTTTGATTTCACGCACGCTCTCAAAATGCCCAGTGCTCCATCGATGGTCCTTTTGGTCACCACTTCCTCCGGCTCGTTCTGTGCAAAGTCAATTGGGGTGGCAGTGTGGAAAATCCCAACACACCCCTCAACCGCTGGACCAAAACTTTCTGGGTCGCTGAGATCAGCACTGAAAATTTGTAGCTTTCCGGATGCGCCAGGTAGGTTTGTGAGGAAGCTAACATCTCTCTTTCGACCTGTTAGTCCCAAATAGAGCAAAAATATAACATTAATTGCTTTAGTCTTAGACAATTAGACATACGAATTTTTGCACCACCATCATCATCATCATCATTTTTTATGTTCTCGATCACAATTGGGGTTTCATTTCGATAAATTGTATAATAAAGATTTGCATTAAAACTCAACATAAGTTAAGACAAAACATATCCTATCAGAATTATTATTATTTTTTTGATAATTTATGTTGACTTTTAATGCAAATATATTATACTAATTACCGAAGAGAAAACATGTCATGTATCGAATTTTATATTGTCATTTAATCACAAATTATCATTTATTATAAGTTTGTTAATTTTTATAATAAATACTTTAAAATTATATTAATAGTAATTTTTGATTAATTGACGATATAAATTTTTTATACTAATAATACATGATTATTAAACTCATTACTAAAATGAAATTCAAATTTTGATTAAAAAATAACAAAAAAAAAACTTAAAGAACTACCTCTAATTCTAAGTTTTGTCCGATTAAATTATTGAGATAAAATTCTAATTATAATCGGAGAACTACCTTAAAAATATTTGTGTAACTGCATCTACGTTTTGTTTTAATAATACTAATAAGGCTTATTTACCTGGGTCAGATCTAATAGTGGTGTTAACTGCATATCCATCTTCAAGGAGTCTCTTGATGATCCATGAACCGATGAACCCTGTGCCTCCGGTGACACAAACTCTACCTTTTCCCTCTGCCATTTGAACACTCTTCCTGTGGCAGTGTTTACTTTTCTTTGTGCTCTCCTCAACTACTAATCAACTACTAATACGTTTATGCTGCTTGCTCTGTTCGTGTGTGTTTATATAACAATAAAACAATATTGGTTGGTTGCTTTTGCTATCACCTGAGGTCACGTTTTAGTATTGCTTGGACTCTTCTTTCAGTCAAACATCGCAACGTTGAATGAATTTCACCGTTTTTAATTCGTTGTTCTTCATTCAATGAGACAAGATAGGTACAGTAAGTTGAGAAAGAGAGTATCCAAGAAAATGACTCTTGGGATAAGTATTTTTTGCTACAATTTTGAACAGCTCTCAACTGCCAAGCTCACTTAAAAGGGTTATAATTCTTAAATACCCATTCATGTAAATAGTCTATTGATACGTCTTATTTTCTTTATCGTAACATATTATCTATTATATTTTTTCCTTTTTTTTTATTCTTCAAGTGTCTAATAGCATTGAAAACATTTTTCGTAAAATAAAAGAACAGAACATGCCACATTTGACCGTCACATGGTGATAATTATATGGCTGCAGGACGCAGTGAACGTTGGCTAGGCCGCCTTAACCTTTTTATCTTTTTGGTGTCGTTTACTCCGCTTATTATTATATTTATATTTATATAAAAAAATAACAGAAAGTCCAATTTGTACAACTCCCAAAGATTAGCCGGTTGATGTGAATATTCAAACTAGAATAAAATATTAAAAAGTAAACTACATTGATATTTTTAAAAAAATTAGATTATATATAATTTTTTTATTTTTGTAATATTTATAATATTTTTTTTTATAGAAATACATGATGTGATATTTTTTAAATAATTAAAGGAGTTAATATAATGCATAAGAGATGTTAATATAATATTTTTTAAACAATTAAAGAGATTAGTCTAAAAATAGAAAGAAAAAAATGTATTATGTACAATTTAAAAAAATCTCAAAATTTACTTAATATTTTATATTTTGTAAACAAATGTCACAAATGACAAATCCATTGACTTGGAAACGTCAGGATTTATATATATATATATATATATATAAGAGACATATCTAGTGAGAGGGTCATCTCTATATGAGAGTGAGAGAAGTTAATCTTGACCATACAACCACATATGGAGGGTCAAGATTTAATATCATGTGACTACATAAAAAGTTATGTAATTTTTTTAAAAGCTTACATAACTTCATATATTTTAATTTTGACCATTTATGACAAGATATAATAGTTAATATTTATTTTTCTCACTCTTACATAAAAAAAACTTTCTTATTTAATACGTCACTATATATTTGGAATCACAAGGCTGCTTTCTATCAAAAAATAGAAAAGGATACTTCTGCCCAGTTACAACAGCTAGGCCTAGGAGGCTCGGACAATATTTCCTTCTAGCCTCATTACATTCCTATCCGAGTTATTTTCCACAAGATGGATTTAGTAGGAAAGATTGGGCTATTCAGCCATCCGAGTATGATATTTTGTATGAGTCGAGGCATGGGTGTTGATTGACTTTGTTGTAAAATGAGTGGCGAAGTTGGTGGATCCCTCCCCCTTTCTAGAAATAGACAGTACATGTAGATGACTCGTCAAATGTAATGGCCATGGGCATTAGGTTGGAATAGTTTTTAAAATCAGATCGCCCTAAAATTTAATGGTTTAATCGTAGTTAAATTATAGTTGAATCAGTATTAATAAAATAATGATAAAAGTATATAATACATAAAATAATATTAAAAAAGTATAATATTATAATTTTGTAATACTAAAAATTAAAAATAAAACATAATTTTATAGGTTTTTAATATTTAAAGTACATACAAAGCTTCAAAGCAAATATATTAATAATACTTAAGTCTAAGTTTCAAAAATACGCATTAATATTTATTAACAATAATAAGTTTATATCTAAAATTTTAAAAATGACAAATACTTTAGGTTAATTTTTTTATTTTTAAGAAAAAATCAAAATAATATTATATTAAATATTTTTTATTGACCCACTATGAACTGATTTTTGACCTTTTTTTATGTCAGTTTTGTAATTTATTTGAACTAGACACTTGATCGATTTACCAATTTTTCAGTCTGACTGATCAGGTCAGTTTAGTTTTTAGAACATTGTACTAAAAGACAAAATTGGAATAGTGCTCCCATGTAGTCCACATAATGAGAAGACATGTAAACTATTTTACTTCCTCTATTGAAGCTGACTTTTAAGTGCAAAACTGCTACAATGATTAATCACTAATCTAATCTAATAAGCAAAACATTTTAATTCAACAGTTGCATTATAATCTTCATAATGTGATTGAAACGTCGAAAACCAATGTCGGTGACTATATTAATAAGGAGGTAACAAAATGACATGATCTCATAATAACAATGTAGGAGTTGCTATGGTACCCATAAAATACTATACCCAAGGTGAATTATCAAACTTGTTATTTTCCTTGTAAAAATGTTTGTAAACTTGACATATATAATTCATAAAAAATAATAAGTATTTAAGGATTATTCTAGGACAAAATTTAGATACAATTCCTTAAGTATTTTTAATGTTACTCTTCTTCAATTAGAATTAAAGTTCTCATTCGATAATCAAACCTTTCATGTAAACATATAATAAGTATGTGGATTATTGAAGTGCAACTCCAAATTCTGATTGAAGAACAACATGAAAAGCACCTAGGAATTGCATTTAAGTTTTGTTCTCCACTCTAAGTATTGGTAACCTTAGGGGAAAAAATGAGTATCAGTAGTCCTATTATGTAATATAACTAAATTCTCAATTTTGTCTTTAAGATTAAAAGTAAACTCTCAATTTTGTCTCTAAGTTCTAGTCAAGCTACGAATGCCTTCAATGGTAATTTGTGGCTTCCTGCATACCAGGAAATAAGGCAAAGACTGGTTACCAATAGAGGAGAATAAAGTCTAGAAGAAATTTTGGGTTTCTATTCTCAACACAAAATCATCAGAACACCAAGTGCCATTAGGAAGAAGGAGCCTGTGGATCTTGTGTCTCTTTCTTTAGATGATCATCTGAGCATGAAAGAAAGATGTGTTTTTGTCCTTGAGTTTGACCCACTTTTCTCTTGATTTTTGGAACCAAAAAAATCTCCTCCGAAAATTGTATCCTTGCTGAATCTTCCTTTCAATATTTGCTAAAGCATGATAGTCAACTTGCTCTAGTCTCTCTTAAATCCCTCTAATCCTAGCTTCAATGCTCCTTTTTTTATTCCTAATAATATTACCAAATACAGTGTGGTTAAATTCAATTGAATCATCACGCACCTAAGCCAAAGCCTCCAAAGGCATGCCCCTCTATCCATTCCAAGCTTCCTTAGCCACATCCTGATACCAATAATGTAAAATCCAAGTAGCCTCAAAATAAAAAGGGAGACTTCCTCTAGCTTGAGGAGTACCAAAGCGAAGAAATAAAAGATAATTATCAGAGTGTAATCAGCAAAGAACTTGAATACAAGCCTCTGGGAAAGCTAATATTAGTAAGGCAAATGGTGCTGTTATTTCGACACCTTCTATGCCAAGCAAAACGACCCTAGACATTGGCAGGTTAATTAAACCACAATTCTCCACAACTTTGGCAAAGAATTCGACCCTAAATATGATGAAATTACCTTTTGTTTTGTCACCTAAAAGAAGAACTTCATTGATGTCATCTATTAGAGTCCAAGGGCTTAAGATGTTAGTATGCATTTGACAAAGGTACTGCTACAAAGATGACCGTTGAGAGCAACAATGCTAGCACAAACCCTAGTACAAACAAAATTATGGCTGCTTAAGAAGACAATATGTGATAGCATGAGGCGTAGAGTCTATGACCATCACCAAAGTGTTACTACTCATATCAACGAGGGCCCATAAGCCTCCTGCGTGTCCTTGTTCTTGAGAAATAACTATAGGTTTGTACCCTACATTATTCCAGAAAGTTTTAGTTCTTTCAAATTGAATATGCAATTCTTGGATAAACAAAAATGTAGGCCTTTGTCTTTTGAGGATATCCTAAACATGCCTCTTAGCAATTGCATTATTTGTTCCCCTGACATTCCAAGAAAGGATGGAAAAATCATTAAAAATGTTCATCATATCCATAAGATAGAGTATGAACACATGGCTTCAAAAAACTTTTCTTATCTCGCTGAAGGTCCCTCCTACATGACTTCCATCTCCATCTCATTTTCCTTGCATGATTGTGTTTGATCAACAGCAAAATTTGATGAATTGTCTCCCTCTATTACCATATTTGCATTTCCTGAGTGTTACTCCTGTTTTAACTTTGCAATTATTTAAAGATTTGTTTCTAAAAAATTGAGAAGGAATCTCAAAATTTTCTTTCCACTATTGCATTTAGAATTTCGAGAACTACTTAATTGTGATTTTTAATAATTTTTCCAAGTCGAATCATGGAAAAATGAGAAAATGAATATTTCGCCATGATTTCTCAACTTTAAGTGCTAACATGAGAAATGTAACACTCCTTTAATTTTAAATATAATTCATATTAATTTAATTATTACTTTAAGTTGATGAAAATGTGAGTAAAATTTTTTCTTTTTTTTTTCGATAACAGAATTTAGAAATAGAAGTGAAATGATAAAAACTGCTTATGTATATATATCCAACTGTACATCATGATTTGAGTAATACATAATAGTCAAAGAGACAACAAAAGTACATCAAAAGACATATACTACCTAACCCAATATATACATAAAAAAAAGATCCTATATAGAGCAGTATTTATCTACCATATTCCTTAAGAAAATATTATAAATAGGTCTTCAAATCTAGAGAAGTATCCTCTGGCACTTCCTCAACATCATCAGGCATTGTCATCATCTTCAATAATCACGATTCAACATGCATAACAAAAATAATGGAGTGAGGTGATTTGTTCTAAATCACTTTCATATATATGGTAGGAATTTAAATACAATTAATGAAGGGAACCTAGGGTTTAGTCTAAGTTATACTACACTACCCTTGACTTGGTATGGATCGATACTTCCTATCAGTGAGTAATAGTTCTTAATAGAACCTAGGAAGTGACTGGGTGTACATATACCTCATCAACATCATCATATGGTGCAGTCCTCATCATCAATGAGGAACAAATATCAGTCAGGACGTCCATTTATAGAGGTATACTCTCGAACCAATCCCGGAATGCTGAGCAGTTATCGAGGTTATCGAGCTTAGTTAGGTGAATATCCTAGCTCACGGGCGCTATCCTGGCTATTAGAACTTTCACCACTCGATGCCTACCCCCGAGACCTCCCAAATGGGTCCCTGCCTTTCATTCCTCAGCGTATCAAACTGTAGCTTCCCTAACAGAGTGTCATGCCACTGCATGTCCCTTGCTTTACATTACTCATTAATCTATTAATTTCTAAAGGTTCACTTTGGTCTCAAGTATTTGAGCACCAATATAATTTCTATTAATATCTCTGCCTTATATTACAGAGATTTGATTCATCCATATCATTCACATAATTCATAATACAAATTAAAGCACATAAGCAATAATTCAATAAAAATAAAGATATACAAATTAAAATAAAGACTAATAATTAAGAAATAAATCATAAAATGGTCAAAAAATTTCATAAAAATAATTTTTAAACCTAGAAAAATAATTAGAAATTTATCATAATTTTTTAGAATTTTTTCGAAATTTTTTGAAATTTAGTATTTCTAAGAAAAATGTGTCCACAGGCACTTATAAAGCACAATTAGAAGTACTAAATAAGCTTTAAAATTTATGAAATTTTTACAGATGGTCTATTAGTGTGTCTAGACCTTACCTGAACGATAAGAACTTAAACTGAAATTTCTATAGTAGTTTTCTCAAAATAAATTCATAAATAGCTCATAAAATAATTTCTATCTTTAGTTTCATATTATGAGATTTATGGTTTATTTCTTTTACTATTTTTGCTAAACTAATTGAGTATTACTAAAATTTGATAATTTAACAATTTAATTATTTATTATAATAGCTAAAAATATTTTTTCTAAATTTGGGCAGTATAATAGCTTAGTAATTATACTATAATTGTTTGAATTCGAGCAGTATAACAACTTAATAATTATACTATAGTTGTCTAAATTTGAGCAGCATAACTACTTAATAAGAGTATTTTAATTATCTAAAATTAAGCAGAGTAATAGCTTGGTATAATTTAATAATTTGAATTTGAGCAAAATAATAACTTAGCAAAAATTAAAGTTTAACATCAAACAATATAACAATAATATTAATAATAAAACAAAAGCTTAAACGGGTTTAGGGAAAACCCTTCCTACCAACAAGCAAAGTAATTGAAATTTAGAACCAACCCCACTCCCCCCATTACCTTAAAGAGTTGGTGAAGTTGTTGGTGTAGAGCTCCTAGGAAGAGGATTTTTACTAGTTATTGGAAAACTAGTAGAATTTTAGCATAAAAACAAAGTAAAAGAAAATTTTCTAAAGAGAGAGAATTTCTCTATGGAGATTCACGGCTGAAAAGAGGGATGAGAAACTCAATTCAAGGTCATGCCTATTTATAGGAAAAAAAAAAGGCTTAGGTGTCCATTGATGAGATCATCCATGATGTCAAAAATGCAATTTTTGATTTATGTTTAATTGAAAATTAGGGACACATATATAAGTAGGTGGTGAATCACCTCTTGGTAGAACAGAAACATGGGATAGCAGCTGTCCCAAATATTTTCCAGCGTAAATTTTACCTGTAATTAGATTAGTCGGTACCGATAAAATCGCCTAAACTTAAAAAAATTAACCTTTAATACCAAAATAATTAATATAGATATAAATATGAACAAATGTAATATTTTTCATCAAAAATAATTTCTAAAAATAAATTTTAATTTTTTTCGAATTATAAATATATATTATATATTTTAAGCTTAGAAAATTCATATTAAATTCATTTTAATTCAATAAATGCTCAGATTTTTATGAAAATTCTAAAATTACATATTTTACCTAGAAATGTGATAAAATATCATTTTCATCATTTTTGGATGTCAAACCAATACTGAGTTGGTTATTTGACAACTAAGGGTATTTTGGTCATTTTATACGGGAATTTCAAAAAATTCCCATAAAATTTCCAAAATTATATTTTAATACATATGACATGATTTTAAACTCAATTTGACATTTTAATATCGATTGAATCTTTTTCTCATGTCAGCCCTTAATATTGACAAATAAGGACAAAATCGCCATTTTCTAATTTCTCCGGACTTCAGTTTGGAAAAATTATTAAAAATCACGATTAGATAGTTTTTGATATTCTAAGTTTAATCGTGGAAATTAGAATTTTTAGATTCCTTCCCGGTTTTTTTTTTGAATTAAATATATAGAATAAATAAATAAATAAAACAATTAATTACATAAAAGTGAGGGTGTTACAAGAAAAATATTCAATTGACATTAAAATGATAATTTGAGATTAAAATCATGTCATGTATATTAAAATATAATTTTGAAATTTTTTTGAAGTTTCTATGAAAAATGACCAAAATGCCATCAGTTATCTACTAAAACCAAACAAGTTTGGTTTAACATCTAGGAATGGTAAAAATGAAAATTTTAGTTCATTTTTGGGTAAAATATTTAATTTTATAGTTTTTATAAAAATTTTGAAATTTATTGAGTTAAATTGGATTTAATATAAATTTTTAAACTCAAAAATACTAATTAAATATATAAATATTTGAAAAAAATTAATAAAAATTAATTTTTATTTTTGGAAATTAATTTTAAATAGAAAATAATGTGTATGTCAAATTTCACATTAAATTCATTAATTTGATGTTAAAATTTAATTTGCTAAAGTTTAAGTAATTTTATCGGTACTAGTCGATTCAACTGTAGAGAAAATAAAGCATTGAGATATAAGGACATCCCATCAGGCTATGTCATAGCTCTAACATAGCTGACTCACCACTATAAATTTTCACATGCCATTTGAATAAATCAAAAAGAAATTAAAAGGTATATTTTGGCATTATGTAGATGATTTCATATGTGGACACCTAATCCTCCTTCTCTTCTATAAATAGGCCACTTAAGGGGACAAATTTCTCATCCTTTTCTCCTCACCCAAAATTGGCTGAAACTCCCTCCCAACACCATCCTCTCCATAAAAAAAAATTTAGTCTCCATAAACCACCATCATTCCCCTCCAACTAGGCTTCATCAAAGGAGTTTACAAGGAAGACCATCACTACATTTTTCCTTCTTCTCTCCAACAACCATCTTTGAGGTAATGGGGGGAGTGGAGTGGGTTCTTATGTTGTTGTTTTCACAAAGATGTTGGGTGGGTTTTCCCCCAAAACCCATTAGTCTTTTTATCTTGAAGCTTATATGCATGTGGTTGATGTGATTATGTTACTTGCTAAAATTCCAGATCTGACACCCATAGTTATAACTTGAACTGTAATTATTACTTTAGAGTGATCTTTTTTTGTATGAAAATATAAAAAAATTGCTTCATAATTAACTTAATAATCACTTGAAAAAGTTAAGAAACAAAAAAGATATGCCTGTTGAAAGTTGATGTTATTGTCTAGAAAACGTGAAACTGGTAGTATATGCTTTTTCATAATTTTGGAATTTTTGTTTAGTTATTTGGTGAACCTACTTTAACGACTAAAAACTATACTTCTTAAGCTTTCCAGTAATATATGATATGCTTATTTTTATGGTCGTTTACTATTTTAAAAAAAATTTGGAAACTATTGGTCATGCACTGATTTTGGCCAAATTCATTTTCTAGAACTGCCATTTTTCAAAAATCACTATAAATTGTATAAAGCTTTGTTTTGAATGATCTTGATCAATTTGAAAAGCTTATTGAATTTATTTTTGAGAAAAAATTTACTTTGCTATTAAATGTTCTAAGACAAATGAGAAAAAACTAAAAATAGTTTGTTAGTGATTTAGTGGTTTTGTCTGACCTTACTGACTTGTTATTTTTGTATTTTTTTTGTGTAGATTTTTGTTTAATATAATCCTGGATGGTTTAGAAAATAGTCAAAATTACCTTTCTAACAAGCTATGGATCACATTTTATAAAAATCAATTAATTGTTGAAACATGAGGATCAAATCGAGCCACTGAATAAAAAAAAAAAAAGAAATTCTACTTGTGATTTTAAACAAAGTTTTCAACCTTTTTCATTAAAAATTTTATTAGCTTCAAATTAGTTTCTAAATTTTATCTAAAGTATTTTCCTAAAAGTGATTAATTAATGTTTTAGTAAAATTTCAACATCCATAAATAAAGTTTAGTAGAAATTCAAATTTAACTTAGGTAAATCATTAGCTTATAATAATCCCTCTAAGTATGCAATTTGGTTTTTGTAGTTAACATTAATTCCTAATTAATTAGTTTAATTCTTCATTAGGTACCTAAATTATAATTAAACTAAAATCTAATTTTTATTAATAAATCACTCAGGTAATTTGGGTTTTCCAAATAATTAAGTATTTAATTTTAAAGTTTCACTAAGTAAGTTAACCTTTAAATTAGGTACATAAGGAAGTAAGTAAATCTGAGAAGAAAATAACTTATTAAAGTCCTTTAAATTATGATTAATTCTCTTAGAGATTTTTTTCTCACTATTAATACATGCCTCTTAAAAGTCTATCTTTAAATTATTTAATTGTGTAAATATTCTCATATAAATATGTCACCTGTAATCAATTATACTATGATGTGAATAAAGACTAAATCTCTATAATATGAAGCAGAGAAATTGAAAAGAGAATGTATTCCTCTATGTGGATGGTGAATGTCTTGAGTTGTTGCTTTATGCCTTGATAATGATGAGGATTGTACTATGTTGATGATATTGAGAGAGGTATATGTATTTCAGTCGCTTTTCGGTTCTATTGGGAACTATTACTCATCGATAGGAAGTATGGATCCATACAGAGTCAAGGGTAATCTACTATAAATTAGATTAAACACTAGGTTCCCCTATTTTGTTATTGTCAATTGTGTTTTATTTGTGTTTGATGGTAGGATTCCCTATCATCTATGTAAAAGTGATTTTAAGAACAAAATCACCCCACTCCTCTATCTTTTTCTTTATGTATAATGGATGGATATGTGAAGATGGCGGTGATACCCAATAATGACACCCCGATGCTACATCAGATGATCCAGAGACTACTTCAATAGATGAGGACTGAGAAGCCTACTTTTTTTTTAATTATATATGAAATGGGATAAATTATATAGATATTGATCTGATGTAGGATGATAGGATCCTTTTTGCTATACTTAGTAGGGTAAGTATTGTCTCTTACTATGTATTTCAGATTTTTCCTGATGTATTTCTATCTCAGTAATCACGATGTACATTATTTACACATATATGATAGACTTTGTTCCTTTCATTTTGTACTTTCATTTCCAAATTCTATTGATTTTACAATTTTTCTATTGTCAAAATTGAAAAAATCTTACTCACATTTTCATCAACCTATACTTAATAAATAATTAAGTAATTAAATAATTAAATAAGTACTGGTTGTGTTCAATGTAAACGGGGTGTCACACCGAGCTAGGTGGATCATAAAAAAAATCTAAATTGATTTAGGCCTACTTATTAAATGGCCATGGCAATCTGGAAACCTTGCTTGGCATGAGACAAACTACCTTTCTCAGTTGAACCTTTCACAGCCATGGACGCAAGGCCTATTATGGAACCAGGCATAACTGATTGTGCCTGCAGTACTTTTTGTAACACTTGTATTTACTAATATCTGATTATAAGTGATTGAAAATAATTATAAAAGAAAGTTAAATTTTATTCTTAAAAAAAATTAGTTAAATAAAATGTATGATTTTTTGTTTAGGTTTTAGTTAAAAGTTCTACTAAAATCGGGACTGTATTGCAAAATGATAGTGTAAGAATTCTCTACGAAAGTGAGCAAATAATCAATTAGTCTAAGGAGTTATTTTAATTAGCTGGTATTAAATAGTTAAGTTCTGTGAGAAATTTTCTAAATTTCTAACGTCATTGATTAAAATAATTTTTATTTTAATTCGATTTTCAACATGAAATTAAAAAGCTTTCTGAGAATGAGAAAAATTTTGAGTCTTACAAAATTAAGTGTAAACATGTCAAGTCATTAAGATGAGTCATAAACCCATTTTATCAAATCATTACATTAAAATTCATGTTGTCGAAAAATTGTTGTTCATTTATTTTCTTAAAATTCCATAAGTTCATTTCAAGCCAAAGTTGAACCATAAGAAAAAAAATAAATTAGCCCTTGCTATTTAGACTAGTGTTGGACATCCACCCCACCCTACCAACCAAGGAAAAATTGATTTCCAATTATTTAGTTAAGTTGTAACCAAATTAGCCAAATTAGATGTCCTTTTTGGTTACTTTTACCAAAACCTAAGTCTTACACATTGTACCACTTTGTCCCCCTTCTAATATTATGAAACCACCTTGGAGAAGCCCAAAATGGGTTGGTCGAACTACTATGTCCAACAGGGGGGATTTTCAAAGTTTTGGAACCAATTTTGTGTCAATGGTGAATTATTTAAATAACCCTAAAAGGGTGTTTGGTACAAGAAAAGTTTTTAGTTTCTTAGGAATTTGAAGGTGGGGATGTTTGTTTCCCATGTTTGATTTATTATTTAAAAAATAACATTCTTAGGAAACATTGTTTCTCAAGAATCTTTTTTACATATGTTTCCTACAAAATTGTTCCTACAAGAGAGATGAGAATCTAACTTTTTTTGAATTGGGAGAAAAGTTTTATTACAATAAAAATATCACGTTACCTTTATTAACTCATTTAATGTGATAAATAATTAAAATTTTTGGGAAAGTTCTATTAAAACTAAACATAAAAATCTTTAATTCCCAAGTAATAAATATAAATATTTCCAAGCATATTTGCCACCAACCAAACATATTTTAGTTATTCTTAAGAATCATGATTCCTGAAATTTATGATTCCCAGGAATCATGATTCCTAAGCATGAAAAAATGTTCTCTTCTACCAAACGCACCTTAAGTGTACATGACCTCAGTAAGCATAAAATTGGTAATTTCAGTCATCTAAACCCTCCTAATTAGAGTTGGCCAAACCCCCTTACTTAGCCCACTCCTTTTCATTTGTTCATTTCCCCTTCATCAAGAACTCTCTCTAAATCCCTAAGTGTGGTAGTTGTACACCAAAGGCATCACTCCAAGTCTTTGTGGTAAGCAAGCTTCCATCTTCCTCCTTTATTCCCTTCTCCCCTTCGTCCTCCTCTAAGTTAATATCTTTTTAACCTTTGGTTTATGCCTTTGGTTCATGAAAACCCCATTGCTAATGTTGTTTTTGGCCAAAGAAAAGAGAAGCCAATGGACTCCATTTTCTCACTCATTTTAGGCTTCTTCTTTGCTTCTTTGATTTGTGCTTCAACATGTAAGGGAAGTTCACCTCTATTCATCAAATTTAATGTGTATGAAATTGTTTTGTTGGTGTGGTAGTTGGTTGGTATGATTAAAAATTGGTTACCATGAGATTGTATGATGAAAATGCTTGAAAGTTATTTTAAAAATTGGTTTTGTGAAGTACTTTTGACTTTACCTCTTGTTGATCTCTTTCTTGGACAAATTCATGGTTGTTTGGGGATGTTATGTTTGTTAGAAATTTTGTGGATTTGTGCTCTAAATTGTGCCTTAATGTTATGCTTTGATTTGGTATTGTTTTGGGGTTAATTGGTGGTGATTTCATCACCAAATGACCTATACTTTGGTAGCTTTTGAAACCACTATGAATGAAAATTTTAAAAGATTGAATATGTTTTAAGAGCATAGAATCGCGGCCCCCAAGCGTTGTAAGTGTTGGTAATTTTACAAAAATTCTAAGTCCTAAAACATTGGTTGAAAACTCGTGGGCCTAAGTTATGCTTTAGGTAGTTGTAAGCAAAGAAGGAGTTGGGATGGGTTTATCTTTGTCTCTACCCGTCTCAAAATTTTGATTGTATCATTTATTTAAACCCGAACCCAACCCAATCAAGACCCCAAATAAATGAGAAAAGACCAGGTCAGCCCAACGTTTTAACATAATATATCAATATTAACAACATATAGTGTTAGATCGTAGAATAAAAAAGTATAAAACTTAAATTAAGGTATATTTACAATATATATTTTAAAATAAATAATATCATTATAAATATAATATTATGTTATTGAAAATATTACTTATTAAATAAAAGTTTATTATTAATACACAATTGTTAACAAAGTTATACTTTTTAAAATAGTGCAGGACATCAAATTGGATTGGGACAACCCAAAACATAACTTGATCCCATCCTAAAAAATGCACCGGGTCTAATTTCAAACCTTGAACCCATCCAAATCAGCCTCGAGTTGAGAGTGGCCATAAGGCTGGGATCGATCTTGCTCACCCTTAATTTTAGGCCCAAACCTTAATAAAATTTTGAGTAAATTATATTGATATCCCTTGAGATTTTTCAAATTGCACATGATACATCTCCTTTTTTATTTCTATACTAACCCCTTTAATTGTTTGAAAAATATTACACTGACATCTCTTATACATTACACTAAGGACAAAACTTAGATATAATACCTCAGGTACTGTTCTCCAATTAGAATTGGAGACTTACCTCGATAATTCGTATAATAAAAATATGTATTAAAGGATGTCGTAGATTACCGAGGTGAATCTCTAATTCAGATTGAAAAACAATACCAACAATGCTTAAAGTACTGTATCTAAGTTTTGTTCTTACATTAACGCCCTTAATTATTTGAAAAACATTACATTGTTTACCCCTGTAAGGGAGGTTGTTGTAAATATTAAAAAAGTAGGAGATTATGTGTAATTTGAAAAAATCTTAGGGAATATCAGTGTAATTTACTCTAAAATTTTTATAATTTATTTGGAATAGTGTTTGAATCTAAATTAGACATGTATATATAGTGGTTAAATGTTAAGTTTAGGTCCTAAAATAATTTATAAAATTAATTAAGAATTTAGAAAAATTTCGCCTAGGAAAAAGCTTAAATTAGCATAATTTTGGATAAAATTTTCAAATTAATCTATAAAAAGAAAATTTTAGAAAATTAAAATATATTAATTATGGTCTAGAAACGTTAAAAATAAAATTTTAGTTATTATTTGGTATTTTTAATAAATTTGACTAGAAACTAGTTAAAAATGGGTATTTGAGCTTCTAGTTAGCTTTTCAACTTTCAGCTAATTTTTCAACTTCTTTTTACCAAACGCTATTAATAAAATCAAATAAGTTTTTTAGTTAGTGAAAAAAACTAGAAGCTAGTTTAAATGGTATGCCAAACATAGCCATAGCTTCATATTTACAGGGAAACATGATAAATAAAAAATAAATAAAAAACAAATCTTAATAATAGGAACAAAACCTAATAAATGATAGGATCCTTATTGCAATAAAGGAAACAAATCCCTAAAATAAATTAAAACAAATCCTAATAAAATCAATCATAAATCCTAATAAAAGTAATTTTAGATCATAACTCAAAATTCTAGCTAGGCAATTAACCAATGATTTTACACTTTGGAGGTGTTTGATAGGGGGATTCTTTTAAGTTTCCCAGGAATTTTAGGTTGGGAATGTTAAATTTCCATGTTTGATATGAAAATTTTAAAAATCATTCATAGGAATCATTTTGTAATTAAGTTTCCTACTAAAACTTTTTTACGAGAGAGGGTGCAAATCTAAAATCCACATGAAGTTTTTTTTTTAATAATTGTGTCTCTCTTTTTCGAGAATATTTTAGACATACCAAATATATTTATGACTATGAATAACTAATTTTATCTGGTACCATTTTTTTAGAAAAATAATCTAAAAATTAAAAAATTGAAAAAAAGAAAATTGAAGATCTAGAGGATATGACAGTTATAGAGGAGATCGTGGGATACTAAGGAGTTGGAGGAGATCATGGGATATTGGGCAAAGCAGTTACAAATGAATAAACCTATTTTATCTATTTAAGAACCACTAACACTCACAAACGGGGAGGATTAGAAAAAAGAAAAGGCAAGAGAAAGGCTAGAAAAAAACTGACTCTTCATTACTGAGGAAGCTTTCCTCTTTCCGATCTCCAATCATGCATTGCCCAGCCACACCGTGGTACTGCTGTTTAGTCACACCACCACTGTCACGTCTCATCAGAATCTCGCTGCTAGTTTCAGGCCAAGTCTCATATGTCATTGTCCACCACCATAGCATTTTGTCAAGCCTTATTTTTTTTTTCTTTCGCTTCGTGTTTTGGTACCAGGTGCATTTGGTTTTTCATAATTTCCTTTTCCGTTTTGGTCTTTTGTTTATATTCCTTCAAGTGGGTATGCATGTATTGCTAACCTCCGATGCAGTATCCTTGTAAATGAGTTTTGGCCTTTAGGCCTTTTTATTAATAAAATATTAGAAAGTTTTAATTTTGGCTTGCTACGAAAGGAAACAAAGAAAGAATTAATTGTTTTATTCCATTAATGCCTTCATGTGTATAACGTGGTGTGTGTAATACTGTAACGCAATGTTATATGCTTTTGTACATAGGATTAATGCATAGAACATCAAAAAGGTTAGTTTTTGTTTTAAATTTCGTTTTTTTTTTTTAAATCAAAAGATACATGGCTTAGTTTCAGGGGTGTATATTTATTAATTGCATCTCTCTCTCTTTTATAGAAAGTACTAATATAATTCATTGTAAAATAAAAGATTTAGATTGTGCCTTTTATTTTTAGAAATTGTAGTTTTAAATAAAAAGGGCACATTTTAATGTATACAATGGTTTGCGACATTAATTGAGTGGTGAATTATACCTTTAATGTTACCTAGATCATAAAAGTTTATAGAATAGCCACTTGTTATCATAAACTTTGTGCATAAATTAAAGTGAAAGTTTTTTTTTTTGGTAAAAATGAAAAAATAAAATTTATCCAAATACTCAATGACCAATAATGTTAATTGAATAGCATATACTATCTTTAACATTATTTAGATTGTGAGGGTTTGATAATTAGCCATTTGCTAGCTTGAACCATTGTGCGAGGATTTTTTTAAAAAAAGAATAGAAAGTTTCTTTTCAATTTAAAAATAACCTTTTCCAAATAAAAGTCATTTTGAATTTTAAACTTTTCCTTTTTTTATAAATAAAAAATATCTTTTCAAAATTTCTTTACTGTGAAGATAAAAAGGATAAAATTCCATAAAAAATATATCATTTCAAATTTCAATTTGAAATACTTCTTTTTTTCTTTAAAATAAAACAAAAATCAAATTTCTTTCTTTAGAAATACAAAAAAAAGTAAAAATTAAACATCATAAAAATATTTTTAGTTTTCTTGTTTTCTTATCGGGGATAAAATAAATATTTATAAAGTCATGTAGTTTTGTGCAATTAATTATAGGTATCGTTTTTAACGGGCGTTATAAGATGCTAATATCTTCCCTACACGTAATCGACTCCCGAACCTATTTCCAATTTCAAAGACCATTTTTAAGGATTTTCCAATATTTTTCCCTTGAATAAAACTTTCTTGGCGACTCCATTAACTATATTTTTGCGCTGTCTTCGTCGTGACTCCGGTTGCGACAATGACATTTCCAAAAAATATGATTATCAAGAAATATAATTCTTAGGAAACATGATTCCCATGATTGAAAAAGGATTCTATATACCAAAAGCCCCTTTATTTTGAGTCTTCGTGTCCTTAGACTTGCGCAAGTAGAACCATAACCTTATTGGGTTAGAATTGCATTCACATGAACTCTAATTGTCTTTAGTATCTTGTTGAGTTTTCCTTTTGTTAATGGTCATCACTTAGAGTTGAGTCATTGTCTATTTGGGTTTGATAATGCAAAATACTATTATGATTCATATCAGTACATGTTGCTCCATTTCAATAAACCAATTTATGAAGTAGGGTAAGTATAAACAAGATATTCACCTAGTTGATGCTTAAAATACGAGCAAAATAAATATTGTGGAGATTGTTCAGCACCAGTCCTTCGAAGTAGAATATTCAAATGGAATTTTCACATTGAACTTAAAGCTCAAGTCAATGTATGCAAGATACAAATAAAGGGTAAATAATAGAGAGACTACCTTGGACCTTATTTGGTCGATGTATATCATTCTCAATTTAGTACCTTGGTGTTTCTAACATGAGGGGATGTGGAAAATGCCTCTTTGGACAAATCGTGCTGCAATCGCTACTTTTAATAGATTTTTTGCTATAATTCAGTGCTTTGCAATTGTGTTCAGACTCATCTTAGCTGGAAAATTCTCGATAAATGCTTCTTCTTTTTTGTATATAAAAAAACTTAATATGTCTTACAAATTTTTTTATAAAAAAAAAAAATACAAATAAATTCTCTAATTTTTTTATTTAATAAAATATGAAGATATAAAAGTCATAAAAATAAGTTTAAAGAGTGTTATTTCTTTTTATCATAAAAATTTAAGGGAGGGGAAGACGGACCTGGATCCTCTCCAGTTGAAAAAACTGAAAAGTGTCCAGTTTTTAATCCTCATCCATCAATGCATAGTTTTTATTTAAATTTATTAAATATTAAAATTAAACAAAGGTTAAGATTGCATCCAAATTTTTGATAATTGGAGAGGATCCTCTTCCAGGGGAAGACACCCTAGTCTAAAATAGGAAAACTCAAAAATAGCTTACTACTTACATTTACCTCATCCTAAGAAACAAGTGAAAACTCAAACATTTGACTTGTTAAATACGAGATTCTATCTTACTCCACTTAACCAACTCCTTGAAATTATATTTGAAGAATGTTATTAATAAAATAAAAAATATTTTAATAACATAAAAATAATTAATTAAAAAATATTTAATATTTAATTATATCATTAAATACTTGAAATTTCCAATAAAAAATAATATTATCAAATCAAAATCATTACATAACATCTATAACTTATACAATCCAAGGTTTACTTTTTACTATTCATTTCTGTTTTTCTATAAATCCGTTTTTACCCTTGGCTCCATGCTTCACGTTTTCTATTCATGTCTCAATTATGTTTGCTTTTGTCTATTCATGGCTATTTTCCCCTAAATTCGTTTTTACCCTTTAGTTCATGGTTCACGTTTTTCGTCTAATTCGGTCTTGATTAGATTGTGCATTAATTACAGAATTTGCTGGCTTGCAATTTTTTAAACCGTTTGCCGAGGGTCCATCTAGACATATATTTGCACTCATTAAAGCATATTTAGACTCAGTCCCCATGATTACTTTTTTATTTTTATGAATTTTCATAAAAATTGATAAGCACTCATTTATTCAATATTTATAACAAAATAAGACAAGGTTTTTTTTTTTTTTTTGCCCTAAATTTCATATATACAATAATTTTCAGTATAATGATAACAACGACTGTGCATAATGTTGTATAATATTTACTTAACATTTGCTTTATTTTTTAGGTACGATGTCGATATCTTTATTTCACATGTAAAAATTTAATAAATATTTATAATTTAATTAAATTTAAATTAAATGAGATTACTCACTTAAATAAGTAAATTTATAAAATATACTTTTTTTTATTACGTGATGCGACAGTTTTTAACATTAATTATCTACTTCTTTTTAATTCATATTTTTTTTCAAATCTTATTATTTAAATTTAATTAATCCTAATTTAAGTGATACAGTCTTTTTATGTCTTTAATTTGATAGGGATGCATTAAAGAGATCATTTAAAAAAATAAAATGAATTTTATGATTGTTATAATATTGTTTCCAATTTAAATTTTAAATTATTATTATTATTATTATTATTATTAAGTTCATTATGAGTTTTTTACGTTATTTTTTTGACTTTTGTATGAAGGAGCATTTGAGATTTCCGTGTGCAAGGGTTCTCATCATTTTTTGACTATTTAATAAGTGCACATATTTGTCAAGGAGTGGTTGTTAGGTATTGTACTTTGCTCATAAATAAATGTTGAAACTCCACTTACTTATTTTGTCATTTTGTGATTTTAAGCTCTATAATTTGAAGCCTCTTTGTGTTTATTCTCACCTTTCAATTCCCATTCTCTTTTCTATTTTCGCTTTTGTAATATTTGTAGAGAAATGGCTACTCTTTACAATATGTTGAAGGAGGTTAGTTCTTCTAAGCAAACTTGGAAGCTCAAGGTTAGAGTTATTCGGTTATGGAATATGTGTCCTATTGATCAGCTTACAAAACCATTCAGCGTGGAAATGGTTTTAATAGATGATGAGGTTGAGTTAAATTTTATACATTGTGTTTTTAAAGTTATTTATGTTATATTGTATTAGGTTTGAAAATCAAATTCCTTTTTTTTTGTTGGGGATGCAAAATTCAAGCTAGCATTCGCAAGCCAATGATGAGAAATTTAATGGAGCTATAGCTGAGGGTGGGGTGTATAAGATGAGTTATTTTGGTGTTATTCCTAATTCTGGATCATATAGATCTACAATGCATGAATTTAAGTTGTTTCATGGTAAAACGAAGATAATACCTTTTTTATGTGATTCTATTCCTTTAAATGGTTTTTTTTTTATGAATTCTGTTGAGGTTGAGCAAACGAAAAGTGAATGTGACTATTTGATTGGTAAATGGTGTACTATCAAAACTGTTAGTTTTTTTTTTTTCATGTAATGATATTTTTATTTATCTATTTTGATACTATAGATGTGATTGGTATGCTTATTGTTGTTTCTGGTGAAAAAGTTTCATCCAATAATGGAAAGAAGACAAGATTAATGTCAATGGAACTCACTGATGATAAGTACTTATTTGTTAATTTTTTTTATAATTTTTGTATACGTTAATAATTTAGTTTGTAGATACTTATTAAAGATTCGTCTGTTATTTTGTTTTGCATAGGCAAGATTCATTGTTTATTATTTGGTGATTACGTTGACGTGTTGAATGATTTTGTGTTAGCTGGTTTTGAGGCTCTTCCTGTTGTTGTTTTCCAAATTGCGAAAGTGAAGATGTATAGAGGTTGTAATTAGGTTTTTTGTAATTTTGTTTTTGTTAAGTTTAATTTTAATAAATTATGAACTTTTAAGTTTTGAATAATACATGGTAATAGATTGTTTGTCATGAATAGGAGAAAGTGCTGTGCAAAACGTGATGAACACTTCACGCCTTCTTTGTGATCCGTAGATAACTGAAGCATTTGAGTTCAAAAAGAAGTAGTTACATGCTTGATTCTTTTTAATTTTTTTCCTTATGTTACTTTGTTATTTCTTTTTGTCTTATGTTGTTTTATTACTTTTTAGGATGATTGATAGTGGTTTCATAATTAATGTTTCGATTGGGGTTATTGAAGATGCTAAGAGGGTTGTTCCTGTAAAGGAGGAATTCATTGAGACGTATCCTATGTTAACAATTTCATAATTGCATGAGACTGAGGAGGTTAATTATTGTAATTTAGTTTGTATATAATTAATTTTTATTTTATTCATAAATATTACTTCTTCTACTTATTTGATAGTTGATTTAATTTTTTAATTTTTGGTGCCTATTTTTTCAAGATGGTGTTTTTATTGTGTGTGGAATGATTATCTCTATTATGAATAATGAGCAGTGATTATCTCTATTGTGTGTGGAGTGATTATTGTAACATTCCTTTAATTTTAAATATAATTCATATTAATTTAATTATTACTTTTAAGTTGATGAAAATGTGAGTAAATTTTTCTTTTTTTTACAATAGAAAACAGAATTTAGAAATAGAAGTGAAATGATAAAAACTGACTTATGTATATATATATATCTAACTGTACATTATGGTTTGAGTAATACATAATAGTTAAAAGAGATAACAAAAATACATCAAAAGACTATATACTACCTAACCCAATATATACATAAAAAAAAAGATCCTATACGGAGCAGTATTTATCTACTCTATCCCTTAAGAAAATATTATAAACTAGGTCTTCAAATCTGAAGAAGTATCCTCTGGCTCTTCCTGAGCATCATTAGGCATTGTTATCATCTTCAATAATCACGATTCAACATGCATAACAAAAATAATGGAGTGAGGTGATTTGTTCTAAATCACTTTCACATGTATGGTAAGAATTTAAATACAATTAATGAAGGGAACCTAAGGTTTAGTCTAAGTTATACTACACTACCCTTGACTTGGTATGGATCCATACTTCCTATCAGTGAGTAATAGTTCTTAACAGAACCTAGGAAGTGACTGGGAGTACATATACCTCATCAACATCATCACATGGTGCAGTCCTCATCATCAATGAGGAACAAATATCAGTCAGGACGTCTATTTATAGAGGTATACTCTCAACCAATCCGGAATGCTGAGCAGTTGTCGAGGGTTATCGAGCTTAG
Organism: Spatholobus suberectus; assembly: GCA_004329165.1. Taxonomy (NCBI): domain Eukaryota; kingdom Viridiplantae; phylum Streptophyta; class Magnoliopsida; order Fabales; family Fabaceae; genus Spatholobus; species Spatholobus suberectus. The sequence continues at coordinate 21,454,321 of CM014731.1, forward strand.
TTAGGTGAATATCCCAGCTCACAGGCGCTACCCTGGCTATTAGGACTTTCACCACTTGATGCCTACCCTCGAGACCTCCCAAATGGATCCCTGTCTTTCATTCCTCAGCGTATCAAACTGTAGTTTCCCTAACTAGGGTGTCATGCCACTGCATGTCTCTTGCTTTACATTACTCACTAATCTATTAATTTCTAAAGGTTCACTTTGGTCTCAAGTATTTGAGCACCAGTATAATTTCTATTAATATCTCTGCCTTATATTACAGAGATTTAACTCATACATATCATTCACATAATTCATAATTCAAATTAAAGCACATAAGCAATAATTCAATAAAAATAAAGATATACAAATTAAAATAAAGACTGATAATTAAGAAATAAATCATAAAATGGTCAAAAAAAATTTCATAAAAATAATTTTTAAACTTAGAAAAATAATTAGAATTTATCATAATTTTTAGATTTTTTCGAAAATTTTTGAAATTTAGTATTTCTAAGAAAAATGTGTTCACAGGCACTTATAGAGCACAATTAGAAGTACTAAATAAGCTTTAAAATTTATGAAATTTTTACAGATGGTCTATTAGTGTGTCTAGACTTACCTGAATGATAAGAACTTAAACTGAAATTTCTATAGTAGTTTTCTAAAAATAAATTCATAAATAGCTCATAAAATAATTTATATCTTTAGTTTCATATTATGAGATTTATGGTTTATTTCTTTTACTATTTTTGCTAAACTAATTGAGTATTACTCAAATTTGATAATTTAATAATTTAATTATTTATTATAATAGCTAAAAATATTTTTTCTAAATTTGGGCAGTATAATAGCTTAGTAATTTTACTATAATTGTTTGAATTCGAGCAGTATAACAACTTAATAATTATACTATAGTTGTCTAAATTTGAGCAGCATAACTACTTAATAAGAGTATTTAATTATCTAAAATTGAGCAGAGTAATAGCTTGGTATAATTTAATAATTTGAATTTGAGCAAAATAATAACTTAGCAAAAATTAAAGTTTAACATCAAACAATATAACAATAATATTAATAATAAAACAAAAGCCTAAACGGGTTTAGGGGAAAACCCTTCCTACCAACATGCAAAGTAATTGAAATTTAGAACCACCCCCACTCCCCCCATTACCTTAAAGAGTTGGTGAAGTTGTTGGTGTAGAGCTCCTAGGAAGAGGATTTTTACTAGTTAATGAAAACTAGCAGAATTTTGGTGTAAAAAAAAGTATTTATGGAGGAAGGTGGCTATGGAAGAGATTTTGGCTATCTCAATGGAGGAGGAGGAGGATGAATTCAGCTTCTATGGAGGGGTATTTATAGAGGAGGGGTGAGCTTAGGTGTCCATGGAGTTATGTCATCCATGATGTCAAAATTTTAATTTTTTTTCTTTTTAGCTTAATTAGGGACAAATATTGCATGTAGGTGATGAATCACCTCCCCTCTATAGTCTCAACGTGGGATAGCAGCTGTCCCAAAGATTTACAGTATGAATTTTACCTGTAATTAGATTAGTCGGTACCGATAAATCGCCTAAACTTAAAAAAATTAACCTTTAATACCAAAATAATTAATATAGATATAATATGAACAAATGTAATATTTTTCATCAAAAATAATTTCTAAAAATAAATTTAATTTTTTCGAATTATAAATATATATTATATATTTAGCTTAGAAATTCATATTAAATTCATTTTAATTCAATAATGCTCAAATTTTTATAAAAATTCTAAAATTACATATTTTACCTAGAAATATGCTAAAATATCATTTTCATCATTTTTGGATGTCAAACCAATACTGAGTTGGTTATTTGACAACTAGGGTATTTTGGACATTTTATACAAAATATCAGAAAATTCCCAGAAAATTTCCAAAATTATATTTTAATACCTATGACATGATTTTAAACTCAATTTGACATTTTAATATCAATTGAATCTTTTTCTCATGTTAGCCTTAATATTGACAAATAAGGACAAAATCGCCATTTTCTAATTTCTCCGGACTTCAGTTGGAAAAATTATTAAGAATCACGATTAGATAGTTTTTGATATTCTGAGTTTAATCATGGGGATTAGAATTTTTAGATTCCTTCTCGGTTTTTTTTAGAATTAAATATATAGAATAAATAAATAAATAAAACAATTAATTAAATAAAAGTGAGGGTGTTACAATTATCTCTATTGTAAACAGGATTCAATAATATAAATATATATTAAAAATATTTTAATAAATATATTATTGCAATTGAACTTCAAAAACTTAACTACCACATAAAAAATAAAACAAATTTGACCTCTAAATTAAATTTAAAGAATAAAAATGATAACATTCTAAAAAATCAAATTTTATTTAGTTATATTTTTTATTTTAATAACTTTTTTTATTTTATGTAATGAATACATTTAAAAATATTTTTTTTGCATGTTTAACTTTTTTTTCCATGTTTTGTCACATGTTTCATGATGAGTAGTGTACTTCACCATGGAAATATTGGTCAGATTGGTTCTCATTCATCTTACATAGATATTGACTTTTTTGCAACCCACACACGGTTTTGTTTTTGTCTTCATTTAGTACTACTATGTTACTTGCTTCGTTTTGGCATTTCCTACTCTTGCATAGTTCTAACTTCTCACAAAAGATGTCTTCCTCTCATTTGAACGAAACAAAGATTAGAAATTTATTTCCTTTTTCACAGTCTTGGCCTATCAAAGTTAAGGTAATACGCTTGTGGTATCTTACTGAGGATGAGGACGAAACTGATTATACTTCAATGGAAATGATTCTTCTAGACTGGGAGGTATGTTTCTTATCAATTCATGATGATATTGATTATTTTCTGTAAATTAAGTAGTAAATTTTTTCTGTTTATATATAACAGGGTACCAAAATACAAGCCTCTGTTGGAAAGGATATTTTACATTTGCTTGATTTGAATATTCAAGAAGGATGTATTTATATTTTTCAAAACCTGACTGTTATTAGTACTAGTGGGGTTGAGAGATTAATAGATCATGATTTAGGTTGATTCTTCAAAGAGATACCATTGTTAAGTTCATTGAAGTAGAAAATTTCACATTAGATGGTTTCATTCTTAATCCTGCCAGAATTGTCTTGAATTTGAAAAGGGATGCACGTTACTTAACAGATGAGAATATTGATTATTATCTTATTGTGCTAATATTATGTTACTAAAATTTATTGAAGTCCTTTTTTTCAATAATTTTATTATTTAATGTAATTTTTTATTTGTGTCTCTTAGATACAGTTGGAGTTGTGATTGTTGTTTCACTTGTGAATGAGTATTTTAAAAATGGAAAAGGAGTTAGAAGAATATTCTTGCAACTCACTAATCAAACATTTGTGTTTTATTCTTATCTTCATTTCCTTTTCCTTTTACATTATTAATTATTTTTCATTATTATTAATCACTGATTTTTTTTAAAAAGGGGAAAGATCGAATGTGTCTTGTCTGATTAATATGTGTCTATTATAATGGATTTCTTGAAAAACAATGACTTTATCACTCTGATTGTGGCTCTTCGGTTTGTCAAGATTAACCCTTTTGTTGGTGTTTTGTTTGGTTAGTTCATATACATTGTTCTACTTTTGAGTAACCATGAGTACTATACATTATGTGTTAATTATTGTGTAACATTATTTTCTGAATTATATTTATTTAGGGGATATTGTAGTTGAGAATGTTGGTAAAATTAGTAAAGCTTTCTTGAATCCTGACTTTCTAGACATTGGGTCAATTAAATTGGGGTATGTTGTACTTATTTTAAACATATACTTGTCCTTAATATTGATTTTCTCATTTTTTTAATAATTGATGTTTTGTATGTACTATTATTGTACAGTTTAATTTACCAAGGTCATAATTTGCAAAAATTTGTTCAAGTTGTTCCAATTGGAAGAATTGATTAGGAGAAGAATGAACTATTTTTTATAATGAATCCTAAGAAAAGGATTCTATATTTGAATGCCATAGAAAGGGTTTGTGTTTGTATTTCTATTTCTATTATATATTATATAATGTACATGTACATGTTCTCCTAGAGCCCTTAATATATAGAGAATGTAAATATAAATATATAAAAAGCAGCTAATATGGTAACAATGTTTTCGATAATATTGTAGGATCGATTATATGTTGTTTGGGCAAGGATTGCGGAGATTGTTGAAGAAGGGTCATGGTTTGAGTATCATTTTGATTTCAAAGATAGCGGGTTTTATAATATTACTTTAAATTCAACTCAATTGTTGTATGATCTTATTTCATGGTTAGTTTTACAAACTTTAATGTGTTAATTTATTTTATATTTTATTGTACAATTAAATACCTAATTTTTTTATTTAGTTATTCTATACAAGTTAAGGTGGTTGATGAGTCTGGTTCTGCTTTATTTAAACTAAGTGATAGTCATGTTGAAAAGTTGCTGAAAATGTCATGCATATATCTTATTTTGCTTATTGGGGTACATGATAAAACCTAAAAATAATGAATTTTTATTTTTTATATCTTCTTCGTTATTAGTTGTGGTATTAGTTAAGTTGTTTAATTTATTTGTTGTCCCTATCTACCTGTATTTGCAGGATCCAGTGAAAGAAGAGTTTCCAACTGTTCTGTATTACTTGATTGGAAAAGAGTTGTTGTTTTTGGTGAAGAAAAAATCTCCCTCGCCCCTTATTCATTAGGGCCTTGATTTTATTGTGAGGGAAATATGTCATGATGCTGAAATTTTAAGGATGTACCATGCTAGTGAATATGAGTCTATCGATGATGAGGTTAAATATGTTATCTCTTTCATCTTGTGATCACACATTTAATTTATCATATATATGTGTGTCTGTGTGTTTTATTTGGTTTCTTTTATTTATTAGATCAAAGTCAGAAGAATTGAAGAATTAACTCAAATTGAAGATGAAGCTCTTTTGCAAACGATTGCAAATAAGTCTTATGATCAAAATGTTGCAGATTCAAGTTCATCCTTTTTTGCTGTACCAAACTGATAATTCCTAAATTTATTGTTTTGTATTAAATTATGCTCTAGGTATTGTGGTGAACACAATTGATACTTTTAATCCAGACATATTTATGTTTACCTAATTAGCTTAATTTTAGGCAAACTTATGTCCATTTGGTGTACACTGAAGGAACAATATTTTCTCTTTGATGCTATGAATATAACGCATATGAATAACTATAGGAGACTCATTCAATGTGCTACTTTTTACTTTAAATTTTTTATATTGGATAGTTCAACAACATAAACATAAATGTATTCAGATTAATTATATATTTTCAAATATATTTATATTAAAATTAAATTTTTTTAGTTTGCCATGCTCCAAAGCCAAAAATTCTTAAGGGTTAACACTTAACAGAAATTAAAAAAAATAAAAATGAAACATGGCGGAAAACTAGTTTAATACATTATAAACTTAATTGTTTTATGCCTTCCAATTTATTTTTGCGAGCTCGCCACACACTGTACATCCATGGTCGGTAATTTCAAGTTTCTCAACATTTCAGGTTGATGCATCTATGCCCAAAAGTTTCCCAATTTCCATCCAATCCTGCATAAACCCTAGATTCACGCAAGCAAAACTTTTCTTTTTCTTCGCCTCCGGAATTGGAGCACCGCCATATCCGTTCGCTTGTTCCCTCGTTCGAGGACATTGATGATTCTGCCGGTTCCGCCACTGGCAACTGTTGTTGTGTTCCGCTTCTGGGATCATCACCAAGGGCATAAAGGAACAATCTTTTGGTGCTAAATTGTGGTGGGGTTCCTCTGTTTTTTTCTTTTTTCTCTAGCATGTATAGATCTGGAGCTGCCATGGCTTGGAACGTGTTTAAGTTCTGCACTGCCCTGAGGGGATTAGGCTCGATCATGATACTAATGGTTCTTGGGGTTGTGGGTGTTACCTATTACGCTGTCGTGATGACTAATTATGGACCTGCTTTTTATCTCGGTGGCCTTGATACTCTTATCTCCTTGGTGGTGTTGACCTTGTTTCATTGTTTGGTAAGCTTCAAATATGATTTTTGTGTAAAAAAGTAATAAAAATAATAATAATTTTTCATTTGGTGGGGGTTGGGGAGGGGTTGTGAGTATGTGTTTTTGGGATTCGGGTTTTGAATTTGACTTTGAAACTATGAACTTTTTTAAAACAAATTCAGAGGAAGAAGTGAGCTATTTTTTTAAATTTAGCTTGCCAGTTATGGAGCATGGGTAATTTATTTGGTTTATATGGTGGGTTAAAGCATATTATTTTAATGATGATTTTGGAAAGTTTGAATTTCTTAGCTAGTACAACAACAGTAGTTTTATCCCACTAGGTGAGTTAGCTGACATGGATCACAGGACGTCGTTAAATTCGGTTAAAAATCAAATTCTCAGGTCTATTATTCTTTTTTGGTAAGTCACTGGAATAAAAATGTTTTATTTTACCTCAACCGGGAGCCTTTTCTCTTCGGCGTTTCAAATTAAGAAATGCAGTTTTGCTGAAGAAGAAATCTTTAGAATAATTAGATCAAGAGACCAATCAGGTATCATGTCTTTTAGTGCGTGGACTGAATGATAATGGTAATTTGATATTTTGTTATGATTATGCAGTTGGTTATGCTATTGTGGAGTTACTTTGCTGTTGTGTTTACGGATCCGGGGACTGTACCTCATAACTGGAAGCCTGCTGTTGACGAGGAGAGAGGAGAGGTTGATCCATTAAATGGGGTAGAATTAAGTAATCTGCAGTCTGATCCTTCAAATCAACGGATCAGATACTGCCGGAAGTGCAGTCAGCCCAAGCCAGCTCGATGTCATCATTGTTCTGTTTGTGAGTTTTGGCACACAAAAGTTTTCATTTTATATTGCTAAATTGAAACAAGTGAGGATAAGTTTGACCTTTTTCCGGTTTGATACCAGGTGGACGGTGTGTACTGAAGATGGACCACCATTGTGTCTGGGTAGTTAACTGTGTTGGAGCTTTAAATTACAAGTATTTCCTCCTTTTCTTGGTATGGACACCTTAGCTCAAAAAGTTTTTATGTTAACTGATTAGTGATCACTCATGTGACTTGAATGATTTTCATGACATCTTCCATGTTCCAAATTGCTTTTCATACCTTAGCAAGTGTGGAAATGGTTTGTTCTTCATTCATATCTTCATTGGATCCACAATATGAGAGTATCTGCAGGTTTAATTTATTTATTTTTTCCTTTTAACTACATCAACAACAATATGATAACAACCTGTACTGCTGGCTCTCTTTGTTGTGACCAAAGAACCTTTTATTGGTTATAACTTGACCACTTGATCTCTACTGTCTACACTTCACATTAGTATAGAAAAGGCTGGTTTGAGGGTATTTATCCCCTGCAGAATCCTTAGGAGTTGCGAGAATGTGTGTTTCATGTCCATAAGTGTATAACATGAAAGGTTGTGAATTTGTTGCATTATTTGTAGCTGCCATATCATAATACAGTAATTATATAATATTATTATGTTAAATCTTATTGCAGTTCTACACTTTCCTTGAGACCACTCTTGTGACTATATCATTACTGCCACATTTCAAAACATTCTTTACTGATGGAGAAATTCCTGGAACACCTGGCACTCTTGCCACAACATTTCTTACTTTTGGTTAGGTCCTGAAACATGGTTTCTAATTTGAGTTGTTGGTTTCATATTTGACTTCCTATAACATTGTTGGATTAGCTGCAGTTTTGAATCTGGCCTTTTCCTTGAGTGTCTTGGGATTTCTTGTCATGCACATGTCATTGGTAGCTTCTAATACAACCACTATTGAGGTAAAGTTTTGCACTCTTTTCCTACTTCAGAATTCTGTCAATCTGTCTATCTTACCAAGGAAGAACTTATGAACTCTGTTTTCATGCAACTTGCTTTTATTCTTTTGATTTGGCAAGTTTTTCCCTTAATTTTTTTCTGTTTTTTACCCAAAGAAACAGTTCTGGTCCTAGTTGAATGACAGTATTTAATTGCATTGAAATTGTGAATCTTTGATATTGCATGCACTAGTCATTCTGAAAGTGGTAAATTCCTTTTGCGTACACATGCATGTCCACTGCACTGTGTGTTGTGAAAATATTACTGTATTCTAAGTAATACTTTCTAATTTTTATCCTAATGGGAGGATAGCTTATGTACTGTGGGTACTGATGGAATTTTCTTCGTTCTTGTGAGAAGGCATATGAGAAGAAAAGTACTCCAAAATGGCGTTATGACCTTGGTCATAGAAAAAATTTCGAACAGGTTTGTGCATGTTACTGTATTGGTATTGTTTTTATGTTCTTTTTAGATGTTCTTTACAGTTGGTATTAAACCTGCATTCAAATTCCTTAATAAATGATTTTAACACAACTTTATAACATGTATTTTAACTACTCAAGCACTAATTCTATCTCCTCAATGCAATTGAACAAAATTCTACTGGGATGATCAATGTAAGACTCTCTTTCATTTTGATCTGTTCGGAGAATATCATCGAGGGCCCTTAGGCATCAGTTATGGAAACAAAAATAAAAAGTATTTAATGAAAAGGAAAGTGTTCATTATATTGAAGACACAAAAATCATTTAATTCTTGCTTTTTTAAGTAATTGGAATTATTATTAATAAAATGTATTAAATACTTCTTAACTGATACCCTTAGATAGCTGTTTATCTGGACCCTAATTCTTATCTTACTGCTGTTCAGGAATCATAATTTGTAAAACATCTATCAATTTCCAATATAATCCAAACATGAGATTTTCTTAAAATGTCAAATGGAAGGTAGTTTATTTGACTGCTAATTTAGGCTCTTAGGAGTTAAATCCATTACGTTTGGTGTTGTTTATTTCATTGAAATTGGAATATAATGGCATCATCATCTGGCATGAATTAATTTTGGCATAATTGTTTTGCCACCCTTATTTCTCTCATTAAGTAGCTACACTCTCCAACCAGTGCACCACTGATGTTGCAAACAAAATTTAGTCAGATGGTATGCCAGACCACTTTTAGACTGTGATGCCATGAGATTAAAAATTTTATGTATAACATGTAGATTTATTTAAACATTGATGCAAGTATTTATTTTTTTGTGTTTATGTTTGCAAAAGAATCTAGATATTATTATAATTTTCTCTGGAAAGTACATAGGAAATTAACTTAATTCCAGAGTAGGCTGCCAATGAGGAATGGCTTAATAAATAGGTTTCAATAGTGTTGGCAAAAAGGCATACCCGACTCTGGAATAGGACGGTTTCCCCTTTCCCTGAATTTTTTTATAACCTAAAAAATAAATCTAGATGGGTTTGACTTCATACAGTCATTTGGTTTGGACTTTAATCTGAGTTGATAACCTTAGCACCATTTTCTTAAATAAGAGAGTGCAATGTGCAAATACTTTAGCCAACTGCTATAAGTTCCGGAGATGTTTTAGTCCATGCACCATTAATTTGACCAACCTGCTGCTACTGGCACTGGCAGAAGCAGTGGATAGAACATTCCAAAACTGGCAAACTTAGGTCTAGTTGATAGTTTAAGTAGATTAAGCTTTGAGTTGATGAATATGAACATCTGCTGCAATACGAAATGTTACATGCGGGACAAAAGTTGTCTATATTTTCTGATTCTAATGCAAATATTAATACCCATCTGTTATTTAGTTTCACGAAGTTGTGTATGTTAGCACTATAATGTGATTTTCCCTCATTAGAGATGGCACCATCATGATGTACTTTCTTGTTCAACTCTCAGCCAGTAGGAGTGTAGGATTGATAAATTGACTGTGGAATAACGAAAAGAGAGAGAGAGAGAGATTTAAAAGTGGTCTAAGTTTATTTGTAACTAGCAGACCTATTGATTTCTGGTGTGTAGAATGGTAAAATATATGCTTATGCATTTATTGGCCTCACATTAATATTTAGTATCTTAGTTGCTTTATTATGTGTGAAGCTAAGAAGTTTTGGAACACTCAGATGTATTGCAAGGTTTGAAACTTCGAAGAGATTAAGTTAAACTTCTATTGCAGTCATGCCTTGAGATGTTCTCTTCTATAATTTTAGAAGATAAACTGATTTATCCACATGACATGGAGTTCTATATTTTCTGCTGAGCTAATAATATATTCAGTTTAATTCTCCGTCCTTCTCATTACTTCTCTCATTACATCATTATTGAACAAGTTTAGAATCTCAGTTTCTACATTATGATTTATTTTGCTGTGGTATCAGGTGTTTGGGATGGACAAGAGATACTGGTTCATCCCTGCTTATTCAGAAGAAGATATAAGAAGGATGCCAGTTCTTCAAGGCCTTGAGTATCCATCAACACCGGACTTCGACTCCCAAGAGTTCTGAGAGCTAGCATTGCCACATCAGGAGAAACTGCTTTTACCTTTGTAACAGAAAACATGGAGCATCCAAAGCATCTCCCTTTGGTCTCTAAGAGTCCCGGCAGCAATTCATTTGCGCAGGCACTCGGTATAATTAATGTTGTTATTTTTCTTTTTTGATGAGACGTGTGCTTGAGCCAAGTTCAAATGAAGGTGAGCAATGAGGAGCAAGGTTTAAAGGTTTGACTAGTTTATGTGTTCAAATCCCTGATAATGTTATCTCACTCAGGATTAGGTACTGTATACAAGGAATTTTCTTCTGTTCAATTTTTACCCTTCATTGGTCATACACTGATGTTGCTTGGAATGATTGCTGATTGAAGTTCTACAATCAACTGTTCCTTGCATAGATAATGTTCAAATGTAATACGAATTTTACATTCCTGTAAATATATGCAATTCACGTGTCATTTACCCCACTGTGAAACCTTTCTTAAGATGCTTCTATCACTTTGTGGGTCTGTGTGTTTGCCGAAAAATTAACTGTGAAGGAGAAACTTTTGGTTACAATGAGAACTAAAGAAAAATTATGAAGTTTCAGATATGTAAACAATATGTATACAGTGGACTTAGCAAACATGATGAATGAACAATGCCTCTCGTCTGGATTAGGATTTTCAATCAGAAATGTACCTGCTCCAACACATCTATATGCACCACAGGTGCTTGAGGGTTTGGCCACCTATACCAAATTCTTTATCAAGATATTTATTTATTATATACTGACAACAACAATGATCACCGCTGGTCCACTACTATCTATACTTAGTAACCCATTTGGTTTAGAATTTGGTAATATTGATTTTGAATCGTTGAATGTGTATGTGATGTCTATTTAAATTAACTTGAATCACATTTGCATTAGAATGTGTTTTTCATGATGTCTGATTAAATTGATCTGATTACAATCTCAACCATTGATTTTTTTTATTCATATATCTAACGGTTTAAATTAGTGGTCTACTAATAGATCATTTGATGTGGTGGTTCACTGTAGAAGCCACCTGAACTTTATATATTGGCTCAAGGTATAAATAATAGGGCCTAAAAGGAAGGCCAGAACAAATAAATGATTAAATCATTTTCTACTTTTCAATGAAAGTGGGGTAGTGATAAGGTACTTTTTTCTTTTTTTATACATCACAAGTATTTTTCCTACAATTTTGTTCAAGTTAGGTAGGACTACTATGCAAAGTAAAGTTTTTACTCTGAATATTTAACGCAGCTGCATATTCAAAATTCAAACTCGAGACCATTAATTAAGTTGAATCAACCTCACGTCAGTTAATTCAAGCGCTTAGTGGTTTTTTAGTGATAAGGTATTTTTCTTTTTTGATATAAACCACAGGTATCCTCCACTAGAGACAATTGTATTTAAGTCGAAGAAGACAACTGTGAGGGGCAAAACTATGTCCACACCTTAGTGTGAACTTGTTTAAATTAATATAACAGAAATCTTTAAAAGACAAGACATGCCCACACCTAATTAAAGAATGTACTCATCTTTTGTTATGCAATTCTTGTTGAAAGCAACTTCAATTTTAGTAGATTCCCCGCCTCGCCCACCCCCCCCTGCCCAAATGTCAAATGAATGAAAATAGTTCAAATTCGTTTAAAGTAAAATTTGACTTGACTTAACTAAATTTTAAGGGCGTTCCAAATTGAATTGTAATGAAATTGAGAAGAAAAACCATCAAATCCAATACTATCAGATTTCTTATTTTACCATCCAATTTTTTGGGTTTTAAATGCAAATTCTATATGATCCAATTTGATATTAAACTAGTATTTTAATATGTGCAATACATAGGATAAATATTTATTTTATATGACTAACATTTATAATAAATAAATATTTTTGAATATATAAATTATATTATAATTAAATACTGTAATAAATAAATATTTTTGAACATATAAATAACTGGTATTTTATTATCTCTGAACAATTTTTTTTTTGTGCCAATTGTTAATCAAATTAATTTAGAAATTTAAATCCTCAATATATAAAAATTAGAATAGCTATCTTGAAAGAAAACCTTTTTAGAAAATATTATTTAATTATTTAACAAGAGTGTTTTCAAGAGTTTTTCTATAATGAGTATTTTTACAAATTTTTCTTCTTTTTACTTTATCATTTTCATTTTTTATTTTTAAATTAAATTTTAATATTTTTTAAAAGAAATTATCAATAGTTAAAAATAACCTTGTATCACAATACAAATTGTTTATCATAAGTCTTGAATATAATTAATATGTTCAAAAATATTTATTTATTAAGAATTTTAATTATAATATAATTTATATTTTTAAAAATATTTATTTATTATAATTTTTAGTTATATAAAATAAATATTCATCTTGTGTATTGTACAAGATAAAATACTAGTTAAGAAATAAATTTGAAAGAAAAAAAATTAAAAAATAAAATTAAATGCTTAATATATGAGAGTAAGATAAATGTGACTCAACAAGAGTGATAATAAACTCCTAAAAACGTTTTTATTGAAAAATAACTTCTAAAAATACTCTCATCTAAAAAGAGAATTCAGATTTATAATATAACAGTAGATAATTTTGATTATATTAATTTTTCACTTTTTACTTTATTTTGTTGTTTGTTAAGTGGTATATAGACTTGAAATATAACTTAAAGATAAGAATTTAATTAAAATGCATTTATAGGTAAAAGTTTTTTTATTATCATTCAATTATAGATTGTCATATATGTTAAAATGGTTAGACTTTTATAATAATTACTTTAAACAGTAATACTTAAGATAATTTCTAATTAATTGATAGTATAAAATTTTTTAAGTTGACAAGAAAAATTTAAATATAATAAAAATTGATTTAAAGTATCAAACATCTTATCCCATCAAGTAATATTTCTCATTTCATATTTATTATCATATTTACTTATTTAGATTACTAAAATAGAACCTATACAATATCTCAACTCACCTTTTAATTATGAAGTAACTTATTTGTTTTTGTTGTAACTTATTTTATGTCTTTATTAAAGATATCTTATCATATCATATCATATTTTTTCTTCTATCCATACTTTTTTGAAATTATTCTTCAAAATAAAATACAAAAATTATATAGTAAAAAAGCATAACTAATACAAAATGAATTTCAAATTAATTCGTGCTAATCAACTTATAATTAATATTAAACTAAATTTACTTACATAAATTTTAGTGATTCGATGACTTCGTAAATAAAATCATACATGTATGTTTTGAATTTGATTAGATAAATTGCTTTAAAAAATTAACTTTAAAATTTAATTGAGTCCAATATATATATATTTTTTATAATTCTTTCTCCAAATAAATTAGAATAGTTATTAATTATTTTGAACAAGAACATTTTTAAAAGTTACTAGTATTTTAACCTGTACATTGCACATGAATAAATATTTATTTTATATAACTTAAATTTATATTAAATAAATACTTTTGAATATATAAATTATATTAAAATTAAAATTTGTTATAAATAAATATTTTTAAACATATAAATTATATTTTAAATTTATAATAAACAATTATTGTAAGACAATGTTAATTTTTAATTATTGATAATTTTTTTTAAAAATATTAAAATTTAATTTATAAATAAAGATAAAAACCATAGATTAAAAGAGATAAGAGGTTAAAAAAATTCTTAAAAACTCTTTCATTGAAGAATAACAGTTAAAAATACTATCGTTAAAAAATAGCAGCTAAAAACGCTTTCATTCAAGATAGTTGTTCTCATTTAATATATAGGGTGGATTGCTTTAAAAAATTAACTTTAAAATTTAATTGAGTCCAATATATATTTTTTTATAATTCTCTTTCCATATAAATTAGAATAGTTATTAATTATCTTGAACGAGAGTATTTTTAAAATTACTAGCATTTTAACCTATACATTGCACAGGAATAAATATTTATTTTATATAACTTAAATTTATATTAAATAAATATTTTTGAATATATAAATTATATTAAAATTAAAATTGGTAATAAATAAATATTTTAAACATATAATTTATATTTTAAATTTATAATAAACAAATATTGTAATACAATATTAATTTTTAATTATTGATAATTTATTGTAAAAAATATTAAAATTTAATTTAGAATTAAAGCTAAAAACCATAGATTAAAAGTGATAAGAGGTTACAAAAATTCCTAAAAACGCTCTTATTGAAGAATAACAGCTAAAAACACTCTCGTTAAAAAATAACAGCTAAAAACGCTTTCGTTCAAGATAGTTGTTCTCATTTAATATATAAGATGAATTTTTTAATGAGAATGTCTTTAAAAGTTTTTTTTTTCAACAAAAACATTTTTAGAAATTTTTCTTAATTTTTTATCTCTTTCAATTTATCTTTTTTATCTTTATTTTTAAATTTAATTTCAATTTTTTTAAAAAAATAATCAATAATTAAAAATATGTTTCAAGAAGATTTTGAATTACTCTTTCCACGAGCATGATTGTAATTTCTCCTTTTTATCTTAATCTAATTGCGAGTTTACCTACCATAGCCGGTACCATAACAACTTAGCCCACCACTAGATCCATCTTTTTAATTCGCCCTCTCAAATCGTAGGGCTGGGACCTCGACTAAAAGAAAGCACGTAGAGGAGCGGCAAACGCTGCCGAAAAAAAACTAACTCCCTCCGTCGGCGATTGACAAGATAAGGGTCCAATACAATTATACAAACCCGAATAAATAATTATCAAAAACCAGTTTCCAAAATTAAAAAAATAACTGGAGTCCAACACGCTCACGAATATCTCAAAAAGAAAAAATTAAAAACTAAAAAGCGAGAAGCAGAGTGAGAGGGAAAGAAAGAAAGAGAGAGAGTATAATACATCATCTCTATAGAGTGAAAGAGAAGAAAGAGGAAGAAAAAAAAAAAAAAAAGATGAAGAGCGGTGGTATGGGCGCGGTTCCGTCGTACAGCGTCCCCGCGAAACGGCGGTGGAGAGGGCTCGTGATTGCGGTGCTCGGTCTCGTCATTCTTTCCATGCTCGTCCCTCTCGTCTTCTTGCTCGGTCTCCACAACGGTTTCCACTCTCCCGGTACGATCTCGCCGAGATCTCTCTCCTCTCTATAAATACCCTTCCATTCTCCCACATTCTCCATTTGCAACAGATCCGCGTCAATTGCGCCTCTCTTCCTCGTTCGCCTCACTGCAATATGCTCTAGATCTAACCATTTACAACGAATCTGAACTTGTTTTGAATCAATGAATCGAGTTTCCTTTTCGTCCGTTGTGTCACTTCGAGCTCCAAACGCTGGCAATGAAAGATCTCTGTGTGTGTGTGTTCGTTTTCTTTTTAATAGTGAAAAAATTATAATGATAATAATAATAATAAGGATAAAACTTAGATACAGTTAGTTAGGTGCTTTTGGTGTTGTTATTCAATCAAAATTGGAGTTTCACCTTGGTAATTTGGTGTAATAAAGATTTGCATTAAATGTCATCAGTTAAAACTCCAATTCTGATGAAGAACAACGCCAAAAGCACTGCGTCTAAAATTTATCCTGATAATAATAGTAAGAACGTGTTTACGAGGGGAAAGTTAAATGTACGTATAATTGAAACAGGAAAACCTCATAGGACGTATATGTTACAATCAATGGCTCGATTTTTTTGTTTTTTAGAGTTGTGAGTGAAATCATGGATGAAGTAATTCATTCAATTTTGTGTTACGTGAAGAATCTGCGTTCCACTTATTTGTGCAAATAGCAATGTTTTGTTAATAATTATATATCTGTCGTGTAGTGGAATTCTAAAATTTATGTCTGGTGCTTTGGATATATTTATATGTATTTATCAGCAGATATTTGTGTACTTATTAGCAGTGATCATAAATGCACCATTGTTTGTAGTTGAATTTGCTCTGCTAATCAAAGATCTTGTGCCTCGACTTGATTTCTTTTGTGTGTTTTTTTTTTTTTTTTTCTGACTCTTGGATTCCATTTATTGTTGCGATTTTGCAGGATATATATATGAACAGAGAAATTCTCCTTCAGTAAGCTTTTGATTCAAACGTATTTGTGAATTGTTACAATTTTTCCTGCTCAGGGCATTATATCATTATATTGATGTTGCTGTGTTTTTTCTTTTTCTCCCTTCGCCTCTGTTCTTTTCGAAATCAGAATCAGAAAAGTCTTGAAAGATATGATAGACATGATGTTGGCCATAATGAGTCTGAGGTATGGTGTTTTTCACCCTCCCCATCCTATTTGTAGCTGTCCATTTGGTCTAGCATTCTTATGTGGAAAATTGTTGGTCATAGTAACCTCTCTGATTTAGTTGTGGCAAGTTACAGTTGTCACCAATTCCAGAAAAAAATAAACTTCCGGCGTAATTTGTCATTTTTTAAGTAGTCAAATGAGTGAATACTTTTCAAATTTTTTATTGGCGTGCACAATTATTGATTGGATATTCTCAAAACAAAGAAAAATGGACAAGCAATTCATCCATTTAATAGTGTATCAGTAATCAGTAATGAAGTCCAAAAGAAACGTATAACTGGTGCACGAATCTGATAGAACTTAGAACACAAACATCCAAAAAAGTTAAATCTTATCCCCCCAAACCCTGAATTCATGTTGTTTTTTTTGTAAATTTCTTTTGCAGGGAGAACAATCAAGTCATGTGGAGGAACTGATCACAAAGTTTGAACCAACTCTTCCAAAGGTTCTCTGCATAATACTCTGGTGGTTAATTTTTGTACTTCTTGTTTGATAAAATCTTGTATCTATAAATTGCTGATTTTCTCATATCTTTTAATTGAGGAATGAAAATGTATATGTTTATTCTTGCCTACTGTAATTGATAAGAAAACTTAACAGTGTTTGGTTGGAGGGGAATGGAAGGGAGGGAAGGCGAGATAAGAGGATGAAAATCTCTCCCCTCTGATTTTGCCTCCCCTCCAATATTGGGGGGTTTGGAGGGAGGGGACAATGCTTAAAGTTTGTGAATTGTGCTGACTAAATTATCCTTTTTAAGTTTAATGGTTTTATTTGCTTACTCAAAGGGTATAATACTTAATTGCTTTAGTTTCCATCCCCTTTTCTTCATTAGAATCCCTCCTTTGCCCTCCTTTGAACCAAACAGACTGAGAGTCAATCACGTTTCTGTAACTGTCATCATTATATGGTTTTTGGTTCCATGTCAATCTTAATATTTCATCCATGTAAGTTGTTGAGGATTTTCTTTTAGTATAGTTATAGTGAAATAAATTCATTAGAAAGAAAAATGGGGAAAAGTACAGATAAAAAAGGAGGATAAGAATTCCCAAAAAAAACATAGAGAACAAGAGAATATAAAAGCAATGGATCAAAAGCCGCCCAATTTAAGTATTTTTGAAATGGCAGTTTAGAAGAATATCATGTATGCTATACTATCCCATAGTTGAGAGGTATAAGATAATCCTATCCTAATTAACTATATGCACCAAAGGACTGCATATTATTGCCACAAAATATATGCCTCTTCTATTAGCTTTGTACCTAACCATTAGAAATTGTTCCTAAGTAGGAGTGTAGGACACACCCAATGCTAACCAAAATCCCCAAATAAATGTTACATAAAAATTTGGCCTCCTTACAATGCAAGAACCTGTGGCCAAAAGTGAAGGTCTAATGATTTTAGTTTTTAAACATGCCATACAACAATTAAGTTGTAGTTATTTGCCACATTTATATTTAAAAGTTTGTATCTTGTTCAACTCCCACTTTTTTCCTTTTGATGTATTTGCAACTTTCAAGTTGTTTTTCTTTTTATTTAATGAGACGTGGATCGTACTTGTATTTTAGTTCTTTTATGTAGTATATCTTTAGTGATTTGTATAGTAACACTTCAGTTTACCTTATGCTGTCATCATTGCTCTGTCAAATGTTGGGTTTTAAGAATTCTCCCTTCCTTTCTAACAATTATATAGTGAATTTAAGATTTTTGCATTATGATATTGTACCATCTCTGGATTTCCATAACCAATGGCTGGGACCATGGATGTTGGTGCAGCTGCCTTCCTGTTTTTTTAATTATTTAATAATGAAAGATTAACCTCTTAAACTGCAAAGTTCATCCTTTGAACATGATCAAGTAATAGAGAATATGGTAAAATGTTATTTGTTGCATATTATCTCAGAGACTTAGACATGATGCTTATGTTTTAATCTGGTTATATAATAGTATAAATGATAATACTAGTATTAGTAGTATGTATAATTGAGGATACTTTCCTATTATGATTATGAGATTCAATTCAATAGGAATTTAAATATTAAATTTTATTTGGTGTCTTCATTGTCTGGATAAGGATTTAGTGTTATTTTTGTTCTGAAGTTTTCTCAACATAGAAGAATTAAGGATTACCCAGATGGTGGGGCATTGCAATTTTGGATTTCCATAGAATTAGAAGATTAATTATTGAATTTAGTATTATTAATTCCTTCCTCAAGTCTCCTTCAATCTTCTAAACTCCTTGCTCCATGTTAACATGACTCATTTATCTATGGATTACAATTCTTTTGTATTATGGGGGCATAAATGTACTTATTTGTCTGAAATTGTAAGAATTTCTCTTACGGAAAGAAGGATCAAGGAGGATAAGAATCCACCTTACACATGGAACTTAAGGGGGTGGGTGGACACTGCATCATATAGATCTAGAATTTTTTTGGCAATATCATTAATTATCAATAATAATTTCATGTCAGGATGTTCTCAAGAAATATGTTCAAGTAGGAAAGAATGACACCATCAATAAGGGTGGCAATGATGATAAACAGAGAGGTGGTCCTACCGATTCAATATTATGTACTCACATCCCATCATATCTTGTATCTCATTTGATTCTCTTTTTTTTCTTTTAATTTTAAATAATTTTCAGGTTCTAGGGCGCCACCTAATAGTGTTCTGCAATCACCTCCAACTTCAAATGTATGTATATATTCCTGTAATTGATTGAAACTTCTGTTGAACACATTAATCAAGTAATTTCTCTAAATAGTTCAACTCATAATATTGATGCAGGCCCCAATTTATGCTAATAATCTAAACAAGCGTAAATCTAGTTTCTAGTATGATTATTACAATCCTAATCCAATAGCATTCACAGCAAACTAAGAACTAACACAATATAGACAAAGTCATGCTTTCTATCACTGCCCCTCAAGTTGTAAAACTGCAAGCAGAAAATATAGAAAACATCAAGATCTAAAACAACCCAACCCATCTCTACCAAAGAACCTAAGCTGCTAACTCCCACCCACCCCAAATATCAAAACCTTTTGCTAACCTTTGCAGATAGCTCCTAGTTGTCTTCGATCTTTCTGCCCAATCAACCCCAAGCTGGTCTCGCAGTCTAGGTTGCATTACATCCTAATAACACAAGCAAAGCTCCTTACTAGATCCCAAAGTCTTCAGTCCGTAATTCCCAAGTTAGCAAAACAAAGCCAAACTCCCTTGGGCTAGATCACAGCTCCAATGGTCTACACTAATCCAGTGTGCAGCTCCCTTGGTTCACCTACAACCTGAGGTGATGACCCCCCCGAGTCACTCAACCATCCTTTCTTGCTAGGATCATGCTCTCAACCATGAACTGTGACTGAACCACAATCCAAATTCCAAAACAGTCTTGGCTTATCTCCTTTTGAAACCATCCCAATTGTAAACCCAAGCGGAAAATTAAAAGACAGAACTGCCACATGCGTCCTATAAAAGAAAAATTAGCAAAGTCCAGTAGTCCTCCCAACAGCTGGCGAAGTACCACCAAATCAACTGGATCCAGACCAAATCATGGCTTGCTGAACCCGTCAATTCACTGCTCTGCCTCAAAAGGACCGCCAATCACATCCAAAATCTCTATGCTTGAATGCAGCTCTAGTGACCTAGCAGCCCATTCACACACTAAATCCACATTAATCAGATCCAAAATCACCTTGTCGACATGTGACTCCCTTGGTCAATCTCGTATAGGCCACAGCTCCCCTGACTATGAACTTTGCACCATGTTGAAACTGTCTTTCAATGATTATTGATTGCTCAGAATAGTTCAATTCATAATAGACTTATACTCCCTATTTATACTAATAATATAGGTCAACTACTACTTAGTACAACTCATACAAGCACAGCCCAATAACACTCACAGGCTCAGTGTTATAACATTAAGTTATATAAATTGGACACAGCATTATTCTCCAGCAAAGTTCTTTACAAGCTATTTTATATATTGACATTCATGTAACGACTTGAACTGATTAAATTCTGCAACAGAATCCTAGAAGTGGTCACATTGAACAAGTCACCCGGCCTAAAACAAGCTCTACCAATGAAGGTGGAAAGTCATGTGAGCTCACATTTGGTAGTTATTGCCTATGGCAACGAGAACATAGACAAGAAATGAAAGATTCTCTAGTTAAGAAATTGAAAGACCAACTATTTGTGGCTAGAGCTTATTATCCTAGCATTGCAAAACTCCCAGCACAAGATAAAATGTCTCGCCAACTGAAACAGAATATACAAGAGCTGGAGCACATGCTTAGTGAATCTACTACAGATGCTGATCTTCCGCCAGTGTAAGCTGATATTTTCATATAATTTT
Source organism: Spatholobus suberectus (assembly GCA_004329165.1). Classification (NCBI taxonomy): domain Eukaryota; kingdom Viridiplantae; phylum Streptophyta; class Magnoliopsida; order Fabales; family Fabaceae; genus Spatholobus; species Spatholobus suberectus. The sequence goes on from CM014731.1 coordinate 21,475,393, forward strand.
TCCTCCCCCCCAAGTTTTACTTGTCTGAGTTGCATTTTGTTTTAGCTATTATTGGAATCTCGTAGTTGCAATTGGGAAAAATCTTACCTTCAATCAAGTAGTCCTATAAAAAAATATTGAGTATCAGTTTTTATATCTACTTGCCGATCAGGCTTTTGGTAGTTATCTTGAATCCAGCTGATTTTCACATTTTCAGACAGTCCTTAAAGTTGTTCAATTGTCTACAACTTAAATACTCGTTTAGCATCATTTATGGTTCCCTAGACAATTATTGGCCTAATACATTATTCTCCAAAGCATAGCCTTATCTTTCTTTCTTGTCTCAACTTCGTTCTATCTTTGGGTTTAATATGCCCTTTGTTTTGTTTTACCTCAAACCTAAAGCTATTGCTATCATCTTTGCCTTTCAGGATTGTCATGAATCAACTCTCTTAAAAGCTTAAGGTTTTAGGTGTAAGCACTTGAATGGTTTTATTATCTCTGAACACACCCTCATGCAAAAGCCTCTGGGCTTGAAGCATGAACGATGCACTGGCTCACTTTTACCATGTGCTGAAATTCAACTTTTATTTAGAAGAATAAGAGAAGGAGGGGGGGCGTGGGGGGGTGTGGGCTGGCGGCAGGAAGGATCAAACTTGTGATCACTTGGTGAAGGAGGTTCTAATATCATTTCATGAACCAACTCTCCAAAGGCAAAACTCTTAGGTTTAAGTACATGAATGGTTTAATTACATCTCTTAACAAGGACTGACTACACCTGTGTTTCCTCTATTTTTTTTCTCCTTTAAAATGCTGTAAGTTTACAAGAAATTTTACATGGTAGTCAATTTTATTTTACAGGGCTGAGAATTATTCAAAGAAGATGGAAATGGCAATAACCAGAGTGAAATTAGTCCCTGTGGATTGCAACAATGTTGACAAGAAATTGAGACAAATAGTTGATTTGACCGAGGATGAAGCCAACTTCCACATGAAACAGAGTGCATTCTTGTATAAACTTAATGTTCAGACAATGCCGAAGAGTCTTCACTGCCTGTCACTGAAACTAACTGTAGAATATTTCAAATCCCCACATTATGAAGAAAAGGCTGATGAAGAAAAGTTTATTGATTCTTCATTGCACCATTATGTTATTTTCTCTAACAATGTGCTTGCAGCTTCAGTAGTTATCAACTCCACTGTATTTCATGGAAAAGTATGTTATGCTTCTAGTCATGCACCACTGATTTGATAGAGGTTTAATTTTAGCAGCTATAATAATAATTTTACTTGTTGCTGCACAATGTTTCAGGAAAGTTCGAATTTGGTTTTTCATGTGTTGACTGATGGAGAAAATTATTATGCAATGAAGCTCTGGTTCTTGAGGAACCATTATAAGGAAGCTGCTGTTCAAGTGCTGAATGTTGAGCTGGACAGCCAAAAGGAAAATCCATTGCATCTATCCTTACCTGAGGAGTTCCGTGTTTCATTTAATGGTTATGAAAATCCATCCACGAACCAGATTCGAACGGAATACCTTTCAATTTTTTCTGATTCACACTATTTACTTCCGGATTTATTCAGCAATTTGAAGAAAGTTGTGGTTCTGGAGGATGATGTTGTTATCCAACAAGACTTGTCTGCCTTGTGGAACATAGACTTGGGAGATAAAGTTAATGGTGCAGTGCAGTTCTGCTTGGTAAAGCTGGGTCAGCTGAAAAGTTATCTGGGTGAGAAAGGTTTCAGTCATAATTCCTGTGCATGGATGTCAGGGTTGAACATAATTGACCTGGTGAGGTGGAGAGAGCTTGGTCTTACTCAAACTTACAAAAAGTTGATGAAAGAGGTAAGTAACTAAGCTTGCTACAATTGCAATACAATCTTTTCAAAAAACACTATTGTTGGAAATAACATTATTGAAAGTCTTGTTGAATGTAGTAGTATCAATAGGAGTGTCAAATTTGGGCCAAGCTCAATGGATTGGCCCAAATGAACCAATAAAATGAGTTGTTTTGGGCTAACAAAATTGACATATAAACATATTTTGGCCTGACCTAATGTGGCTAGCCTGATTTTGCCTAGCCCAACATGCCCCAGCCCACAAACTCAAAAATGCCAAAATCAACTATTAATTACTAGGGCCTAGTTTAGATTAGCCTCTAACTTAGGAGAGCTTTTTAATGGTTTATGACTTTTTTAAGGCAAGAAGTTAGATGAAGGAACTTTCAAAAAGTTGACGTTAACTTATGCAAGAAGTTTGAAGAATTTTGCCTCCTTAGTTTACTTTATTTTCTTTTCTTATAATTGCTTATCATGAAGTTTATCCAAACTGGCCTTTAGAGTTAATAAGTTTCTCTTTTTGAAGTTTAATGAAATGTCATTTTAAAACAAATATTTATCTATTTTAAGTAACAATTAATGTGAAATCTTTTAATACAAGGTAATTAAATAAATCATTTGGAGGAAATGCAAGCTAGGAGGCAGCCTGAATGTAAGAGAAACTCGTACACTGAATAACACACAGACTGCATAGGGCTGAACTTGGCTAATAATTTATTAATCTGAAATTTTGTCCCAGATGGGTTGGGTTAGCCCAAATTGAGCTGGATAGAAATCAAAGTAGTCTTGGAAATAATTCAATTGTGGATAAGAATTGTTAGTCACTTCTTAATTCTTGTAAATTAATACATGTAAACATAATGTCTATGAATACACCTCTGCTGAGGGTTATCCAACTCAAGCAATTCATTAATCACTTTCTGAAGCCTTTCTTAATTTATTCTTTAATACTATTAATTGGACTTGGATTATTATTTGGGCTCATTCTCACTGCAGGATTCTTTTGTTTTTCTGTAACTGTTGGGAAAATTCTGGGGAAAAAAGGAGCTGAACAAGTATTTTAGATTTTGATGGGTCATGTTCTGCTTGGTCTGTATAGCAAATATAAAATCACCTAAAGAATTCTGTTAATTTATATGCTGTGTTGTCTTTAATAATTGTATCAATTGATGTAGGTTGTTGTATAATTTGGGCTATTTACATTTTCTGATCTTTTTATTTCTTCCTTATGTAGTTGACCATGCAAGAAGGATCTACTGAAGCCATTGCATGGCGGGCAAGCTTGCTCGCCTTTGAGAATAAAGTATATCCGCTCAATGAGTCATGGGTTGTGTCTGGACTGGGTCATGATTATACAATTTATACTCAGCCCATTAAGTCAGCTCCGGTGCTACACTATAATGGGAAAATGAAACCTTGGCTGGATCTGGGAATTCCACAGTATAAAAGCTATTGGAAGAAGTTTCTGAACAAAGAAGATCAGCTCTTAAGTGAATGCAATGTAAATTCATAATAAGTTATGGTCCCTGTGTAAGCTTGCATGTTTGGGAAATTGTAGGGTTGAGCTCTTAAGAACAAGAAGATGCCTGTGCTTTGGGTGCTCAATTTTCTGATCTAGTTTCGAAGGGGTTTTGTAGAAGAAGCAATGGTGGTAATGAGCTTAACACACCAGTTATAAAATTAATCAGTCAATAAGGAACCTGGAAACTTCCCTGCATTTCTGGCAAAAGGATCAAGATGTCTGAGTAGCCTCACAGTTTTCAAGATAGCTAATTGGTGTTGAGGTTTACCCCACTGTGCTGGTGGGCACTACGAAGATTTATACATGAGCAAGGCAGTGGTCCATGAAAAATAACTCAAATATAAAGACAGTACAATTGTTTGTTTCAAGATTTTATTATGCTACATGATGTAAATTATTCGTAGCTGAGAAACAGATAGGGCTATTCCTTCTTCTAGTTCTTTGCATTCATAATTTGCCCAAAGTTTGTTCTTATTTGATGACAAGAATGTTGTCCAACAGCTCTATAAAAGAAAAAGTAACAATTTTGTCCCCTAGCAATAGTTTACAGTAACTACTCTTCTTTGCAATTCACTATTGTGTACTGTATCAGTGAAACATGCTTCTCATGGGGAGTAGGAGCCAAGGTCGGAGTGTGGTATTTTGCTCTCTGGATGTACGCCGAGGCAATGGGATTGTGATTGTCTACAGTATTGTAAAAACTGTAGACAATCTCCGTAAAAAACGCTTGGTTATTTAGCCAAAGAAATATTTAAAGTGTAATCTAATATAAATGATTGAAAGGTATGATTGAGAAGTGCACCCGGTGCAGTTCGTCTTGAACTGTAGAAGATCAGGGATTCAGGATCCTAGGCTTCTTAACGGAGTGGAGTCTCCGTTAACTGATACGTTGAATCATGGGAAGAATACAAGAAACGTTTGGCGTATCAAACCAACTGTAGAAGGTTAACGTGGTTTGCTAAATGTTCAAAGGGCATTTATTTGACGTAAGAATTCTTGGATGGAACTGTGTGTGTTTGGTCGAGTTCATTACGCAGGTTCATGTCAATTTCTACGTCAAAAAGGTAGAAACTACTGTGTATTGCTTTAAAAAAAAAAACGCGCATCAAAGAAGTAAGGTTTAGCATGAATTCGAGATTAGTGTATTTATAGTTTAAATAATTTGATAATTATAACCTTTTTTTTATCAGTTCCTTGAAAAAAAAAATTTCTAAAATAAGGTGATTATTGAAGGGGGAAAAAAAAATTAGATCTCGAAAACATTTTGTATAAACGCTTAATGCAGGAAGCCCCAATATTTTTTTTCTCAATTACTAGTTATCGGGCTCAAACTTCAAATGTGTTTGAGATTGTTGTCTTTACTTTGGCTTCCCCTCTTCGTAATTGAAAGGGCAAAATATATATTTGATATTTCAAAAGAAATAATAATGAAAATGAATCGAACTGTATTATGACCGTATATATGGAACTGAATTCACACTAGAAAAAACTGGATGTATATTGTTGACACCAAATTTTCTTTTTATCGAACCTCGTCACTTAATTATTCATTTTCAATTGTGAGAGATATTATTTCAGGGTCCCAAATAGATTATTTAACGATCAAACTTTTGATGAAATTTACAGGAATGTAATGGATTTCAAAATATAATGTTAATTTTAAAAACATCACAATGTTTTCCAAAGCAAGTAAAGTTCATCGCTGTTGACTTCAGAATGTGGTTTAGTAAATGTTAATGTATAAACAATATTATTTTGAAGATTGCCATGTTTTTCAAAGAAATGACAGTACCATTTTACTTTTGAACGTGCGACTTTTGTTTTTCCTTTTCCTCACAAACAAAAGATTATTCTATAAATAAGAAAGAAAAGCGCAGAGTGCTTACAAAAAAGACGTTGAATGTTCCTAACAGAAGCAATGAATGTGGATTCCTCTACAGTGAATTTGTCTTTTATAGCTCTCTTTTAACAGGACTTTTTCAGAAAAGAAAAATGAAAGTATCCAAGTTTAGAATATGCTTTCCCTTATCACGCGGTTGAGAAGCCATTCAAGTCACCGTTCCAAATCAAACTGAACAACCAACAATGGTCAATTTGAGGTAACAAAAAATCACAGTGGACAATAGTAAACTTCAGGTAATACTTGTAACCCATTCTAAACATTTAGTGAGAAAACCAGCAACTAATAACCAACTCACTCATTGGGGTAACCATTAAAATCAGAATATAATAGTAACATCCTTATAAGTTCTCTTAATAAAATACTATTAGAAAAACTCTCAAGTGCTTCCCGAGCAAGAGAACTTTCTTGCTTTATGTCATTAGTGGGGTACCCCTTCAACCATTTGGTCATCACTGTTTCCTATTTTAACTGTTTTTCTTTTTTCTTTTTATGTTATTGCTGAAGTGGTACACATTGGGCAAGAAAAATCTCATGCTTTGGAATCACCTAACAATCTCTCTCTAAATTAAGTAACAAAGAGGGGTGGATGGATGGATGCTACATAGGATTAGAATGAGTTGATGACAAGGCAACACAATAGCCTAGCTAGTTGTGATGGGTAATGGCAGTGCCACTATGGAAGGGAGGTCTCCAAGCTGAAGCAGTGAGCAAGCAAAGGTCCTTCCAACCAAGTTTAAGGATGCCATTGTCCTCCACCATGGTATAGCCCTCAGATGGGAACATACCAAGGAGTAGACCAGCTTGAGTGGCAGCATTACCAGCTAGAGATATACCTCTAAACCCACACTGCTGAAGCTTTTCCCTCCAGTTGTGAAACTTTGGCTCCCCAGTCCTTGATGGCCCTCCAACAGCTAGCACATTGCGAATCTCCCTAGACAGTAGCTGCTGTTCCACCACATGCCTCTCCTCACTCTCCTCCCCATAGCTAGACCCAAGAGAATCAAATAATGCTGAGTAGTAGTGTATGGCTTCCACGAACCTCCCCAAGAATGAACCAGTGTTGCTAAGGTCCTGCTCTACCACAGTCACCACTTTAGGTGCCAGCCTGCATAACACAAGTCCCACGCAAGAAATGCAGCATCAGAAATTATTTACTGCCAATGTTAGTAATAATAAATACCCAACACCCATCACCATGTCTTTCAAAACTTACTATATGCACTCTACAGTTCTTTTTGTTGCTTCTCCCCCATTAATATATGTGCAGGGAGTAATTCAAAACAAGACATAATCATTGTTCCCAATCTTCCTTAGAAAAGAAAAAGCAGAGACATAAAGTGAGTACTAGAGCCTATAAAGGCGAAAAAAGGTTTTTGGGGAATTCTTTCATGAAAAGTACTATAACTATTTCCATATGTACTAACCCCCACTCAGCTCATATCAAGCTCCCTCTAGATCATGCAAATTACACAATGCACAATATAAACCCATGCAGTGCCTAGAATGAATGGACCTAACCCTTTACATCAATGCATCTAACCCTTCATTCACCTACCTCTGCAATAGCCACAAAGTGTTGGTGTCTGAGCCAGTGACATCATAGAGGGAATGTTGCAACCAGTGAACAGCAACAGCTTCGGTTTTGCTCACATTGAGCCTCTCAGGGTCAAGGTTCCCAACCTTCTCAGCCACGGGGAAGAACTCAAAGGGAAGGCTAAGTTTATTTGCAAAATCAGACAAACGCTTCCCCGTGGCTTCGAGTGCTTCCATGGAGGTACCAAGCCCCGTGAGCCTCACATAAGGGGCTCCACCAGGTCTTGAAGCTAGAATGTGGAACAAACCGGGCCACTGCAACCCTTGCATTATATCCAGATCTATGATGTGCACCCTCTCTTCCCTCTCAAAAGCTTCTTGGATGGCTTGGTTTGCTGTGAAGTGTGAGAACTTCACGAAAGGACTGATACCATTGAACACTTGGAAAGCCGATGCCACCTTGTGGCTTTGATGAGTGTGTGGCAAAGTGGCATATATCCCCAGACACGAACTCACCAACCTTGCTGATATGGCTTCTGAGAAGTAAGCAGCCACGCGCTGTGCTGATGTGCCAAAAGGCGTTGACAATTGAGAAATCTCCAGCAACATCTTGTTGGCATCTTCTAGATTCTCAGCTGAAACAGCTTCTGCACACTGAAGCAGCAAAGTGAGGAGATGCAAACCCTCCTCGTCTCTCTTCTTCTGTTCCCGCAACTCCTCTTTCTTCTTCCTTGTCAGTGCCACGTCAGCACTGCTGGCTGCTCCTAGATCTTCCTCTTGTTGAGGGTGAGGCTGAGGCTGAGGCTGCTTCTCTTGTGGTGGTGAATAATGGGGTGGTGGTGGTGAAGGTAAAGTAACCAAAGAAACCGTAGCGTTGTTGTTGTTGTTATTGTTGTTGTTGTTATCGTGGTGAGGGATTTGAGGCACACCCCAATTGGACAACATGTGCTGATTCACAACCACAGCACCACCTGATACATCTGTGAAGTGTAAATTAGGAACAATGCCATCCACACGGTTCAAGAGCTTCACTGAGGGCACGGGAGGAGGAGGAAGAGGCACCCCTTCTGTGCCTCTTTTGTTTTGCGGGGGAGACTCAGTGAGAAGAAGGCGCAGCCTGTATTCAAGAACCATTGCGAGGCTGGGGTTGCAAGGGTATATAATCTCCCTCACGTTGCTGATTAGTTGAGGAATTGAAACACTGTTGGAACTGTGAATGAGATCCTTCAATATACCATCGATCCAACCACTTGTTGCTGCTGAGGTGTCATCCATGGAAGGAGAAGAAGAGGAAGAAGCCACCACGTCCACAATATTACCACCACCACTGTTTCTTATGTTGTTGTCTCGGTTTCTTTGGCTTTGAGACGGAAAAAGTGGTAACCCTGAGAATCCACACACTGCAGGCGCAGGGTTTTGCTGGTCCTGGCTTTCAACGAGTCCTTGGAAATGATGGTGTTGGTGACTGTAGTTTGGAGCAACACCAGAGGAATTGATGGTGGTGGAAGAAGGTAGCAACATAGTGGAGTAGTTGGTTGTGACCGTCACGGTGGGGTAATTTGGAATAGCAACGTTATCTCTTGACGAAATATTACTAGTACTATTACTATTACTATTGTTGCTATTATTATAATGATAGTTATTGTTATTATTATTATTACTACATGTACCTGCGGCTAACGTTGTTGCTGTGGATGTGGCCCCTTTTTCTAACATGTTCATGTTGGAGCTGCTTCGACGAGGAAACCTAGGATAATCACTCGCGGAGGAAGAGTTGTGTGGTGGGGCGGCGTGAACGTTAACTTCCATCTCGGAAGCCATTCTTTTTCTCACCATTTTTCTCTCACAATGAGGCTGTGGCATGCCATGTAGGTTGTGATGTTGTTCCTGCTCGTTGCTCATGTTGCTCGAGTTAGAGGCACTTGTCAAAGGACTAGTAGCACTTCCACTTCCACCGTTGTTGTTGTTAACGTTGCCATCTTCGGTAATGTTACCGCCACCACTGAACAAAGCACAAGCAGCCATTTCGGGAGAGAGTGAGATATAGAAAGAAAAAAAAGTGACGGGTTGTTCAGTTCATGGAAAGGAGAAGAAAAATTGAGAGAGTGTAGAGTGTGTGTGTGTGTGTACTTTTTTTTTTTGCTTGTTTTGTTTGTCAAATAATTAAGTAAGGGGGCGTGGTTTAAAACAAGTTCATGTGTGCGTGTTTTTGAATTTGTAGGAGGGGGGGCATGGCCAAAGTTACAAGCAGATAACGTTGTCAAGATTGGGACAGTGGGTATAGGATTCCCGTTTTCCCACCTCTCTCCAACACGATTCTCTATGCCTTTTGCCTTTTGGATGGTTGCAAAACGAGAAAAGGGGGGGTGTTGGGGAGGGATCACGCTAGCCACGGCGGTTAGTGCTTCGTCTTTGTGCGTTTTGATTTTATTTATATGTTGCTAAGTATGTTAGTTTTATTTGAGATGAATGTGATGGTGGCATATGATATGGTGCACTTAATTTAAAGTGTAATAATAGGTAGCGAGAGAAAGAAGAAAGAAAGAAAGAAGGGAGAGGGAGGGAGCAACTGGTGGTAGGTAGTGTTGCAGTTGTGATCGGAAATTAAAGCAAGATGAGGGCAGATATTTTATCTACGGTTTCGTCGTCTTCCCAAGCCAACTCATTACAACGTATAAATACCCCTTGCTAAACCCTTCTCACTTTTTACCCTATGCTTTCAAAATTATTTACTAAATTTAATTACTCTTAAATTTCAAATGTTTAATTAGAATGTATTGTACATTGTAAAACATCCAATTATAAATAGTTTTGTAATAATTATTTTAAAAGTTATGTTTAAATGATTTTTAATTAATTGATGATGTAAAATTTTTTATGTTAATAATGCATTAAAATTATGCTCAAATTTTAATGGGCCAATGTTATTTTTAAATTTTATATTTGTTCTTTTATTAACATTAAATAAATAAATTTTTATTATGTACATGACATGTTTTGTTTAAGAAAAAACAGGTCATACACTAAAAGTATAAAGTAATTTTACACTGTCATTCAATCACAAACTACTATTTATTGTAAGTTTGTTGACTTTTATAATAAATATTTTAAAAATTATTTCAATAGTAATTTTTGATTAGTTGATAGTGTAAAACTTTTTACTAAGGTGCATGACCATTAAATTCTTTGTTTAAAACATGTCATATAGAATAAACCTGATTTCTTTAATATTTACGAGGAAAAATAAATACAAGGTTTAAACATGATTTAATCATGTCAAAATTTAACTGAAAATAATTTATTTTCTTTACTTAACGTCTAAAATAAATACTTAATGTACACACAACACATTATATATGAGATCTTCTATTAATATATACAAAATAAGAACTTAATTTTCATATGTTACACCGACAATTAATAAAAAATATTTTATATATAATTATTATAAAAGTTAATAGATTTATTATATAGAGTTTAATGATCATGCACTGATAATGTAAAGTAATTTTACACCGTCATCCAATCATAGACCACCATTTATTGTAAGTTTGTTAACTTTTATAATAAATTCTTTAAAAATTATATTAATGATGATTTTTAATTAAATGACAGTGTAAAACTTTTTACACTGACAGTACATGACCATTAAACTCTATTATATATGAAACATATTATTAGATAACACTTTTATGGTGTCTGCTCATTATAATTCAATTCGTAGAATAATTAAATTCTGATTAAGAAATATTAATAAAATGTTTTTTTAATATAAATTCATTATTTATTAAGTGGGAATTATTTATATCCTAATTTGTTATTTGTAACGACTAATTTCTGTAAAAATAAAATAAAATTTGTTAAATAAAAAATAAAATCATGATCATGATAAAGTACAAATATGATTATATATTGTATGAAAAGTAGCAATTGATAATCGAAAAACAATGACACATGACATTATTGTTATTGATATAATTATAAAAATAAAAAAAAGGAAGAGGATAGGGAGGAAGCCTAGTGTCGCTATGAACGAGGAGCAGGAGCTGTCAAACCTCAGTTCCCAAAAATCTGAATCGTAGCGTTTGACATTTTGCTTTCAACTACGGCATCGGCAACCAGCTTTTTCCTCTTGACTTCATCCCATTATTTATTTTTTTATTCTTTATTTCGTGCCATTAACAAATTTTGTCAAACCAACCACTGCAACGGACATATTACCGAAAAGCTGGCAGCAAAATCAATGACGAAAAAGGAAGGTGAGAACAGCGCCAGTTGCTGCGGTAACTTTTTCAATTCTCTTTTAATAATTTTCTTCCCCCACGTTACATTTTCACACATTTTAAATTTAGTTACAGTTTTTTTTTATTTAGCTATTTTGTTTTTTGGTTAAAGGGTGGGCCTATATGGGCCTTTTATATGGCTATATTGTTTGTACAAAAGTACATGTTTAACTTTTCGCCTATTCTTTACAAGAGAAAACAAGAAGTATAGAGAAAAAAGAAAAAATGAGGAAAAAATAATAAAGACTTAATTATATTTTTTGCTTTTAAATTTTATAATTTTACAAATTTTGTCATTTATTTTTTTTTTTATAAATTTTGTCTCCTAATTTATAAAATATCACAAATTTTACCCCTAAGTAGAAAATCACCATAATTAAAGAAAAAATTACTACAAAATTGTCTTAATTATGATAGTTTAAAGAAAAAATCGCTACAAAATGTCTTAATTTTGGGGTAGCAAAATTCGCAATATTGTAAAATTTTGGAGACAAAAAACGTAATTAAACTAGTAATAAATTATTAAGTTGTTTGAATTAGAAAAGATGACATTTTTTCATTAAATAAATAATTATGCAAGAATAATTTTTTATATTCTCATTTAATTATAAATTATCATGTATAATAAATTTATCAATTTTTATAATAACTAACTTAAAAGTTATAATAAAGATGATTCTTAATTAATTGATAATTGATAATGTAAAAACTTTTATCCATCATTAGTTTGATGAATAAGGGTGTTCACGGGTACGGGTAACCTGTTGATTCAAACCAACCCAAACCGACCTAATTAGTTTGGGTCGATTTTTTTGAGCGTTCGGGTCTCATTCAACCCAACCCGTTCAAGTACGGGTTGGGTAACGGGTTTTAATTTATGGACCGTGTAGCCGTTACCCAACCCGTTAAGTGACACTTTATTCAATTTTTTATTTTTTACATATTTTATATACTAATAATTATTAATTAGTGAATTACTAATACTTAATAAGACAAAGAATAAAGACACTCCATACACTCGTGAAGTCGTGAATCCCTATTAATTTTGGAAATACACACACACACTACATATTCCATGCATATTTTTGTTGTTATTTTTCTCTCGACTTTCGTTTTAAGTTTCTTGTAAGCTTTATATTAATTTTAGAACCAAGAATGATGAGAAACAAAGTCCAAAACTAAATACAATATTTTTATAATATGTCAAAACTTATAAAAAAAATATAATTTTTAATTTTTTTTTTAAATATACGGACCCGATTACCCTACCCAAACTGATCAGTTAATAACCAGGTTGGTTTGAGTCGGGTCTGACACAAAAAAAGTATGAACCCGACCCAACCCAATCCAAACTATTTTGATCGGGTTGGGTAACGGGTTTGGTCAAACCCGACCCAACCCGACCCGTGAACACCCCTATTGATGGATAAAATATAGTAAAATATACAAGTGATAGAATATTTTTTATCTTGATAGTATGAAAAGAATTAAATAATATTTATACTAGATGAGAAAAATAAATAAAAAGATACAATACCGTCAGAGGATGCAATAAATTATGATATGAATTTCTTCTGAATTCATGGCAGTTCAATATTATTGGTTAAATAACAAATTAAAAAATAAAAGTGAAAATAATAATTTAGTCCTCTAAATTTAGGTTTCGATTTAATCTTCTAATATTTTTACTTAGTTTATTTTTTTAATTTTTCATTTTCTGTCATGTTTATATTTATATTATAATAGTGATAGATTTTATTATTAATTTGTTGGAATTTAGGTTTTCTCATTTCTGGCCAAAAATTGGATTTTCTTATGCACTCTTCTTCGAAAGAATTTATAAACTATTTTCAAGTATTTATAATTATAATTATATAAATTAATTAATTCCGAGTTGATCAGTATTTATTATGATAAAAATGTTCCTTATGGAAAATTCAAAACTTCACTTACATTAAATTTCATGGAAGAGAGATAGAAGCCGAAGTCAAAAGTCTATAAAATCCTAGCATCATTTTCTTCTTACTATCAGATCTTAATTATCTAAGAATAGTAAATTTAAATAAGGCTAAAAGTAATTTCCTTTAATTATGTGACATGTACGTAAACTCTTTTATGTTTTAAAACTTCAAAACGCAGCTCTCCTAACTCACTAAATAGTAATCCCATTTTAAAACTGAAACTAATGGTCCGTTTTTGATATGGTGAAGAAAAAGTGAGAAAAGAGAGAAAATTTTAAAATTTGAATAGAAGGAAAAATGGAAGAAAAGAAAAAAAATTAATTTTCTTTTTATAAATTAATATTTTTTTTCTTAACCTAATAAGAAAAAATACATCGTTATTTGTATTTCCTTTCTTATTATTCAAACATATCATTAGTGTGCCCTCCTTTAAGAGGATGACAAGATTTGTTTATTACAATTTTGATCAAATTAATTTTAAAATAGAATACTAAAACAATTAATTTTAAAATATTGATGTTATAAAAAATAATTTATATCTAAAAATAATATTTTAAAAATTAAATTACAGAATTTTTTTTGTTGAGACAATAAAATAAACTTACTTTTAAAGTATACATACAAGTATTTAAAAAAAGTAGGAGTCTCACATTTAAAATTATTTTAATTTATTAAAACTTTACTTTATCTAGTTAGCGTTAAATTAATTTTGGAAAACTATCTAGCATGTAGATCAACTGACTTGAAATTGTTATAATTTAATCAGTGATTTCAAGTTCGAATCTTGAATATGCAGCTGAGGAGAAAGATATCTATGGCCTTTAAAAAAAATTGAAAATTTTAAAAAATAAACAAACATTACGCATTGACATTACTATCAAAGTGATTTTAGTCATGCAGTGATTCCTATCCTAACGTAAAAAAAACACAAGAATTAAGCCTTTCCGACGAGCTCTTAAAAAATGAAGAATTTTTTTGCACATGACTTGTAGGAGTACAAAGTATTGAACAAAACATTCTACACTATCAAATCACAGATTTTCCTGCCATATCAAATATTAAACTCTCGACCTTTCCCTTTCTTTCCTTTTCATCTCAAAATCCATCCAAACACATTAAACAACTATAAAGCTGGTTGTTTCACGGGACTCCCAAAGGAAATATACAATCAATGCTCCCTTTGGAAAACCTATATCATAAGATTACATTTTATATTACCACCCTTTGGTTTATCTACCTTTAAATCTTAGAACTATTATAAATTTCATTTTAATCTTCGGGCAAATTTTGACTGGTCCATATCCAACCATCAGACCAAGATTCAAGAATGTTTTTCAATTCAAACACCAATAATTTATTCAACTATACTGTTACGAGCATGTTTCCTTGAAAGAACGAAGAAATTGCACTCATGTTGACATCAATTGCACTTAGCTGAATGGGTCTTTGGGACGGGTTAGGATTGATTATATTTATCTTTCAATTAATCTTAAATTTTGACTTGAATAAATTTTTAAACTTGAACTCCATCTTAAACTTGAAGAAACTCGATAATATTTTGGTATAATTAAAATTGGGTCTAAATACTACGGGATCAATTTAGCCCAAAGGCTGGACTAATCAGATCATTGAACAGTGTGATTCAGAAAAATGAAAAGCATCTTATATACAATCTATAGCACACGTAAGTGCAACATATTATGCTGACGTAATTAATGATTACTTATAAAATAAAATAAAAAGTAAGTCGAAATGTATTATGGAATATGAAGGGGGAATATTTTGGGCAGACTTTTAACATTAGATCAAACACAAGCTTAAAATATTAGATTTGTAGGCTTTTCTCACTTATAAGTATTTAACATATATACTTTTACCCAATATAGAATTTCTTCACTCACACTTGCACTCCTACTAACATAAATTTCAAGTTATAGGAAAAAAGACGGTGAGAATAAAATTTATTACAAATTATGTAAATAAGAGAGTAAAATTAACACAAGCAACATAAAGGTTATGTTCGGCAAAATTAATTGAAAAGTTAGTTAAAAGCTGAAAAGTTAATTGGTAGTTGAAAACTGATAGTTGGTAGCTGAAAGTTTTTAAGTTAGCTTATTGAATTATAAGTATTTGATAAAATTATATATTGAAGTAACTGGTAAATGTAAAATGATAGAAATATATATGTTTATATGATATTTTTATATAAATTTTAATTTTATTTTATTGATAAATATATTTTGGGATAATTATAGTTTTAGTTTTCTAATTAATTTTAAATTCTTGTAATTTTTATTTATAGATTAATTATTTTTAATTATAATTTTTAGTATTAATTATGATATTTTTTTGTATTATGCATTCTATCATTAATTTTATATTATATCTTAAAATATTCCCAACCAAGTTTAAAATAAAATAAATTAACATACACTTAAGTAGATGTCATACTTTCATTATGTTGATTAATGTAATAGCTAAAATATCTTGAAGTATAATATTTAAATAATATAATAAATAATACAAATAGTGTAATCGTTAAAATAAATTGTGTAAGAAGAGTAACCAAAAAATAAATAAATCTTAACTTATGTAAAAATGGGTAGTAAGAAAATTTCATAAATATTTTCAGGATAAAATGGGAAAAATATAAAAGTTAGAGATTAACATTTTAAAAAATACTACTTGAAATAGTGTCTCAAAAAACTATACAAGCTACTAAAAACAACTTTTTTACCAAACACTATTAATAAGGTTAAACAAATTTTTTAGCTAATCAAAAAGGCTACAAACTACTCGAAATAAAACTCACTAACCTGTATCCGGAATTACGAATTAGATTGGTTATTTCAAAAATCCAGCCAAAGTCAGTTTCCTTGCTACCAATTATCTCCCCAAAAAAGACCAATAGTATGTTTGGCAGTAATTAAATATTAAAGAATAATCACTTATTTTTTTAAAAAATATTAAAATAAAATTAATAAGAATAATTATTTTTTCAAAACGAGTTGAGCTAAATGCACACAAACTAACATTATGTTGGTCTGAGTAAAATTGGGTTCGAATTATTTAAGTAAGATTTCGAGTTTGAGTCTAGTAAATAAATAAAAAAAAGGTGATTGAGAGGGAAAATGTCACTAAAAGTGATCAATCATATTTTTTGATAGAAATTGCTAATCGACAAAGTTAACAAATATTTCGTACTTATAACATGATAAACAAAAAAAAAAAACCTAAATACACACAAACTAATATAGAAAACATATTGTACCAATGAATCTACTCTATACTTAATATCAAAATGAATCAAATTAATGTGTTTTTATGAATAAAAAAGCGTTTAATGCTTTAAATAAGTAATTTTAAATTTAATTCCAAAATATTTGTATATAAAAAAAAATTCAGTATGAAAGTTTCAATTTTGACTATTTTTCTTTAAAGAAAAATTGTAAAATTTAAATCAAAGGAAAAAAAAAGGCAGATGTCTTTTCACTAAAAACAAATTTTTAAAATTTCATTTTTGTCCTTATTTCGATTCTCTCGAGCCAACAGTAATCTATGGCACCGTTTTGTGTGAGTGTGACCTAAAAGGTAAACGTCTTCAGCATATGAGTAAATAAAAGGTAAATGTCTTTTGAGTTGAATATATAGTACTACATTGTCCCTCAATTTATTTTATTTCTGGCCATTCTCGCATCGCGTGCCCTACTGCTACTACTACTAATATATTTGTTATAATTCCGTTTCAAGAAGTTATATAATTTTTCAAAGGTTATAAATATTTTGAAAAAATAATATTGTTATAACTTTATAATATATACAATGTTTCATTCACTTAACATTTTAACCATTTTCAGAGTTTATATCTCTTTTTAAATTTTATAATTTTATTTAAAAATATTTTGCACCCTCTCAAAAGATTTCCATAAAATGGCATAAAAAAGACTTTTTCATAAATTGTAAATAAACTAATATTAATTTATTGTTTAGTATTTTCTATATCTTTTAAGAGTTTAATTAATATATATTATTATGTAATTACTTTTACAGCATGTACCATATCAAAATGACATAACAATTCATTAGAGTCAACTTAATAATAAGAATTTAGACAATTTGCATAAAATCTTGTATCCAAATTTTATTATTGCTATTTTACACCAAAATTAAGAGGATGTAATAAAATAATTAAATTTTGTTAGATATATGTATAAAAAAATTACAGTATAAATTAAATTCATCTTTTAACATAAAACAACTTTATATTTAGGATATGCTTAAGAAGATTACCATAAAGGCATAAAGTGACCCGCTAAGTTATTGCTCCCAGACTCTGTAGAATAATGTGTCTCTGACAATGTCAGTGAGAGTAAGAGAAAGTTGTAGCACGTGAGAGACAGACACTCGAAAAAGGCCAGATTTCTGCTCAGAGTAATGTCACGACTGAATAAATGAGAACAGTATATATCGTACGCGTCCTGGGCTACATAAATAAATTATTTAATAATTTGTGATTAAAGAGAAACTGATTATATATAAATAAATATCTACCAAAAAAATTATAATTAATCGATAAAAATCATAAAAATACAAGCTCCTGCATGTCTAAATATTACGATTAACATTATTTGTCACCTTTATAGTCTATTCCCACTTAATTTACCATAAAATAATAACTTTTAATTAAACATATATCCATTCATATTAAAATAAAAAGCAAATATATATATATAAGTATTTAAATGTAACATTATTCATTAATATATAATTTAAACTCCAAATTCAATTATAAATACGTTTTTTTTTGTGAAGTAATTTATAAATACGTTGTTATACAATATCTTATTTCAAGGGTGGGCCAAAGGGAAATATTCACAAAATTTGTATATATAACATTGTTCAATGTCGTATGATCCAGACACCAATAGTACATACATGATACAAAATATAATTTCAAGATTATGTTCAAGTGAAAATGTCTCACATGTCACAACATGGATTCTCGGATTATATGCAAATGATTTATTATATTTATATAAAAGAAACTTTTTGTAGTATAAAAAAAAGGTTTTTATCACAAATAAATATTATGTGGCAGTATTTTCGAAATTATTTTTCCGTTGAAATGAAAATATCTTTATAATTTGTGATTAAAATATAAAATGAAATTGACTTTTAAATTAACACATAAAAAAAATGAACAATTAAAATTGATATGTAGTAATAACAATTTATTTTATTTTAAAAATAATATTAAAATTTGATAATATGGTAACATTGAACCAACATTACGTTGGTCGAATTGAAACTAGGTTCGAATTCCTTAAATAATGTTTCAAGTTTCAACCGTGTGGATAAAAAAATGTGGTTGGAATGAGAGATTCTACTAAAGGTGACTACTAGGTTCTCAAGTCAGTTATCGACAAATACTTCGCATCAAGGTCATGATAACAAAAAAAATGGTAACATTGAACTTTTTAATTTGAATAGGGAAATGCATATTGTTCTATTTTAATTGAGTAATTAAGATCAATACATGATTTTTAAAAGTAAAAAATTTCATATGTTAAAAAAGAAAGAACTAAACTACATGGATAATCAAGAAAAATATTTTATGTGTGTTTGAGAGAGCTTGTTTGCATCTTATTTAGATTTATCTTATGACATGTCCATGAGTTATTTTCAACATACTTCAATAAACTTTTCATGATAATTTATGAAAACAACTTACAACTCATATGCTCATAAAAAAACTATAAGTTTATATAAAAATATTTTAACTCTATTTACTCTTCAATTGCAGAAATTACTTAAATATAGGTGCTTATATGATAAGCACTTATTTAATAAGTTCTTAAGTTATTTACCCAAACACCTAATACTTAAATCAACATAATGCTCGTAAAAAAATATATATAATGTCACCATTTTGTTTTAAATTATGCATTCGTGTCATTTAACTGAAGGGAATATCTCTAAAATACTACCTAAAACAGAAAGAAAGGAGTGTCCATTATAATAATGAAATATTATCTCCCCCTTTAGGCAACTTTATGTAAGTAAATTAGTTGTCTCTCGTACAATCTTTAAAGACATTTATAATGATTGAGATTTTTGCATCAATTACGAATTGCACACCTAATCAAATCTCACGTGTTTTAAAGGCCAGTAGGTTAAGTTGAAAAAGAATGTCATTTAAATAGTTGAAACAATATTACAAAACACGTATTAGTATCAATCATATTTTTTTTTTTGCTCTAAGAATATTCCTCAATCAATAGTGGGAAACTAATTTGTTTCGAAGAGTAGAGATCATTGAAGTAATTTTTCCTCTCCCAACAAAGTTTTCTCCATTCACATGACTAGGAATTGAATCCCTAATAACATGCTAAAAGGACCCCAACTATCTACCAATTATATTGGACCTTATTGGTTAGTATCAATCAAATTAGCAATATATATTTGAAACGATATCAATTACAAATAAAATAAGCACTATAAGTGCTTATTAAAAAAGGAAGAAAACAAAAATAAACATTATAAGTATCTATCATAAAAGATACTTATAATACTTATTTATTTCCTCGTATACAATCATTATGTATATGTCCTTTCTTTTGTAACTATACATTCATGACATTCTCATTTATATTTCTCCTATTTTTTCTCATGTATTGATAGGACCCGGTTATAAACTTAAGAGGGAAATAAGAAAAGAATAGTTTTATTGATAAATTCTTTCAAACAAAGGATGGATTTCCCTTACAATTTTGTATATGAAATTGTAAAAGTAGAAAACAACTATTGATTAAAGCCCTACTCACAAAAATGGACAATGTGAAAGAAAACTAAAAAGATAGTCTTTGACGGAATTGAGTAGAAACCAAACCCAATTTTAGCTTGATTGTATTGAATTGAAACCAAACTCAATTCCAGCCAACCTACCCCAAAACCAGTGTTAATTCTTGCCTAGCCCCATCTACCCCACCTCTCCAATATATAGAAATGATTTCTTATTTCCCTTTCTCTCCACTCATCAAATACCACCTGTCATATTTTGTTATGCCCCCTAATTGTTTCCATCTATTCATGGGCCCATCAATATTTCCCCAGTGAGTTTCACCTTGTCCTCAAGGTGAAGGATTAGATAAGTTCCCCTAGGGTCCCATAACTTAAAGTAGAATGGCTGAACGATGCATGAAACATGGGAACTTCTGCTGGGGTGATATGCTTTCTCTTGGGTGGTACTTTTGGCTTAAAAATAAAGTATAATTGCTGAATCGGCGGCACTACGCCTTATCTCCACCAACACCCAATTTGGTGCCCCTTTATAATCCAAAACTAAGACAACCCCTAGTTTGGTGGTGAATTGTATCCCATTGTTGCTAGCTCTGAATCTTTGCTTCTTATACCCAAAACAAAGGGCAAATGGTGCTGTGACTAGTTTCAGTTGTATGATGCTTCTCTAGCTTCCTTTCTTCCTCATTTTTGAAAAATTGGGCTAACTTATTTTGCATTTCCTTGTCACTTAACCATCTCTCCTTGGAGAAATGGGCTTGGTCTATATGACCAAAACTTGATCTCTTGATTTCCACCCTTCCTTCCTTATTAATCAAACTTTCTAAAACCATGATAAATTGGGCCAGATTCATTAGGGCAGTTTTTCCTTGACATGTCTAGAATTGCCCCTACTTCCCCTACCTTATGAATTGCGTCTCTAATATGGTGTTGTGGGATTGCACCCACCTCAATTCTTATCCCCTTCCATGACAACACCTTGGTCACTATACGACCACCACTATCTGCTGGCAGCACATGCTCACCTCTGATTTCGGTCTCCACCAAAATACCTCAATCACTTCCTTTGCAACAATCGTCAGTGCTCCAGCGATAAAACCTATAATCACGATAGAGGATGAACTTGATAGCACAACGACGACTAAGCAAACATTATCGTGTAGAGAGAGAAACTCCTCCTTCGATTTTTCTCCCTTCACAATCCCAACCCCTTCTTCATCGATAATCCTTGTTTTTGCTTGCATTTTTGAAATTTCTTTAATGGCCTTCAATACCCCTTCCATGTGCTTTTTTCTGTTCTGCAACAATACCATTGATACTATTAATGGACCTTTCATTTCATTTTCCTTATCAATTTTCTCCTCCTCTTTTGTTATCGTAATTTGAACTTGATTTCCTTGGTCAGTCCCTTATTGTTAAAGATCGCTTGAACTTTGAGTCATCAACGGCTATAATTCCATCTTTGGCTTCTCTTCTTCATTTGATATCAGCAAAATATATCAACATTTTGACTTAAAACACCACAGAAATGTAGTTGAGAACGTTCACCAATTCATTTGTGAATAGCGTTAATCCCACCATTGCCACCATTTAAGAACATGACCTCTCCTTGCCTTCACAACCTTCATTAACTTCTCCCTTTTTGGTGCTCCCCTCGCATTGAAGTGTTACTCAATGCAAATCACCCACTAATACGCATCTTCTTCCTTATCAAACACTCGGAACTCCATATTTGGCATAAGGTACCACAGCTTCAAGATTAGTGCTTTGATACCAAGTTTATAGGACCTGGTTATAGACTTAAGAAGGAAATGAGAAAACAATAGTTCTATTGATAAATCCTCTAAATAGAGGATGAATTTCCTTTGTAATTTTGTATCAAAAATTGTAGAAATAGAAACCAAAAATAGCTATTGATCGAAACCCTACTCCTTACAAAATGGAAAATGTGAAAGAAAACCAAAAAGATAGTCCTTGGTAGAATTAAGTAGAAATCAAACCTAATTCTAGCCAACCCACCCCAAAACCAATGTTAATGCTTGCCTACCCCCCCCCCCCCCATTGACTAACTCTCCAATTTATAGAAACAATTTCATATCTAGCTAGCTCTCTCCACTCATCAAACGCCACCTGTCATGTTTTGTAATGCCTCTAATTATTTCTATCTATCCATAGGCCTATCAAATCCCTTTAATGTCCAATATTCCTTTCCATAGAATATTTGTACAATAAAACTTCTCTTTTAGCTTGGTAAGTACTTTGTTGTCACAAATAATCTTGATACTTGTTTTCTATTTAGCCATTCTTCTTGTATCTTGCATGTAATGCCTTCATTAATTTTTTTTTTATCATTTTGTGATATGTTTCTTGGTTGTCCTATCACAACCATCCTAGGTGAGGCTACGATGAGAAAGCAACTGAAAATTTACATATAAGTTTAGGGGTTGCCACTAATTGCTTTGTTTGTTAAAATTGAAATGGTGCAATTGGATACCTTATAAAGTGTCATGCCTTATATTATCTTATTTAGTTCTACAAATTGAAAATATTTTTTATTTGTAGATGTCTCATTTTGTCTCTATTTTATAAAAAATGCAAGACAATAAGGTAGGATCGCTTTGTATAGAAAGATAAAAGTCTCATTCCATCGCCTTGGAATAGGATGAGGATAAAGTGAGTGGAATATGTAGGTGTAGGTGGTGGTAAACTCTTCTTGTCCAATAGTAGAAGAGAAGCTCGTTAAATTAACTCTTCTGGTAAGAAAAAGTGCAAGTGAATTCTATTTTGAGTTTGATGCTCTAGGGCTTTGACTTGTAATAAGGTGAACTTGGAAATCGTTAACCTACTACTCGCTCGTGGCTTGTGCTAATGCGACTTGAGAATGAGGGCAGGCAACTACAAGACTATTTGCTCTTTTGACAATAATAGAGAATGATGAGGGGCAAAATCACCTTCATTTGTTGGAAGAAATTTAAGGTCCACGATATATTATGGTGCATTAAAATTCAAAAGAGAAAAAAAAACTTAGGAAAATTTCTGTAAAGAAAAAGAAATTCTTTAATAGTAATAATTAAATATAATAAAGTTTTGGAAGAAAGAAAAATATTTAAGAATACTTCTAACAATGAAAACTTCAATTGGTCATAATCGTGGGAATATGTTGATTTGTTTAATTTGTCCATTATTGTTGTTAATCTTTAAGAAAAAAAAAATCACATTTTTTTATCTACATATATAAAGGATCTTTTTGAGGGATTAGGTCAAGTGATACTTGAAGAAATCGAATCAGAATGACTTCAAGATATTAGGAAGAGTTTAATAATTAATAGTTCAATCCATTTTCATCATCAAAAACATTTTAAATTTTAATGTTTCACATAAATAAAAAATTAAGTTATTTGTGGTCTTAAACTAAGCTGACACACTTGATGAGATCTAATTATAACGACCTCAAGAGTAGTGGCTAGAATTTATTTGATTGATACTACAATTCTCTCTATTTTTCCGTTGCTAGCCAAGTTGTAAATGTTAACAATTATTATGGGAAATGGGATATTTAAATTTGAATAAATTAAACCAATAAATTATAATAAAATTAAAATAATTCATAAAATAGACTTTTATATTGGACATTAATGCGCTAAAAATACGCTCAAGAGTAAGCGTACCCTTATCGCAGTAGTAACAAAAGGACGTGAGTCTAAACATCGAATCCAAAGAACTAAATGGTGATTACCAATTTCCAGATATTCTATATTGTTTAGGTAAAATTAAATAGGTACTGGGTTGATTTAATAATAATAAACGTGAAATAGGAATTGTAAAACAAATAATGGTAAGTAGAGAAAAATTTAGAGAAAAATAGGCTTAGGGTTGTGGTTTCCTTCATGCTCTTAAGTTCCTTCATGTCTAATTCTAATTGAACCTCTTACTATTCGTCAATTATCAATATTCCCTACGAATTTTATTGTCAATTGTTAGTCATAAATTGCAATAGTCATTTTTAAGTTAATTTCCAAGTTGATCATGTGAAATATTAAAACCCTAAGAAGACATGAGGAATAAAAAGAAGGGATTAAATTAATTATTTAATCCAATTAGAAATTAGGAATGAAGGTTGATCATACAACAAAACCTAATTTAATTACCCTACACGTCTACCAATTAATTGTGGTACGGCCGCCATTCAATTAATCGATTCGAAACATATAAGGGATGATTAATTACAAGTAAGAAAATAAAAACAGTAAGACAATCTAATTGACTGAATATAAACAAGAATTCAATTAAAATTAAATATTTAGGGGTTCCAAACACTAAGTATATCATAACCCTAACAAGAAATTTAGCTACTTATGACAAAAAGAGATATCATAATTTTAAAAAAATACATCAAAGGAAAAAGAAAAAGAAATCTTTTACAAGAAATTTTTTTCTCTAGTTTCTGACTCTAAGTATCTTATTGCTATTCAAGAATCATTATCCAAAAGCCAAATACCAGAAAGGAAAGAATTGAGGAAAGAATAGAAATAAGACGGAGATGCCCTTGTGTTTTGCTCCTTACTATTTATAATATAATTTTAGAATTTTGGTGCAAGAGGCTTAACCTGGTTTATTTTGCACAATCTAGGCTCATTAAAGATTAAAATAAATTAAAAGTTGGACCTTGGACCCGTCCCAGCAAGGTTGGAAACCCGCCTGGCGGTTTTTTGAAAAGAATCCGTTGTGTTTGGGGCCAGGCACGCTGACCCGCCGGGCGGGATGCACAACACGCCGGGCGGGATACTTCTAGAGCGATGTCCGCCGGGCGGCCTACAGAACCCGCCTGGCGGTTACGGTTTTGTACACTCTGTTTTGTATTTCAAGTCTTATTTTTGGTCCGTTCTTGTACTTATAGACTTCTTTTGTGGTTTTTACCTTTGTTCTTGCTTCTTTAAAGCCCACTTTAATAAGTATAATACTTTTTTGTGCTTGTGGACTATATTTTCTTTCTTTGCTCAACTAATTTCCTTCACAAAATTCAACGAAATTAAGACAATTCATGTAATTTTAAATAAAAAATTTAGAAACACACATCACATAAAATTCTTTATTAATGATCTATTTGCTCACAAATTTTCTATAAACTAATGCAAAAATCATGTGAAACTTGCTTTATAAATCTATATAAAATCTAGAATTATCAGACACTCTTTATAATCCCTAAAGACACTTTTTTATCAGATTGAACCTTTTTAGATATTTCTATCTTCTTTCAAATTTATTTATGCCCTTAGCCGAAAAAATGTACTTTATTTATGTTTCCTTTTTATATTTAAAAAATAATCCAGCAAACTAATTTCCTTTTGCTTGTACTATTATTCAATTAAAATATTTATTATATTAATAAATAATACTTTTTGCCAATATTATTCAGACAAATATACGTATCTAACAGTCTAACACATGGGGAAAGAAAAAAAAAAATCAAAATCCTTTAGGTGTGCTTGTAGCAGGTAAAAAATCCATGTTGGTGACGTTGTTTCACCATGGTCGCATACGGTGGATTCACTTGATAAGCACTCGACCCGTAGTCGACATTTCTGACCTTAGGACAAAAATTGATTTTGACCCTCATGCCCTTCCTCATAACTGATTTTGATGGATCATGCATGAACCATTTTATGACTGAGATTTTGTCATTTCATCTCATTGATAAAAGTAACTTTAATTTTCTCACATATATGTGTGTATAAAAGTTAATATATACTTATAAAAGTTTAATTGTTATGTATTGTTAGTGTAAAAAAATTTACATTACCAATCAATTTAAAATTAGCTTTAGTATGATTTTTAGGGTAATTATTATTAAAATTAACAAATTTATTATACATAGTAAATTATGATTGGATGACAATATAAAACTATTTTATACGGTACATAGCCTATTTTTTCTACTTATTATCTAATATTATAAGAATGGCTAAATTGGAAATTATTTTTTAATTATGTAACTTTGCTCAAGTTTTCTCAGTGTATATGTGACTTAATAATTCAATAATCATTGTTCGTTCCCCATGCTTAAAAAGGTCGCTTATATCATGACAACGGGAAAAGTCCAACCATTAGATTATTGCGGTTAAATAATTAAAATTAAAAGTTATTTAAAAACTTTTTTTGAAGTATGTGTGCTTGCAAATTCCTAATTTGGGATTCAACACCCGAGGGGACACTCGTTCCATTTTCTTCCTTCTCCCTCCCTCATTGCCGGTTATCTTGTTAAAATGGTGGAGCCTCCTCTGCCTGTAGCATCGTCTAGTACAAAATAGGAGAGAAAGTTTCCAATAGATTGATGAGATACATGTTTTGTCTTTGCTTTTAAAGCTAACTTGCTTGCAGCATGTTTCTGGACCTAGCTAGGAGCCATTTTCACTTTTCTACTTACTCTTTCGTCTTTTTCCTATCAAATGCAAATAATTCTTTATCATTTCTTTTGTGATTTTTTTTGCCCCTTATTGTTTCTTGAATTTCTTTCACGTGACTTGTTCTTTTACGCCTTGTTTGGTAGAGTAGATGAAATAGAGGAAATAAAAGTGAATAGATGAGAAAAGATGAGAATAGAAATAAATAAGAAATAGAGTGAAAGTTAAGGTTGTTTTGTTGAAGAGAAATAAAGTAGAAATAAATTTAAGAGATTGTTTAGTTTGAGAGAAAAAAAAAAGAAAAAAAATTAGATTGTTACAAAAATACCATTTATCCTTAGAACCATCATACATTTTTTTGGATTTTTTTTCCGATTATAATTGGAGCTCCAAGCAAATTAATCGATTTGTTTGACAATATTAATTTGTTTAATGACAGAGAGCAACTTATTCCAAATAACTTGAACAAAATTGATTTTGTTGGAGGTCTAGAGAACATGCATCGAAATTTAGCATACACCTCCAAATTGTTTAAAGTGTATCAAATTAATTTTGTCAAAAGACAAAATAGATTTAGCATACACCTCCAGAGAACGTGATAAATCTACATTTTATGTAGATTTATAGAGTAAGTTCATATGATTTTTACATTAGCTCATAGAAATTTGTGAAAAAATAGACCATTAATGAAGGGTTTCATGTAATGTGCATTTCTAAGCTTTTTATTTAAAATTGCATGAGTTGCCTTAATTTTATTAAATTTTGTGAAGGGAAATTAGATGAGCAGAGAAAGGAAATACAGACAATAAACATAAAGGAGTATTATACTAGTTAAAGAGGACTTAAAAGAAGCAAGAGTCAAAGTGAGAATGACAAAAGAGGCCCACAAGCACAAGAATAGGCCAAAAAGGAGATCAAAAATGCAAAACGGAGTACACAAAGTCATACCCGCACCTATGAGATTTGTAGGTCGCCGGGTGGGCCTTGCATTGGTGGCACCCCGCCCGGCGTCAAAATGGAGTGAATTTTTTTTCGAAAAACCGCCCAGCGGGTTTTCAACCCGTCGAGCGGTTCTGAGATTCAAATTCAAATTTTATTTTAATTATCAATGGGCTTGAATTGTGTGAGACAGATTGGATTAAGCATTCTTCTCTGAAATTTTAGAGATGCATTACAAATAGTAAGGAGCAAAGCACAATGAGGGAACTTATCTGATTGCTATTCTACCTTTGTCTCTTCATTTTTTGTTTTCATTTTTTTCTTTGGCTTTTGGAGAAGGATTATCGAAGAGCAATTTGATACTGAGAGTCAGATATCAGAAGAAACCCTTTTTTTTGTAAAAAATTTCTTCTTCTCTTTTTCTTATGTGTTTCTCTAAAATTATGATTTTTTTGTTTACCACGAGTAGCTAAACTTTTTGTTAGGGTTGTGATGTACTTTGTGCTTGAAACTCTTGAATGTTTAATTTTAATTGAATTATTGTTTTTATTCAGTCAATTAGATTGTTCTACTATTTTCATTTTCTTATTTGGAATTGATCATCCCTTGTATGCTTTGAACGATTAATTGAATGGTAGCTGTACCGCAATTAATTGGTAGACGTGTAGGGTAATCAAATTGGGTTTTGTCGTATAATCAACCTTCATTCCTAATTTCCAATTAGATTAAATAATTAATTAATCTCTCTTTTGTTCTTCATGCCTTCCTAGGGTTTTAATATCCTATATGATCAATTGAGAAATTAACTTAGAAATGACTATTGAAATTTATGATCAACAATTGACAATAAAATACGTAAGAAAATATTGGTAATTGACGAATAGTATGAGGTTCAGTTGAAATCAGATGTAAAGGAACTTAAAAGCACAAAGGAAACTATAACCCTAAGCCTATTTTTTTCTAATTTTTTCTCTACTTGCCATTGCTTATTTTACAATTTCTATTGCACATTTATTGTTATTAAATTAATTCACCACTAATTTAATTTCACTTAAACAATATAGAATCTCTGGAAATTATTAATCATCACTTAGTCATTTGGGTTCGATATCGAGACTCACATCCTTTTATTACTACTGCGATAAGAATACGCTTGTCTTTGAGTGTATTTTTAGTGCATCAGAACGTTGTGGCATTTTTGGAAAATCGACACACGCTTCTCATTTCCCCGCAAATCTTCTCACTTTGGCGTGGAAAGTTTCATGTGTCGGACCCACCTTTTTTTTCAAAAATTTCCACTTATTTCCACTACACTAAACACATACCAATTTTTTACTTCCCCTCTCTTCCTTCCTCTCCCCCTTCCTCCCCTTTATTTCCTACATACCAAACAAATTGTTAAGAGTATTCAATAAATGAAAAAAAAAATACTAAAACTGTAGCATTAATATTTGTTTTGGACCAATTTTGAAACTATTAATGCCCCCTTAACTCTACATGCATTGATCCAATAGAGGCCCAACACATTATGAACCTTAGAAAAATTGAGGTTCGACCTGTTACTTAGAAGTTGGTTGCTCTAACTTGTAAGGCAAGAAACACCACTCATTCTAACAAAAGTGTCATCCTTGGCATAACTTCAAGAACTACTTCTCACATGGTCTCATAAACACCTTGTGTGTCTATAGAAGCAAGTATGAGAGTCACAAGTCTGGCCAAACTCAAAATTACATTAAAGTCATCAATAATAGACAAGGTATAATCAAGAAATTCTGTT
Source organism: Spatholobus suberectus (assembly GCA_004329165.1). Taxonomy (NCBI): domain Eukaryota; kingdom Viridiplantae; phylum Streptophyta; class Magnoliopsida; order Fabales; family Fabaceae; genus Spatholobus; species Spatholobus suberectus. Next base: position 21,504,328 of record CM014731.1, read on the forward strand.
CAATAGTCATAAATCCTTTATAAAAATCAACTCACTTAACATCTATAAATAGTAAAATGTTGCATTTTTTTTACTATTATTCTTATGCTAAAATGTTGTTTAATTTAAACATCATAATGTCCTTACAAGTGACTACCACCATCTGTGCATCATGGACAATCACGATTATCGACCTTGGAAGACTTCAATGCCCAACAACCAACTTAAGTGTGCATCAAAAACACTCCATCTCATCTTAAAACTAATTTTAAAGAACAAAACACTAAAAAAAAATGTTTGGGTTATATATTCTTATAATAATCCTATGAAATGAAAAAAATAATCATTTTGTGTTATGAATAGCAAGAAGGTGGATATACATAAGAACTTTTAATAGGACTTAATAATAAGAAAACTTGTATTTAATGGGGATTCAGGTATAGGTGGAGGCTAAGGTGAGAGACTTGATTATGTCTCCTATATGGGAAAGGATTTTGAGCCATTAAACATAGTGATTTTAAAATCAATGGCTGAGATATTTTTTTTTCTCTATTTCCTCTTACTTTCCTTATTTATCCCTTCTTTCTTCACTCAATTCTCCAATAGCATGTGCCTTCTCTCTCCTCAACAACCTCAACACTTCGGCACCCTCACTTTGGTATACACTCCATCCCAGCGTGCAAGTATGTTGTCATCGCCCTTATCAACTAGCAGAAGGAGGCCACATTCGCCAAGCTCCACGCCTTGCCTCCGGTGTACCTTAAATTCTCTTCCACCTTCAAATCCATTTTGCGAAAGATGGACGTGACGACACTACTGTGGTTCATCATATTGAAGTAGGTTCAACTGGAATGGATCTTTGTATTTTTTGGCTTGATTTGGGTTTGTGTGGATTTAGGTCTTTGCTTGTTAAGAGTGGTGGTTTTTGTGGTTTTCATCACTGTTAGGGTTTTCATCTCTTCTCCAAAAGATGGACGCGGTGGCACTGCTATAATTCATCGTGTCGAAGTGGGTTCGACTAGAACATATCTCTATTTTTTTTGCTTGATTTGGGTTTGTGGGGATTTAGGTTTCTTCATGCTAAGAGTGGTGGCTTTTGTGGTTTTCATCTTTGTTAGGGTTTTCATCTCTTCTCCATCTTGTTTTTGTGGCTTGATTTAGGTTTGCAAGGATTTGGTTAGAGGCGTACCAGTAGTTGGTGGAGAGGTTGTTGTCGGGGTGGTCAATCCAATTGTAGGTGTTGTGTTGGGAGAAGGGGGTGTAGCCATCATTGAAGTTGCCGATTTAGAGGACTATGTTGTCGGGGGTGAAGGCGACGCCGTAGTCAGCAGCAAGATGAAGAAGAAGGAAGGATAAAATTGAAAAAAACGGGTGAAAACAAGAGAAAAATAAAAAAAGGAGAAAGGAAAAATCTTAGTCATCCATTTAAAAATTAATAGATCAAAGGGCTCAAAATTCTTTCCCCATGGTGGGAGCCATTATCAAGTCTCCCACCCTAGCCTTCACCTAGGTTATAATAAAACTTGCACCAGATTATAATTAGGGCTCATTTGTTACAAGTTTTTCATAAAAATATTATTTTTTTAAAAGAATTACTTTTTACTTTTTCATGTGATTGTTTCAAATTTTTAAAATAATCAAAAGCTAAAAAAAATCTAAATTCTAATTAAAATCAAAAGCTATTTTAAACATGTTCTCATAAATTAGTTGCTTCTTTTGAAAAGAAGAAGAAGAAGTAATTTTTATGATTGTAAACGAACATAAATCAACTTTTGCTTTTTTAAAACTTTTAAGAAATAATCACTAGATTATTTATATCAAAATCACTTTTTTTTAAAAAATTTGGCAAACTAGCTCTTAATTTGGTTTTGAATATCTTACCCATACACTTTAAATACTCTTTTGATGCCTTATTTAATTTGGTTTTGATAGTAATTAACTATCTTCGATGGTAATTAACTATGTTATTTTCTGTCTATTTCTTTTTTATTACATATACTATTTGTTGTTACATTTAGAGCATATTAATATCTCAAGTCTCTACAATTTAACCAATAGTTTAATCAACTTGGAGGTTTCATTAAACTAGTAATATCATTTTTTTTAAATCAACTAGTAGCATCATTTTACTCTTAGTATTTTTTATAGTTTATTCATGAATATTTTACTTTTACGTAATTTGTATCACACTAGTATAAGATGATTGACATAATAAAACAAAACTTATTAGCCCTTAAGGCATATGGTTGATATTAATTTATTTTTATTTCAGAATGGACTCTCAAAAGGTCTAATTTTGGGTTGTGATTTTTCAAAACCATAAGTTACTATTCTAGCAAATACATGTCCAACACAACAAACAATTGACACCGCCAAGTATATGGTTGATATGTACATCAATATTATCATAATTTGTGCTCATTTGCTATGATTGAGACACATCAAATGGTCTAAAGGTCTTTGAGGCAACTCAACCTTTAGTTAAGATGCCTTGGATGGTATAGACCTACTTAGTGGTCCTTTCTACATGAACACACATCACAAGACAAGTCTAATCACCCATGCAAGTGACTAATGCACCATCAAATGTATCCCAATGCATCACATGTAACACTTTTATTCCTTTTGCCATAGAAGAGTGCTTACAACACACTTTCTATTGCTGGTCAAAATTTATTGAACGCTACAAAATCATAAGTAGAGCTTATTAAATGAGAGGTAGGACCTACAAATTTTTGTGAATTATAATAAATTTCAGTTAATAATAAAAAGTGTGTCCAAAAGAACATGTTAAATAATGTGTTGCTAGCATTTTTCTTTACCATATCATGTACCATGGGAAGCAACAAGATCAATCATGACCATTGATCCCTGGCTTAACTTGTAGGCATCAAAAGGCTTTTTGCATCTTACCTTAATGTAAGGCAACATACTGGCAATCGCCTTTACACCTTATCAGCACCCCACACTTATAAATATCAAATCTCTCTCATAATCATGTATCTTCTTAGTTCTAACACGTTATTTTTCTTGATTCATTACTCGCTTGAGTATCACAGTCTTTGAAGGTGTCATCACCTCCATCTATCATGTTCAGTTGTAAGTATAGGAGTAATTCATTGGAGAAATTCTTAAGTTCAATTTTGGGCCTTATATTTAGGTCCACTTTGGATCAATTTTATTTAATTTATTTTGTAATTTTTTTTATTTTAGCAACACTAAAATTGTAACATTGCTTTAAAATTAATTATGCATTTAGAAAATAATTGATTTTTCTTATATGATTATCTTGTTTTTATTATAGACTTTAACTTTTTTCTTATTAAATAGAAATGACAAGAATTAAAGAAATGAAAGGATAAGCAGCCATTTTATTAATTATGTTGACATTTAAATTTTTATTAAAGTTTAGAAACTACATCAAAAATTTTTTTCAAAAAACTAGAGAAAATAGTTGATAAAAATATGAGAAAAATAAAAAAATACACCTTTATATCGTGCAAAAATTATGGGGCTTAGCCTAAAGCAAAAGCTTGTGTAGTTTTGCTCTTTAGTTAGTCCCAAGTCTAAGATTAGCTTAAGTAGGAAAAAAATCTTATTTGAAATTGTATCTTAATGACAATAAATGAGTGAAACTTAATACAAAAGATACCTTATGGTCTTGAACTTATTCATGTTTGTGCATGAGTTGGTTGGTTCATGATCATCGGTTTAAGGATACACTTTTCCTTTTTAGATAAATTAGTTATAGTTATTGATTAGCTTTAATAACTAATGTCTCCTTACTTTCTCAATAACTAAGATAAGTTCATTGATTATTTTCTTTACTTATAGACAACCCAAAATGAGCTCTTAAGATTTAGCCTGAAAAACCTACTCTTTTTTCATAAAATGTTTTTTTAGCAAAACAGTGAGTAGGTTGAATTTACAAGGGCTTGCTTTCCCACATTCAAGAAAGTAGTTGAGCATTGAGGCTTTTTGGAAAGTGATAACAGTATTTGCGAATGCCTAGTTGAAGCATTAAATCTATGAATGCCTTATGCTTTAAGGAGTTTGTTTGTCATTATATTAATTTTTTGTGAACCAACTAATGTTAGGCGCTTCTAGGATGAGATTAACACCTACATGGTAAAAGACTATCCTTTAATGACCTTTGGAATAATAAACAAGCTTGAATGCACATGATTTCCATTATCCTTCAACTACATAAGCACTGCAGTGGGATCAAGCTTGACTAATATGTTATTGAGGGATTTGAATAATGTTTTGATGCAACATGGAAAACAAATCACAAATTATGGTTTGCTAGCATTAACATTAGAGGCAACTAAAAATACTTCAATGGTAATGGTTATACAAGAGGAGCTATCAGTCCAAATATCCAATGGAGATGTGGAATTTATACAGAAATTAAATAATGACCAATTAATTGCTTTCAATACCATTATGGAAGTTATCCACCGTAAACAACCATTTTTTTTTTGTGGATGGGCTAAGAGGAACAAGTAAAACATTCCTTTGTTGAAACCAAAAATGTATGAAGCATCTAGTCCTTCAAATTTTGAAAATAACAAACTTATTAAGTTTTAAGTTTCTATTGTGAAAAATGTTTTCTATAGCGTCCAATGCGTGTCTAACAACAAGGCATCTAACGCGCTAGTTTTAACAAGCGTCCAATAGGCTCGTATATGACGACCATTTAGAAGTAAGTCTCTTTCTAAACGACTAAGTGTTTAAAGGTTGTCTGGTCTATGCACTTCTTACATGAATATTTTGAGACTAATGCTTTATCTATTAAAGTGATCTAACGTTCAAATATATAAGTATTAAATGAAAGACAGAAACATGTTAGTGTATAAGTGTAGTATTGTAGAAAAAGGAAGTCAACCTGTAACACCCCAATGTTGTTCTTTAATTATTATTATTATTTGTTTGCCTTGTTTTTAATTAAATGGTATTTTGGGAAAAAAATATTGGGCTTTTAAAATGGGGTTTTATAATTAGAATGTTTTTAAAAGTTTTAAAACTCTTGTGTTGGGCTTAGTTTTATGAGCCTAAAGTTAGCTTTAGTATCCCTTAGGTTTCGTGAAAACCTAATCCTTTTCCTCATTCTCTCTCTTGTGTCCCCTTGGAGATATCGTGCCGTCAGAGCCTTTGTAGTCAAGAAGTGAGGAATCTTAGGAAGACACTGCTGCATCGTTCGCATATTCTTGCCAGAGATCGCCTCTTTCAAGGTAAGGGGGAGTGAGTTATCTCACTCATGGGTATTACTTTGGTCGCGGGTAGAAGGGTTGGCCCTAGACCCCAATTGTTTGTGAATTATATGGTTGTGTGCGTGCAAAAGGGAAATGCGATTTTTCCCAAATTATTGATATGCTTTATAAAAATTTTATGTTTAATTTGTATGGATTATCGTGGATTTTCTTTTAAAATTTGTATCTCGAATCCACCCGGCGGGATTAGATAGCCGCTGGGCGATTGTGTTGTTTGCCGGGTACACAAATCCGTCGGGTGGGTTGGGTCCTTCCGGCGTGGACCCACTGGGTGGGATATACACCCTGCCGGGCGGATTCATTGTTGGCACGACGAGCAGATATGACATTAGCTATTTCGTTCTTTGTGCTTATGAATTCTTTTTTTGTTGTTGCAATTTTTAACTCATTGTTGTTTCTTTTTATGCCTTGTTGACTTTATATTGTGTGACTGTTATTTATTTTGAGAAAACTGAGTGTGATATGAAATTGTGTTAATGTTTCATGATTAAAGCATGTGAAAAGTTGTAAGCATTATATGTGACTATGCATCATAACATTTGAGTTATGTAATGAGGAAAGTATGTAGGAATTTGGCTGGTGGAGGCCGTGATGGGTTGTCTAACCCTAACCTTGGGGGTTATCAGGTTAGGAAAACTCCAATGGTTCATGCTGATCCCATGGAGCTGGGACGTACTGGCAAAACTAGGTAACCCTGACTAGTCGCCGATGGATATTATATTAGTTGAGGGTGCGAGAGCCGAAAGCATCGGTATCGATGATGCTTGTTATGGTTGTGCATTTACTTCTAGTCTACTTTCCGACAAGTTTAAGTTGGTACCACATGTGTATGAGAGGTAGAAACTAGGTATTGCAGTTACATATGTTTGTGCGCTTTGATTCTTACAAATTGATGTTATTTGATTATGTATGTGATGTGTATTTTACCTGTCTCCATTGTCATACTTTGAGCATCAAGTGAGATGTATCTCACTCCCTTGTTTTTTAGTGTTTTCTGTTTATGTTTGTGATACACAGGTGACGTCTAACAGGACCTTGAGGAGGAGTTTTAGAGTAGGGGTGTTGGCCTCATCGCAGTTTATTTTAAAGCATTTTTGAGTTTTGTCAGCTTTGATAGTAATATGACATCGGGGTCTTAGTTATTTATTATTTTAGCTTTTGAACTTTAGACTTTTACTTCTTAAATTGGTTTATTTACTAAAGACTTGTATGGCTAACTGTGGGCCACCATCTTTTGGTTAATTAGTAAAGTATCTTATGAAGTTTTAGTAAATGTGAGTTGTGCATGTGATGTCCTTTATCGTGTGAAGAGAAAAATTCTAAATTATCTTTTTATTTTGCAATTAAAAAGTATATTATATTTTCATAATATTTATTTAATAATTAGCTTTAGGATAAAGGGTGTCACACAAGTTACCAAGCTGAATAAAGAATGATTAGAAAAGCAACCCTCTAATGTAGGTCTGCACTTTCCATTTTAGTGCAAGAACAAAAGCCACTTTTCTGACTTCTCTAAAAGCTCGATACACGTGCACACTGTCTCTAAGCCAAGTTTGAAGCTGAATCTACAACATCTACTTCGAAAAGGCTATATATTTCAGCTTAAGAGAAAAACCAAGTAGACAGAGCAATACTGAGAAGACAATGACCACATTTCTTATGTTTACTGGACGATGTTGACATATTTCTTTCTAACTCTTTGTAAAAGAATTTGTATCACACTTAAACTTTAATATTCTCATGTTGTGAGTAGACTTGTTTTTTAACAACCGTTTTCTGTTGTGAAAGCCTAGAGAGTTTTAATGAGAAAAAAAATACTTGGATGATTAAGCAATCTAGGTGGATTGCATTGTAAAGCCTGAAGAGGCCGTGAAGAATACTTGTATAACTTAAGGTTAGTTAGTGAACACCTTCAGGTCGAAAGGACTGGACGTAGTTCAAGTTTGAGTGAACCAGTATAAAAACTCTGTGTCTTTGTTCTTTCTTTATCCTTCTCTAACTGCTTTTCGAACTCTTTTTTTTTATCAGTTAACAAGGTTCTAATAACACAATTCAACCTCCCTTCTTGTGCAACCCTTGTTCTTTCAATTCTTTTATCGCATTTTAATTGCAAATTTGATAAGTACAGGGTCAGATTATTTTAGCGGCTGCCTCATTTGATATAGCTATGACATTATTACCTAGTGGTCAGACTACACATTCTCTATTTAAAATGCTTATCAATGTAGAGGTAGATTTGTTTTGCTTAATAAGTAAACAATTTAATCTTGGAAAGCTAATTAGAGAAACAACAACAATAATTTATGGTGAAGCACCCATGACAAACATATATGCTTTGGAAGCGTTAGACTAGTCATTAAAGGATATTCTAGATTGTGATGCTCCATTCGGGGGAAAAGTTATGATATTGGGAGGGATTTTTGCTAGGTATTTATTGTTGTTTAAAATGGTACTAAGACACAAATGATATTTGCATATATTATTAAGTTTTATTTGTGGCCTATCATAAAGGTCTTACATTTGCGACAAAAGTTGTGATCATTACAAGATCATAATTTTGCATAATATCTCATGTGTATGGAAATGGTACTAAACCTATCAAATGCAGTGATATGGTGAAATTACCCCACCAAATTGCAATAATATGGGAAGGAGAAAGTTCAATACAAAAGCTTATACAAAAAACATTTTCCCAATTAAAATCTCTTACCTGTGATACATCTTATATGATAGGAAAAACCATACTCGCACCAAAAAATGAGGATGTTCAAAAACTTAATGACATAGTTGTTAGTCATTTCCCAAGAGAAGAATTTGATTTATTATCATTTGATGACGTTGAAGGGGAGACAAACAACTTATATCAATAGGAATACTTGCACTCCATTGCTCTAGGTGGTTTGCCATTGCATATTCTAAAGGTTAAAAAAGGTGCACCGTTATATTGTTGCGAAATATAGACCTAAATCTGGCCTATATAATGGGACAAGGTTACTATGCTGAGGATTTTTTTATGAATATGTTGAATATCAAAATCTTAACAGGCCACCATGCTAGAAGAAGAGCCTTCTACCCAGAATTAAACATAAGATAACAGAGAGTGCAAGACTCCCCTTTGTGCTTATTAGGAAGCAGTTTCCTATGAAACTAAGTTTTACAATTACCATAAATAAGTTGCAAGGGCAGACTATACCTAATGTTGGAATTTATCTTCCATGACATGTTTTTAGCCATGGTCAATTATATGTTACTTTGCCATGAGGTGTTTCTCAAGCCTCCATAAAAATGCTTATTAAAGAAGGAAAACTTGAAGGAGAAGATGAAAACTTCACAAAAAATATTATGTTTAAAGAAATTTTGTTATCTAAAACTTAGGTATTGCCCATTTTCATTTATGTACCTATATTTGTGTTAGGCAACATTTGACAAAGCAAAAACTAAATTTTATTTTATATATATTTTTTATTTAAAGGCAAATTAAGATTCAAGGAGATCTTCCAATTATATGAAGAGTTAAAAAAAAACATTTGGGCATGTACTTTGACAAACAGGTAATTGGTAAGATATTTATTTATTTTTCTTTGTTTTTATTTTTAATTTTATAATGAAATTACTTATATTTTCTAGGAGGGTGAATTTGAAAAGCTATGGAATCTTTGGAAGGACAAGTATTCACTTACAACAATTTACCCAATTGACAACAAGGTTAAGTCAAATTTTATAGGAACATTTTCATATTATGTCATTGTTAACCCCTTCAATTTATAATTTTCTTTATTGCATTCATTGTCTAAAAATTTATTCTGTTAGGTGAGGTTCCACAGTAATAGCAGATAAAACTCAACTTTGAAAAATGGTAAAAGAGAATTATTGTCTCAAAAGATAGATAGGTAATATAATATGATTACTTTAAAATATATTACCTATGCCAATTTAATTGATGCAGAAATGTAGTGGTTATAATAAAATAAAAAGCTATTATAGAATTTGTTGTAACATTTTCCTATTTTATATCTATTCTAACTCAATTTTTTCCCTCAATATTAGGATACTTGAAAATGCAATATCAAGTCACACTTGTCATGTTAATGATTATAATGCAAAACAAAATATCTGCATTATTGAGGTTGTCATTAGTTCTTTAATTAGCTATTAAATTATGTGAGATGTTAAATATGTTATATTTATACATGACGATATTGTGTGTCATTTTGTAGTTTTTCCAAACCCAAGAAATTATGGATGGTGTGTTCTACAAAGAATTGAAAAGAATCCTTGAAAGGTAAATAACTATTTAACTTTATTATTTTTTGTTATTTCATTGGTATGTTTCCTTACAGGTTAACTAAAAATAATGACAAATTCAACATTTTTTTTATTGTAAATTGCAGGAAAGTTAATAATTGTCTTGAAATGCAATCACTGTTTGGTCCCTAGTTAAGGAAGACTTTATGATTACAAACCAATGCTAATTGTTGTAGACAAATAATATCTTTTCTCTGATTTTAATATTTTCACTTATGTATAGCAAAATATTGCTAACATTTTTTATGTTTGTGTATATAATTATCAAAGGTTTTTATAATATTAGAGTACAACCATGTGCAATGCAAAATAAGAAAAATTGTGACAATTCCTATAATAGCGTAATAAAAATATATTAAGGCAATAGAAAAGCAAACACACAGGCACAGTTGTGCCTGCGTTTCTACTGGTATTTATCTAATAAATGTGCTAACACGTCATATCATAATGGACTCGAACTAAAACTTTTTGTAGTCCATGATGCGATCCAAAAATGTCTTGAACAAGGCTTCCTAATCTTAAGAATGACGCAGACAGAAGCCCAAGCGCTGTAGTTGGATCACTGTTTGGGCCTGTAGTTTTTCCTGTTATCCGTGTTGCTTTGCACCCCGAACAAAAACACACAAAGTCGAAATTCCGATAAAATAAGCAAAACCATGGGCTTGTGTCTCCAACGTTGTCGGTTTCATATAAATAACCCGAACCCCGCTTCGGGCCCAGTTTCACGGAATCTTAAACTCACAATTCGAGCACCTACGCCGAATATTTTGCTTTCGGAATTACAATTCTCAACGCATTTCATTCCATTCCAGTCTATTCGATTTGTGGTGTGCTACGAATGAGGAAGGAGACGAGGCGGTGATAGCGTGCGTGAGCGAGCAAAAGAGAGAGAGGGAAAAATGGGTAGTTATGAGGCGGTGACGGAGAAGCCGGGGACGGCGACGAAGTGGGTGGTGACGTGCATGGTGGGAGGGGTGATCGTGGGTGTGTCACTGCTGGGTGCATACTCTAGCCAGCTCGGAATGTTCTGGAAGAGCCGAAGGCGCAACAAGAAACCGGTTCGCGTCTACATGGACGGTTGCTTCGACATGATGCATTATGGCCATTGCAATGCCCTTCGCCAAGCTCGTGCCCTCGGCGACCAGTTAATCGTTGGGGTTGTTAGTGACGCCGAGATCATTGCCAATAAGGGCCCCCCCGTTACCCCTCTTCACGAAAGGTTTCAACTTTGTGTTCATTTTTATAATTTGATTAACAGTTTCTTTTGGGGGGAGGGGTGGTGATCATTTAGGTAGCAATTTTGGCATTGCTTTGAATGCCCTTTATTTGTTCATTTACTTTTGATGTGATCTTTAATTGTTTGTTTAGGACAAAACTTAGATAGATGCAGTTCCGTTGGTGCTTTTGGTACTACTCTCCAATCAGAATTGAAGCTTCCCCTTAGGAACCTATGCTGACATATAATGTAAACATTTATTATGCAAATTTGAGGTGAAACTTCAATTCTAATAGGAGAACAACACCAAAAGCATCTATGAGATTACATTATAGGTGCTTTTGGTTATGTTCTTCAATTAGAATTGAAGTTTCATTTCGATAATTTGCATAATAAATGTTAACATTAAATGTCAGCATAGGTTCCCAACTTCCCAAGGTGAAACCTCAATTCTGATTGGAAAACAGCACCAAGAGCACCTGTGGAATTGTGTCTAAGTTTTGTCATTGTTTATTTTGATTTTGATGTGGGGGATTTGGTGTTGGTTTTGCTTTTGAGATGTTGATGTGTTTTAGGTTGATAATGGTGAATGCGGTGAAGTGGGTGGACGAGGTTATTCCGGAAGCTCCCTATGCGATAACTGAGGAGTTCATGAAGAAGCTTTTTGATGAGTACAAGATAGATTACATTATTCATGGGGATGATCCTTGTGTTCTTCCAGATGGAACTGACGCTTATGCTCATGCTAAGAAGGCTGGTCGATATAAGCAGATAAAGCGCACTGAAGGGGTTTCCAGCACCGATATTGTTGGTTAGATTTATATTGCTGTGCTTTCTTTCTTTGGTTGTGGTGCAATTGGACATGCTGTTTGACTCTTTTGTGTAGAGTTTTCATAAATTATTGGATAAAGGTTTATGGTCTCTCACTCTCAAGGGTGTTTCAAGGTGGTTGCCATTTTAGACATGCATTGAGGAATTGGGAAGCATTAATATATTTGTTATTTTTTATGTTCTATGCCTTGTCTTGTTTTTTCTGGTTTGGGGGAGGATATATTGTCCTCCCTCCCCATAGTTGTACTTTCACTCTCTTCTCTTTAATAAATTTTCTCATTCTATATGAACAAAATATTAAATGGATCTTAATTTAACTTATGTTCCTTCCATTTAGGTTGTTTTTGTGGTGAAGCTTAATTTGGAATTTTGGTGAATCTTTGTGTTTTTAAATTGGTAATTTTTTTTCCCGTTATGTAACAAATTTCATTCCCATCAATTCACTAAATTTCTGAAATGACCTTTCAGACCTTACCTTTTCTTTAGACTACTCTCCTTGCTACTTATTGTTCTGTGGACTGTGGTTCTGTCCACCTGACCTTGATGATGAAATCTCTGGGCCATTCTCACTCAACTAGCAATGGTTGTTACTTATTGTTCCATTCTAGATGGTTCTTTGTGTGGTTTGGTTTGATGTTTACTTTGTGCAAGCTTGACCTTGTATTTATGTTTTCCTTTGGAGGTTATATTTCTTTCTGATAGGGTTGCCCTCATAGTACTTATAAAATATATAATTAATGTTATATAATCATTTCTTGCCCAGGTCGCATGCTTCTCTGTGTAAGAGAAAGGTCTATTACTGACAGTCATAATCATTCTTCTTTACAAAGACAGTTCAGTAACGGCCATAGTCCAAAGTTTGAAGCTGGTGCATCTGCTGCAAGTGGAACTCGTATATCTCATTTTCTGCCTACATCTCGTAGAATTGTTCAGTTCTCAAATGGGAGGGTATGTTCATGGAAAATCTTCATTCTGATTTCTAACTGCTCAAAAGCTTGTTATCAACTTCCTTACCTCCCTTTATATTATTTCTGCATCCTTTGGTCTTGGTGATGCTTGAATCACGTATTTCATTTCACATCATGATGTTGGTCTACAGGAATGAGTCTTTGGGCATTTATAAATTATCATCGACAAATGCATTATTGTTTGCTTATTTCCTTCTCAACTGGATCACTTTTAAGGATTAAATTCTTTGTTTATCAAAAAAAGAAAAATTCAACCATGTAGGTAAGGCTTATTGTTGGGAATTAAGTTTGTGGCAAATGATAATAGGTGTTAATTGGTTATTGTTAATGGGTAGTAAAGTTTGTTTTGAAAAGAACAAAAAAGGGTCTAAAGTGGGGGCACTGTCTGCCATCATGTTATGAAAAGTAAATTTGGGAAATAGCAGAATAGTTGACAATGTGACATACAATTACAAACTTAGTGACACTGTGCCATACTCAAGCATTTGGAAATTCATTTCTGAGGTACATGTCTCTTTTGCACTGCTGACTTCTCTTAAGCTAGGTAATGGCTCCTGAATCATATTTTGGGATGACATTTAGGTTATGTTTGGAGTGATGGAAATGGAACCTGATGGATCCAATACCCTTCTTCCCCCCGTTTTTGTTTTTGTTTTTTTTTTTTTGGGGGGTGGGCACTATGAGATGAAACCAGCCCCTTTCTTTTCATTCCATGATAAAAATATTCGAACAATGGAGTGGTAACTTAATTCTATTCCATTTCACTCCATTCTGTCGCATCTCATTTCATTCCATTCCACTCTCCATTAGATATCCAAACATAGCCTTAGGTAGGGCACAAACAACGAGTGGATGAAGACAGTCCTTGGACAGATGATGTAGCAAATCAGAGGCACATCATGGATGCAGCATAGCGGAGACAAAGATACTTGAGTGAGCCACAGGTTGAGGTTTTAGTTTTAGATCATAACATACAGGTTGGGTTCAGTGGGCTTGCAAAAGTAAACACAATACAAAACCCTAATTACCTGAACTAACCCAGACTCCCTTCTTGTTAGATCCTGTCTGATTGTTCATGTTCATGGGTTGATCCGAGTCCATGATCACTCTTAGAAGTTGTTGAAACAGCAACCTTCCTGAAAAATCAAAAAAAGAAAAACTGGATTGGTTTTTGAATCCTACACAAGTCGCAACAAACAAGGCTTGCTTGTTGTGGGAGACATGACTGAATTATCTCACCAGTCCTTCTTAGGAAAACTTGTGCTATAGATACAAACGTGTTCAGTAATCTTAAATTGATTAGAAATGGACCCCAAGAGTTTGGAGAGTATATCAAGTTAAATTGCAAGCTTGCATTTTTCTAATTTTCTTGGAGTGTGATTATGTGAATAGACTATAACAAGGACATTGGGTTAGCTCTTTTGGGCCCAGTTTTTGTTCTGTTCTTTATCTGACTTCCTCCCATGTGCTGAGAGATATGGCAGTAACTATGACATATCTCTTCGTATAAGTTACTGATTTGGTCTCCTGAATATTATTATGGCTGTGATTGAATCTTTATAGTTGGTTTATTTCTCCCCATTGCTTATAGAAATGTTTGTTATTTCTTGCTACTTAGAGATAGTGTAACACTTATCCCCAAATAATTTTAAGTAGAGCCATGCTTTGTGTTGGCTATATAGTAATTTATTCATGTCATTTGATAATTTACTCATGCTTGCTGTTCCAGGGTCCAGGACCTGATTCTCGCATTGTATATATAGATGGTGCTTTTGATCTTTTTCATGCTGGACATGTGGAGGTATGGTTTACATACTTCATTACATAACTGTTGGTTTTGCTTGATCTTTACCTAAAAACAGCTTTTTATTCAAAAGCTCTCTCAGCTCAGTAACATCTTTATTATAAGCTATTTTTAATGCAAAATACGCTAATCCAAACAAGCACCTAGTCTGTCAAATGTCTTAGTCTCACAACATTGGGTGGAGGGTAGTGAGAGAGAAACATAAGATAACTAATGTCTCTGTTTTTTGGCTGTTTTTCTTATTCAATAATCTATTGCCATTTGCCTAACTAACTGTTATATCTGGCAATAGAAAATAAAATGTTTGGTTATTAGACGGGGGGTTATTTTGGGAGGGTGAGCCATGGTAAATTATACTAGGCTGTTGCCATAATTTTTACCTCTATGCTGCTACTACCATTTAGGTTGTTTAAATGGATGGGTGGCTGGATATTGTACCTTTATTAACTGACCTTTATGTTATATAGATCTTGAGGCTTGCTAGGGATCTTGGAGATTTTCTTCTTGTTGGAATACACACTGATCAGACAGTCAGGTTGTCAACCTTTATATCTCTACTTTTTCCCACCTTATTTACTTTTTAAATTTTATTTTTGTACTTATTACTTGTGTTATCAATGGTGAATAGTGGCAACCCAAAAATCCACTATGGAATTAAGCTGCATGGCATTGTGGCAAATTTCAGATGCATGCTGGCCATATTAAAAGATTATAACATATACTTAAGGCATCACAAAGTACTAGAGTAACATAAACTATTTTTTAACATATCAAACTAGTTAAAAGTATCACATTCTCAAATTTAAATGCAATAAAAGGGTAAAAACAGAAAGACCAATAGAAAACATAATATAATATCAGAATTATGTAAGCATGAGCTATTGTCCTAAATCATGTAAGCAAGCTCAGAAAAAAACTGGACAAAGTAGCATTTCACGGTGACTGGACATGCTGGGTGACTGGGTGGTTTGTTTAATTGGTGGGCAGGCAGGTTGCAGTTTTACTCGTGTTGCTATCCCACTATGGTGCCATTGATGTGATGGTGTTAAGATGGGCCCTGTTAGTTAGGCATTGACAGTTGAGAGTTGGCCTTATAATCTGTTAGAATAGGTAATTAGTTAGTCTGTTAAAAATAGAGGCAGGAGATGATAGGGGAAGTTAGCTGGTGAGAATTAGTTTTGGGTGGGAGAGACCAGGCTCTCAAATTCCTGGGAGTTCATTCAGTCATTCTTGTAGATTTTGCCCTTGCTTATTCTGCTATCATACTGTTATAGGTTGGCAATTAGGGATTTGATTAATAAAATTGTATTTCATTCTAGTTTCTGATCCAGTTTCTATCAGGTGGCTGTCATGGTGCCACCATTGCAAAGCCACATCACCATGGCATTAGTATGATGGCTTTTGTAAAATCTGCCAGGTCATTCTCTGCCATGGAGGAGTTTTATATGGAATTTATAAGGGAATGGGACGTTTACATTTGGGCTTGTTCTTGGAAGTTGTTTACACAATTTTATTGCAACTTTAAATGCTTCTATTGTACTCTACAGGAAGTCTCACCAGTAAAAAAAAATAAAAAAATAACAGTAGCTCTTGTCAGTTGTCACCTTGTGTGTAGATGATGTTGTAATTGCTTATTTTCCAGCTAGTTCAGAATTCTAGGGTGGTATAAAATTCTAAATACAATGTTATGTTCTTGGGTTCTATATGACCGTTTGGGCAAATGATTTTCTCTAATGGCTGTCTCTGAAATATGCCCCAAGATTGTGAGCATTTTGTTCCTTTTATGTGCACTTTCTGTTTTGTATTATTCACTGTACTGAAAGGATGTTTATCATCCCTTTGAATTCCTAAATAATCTTTTATCCCAGTAAAAGTTTCATATATATATATGAATTATTATAAAAGTAATTTTGCCATTTTGTAGCATATTTTCTTATCTGTCTTGTTAACTTTATCTAAGATTTGTTGTATACTTCTATGTAACATTCTCCTCTATTTACTTGTTTCAATTATATGGTCTTTGGGTGAAGCTCCATAGTTATTGGGCTTGCATCATTGCCTAAAACTATGGTCTTCGGGCTTGCATTCCCATAAATTCATAGGATGGAAGCACATATTTTCCTATCTTTGTAGTATTAACTTTATCTATAATTTGTTATGTACTTCTATGTAACATCATATTAAAGATTAATCTATTGTCTTCTCTGTTTACTTGCATTTTATATGGTCTTTGGGTGAGGCTCCGTAGTTATTGGGCTTGCATCATTGCCAAAAACTATGCTTTACAGTAGTACCAACTCTTTTGCCTTTAATTGTAAGTTATAAATTTGAATTAATATAATTTGAGGATCTAATATTGTTCATGTTTATATTTCATACAGGGTGGTAATGTTTGGAAATTTTTATATTGTGTTTTCTTTCTTTGTAGTGCAACTAGAGGATCACATCGTCCTATCATGAATCTTCATGAAAGAAGTCTAAGTGTTCTAGCATGTCGCTATGTGGATGAGGTTATAATTGGTGCACCATGGGAGGTGTCCAAAGATATGGTTAGTCTCATTTTAGCTTATTTAATTTTTTATTAATTTTGTGTACGATGATTCTTTCTTTTCTATTGCTGTAAACATTCTTGAGCCATGAGATTTATTATTATTATTATGTTTTATTTTGAAATTCTAAAGTTTCAAAGTACATGGTAATTAGCACATGATGTCTCCTTTGAATTGGTCTTGTTTTAGGTGATGTTCATTGTATGATAAAAAGGAGGAACTAGAGCATTCCCTGTACTTTAGAAGTTTATCCTTTTTAAATAAATGGTGTCTTGTTGCCCTTAAATTTGTTTATAGGGCAAGACATTGCTTATAGCTCCTCTTTGGATTCTGCTTATGACTGTTTCAAAGGAGTTGTGCTTTTGAGTACAAAGAGATTAGGCAGTGTTTGTGTACTATTAATTTTTATTTTGTTACCTTTTTGTTTGCTCCCTGTTAGTTTTGGTTGTTCTAATATTATCTTTGTAACCCTTTTACATTTGTATATATGAATATACTGCTTGAGTTGATCAAGTTCATGGCTTCACAAATTTCTCGTTTCTCTTTCCTCTTTAACAATTTTATTTTCTATGTATCTGTCTAAACATTTTTTTAGTTATAAATGCAGGTACATAGCCAAGCCTGCTTAGTGTGATAAGGTTTAGTTGTTGCTGTTAGAAAAGCAGCAAAAATTAATGACAATTTTTTGGTTGGTTCTGTTGGAATATGTTCCATTCTAACATATTGTTTTGGCTATTAATTAAGTAATCACTTGGTCATGGATTGTTGTGACACTTGGTTTAAATTCATTTGAGTGCAGATCACTACATTTGACATCTCATTAGTTGTTCATGGAACCATTGCAGAAAATAATGATTTTCAAAAGGTAAATTGTGTACTTTTCTGCTACAGTGATTTATTTATAATTATTACTTTTTTTCTGTAAGTTGCTTCTGCATCTCCAACTATCCCTCCTTATCAGTTTATTGACATTGGTTTTCATATAGGAAGAATGCAATCCATATGCTGTTCCTATTAGCATGGGCATCTTCAAAATTTTAGATAGTCCTTTAGATATAACAACTACTACAATAATTAGAAGGATTGTCGCAAATCATGAGGCATATCAGGTATGTTCAGACCTTTGTCAATTTTTTTTGTTCGGTTCGTAGTAACTGTTGGATTCTTTAACTTGTCATTTTTGAATTTTATAATACTTGTTACTGTTAGAATGTTAGGCTATTTAACATGTTTGTTATGATGGTCTGTGAATTAGCTTGTGATTATTTATAATATAAATAAGAGATTAGTGTGTCTAGACAAGGCAAATTTTCACTGTAATGTCTCTCGTGGAATACTCAAGGCATGTATCTCTGAAGTTGAGGAGTTTGCTTCTTTTTTTTTTTTTTTGGATAAGTATGTATTATGAGACTTGTTATCAAAATATGTCACAATCCTACTTTGTAAGGACCTGTTGTAATTATTATTTAGTATAGGGAGAATTATTGAAAAACATGGGGGTAGTGATATTTTGAAAAACAATCCATTAATCACTATCATAAGTAGTCTTGTTAGCTAATGATTAACCACTTCATAACAAGATCAAACATGCAGTTACTGGTGTGTCCTTTTCATGAAGCTCACTTCTTTCCGTTAATCCTCTTGTTTTGGTATTAGTTGTTTAGAAATATAAATGATATTTTGCCCATTTTGGCTGCTGTGACCTGTTTGGTAATTTGGTTTAGTAGTTTAGAAACCTCTTTTAATTTTTTAAGGCCTTCCTCGGCAAAGGCTTTGGCATTGATTCTCTATGGAGGTAATTGATAAGTTCTAAATATGGTGGCAAAGGTGGGTGAACTACTCCCTTAAAGCATGAGTATTTTTGTGAAGGGGTTTAGTTTGTACTTGATTTACCCATTTGAATAAATTCTTTTTGGGAGGTTAGGAGTGGATTGATTTTCTCACTCCTATTGATATGAGGTTTGGTTTCAAGAATTTTGAGGTAATTGTTGCACTATAGAAGACGAGCAATATAAAGTAGTTGGAGCAAGTAATATACACATTGAAGTCTGGCAGTATTTAGAGGGGAGTAAAATTTCCTTGGCCTACTGAGGGTGGGTTTGTTTGTGGAAATGTTTTGTTTTCACTATTAATTACAAAAATACTACATTGTTTCCTGATTTCAAAGAAGCAAATTTTTTGTAATTATGAGTGAAAATATAAAATGAAAATAGAAAACATTATTGCAAACAAAAGGTCTGTTTTCTGTTTTCATTTTCATTTGTTATGAAGTATCTTGAAATCCATTTTAAAAAAATGTTATGAAGATCGGTGGGGATGTCATACATAGGAGTCTAAGTTATGTGAATGAATGGAAGAAGTTGTTATGGCTAACATGCCCATCAAAATTGGAAATTCCCAGATGGGCTATGGCTTTAAGACTAGTGATACTCTATGGTAGTGAATGACGAGCAGAAAAGAGAAGAGATGAGCATTTTAATGTGGATTAGTGGACAGACATGTTATATGGTTGCAACTCACCGTGTGCATGAAGATTAGACATACGTGTAAAGGGAATTTCTGGTTTTCATTCTACATATGTTGTGTGTGCCGAGTCGGTTTCTTTGTTCTCGTCTCTCATTTTCTTCTTTTTCACTCCTTTTTTGCTTGCAGAAACGTAATGAGAAGAAGGGGGAGAGTGAGAAAAGATACTATGAGGATAAGACTCACGTGTCTGGAGACTAATTCATGTCTGTTGTTTGGAGAATAGAAATAGGCGGCCACCAAGCTTTCTCTCTTGGAAAAAATGAGTTTTTGTTCAACTTGGTGCACCGAGGTGGACATTATGTTCTGCGTCTACGAGTTATCAATTGCCAAACTGATTTGACCAATAATTCACCTACAGTTGATCACAAGTATGAAAGCGTTCCCCAAATAAATTCGTGATTAACTAAATTATCTGTTAAATTAGTTGGAGGTATACTTGAATAGACCCGTGAACATTAAATGTTCAACCTGTGCTCCGAGCCGAGCAAACCCATTTTTCTTCATTTTTTTTTCTTTCTTTTTGAATAACCTCTATTGTATTATTGTTGTGTGAGAATTTGATGGGATTATGTTGTCTGATCCAGTATTATATTTTTTATGTTTGATAAATTAGTGAAAATATATTCGTTAAATGACTATTGAAGTAGTTATTTCAATTTTTATTTCTAGTGGTCACTAGCAATAAAGCTGTGCTATTAATGATTATCGTATGTTTTATGGACATGGTTTTGAATTACATTACATGGTGATAACATTTGAGGATGTGTTGAACCTGTAATGAATTGAATTGAAATTGTAGAACTTTATCCGTTTTATTTATTAGATTTATATTCGAATCTATTTGATATGGTCAATTTAGTTAAATATGAAAATTATTCAATATACGATAATCTTTTTATAGTTATAGAATATCAAGGCATGTTGTATTCTTTTTATAGTCTAGTGTTTGTTTTTTTCTACTAAAGCAATTTGAGTAAACTTGTATCTGCGCTTGTCTCTAATAATCATACATCTATTAAGTACCAAATTCACAAAGTAAATGAAATAATTCTTAAAGAACGAGTTATATTATGTGTACATTTGAAAAATTGTTTACACTATTTTTTGACAAAAACTACATAAAATAATTTGTACTTTTTGCAGGTAGTCGTTTAACAAGCTCATTCACTTTTCCTTTAATGCAAATATACAGATTCTACCAAATTCAAAAATGTAGTAACTTGCAAGACTTCAAACTAGGAAACTTACAAAAACCTTAAAAGCTAGAAAATGACCCTCCATCTTTATTTTTTCAAAATACCAATTGGTCACTTTAAAGATACAGGAGCGTGCAGACAATCTAAATGGGTATGACAAAGAAATATTAAACAAGATTGTCTTATCTTACCCCCAGTTTACCTAATAATCTCTTAAGTAAATAGATCATTAAGTACTTGCGTGTTCGGGTCGTCTTACTCTTGCACTGCTGATGTTGTGAGGAGCCAGTTATATTAGTTCTGATGCCACGGTGATTAGAAGTACACAGATTTCCACACAATAATTCCCACTCAGATGAACAGTAGACCAAACATTGATACAAAATTATCCACCGGGGCTTCTTGTCACCATATTATCATGTACAAAGCAACAAATACAAGGATGCACCCACATTTTAACAACAAATACTATTTTCTCGAGATTAAGTGGAGATTCGAGAAGCACACCAGAGAGGGATTCATGGCATGAGATTATCATCTGACCCGTAATGCTGCTGGGCCACCTGGTGAGCAATTTGGGTTTGGAGACCGACAAGTAGCACCAGGACCAACATTGTTTGAAAACTTGTGACGCATCCGGTAGTCAGAGATTTTGTTCATAGCAAAAGGCCCAGCACTCCCACTATGTGGTCCAGATAATGAGACTTCACCTGCACCAACACTTGAACTTTGTAAGGGTTCCAATGTCTCAACTACATCGCTCATTAGTGGTCTCGCTTTGGGATTTTGACTCAAACAGTAGTAAGCCAAGCTACATGCTTTTTGTGCTGCCCTCACTGAGTATTGATTCTCCAATCTAGGATCAATTATTTGTAGGAGCTTTCTCTTGTCATTGAGCTTTGGCCGTGCCCAATCTACCAAGCTCTGTTCCTTTCCAGGTCTAGTCTTGTCAACAGATTTCCTTCCCGTTAAAAGCTCCAAAAGAACAACGCCAAAGCTATAGACGTCACTCCTAGCCGTCAGGTGGCCTGACCATTTTCACACATGCCAAATTTAGATGTGTCAATGTATGCTCAAACATGTAGAAGCATGCACCAGAGGGTATGCAAAACAGAGGCCATAACTCATTATATAACGAGCTCAATGTGTATATGCAAGCAAAAAATAACGTTTGAATCGTTAATTATGCAACAATACAATGTAAAATTCTTGTTTACTTCGAAAGATGCAGAAGAAAGGATACATAATAAGAAAATGATCTGTAAATTATATTTAAGAGGAAAGCATAGATTGTTCTAAGAAATTCTGTAGTCATCTTATGATAAAAATTGCCAGATTGAAGGACTGGAAACAATTCGGATTGACCCTCAGTGAGATGAAAACAATTCCTTGATACCAGAAAAGAAATCATTCATACTAATATTTGGTCTCTGTACTGTTATATAATATTGGAATTAACTGATAATTATTGAGACAGATTTTCAATAATCATCTGACATCCAACCTTCTTTCTTGGTCCTTCCAACTAAAATTGAGGCACAATGCCTGGCATATCTTCCTATTGGTGAAGCCAAGAAAGACAAGCCATCTTGCAGGCAAACTTACTGTATACAATATAATAACAAGGACAACATTGTATAGTGAAGTTATGTTACGTCCAGAACAAGGGAACCAACCATTAGATTGTGTCTGTCACCCCACGCAACACCCGTAATAGATCATCCTAGCTAACTCTCACATTACAAAACATGATGAGTACAATCAACTTTTATGGAAGTTCAAGCTTTCAAGCAATTTGTAGTTTCCATTTTTTTTTTTTTTTTTCACAAATTGAGCATGTTTGGAAAACAAAGGTCGTACCAGTCATTACATATTCAGGGGCAGCATAACCATATGTACCCATGACTCGGGTGGATACATGGGTTTCATCACCTTGTGGTCCTGCTTTAGCTAGTCCAAAATCAGAAAGCTTGGCTGTGTAGTCCTATATAGTCATTTGGTAACACAGTGAACAAAATATAGTAATTCCTTCATAACACAGCCATAAAATACAACACACACACACACAGATTAATTAACTTTAAAATACCAGAAACTTACGGAGTCTAATAATATATTAGACGTTTTGAAGTCACGATAGATTACCGGCCTTTCAGCATTGTGGAGAAAGGCAAGCCCTTTGGCAGCTCCAAGAGCAATCATCATTCTTGTAGCCCATGATAAAGGGACAGTTGCCTCTGGAAGCATCAGGAAAGGTCATATCAACAAGTTGAAAAAACACTCCGAGAAAAAAAATCTTAGCTTCATAACTGTCAGTAGTAGCAATCTTTTATTCACAACTGAACTAATAATGAACAAAAAATCAGAACAACTATTTATTGTTCAAGATGATTTGTCTTTCGTTGTGAAGTGAATCAATAGTTGTTTCAGCAAACACCTGATAAAGTTGAAAGAGATACTATTTTAATCGTGTCAATATGATTAACCACAGATTGAAAATATAAAACATTATCAAATATACCGAAGCAGATCAGTAACCACATATTTCCAGATTCTAAATCAACACTGATAAAAAATCACATGTGTCGTCCATCATTAAATGTAATGCTATTATCTTGAACTGAGGAAACAACAGTGGTCATCTCTAGAATAGAAAGAAATTAGGCTTGAAGCTCTAGAAAAATTGTCATGTGTAATCAATTCACGGCATGTTTGAGTTTGACCTACCAAAGAACAAGTGCAACCAAACATCCACTTTGTCCAGAGAAATTCTAATGCATTCTGAGATTAATGCACTCAGTGGCCTAGATTCTATTATGAAGTACTATAAAACTTATCTAACAGCACAGGCATTGGGCTCCTCTAAAGTTCTCCATTGATTTCCCAATCAACATCCATAACTTTCTCACTTCAGCAGAGCCAAATCCAATTCCAGTACCGCGAGTTACACTTTAAGGTCACATTTGGATAAACATTTTAAAAAATATTTATAAGAGAAGAAAATAAAAAGGTAAAATGAATTAAATTTCTCTCGAGTTAAAATCAATTTATGCACTTCCAACTTTTACGGAAACTCTCAGATAACTTCTCAAAGAGCTGAGGTGCATAAATTGATTTTAACTCATGAAAAAAGTTCAATTCATTTTACTTTTTATTTTCTTTTCTTAGAAGTACTTGTTGAGAAATTTATCTAAACAGAACCCAATTAAATTACTCATTCGTCGTGTGTTAGTATTACTCTCATAAGTCAAAACACCTAAGAACCTCTCTTCTCTCAGATCCAAATCCATTCCATTCCTAAACTAAGCAAAAATTAAGGCAACCGAAATTTTCGTTCTAAAAGAAAAAACTCGCCGTACTTCGGAATAGGTGATTCTCCAAACTCCCTCGAAACATGAACTCATACACAAGCAGCCTATGGTCGTCTTCACAGCAGTACCCAATCAACTTCACCAGATTAGGGTGCCTAAGCTGCCCTAGAAAATTCACCTCCGTCTGCACCAATAAAACACAAATTAAAAACCACAAAATTAAATAAACAAATAAATAAATAAATAAAAAGATGCAAAACGCACGAGCCACTCTCGATGTCCCTGAAGGCCCTCCTTGTTCAGGACCTTGACCGCTACAGGGAGCGATTTGAGTCCCACTCTGACGTTCTCATCAATGTAGCCTTTGTAAACGGTGCCGAAGCCTCCCTCGCCGAGGATGTAGTCCCCGCGGAAGCTTTTCGTTATGGTCTCCAACTCGTACAGCGTGAACGCGATCACGTGCGTGTAGAGCAGCGTGTTGTTGCCGCGCGGCGTCGAACACGACTCGCTCAGATCCGAGGCGCACTCGCTCAGATTGTGCCTGTGACCGTGACCGTGCCTCTTCTCGCTCCCGCTACCGGCGTTCTGGCTCCTCGCGCTGCCGCCAAACGACGTCGCATGGTGAAGCTGCTGCACTGAAGTTACCAAACAAACAAACAAACAAACAATGCCGGTGAGTTAGTGAACGAGTGAGTAACAGTGTGAAATTGGATTCAGCGGAATGGTGACTAGTTGATGAATTGGTTAATTAATTGCGAAATTGAGAGCCCTAGATCTGGAACCTTGGGCGTTGGAAACTACGGCAGATTCCTCTCTGGTTCCGCAGTTGCCCATTCATTCAAGTGTGGTGGAGTGGCGGAGCGGGGAACGGCGTCGTCGGAGCAATTGTTGCGGTGGTGGTTGTGGGGCAGCACGGAATGTTGTTGTTGGTGTCTTCAAGGACCAGATTTTCATTCTTCGCCTCCTCCCTTTCTCTCTTTTTTGTTCTCCTCGAAATTCTTTTGAGGCGACTTACCTTAGCATCGTATTTAATTTCTTTTTTTGGTTTTGTTTTTCATGGTACTCGAGTATTTGTTTATCACTTTACTTTTTTCAGCTTTTGTATCATAATATAGTTTTCATTTTCTTTTAGTCTTTGTTTGATATCATTACAACTAGCACATGATTGTTACAGTTTAATTATCGGTGTTGAATTTGTGTCTTAGATATATAATTACACTAAATACAGAAGTTTTACTATTTATAATCACCTTACTCAATTCAAATAAAATTGCTTTTTATGAAAGATATTTATTTAAGAAAAAATAGACTATGTATTGAAAGTACAAACCAATCTTATACTATCATCTAATTACAAATTACCGTACTAATAAATTTATTAACTTTTATAATAAATATCTTAAAAGTTATATCAATAGTAATTTCTAATTAATTGACAATGTTTACACTGCAATTAAACTCTTTATTTAATACTAAAAAAGATAATGACTCAATAAATAATATTATATTTAAATCAACAATTAATGTTTCGCTCCTATTATATGCACTGTGTCTATATTACTATTAATGCACGGTTTACTTAACAAAATAAAGAATCTCATATTAATAATGAATCGAAATTAAACTAATTTAAAAGATTTTTATATTAATAATGTACCAAACTAAACTATTAATAAATATAAATACATTTATTAATTTAAGTAAGTATTAGTAGTAGGTATTGTATTGCTTTCTAGTTAACCATTTTTAATACTTAAGTCTTCGAAATTTGGTGAATGTCTAAACTCACATTTAGATTTACGAGTTAGATGAGTACCTATATTTAGATTTAAAACAACTTAAATAGAATAAATATTGAAAAACACTTTACAAAAAAATGTTAAATTCGCCTAAATTTAAAGCAAGCTATGAATATAAAATAAAGTACCGTTTGCCACCGTCATGCGAAAACTGTTGCATTTTCCTCCATATAGCACAATGCAATACTTACACAATTCAACTCTTTTTGATACCATTGACCGATCAAAAAGACATTATTGTTTCCTCAGGAAACCTTTTTATTTTTTATGAATAACGGTTATAAGTTCTAGCACATTACGGGGACACCTCTCCTCTCGTTAACGGGTAGGTGATAAAATCAAAATGAAGGTGTACGGCAAATAAATCTTACGGCTAACACATTGGAGGCACGTTTCTTTTAAGGGAGGTAAGGTTAGTAACTCACGTATCTTGCAAAGGTCAAGTTCTGCTCCATACAATCAAAACTTGATGTAATGCATAGATAAAATAGAATATTTTTGACGATATTAAGAAATATTAAGAGATAATATATTTGATTTTCATCTTATCAGGTAGTTGGAATTTCTGTATTCCTGTATTATGTTATCCTTACTTTATCTTTCGATTATAAAATTTTTATTATTTTCTTGTGCATGTTTATCGTATGTATATGTGTGTTATTTTCAATCACATAATACTATTAGAAATAACATACTAAGAACAACACGTACTTTATATGAATTTAGAATACCAATAATATTTACTTGTTGAAGACATAATCAAGGATGATGAGAATTGCTTATGCGTTGCATGACCTCTCGAAACACAGAAGCCAAGCCTTTCTTTGCTTGATCACATGCTCCAAATTTTAGGTTTTTAATGGGACAAACCTAGAGAGTAACTAAATGTTGTGATAGCAAAAGGGACGTAGCCATGCTATTTATTAACCCTAGGCACCTCCCATTATAGACCTAGTGGTTAGGCGCACATTGTCTCCCACACAGATCAATATTAGGTGTCCAAAGCCTATTAGTAATTAATCACATTATTAATGGGCTTAAGTATCATCAAATGAATTATAATATTAGCCTGCCTTTACCTTTTTAGAAAAACAAAACATCACAATTAATTGTAGCCTACAAGAATTCACAAGAAAACAAATACAAGTTTTCAAGCTTTAAAAAAAAATGTTCTTTAAAATTTATATTTCTTGACATCAGAACACTTAGGCTAATAGAAACACGATGAAGAATAAGAACACTTCATTAGCCTTCAATGGCTTGAGTCAAGTTGGATAGAACCAACTTTCCCCTTTGAAAATCTCTCATCCTTCTAACAATTTGAGGTCATATACCCGAAGGCTTCATAATTGGTACAAAGGCTTGTGCCTTAAATAGTTTTTGTCCAATGGTGAAGACAAAATCCGAGTTTGAAGATTGGATGGTATATGACCGATTATTCTTTAGTTGGTAGTTTAACTGTCTCTAAGACATTAGATGTTGCATCACAACTAATCATTGTAAAAACTCTAAAGGCCATGTGTTGTATTCTATTTAGAGAAGAGGAGAAAAAAAAAATAAAATCCTTTAAGTCCCAATGGCCTTGGAATGATGAGGAGATAATTGAAATAGATAAGGTCTCATACACTTAAGCTATTTGCAACCTAATGTACACTCAAGTTTGTGTTCTTCCCAATATTGTGTTTTGGTATTAATGTCTTGAAAAGATACTTAAGAAAACCCAGTTTTGGGTTATTGGAAAGTTGTAAAAGGGTTTTAAGATACTTGTGGGGCACTACATTGGAAAGTTGTAAAAAGGTCTTAAGATACTTGCAGGACACTACGAATTATATGTTGACCTATGTAAAGTCTAATCAACTTTATATCATTGATTTTGTAGGTTACCTTGATAGCTAAAAATGTACATCTAGCTTTAATTTTATGATAACAAGAGAAATTGTTTCTTGGAAAAGTGTCAAGCAGACACTTATAACTGCTTCTATCTTAGAGGCAGAGTATGTCGCTTATTGTGAGACTACTTCCCAAATTATGTGGCTAAAAAGCTTGATTTTTGTCTTCCACATTGTTGAGAGCATATCTAGGCCACTTGTGATATATTACCACAATAATACTATTATGCATTTTCTCAAGATAATAAGATATGTTCTTGCACAATGCACTTCAATGTTTGTTAGAGAGAAAATTCTAGAATCTTAGACACAAATTGAGAACATTACTAAGATGCTTGGACCATTTTGTTGGGATTGTATATTTGTCTTATTTGATTATGTTTCCTTTATCTTTTTTGCCTATGAAATGTGAGTTATTGACATGTATGATATCCCTATCAAATATAAATTTCTACATTATTAATAACTTATTATTTCTTTGGATAAAATTGACATTTTGTTATAATAATCTTTTGTTTCTAATAATTAAACTAATCCCATCTAAATGAGAGATTGTTAGAATTTTGTAAATCAGTATTGTCTAATTATTGGAGTAAAATTTGGATTATTAACATTAAGGGTTAAATATATTTTTGGTTTTCCAAAAATATAACAGAATTGGTTTTAGCTCCCAGAAATTTTTTCCTTGAATAAAGTTCCTTAAATATTAAAAATACCTTAATTAGATCCATATGCTAAACTCTGTTTAACTTTTTTATTAAATGATGGCCACATTAACATCACAATCACCATTAATTTGATGATATAGTTATCCATGTCAACTGTTATGTCTAGGTCAAATTAGTAATTTTTTTTTAAAATAAAATTATTATATGTTTAACCTTAAACTACAATTTTTTTTAACCCTAAAGCAAAAGCAATTACACAATTTTTTATTAAAAATTATCACTAAGCACTTTAGGTAATAAAATACTTTGCTTGGAAGTTGATGTGACCATCATTTAACAGAAAAGTTAAACAAAATTAGCACAGGGATCTAATTAGAATATTTTTAATATTTGAGGGACTTTATTTAAGGAAAATTTTTTCTGGGGACTAAAACCAATTTTGTCATATTTTTGGAGGACCAAAGACATATTTAAACCTAATATCAAATATGAAAACAAGATTTGTGATATTTTAATTGATGGATATTAGTTGTTTATGCTTATGATGTGAGTGTACCTATATTGGTTAGACCCTCACTTAGTGCTCAAATGAGAGGTCCTTACTTTCGTCTGATGGTTATAAAATTGTTGTCTTATTAGACAATTTTGTGTGACATAACATTGTGTGAGAAACCTTAGTCATTAGACAAGTAAGAGTATCTCCCTCATTCTCGTGTTCATAATTCAATTGAGGTAATAGACATGAATTTCATATTCTCTTTAGGTACACTACTTATTAATCCTTTATAATCATTATTGTATGATTATGAATAAGATTTGCATGTGCATCTTTTGCTATTAAATTTCCATCATCCATGGTATTGTCTTTTGTTTAGTTTAATTAAAGAAAAGAAAGGAAAGATGTATAAATTATTTTCATACAAGTGTACTAACAACATTTCATGTTTTAGTCCTTTGTAAATAAATGCAGATCATGAGTTTGTTTTGGTATTTGGTTTAAATTTATGCTACATAAAAAAATTATATATCCATGTCTAGAGGTGTGACTTATTATTCGTGATATTTTAATTTTGTAACTAAATCATGATCAAATGGATGACGGTCTATTGCTTGACAACTTAGAAGGGGGAGAAGATGAAAACATACTTTGATAGATATTAATTAATAGATGGATGAATATTAATGACTTATTATTGTTTTATGAAATACATTGAAACTTAATTGCTTGATAACCTAGAAGTGGGAGAATATTAAGAAATATCTCATAATTAACTAGTATCATGACTTTTTTTGTATTGAATCACAATGTAATTTTGGCAATTTGTTATGGATGATTAATAAATTGTCTTTTGGCCACTTGGAAGTAGAAGAGATGGATGTATACCTCATGGTTAATTAGTATTATGACTTTTTATTTCACATTATAATGTTATTGTGGTAAGTAGAGTCATTACACCAAAAGCGGATTTTAGTGGCGGTCAAATAGTGGTGGTTATGAAAAACTGCCCCTAAAGTAAATCATTGCTGTTGGTTTAACAAGTGACGTTAAAATTGAAAGTTTTATGGCGGTTTCAACGCCAGTATGTGAAAAATAATATCTAATTTCGTAATTCTATTCGCGCCTTGTCTTTTCCCTTTCCCACCAAGTATGTGTTACCCAAAAATAAAATGCACAAATTCATTCCTAATACCCTCGCGTCAGACCCTAGAAACCAAAACATACACACGCAAAACTATCTTTGCTTTCTGGTTGTACATAGCATCACAGGGCACTACAATCGCGACCATCAAACCAAACTATCTCCGTTGTTGATGTTGTCCACCATTGTCAGGTACCTTTCTTTTTCTTTCTGCTTCTCATCAAGCATGGTGAGATAGAGCAATGTTGGGTTTGTGGATTTTTCCTTTCTTCTCCCCTATGAGATTCTTCTTTAATTTAGGGTTTCAGATTTTTGACCATCTTCGCGTTTCTGATGACGGGGTTTTTCCTTGCGATGGCTTCTCTTCCAACGACTTTATAGTCGTAGGAGCAGTTGTGACAGTCAAAGTACCATTGCTTCGCGCAGAAGAGCTCGCCATAGCGGCACCAGATTCTAGTTAGGCTGACGAGCTACTGACTGTCAGAGTAGTAGTTTACGGCATAGTTGGGCTCGGACGACGTTGTTTTGTCCTATGCGCAGGGTTGTCATCATGGAGGGATCACTTAGGGAGTGCGATGACGTGGTAGAAGTGGTAGTGTCGAATAATCTAGAAGGTTAGGACATCGTGGTGGCGGGGTTGTTGAAGGGGGTTAAAGTCACTTGTTGAAAATGAATCACTTGTTTGCATCATTTGCTATATTTTGGGGTTAACAATGGCACAACAAGGTTTTCGATAGAGTGTCAAGCTGTCAATGAGGTTACTTTCCACTACCCTGATGAAATGGGATGGAAGGCCAGGTTAGATTGGATTACTAGATGCATTGTAAAGTATAAACTTGCTTTCATCAAACTTGACCATGAATAACTCTGTCCTTCTTTATGAAATTTTGGAAATTATATGTTTCACAAAGTCAATATTGCTCCTTCAAATGGTGCAATTACACAAATATAGGAGGTAAATTGGATCACTGATTTTCCTTACACTTAAATTTCTAAACTAATGTTTAGTTTTCTATTTGGATTGTGTTAGGCTGTTAGTCCTAATATAATAATGTTAAGGTTTATTTTATAACTTGCAAGTATTTTAAGGTGTTGCTATTTGTTTAATTGTTTTCTGCTCTCTATAATGTTCTAAAATATGTTTTTAATTTCTTTGTGACCTTGATGTTCTATCAAAGCCTTGGGAGTCCACCCATTGTCATCTTGCTTTTTTAAATATTTGCTCCATGGTCTATAAGGAACTTAACTAGCCCAGTTTTCCTTCACTTACTACACTGAACAATTTCCTTAAACAGTTCTATGTTATTTTGCTCGATTGCAGTGCATGCTAGATGACTTATAGTGGCCCCATTGTCCGTGAGAAATTTCATGATAGATTTATGCACTAAATTGTTTGTATTGCTTCATGAATACGGTTGGTCCCTACATCATAATATTGATTTTGGGAATTGAGCTTGATTTTCTTTTTTAGTTTGGCTGCACAAGATGCCAAGTTGGCACCAAGATTGTGAACTCACCTACATTTGATTGATGGTGGCACTCTCTTTAATGCTAGTGTTAGTGGGCAGGCATTTCGGCATGGTCCTTAGATAAGTAATCTTCAGCAAATGGAGATTGTTACAGGTTTGCAAAACCATATTGTGATGGTCAATGGAAAAGAAAATGAATTGTGTAACTTTAGCACCTACTATTTTGTCTTTTGTGTATTGAATCGAATATAGTGGCTTCCCAATATTCCTTGTTGATAACTTAACCATGGTGACATAAAAAAGTCTCTGATTATTGGTTGCCAATAAGTTTTTCAAATAACGAAATTGCTTTCTCTCTTGATTAATAAAAGATGGTCAATGAATGGTTGCAGGAACAGGGGAGGTGGTAAACTATTCCACGGTGCATAGTGGGGATTTCTCTCACCGGTATCTTGGGAAACTCAGGCAATAATTATATTGGAACCAGCACCTGCCATGGTAATTATACTAGAGCAAACACATGCCAATTTTGTTTTTCGGCCATATTAGCTCAATTGGGAGCTATTATGATGGTGGTGTTGATGTTGTAGAGAAGAATATCAAGATTGCTTAACTTTATATTGTAAGCCTCTTCTATATGAAAAAGCTCAATATTTTCACTTCTTATTGGCATTTTTGATTGGGCTTCTTAATTTCTAGTTATTCATATAGCATGTAGTTTATCCTAGAGTCTATCTTTAGTAGTTACATTTACATATACTTATTACTTTATTCTCTCTATAGTGGGAAGAATTCTTGGTTGCAAGCTCAAAACTTTTTATTCAAATGATATTATTCTTAAGATATATAACAGTCATGACATAACAGTTGCTGCAATGAGAGCATGCAGAGATGCAACTGCTACCAATTCAATTCCAGCTTTCGAAAAGGTATTTTTGAATTGGGTTTTAATAGCTACTAATTATCTATTCTAATATATTAAATCAAATTAAATTAACATTAAATTTTTAATTAATTATTAATTTAATAAATTTTTTATTTTCCTCAATTTTTATAATCAATACTTAAATTTCCTTGACCAAGGTTAGTAGCATAATATTTGTATATCATTATTGAAATACAATTATATCACTTTTTTTGAACTTTTAAATTTTTTTTTATATTTATAACTTTATACTTTAATTTATTTATATTATCATTTAAATTATTTTTTAAGTGTGGTTTTAATAGAAAAGCATTCGCATAATGTAAAATATACTAACCACTTAGAAGTATGTATAGTTTTATCAATTCATTGGTCATTTATATGCTAAAGTGATATGCTTGTATTTGGATGATAGCAGTTGTTGACCGTTGTTCAAAATGTTTTATGTACAATTAAGTAAAAGACTAGTCTTGTTGTCCATGAATCAGTTCAACTTGGAGTAATACACTTAAGTTACCAAATGGTCATCCAGCTCACGTTTGATTCACATACATTTTGAAGAGCATTTTCTTTTTTAAGTTATGGTAGTAGTTCCATTTCCATTTTTTTTCTGTAGCATTGAATTAGGAGGGTGTCTCCATATTCTAAATTGGTAAGTATATGAACATTGATGTATAAGGAAGGTATTTGGACATTAATAAATTGTTGATGTTGAAGTGTTTACATTTCGGTAAACTGGCCTATCAGTTGCCTTAGAATTATATTTGGCTGGCTACACTTCATGATCTTTGACTACCCGTTATGTTGGGTAAGTAAGCCTATTTTTCCATGGATGCTAAGGTTGCATCTTTGACAGTGTCTCCCAGATTTATGTAGTATAAAATATCACAGCAAGTGGACAGAGTTTCAAAAGAAAATAAGTATGAATTAGTGGGTTATGCATGCTTTACTTGATAAAAAAATAAGTTAGTACCATACAATTTGTCATACAATGGTACTGTGTGTTGCCAAATCAACTTAAGCTGAGCCAGCCTACAAGATCATTGATTCGGGAGTATTGTGATTGTAGCACTTTAATTTTGCCAATTATTGAGGCTAAGATTCGTTAGGGTTATGCAGGTAATGGAGAGAGAGGAGATAACAAGAAATGGTGCCAAATTTAAGAAAAGGAATTTGAGCTATAATTTTGGAAACAAGATACAAGAGAAACATGCCTACTTGGGACACATGTAGAGAGCAGAAACCTACAAATGTGTTCTTTTATTCATTCCAAAGAGAAAGAATAAAATCGGTTTGGGGTTTGTGCTGCCTTCTATCACTTTTTTTGTTAAATATTTAATTATTTATTTGTGTTGCGATCATGAAATATCTCGTTAGCAACTTGTAAAAGTCACACTTAAAAGTATTCTTTGTGCTGTGTGGATAACTTGGTTAGTAAATTGCGCTACTTTTTGGTCAATTCCTTTTGCTTCAAATTAAATATTAGTTAAATTCAATTTAACTTCTTTTCTTCTCGC
The DNA here is from genome assembly GCA_004329165.1 of Spatholobus suberectus. NCBI lineage: Eukaryota > Viridiplantae > Streptophyta > Magnoliopsida > Fabales > Fabaceae > Spatholobus > Spatholobus suberectus. Next base: position 21,538,193 of record CM014731.1, read on the forward strand.
TGTGGATAAGGGTATCCATCAGGTTTAATATTCTAAGATTAAAAACTCCCATGTTAATTCTCTTAATACCCTGATCTCTCTAAGTCTTATATGTTGTAGAAAATATAAGCTTTAAAGTACGAGGGACATAGAATGAACTACGGGCATTGCACCTTTTTTTTAACAATACTTGTGCGTAGTGGCGTTTTTGCAATCGCCGATAAACGAATTAATATGACCGCTTATTATAAAACATTAATTTAGTGGTGGCACTAGAATCGCTAGTATAATAAAAAATTTAATTTAACTACAAGTTAAGGGCGGTTTCAAAATTGCCAGCATTCCGTTTTTTTTACATAGACGCGGTTATTCTGATAGTTACCGAAAAATGACGCTATATGGATTTGTGGCGGCAAGTTTAACGTCGGTTTTATAACCGCTGGTAGTTGATTTGGTGGCGATTTTAACCACTGGTATACCTTCATATAACCGCTGCTAAAAGCCGGTTTTGGTGTAGTGAGTTAGATGATTGATGACTTATGACTTTTGTCTTTAATTAGAATGTGCAAATTATCATAATAGTAGTTATTGTGTTTATTAATAATTCTTTTGGTTTTGATGAATATAAAGTTGGTCATTTATACTTAAAGATAGAATTATTATGATATTGGAAAAATGGTTGGATTTGTATTAGTAAAATAATTAGCTTAATAATGTAAAAGAATGTCTGTGCATATTTGTAAAATAATTGTCAAATGAAAAAATTATTGATGATGTTTGTTATAAAAACTATTGTCAAATATTAATAATCATATGCTATAGTTTATATGTGTTATATATACTTAAATGTAAAATCATTGTCAAAGTAAAAAGAAAAATTAAAATCAATGGCAATTGTTTGTATGTGTCTTCTTTGATAACCTTAAGCAACAACTTTTTGCCATTGTCATAAACAATAAAATAAAAAATTGTTGTCATAATGCAATCTAAAAACCATTCCATATTGTTGTGTTAATGGCTATATTTTTTTTTCTTAGCGTTGTTTGTGTTTGGTAAACTTGTTACTAAAACAAAGATAATACCTTAGATTACTATGATTTAAAAACTGTAGTTGAAAGAAAAGATAACAATTTGTTTGTTTTAGATTGTGATTTTGACCTATTGTTATAGGACAAAATTGTTCACACGCATGTGAGAGATCACAACTAGGAGCTTAGGCTTTGGGTTTAGGTAACTGGTAAATTGGCCCAAGGTGAGGCCTTTTGATGTGGCTCCATTAAAAACTTTGTTAATTTTTTTTAGCAATGACAAATGATGTACAATGGTGACCGGTGATGAAAGGCTACTAATTAGAAATGGAAACATCAAGAAGAAATGTTAGAAATATGTCAAGGCAAAGAAAATCAAAAAATGAAGAAGAAACATGGAGAAAGACAACTAATTTTGAAGTATGAAAAATAAAGGAAGCTTTGCACTTTAAGGAACTCAGTAATAAAATAATGGCAACATAGGTCATAGAGGATGGTATTGTGCTAACTTCATGTTAAGTTATAAGCTTTAAGTAGTAAGGGAAGTGGAAAAAAAACAAAAGAATAAAGAATTTAAATGACAAGCTACAAAGTATTGTGATGTATTATAATGTGGGGATATTGATGTTATGAGATACTCTAACATAACCATGTTATAAACTTATAGAGAGAGATATGAGAGGATCGATTGATACTAGGCATCAAACTTTTACACTTACAACATTTGATATCTTTCTATACAATATGAAATTAATCAATCTATCGTTGAATTGAAAGTTTTTATAAAGTAAATCAAGTTTATAAAATTTCATGGAAAAAAAAGCTACTTGTTACTTCATTACATTATTTTATTTTGACAGATAATTTGCTATTTAAAATATAAGTAAATATTTGTTGTTAGATAACATACCAATAAATGTCCAATTTATGTAAAGTTTTATATACATAATCAGAAAGATAATATTAAATGATTCAACAGTTAGATTGATTAATTTCGTATTGTATGTAAAGTTATTAAGTGGTGTAAGTGCAAAAGTTGGACACCTAATATTAATTAATCTTGTTTCCCCACATACATACAAACACACACATACACAAACATACATACATACATACATATATTGCTTTATAAGATGAATCTAATGATTGTTCAAAGATTTTTAATGTACAAAGTATTGACAATTGAAATAAAACATAGTTCATAATTTGATGTCTACTTGCCAAATGAAATTTTATTACAAATTAAAAACATTATTAGATAAATTCAAATAGAAATTAACATTCTATTGAGGATAAAATTCACTTATAGACATTTCATTGATAGAGAGTGGCATGGAATTGTTGGCAGATTGACTAGAACTTGATTCATGTGTAACTATTCTTGGGTTCATTTTCCTATGCAAGATAAATGCTGGTTCTAGTGGAGTTGGCAATTCAATTGAGTGATTGCTAAGATATGAAACTATTGCCAACATTGTAGGTCTAGCATCTGGGTTTTCTTGAACACATAATAAACCAATCTGAATGCACTTAATGACTTCAATTTTAGAATAATTCTCTCTCAATTTTGGGTCCAATATGTTCAATGGTGTTTGGTCCATCCACTGTCTCCACACCTATAGCAATTTGTAAACTTAGTCAAAATGTTACAATTTCTTACTTTCAAATTAATTTCTTTGTCATGAATAATAATAAAAAAATTTGCAAGATATTGCACTTACAAAACTTAGGAGACCATCAGCAGCATTGTGTGATTCATAGGAACCTACATTCTTTTTTCCAGCAATAATCTCTAGAACCATAACTCCAAAACTATAAATATCTGATTTCTCAGAAAATTGTCCAAGCATTGCATACTTTGGAGACATATATCCACTACAAATTTGGAAATAAGAATAAACAATTGAAAATAAGCTTAAATATACCATATAAAGGATGGAAAGAGTGAGAATGGGTATTCAAAACTTACTACGTTCCAATAATTCTGTTTGTACTTCCTTCTTGTTGATCTATTTCAACAATTCTAGCAAGACCAAAATTTGAAATTTTTGGATTCATATTTTCATCTAATAATATGTTACTAGGTTTAAGATCACGATGTATAACTTTAAGTCGAGAATATTCATGCAAGTAAAGAATTCCTCGAGCAATCCCTCCTATAATTTTGTGATGCTCGAACCAACCAAATGCCTTTTGCAATTGAGTATCTACAAGAAATTTTCAGCAAGTGAGAAAATTAAGTTACACATATTTTGTAATCAATCACTTGATCTAGTTTAAGATCTAATGTATTAAACATCATAAATACATAATGAATGAATGTTAAACTTTAAAAAATCTAAAGAGAGGTCAAAAGAATCAAACCAAATAAGAAGTAATCCAAACTCTTGTTTGACACGTATTCATAGATAAGTATTTTTTCTTCCTCGTCAAGGCAAAATCCAATGAATTCCACGAGATTTCTATGTTGAAGCTTTGCTATTAATAAAACCTCATTTTTGAACTCTTGTGCACCTTGCCTTGAAGTTCTTGAGAGTCTTTTTACTGCAATATGTCTTCCATGAATAAGAATGCCTTGTAAATATAGATAATTATTTAAGTTGAAAACAAGACCATGTAAGAAATAAAATTTATCATATTTTCTCTTACCTTGTAAACTTCTCCAAATCCGCCTTTGCCAATCTTGTTCTCATGTGAAAAGTTGTTTGTTGTTGCTTTGATTATAGCCAAATCAAATTGCAACGACTCTACGACAGTACTTTCATTTCCAACTAGACAAAAATGCTTCAATTGTTAAACTATACAAAAATCTCTATGCTTGCTATCTAAGAAGTATGTTTTGAAATTTCTTTTTCTTATTCACAATACTTACAATTTTCTTTGAGAATGGTTTTGCAATTCTTTGCTTTTTGTTGTATCAAGTAGAAGGCAATAGAGAAGAGTATCACCGAAATGATAATGGTAGGAAACAACAATCAAGATGATTGTTCGTGACGGACTTCTTATTTCTACATTAAAAAAATGTCATTCAAATAGGTAACACTGAAGTGATATGTAATAGATAATTTGTTCTCCAAAGTATTTAAGAATTAATCTCTCATTATTTTGTAAACAAGTAATGAGTGGGGATTCAATCCAGTTGTGTATGGATAAAGAAACAATTTTGGGGGTCAACTTTGGTATTCCATCTAAAAAAAGGAAATACAATACAATCTTTTAAAATAAAAATTTTATATTAAATGTTGTAAATTCAATAATAGAAGTTACAAATTATTAATAAAGAATACAGAGTCTTAAAATTTACAATTTTTATTATTCAGTCTGTAATTTTTTTGTTACTTACTTCATACTTTAATATTTATTATTCTATCTCTAATTTAAAAGAGATACCTCAGGCCATACTTCCTTTAGTAGTCTTGTATCAAAATTCAAAAGGAACCCAGTGAAGATCAGCTTGAACAAAGAAAAATCATGATAAGGTGGATTATCTAACAATATGCATTATGAATTTATGATACTTATGCATGAGTGGAGGCCCACAGGTTTCTTAACCTGCTTTAATAAATCAGCAACTAAAAGAAGGTTACTTATGTATAAGATACAATTATTTAACAAAAATTAAAAAAGTAGTACGTGAAGTCCATTAGATATTTTTGGTAGTGAAATATGTATATATTTTTTGGTAGTGAGTGAAGCCCATTAAATAAATTCATTTGATGAATTTTATAGAATATATATCATTAGAGGAAATAGTTGTTTAAGTTATCTAAAATTAAAAAATAATGATATATTCCATATAAAAATTATAATTGATAAAGTTATACAATTTTAGTGGATTACACCATTAAAAATGTTCTAACAATCTATGTGAAAGGAGAAGACGATGGTCATGTTTATAATTGGTGACTAACATTATTCAACACTCTTAATTATCAGGGTACGTATGACGTTGTCTGTTTGTTCATGATAATACTACAAGAAGTAAAAAAAGGTAAACAGTTAAACACTTTGCAATTATATTGATACTAATTAATGCTATAAATATAATGAATGTTTAAAATTTTTGAGTAAATAGCCTTTGATTTTATTTACAATAACAATAACATAAATATCTTTCTGCCCATTTCCCCGTAGACTTGATGGTTTGGAGTGTAATTCTCTAGCTTCATGTCTTGGATTCGAAGCTAGCATCGAAAGAAGAAAAAAACCATAAATATTAATTGTTTTTTCAGTAGAGACCAAGATATTTATTCAAAAAGATATAATCCATGGAATTACAGAAATTCTAATAATGAAAATGTTGGATAATAATTATAAGTATACAAATAACATAAATACCTTTTATAGTTTAAAGTAAAGTTAAATTTTATATAATATAATATTGGCACATTATAAATTTTGCACTGCTGTCACATCTTTCTCATTTAGAAAAAAAGGGTTAAAAAGAACATAATAAAATATTTAATATTTTGTTTTATTTTTCAATTAAGTCAGGTAAAATTAAAAAAAGATTAATAAACGTGCTTCATTTCTGCCAAAATTTTAGATAAGGTTAACTGCTTTGAAACAAAACTAATTTCACACCTATTTTTATATTATTTTTACGTCGTTATATTCTATAATAAAAACAGAAAAAAAAACTTAAAATCAAGTTTATCTCTCTTTCCTTTATCACAAACTCATTTTGATTTTTATAGTCTTTAATTTTTCTTATTATTTACTCTACACTTAATATTTTCTCGAATTTAATTAACATGCATGAAAAAAGAAAATCATTTTTGATGTTAATTAATGCGTTGATACTTGATACCTGGACGGTGGTCACGTTGTCGAGTGGATGTAGATGGCGGCGGGGCCACCTGATGATAAAAAAACTGAAACAGTTCAAAGCGGAGAACACAGCTTGGATACAGAACTCTTCCACCAACACTTCCCAAACGAGCCCACGGAATCGCCGATCCAATCACATCACTGAGGCACCCGCCACAATCATTGCTCGACAAATCCCTTGTGCACTGAGCAATTATATAAAGCGTTTGGTTATCGTTCAATCTCAACGTCCCCATTCTGGTTCGCCATCTTAGCCAACTTAGTCGACAACGTAAACGCGAACGAGTTAATCTGCTCCTCGTTCGTCACATTCAGCATCTCAAACCTCGGACTCGTCTTCACTCTAGAGATAAAATCCCGATCCGAATACCGAACCAAGTAGTAATCGTACCAAATTACACCCTCCCTAGCAAAACTACACTCGGAGAGTACTCTATTCGATGCGTTTCGGACACATTCTCCACAAACGCGATGAGAAACAACGTCACCGCGACACATGAAAAGGCCATACAACGTTCCCACGTGCATTTGGAATTCCGTGCCGTTGGTGGCATTCGAAGACAGGTCACAGAGAAGAGATTTAAGGTTTGATTGGAAGTCGGTGGGGTTGTTAACGACGTCGTTTTGGTTGCTTGAGCAGTTGTGGGAAATGTATCCAGAATGCTCCGGATCTGATTGTGGATATTTATATTTAGTTTCGGGAACGAGTCCTTCTTGCTTTAAAGTGACGTCGCGATAGAAAGGGTACAGTTCAAACCTAACGTTGCAGCTAGGAAACAGAACTCTCCCTCCTTGCTTGTCCTCACAGCAGTATGGAAGCAAGTTTGTTGCCTTGGAGAGACACGTGGCGCAATCTTGACGTGACAGGTCCTGCATGCACTGCGCCACACAGTATAGCGCCTGAATTTCCAACAGGTTTGTCTGTTTCGCGGCGTACCTGTTCCCGATGGGGGAGTTCGCTGCTTCTTCTGCTGTTTGTTTCATGGTGTTGGATAAGAGACTCGTGAAGGTTTCGTGGTTGGAGATGTTGGCGATGTTGTACGAGTACAAGCTGGGCGCGGTGGTGACGGTGGAGAAGAAAGAGGCGTTGGAGTAGCGAACCATGCACTCGTCGTACCAGATCACAGCCCGTTTGGCGAGGGAACATTCTGGGTCCGAGGAGAGTTTGTGGGTGGCGTTTAGGACGCATTGTGCGCAGAGGTGAGGGGGCACGTCGCCCCTGCACATGAATAGGCCGTAGACTGTGTTTTGGATTGTGTCGTTGTGGAATGTGTTGGTGGCGGCTTTGGAAGCAAGGGAAGAGAGGAGGGTGTTGAGGTTTGTTAGGTAAGTGGTGTTGGCGGTGGGTTCTTGGCAAAATCGGACCATAAAAGGAGGGTCCTGTGCTTTGGTGGTTGTGAGATTGAAGAAGGTAACGAGGAAGAAGAGGAAGAGAAGGTTAAAGGAATTAGAAGCCATGGTAAGTCTATTATTGCTGAGTTGAAGGAATTTTTTGATACATTATGGTCAGTGACATGTTTGGCGTGGCTGATGGATAGGTGAAAGATAGTGAATGAAGCAGGGTTGTCGAGCACTCTTGTCTTTTTCATTGTCTTCTCAAAGATTAATTGCTTCTATGTAAGTCGCTGTCTCACACTTAGGAGTGTTCTATTTTAATGAATGGGTTAGAAGTTATGCTACTGTAATAAATTTGTGCACCGATTACGTTATGATGATAAATAACAGTTATTAATTTCTCCTCTTCGTTTTATGCTTTTCTCCTTTTCATCACGAAAAGTATGGATTGAAGCAAAAAATATACGCGAGTCAAATCAATAAATTATCCAGATTGAGCCTTCCTAATACGAGACGGTAACTTGTTAGTTGTTAATCGAATCATTAAAAAAAAAGGTGATGATATTTGGACACTTAAATTTATTAACACTCAAGTGACACTCTTTGTTTCTCCTATCTCTCTTTTCCTGTTACATTACATTATTAATCATATTAATTATTTATCTTTACTTTCTTCTTATTTCTTTTTAGGTGTTTACACTCAAGGCGTCCAAGAATCTTTATTAAAAAAAAGAAAAAAAAAAGAGAGAAGACGATAGCTTGTTAAAAAAGAAAACACACTGTTTCCATTAAAAAAAAAGGTGTAAAGATTCACTGGTACAGTGTCTTCTTTTTTAATAGTTTTTTTTAAAATTTAATTTCAATGGTACAATATGGTGAAGTTATTTAATTCACTTTTGGTACATCCTATAATATTACATATTTAAGAACTTTAATATGTTTTTTCTCCATGGTATAATTCTTAAGAGCTTAATGTGGGTTCAAAATTGTTTCACAATTTTTAAGAACAAGTTGCTTATATAAGTAACTGTTCTTATATAAGAACTACTGAGTCAATTATTTCAATAGTGAAACTGTATAAAAAACTAATTCTTAAGTTTATTAAGAACCTCATAACTAACTCTCATTGGAGACTCTCCATAAAACTTTTATATATAGGTATCTATTGTGAATTTTCATTGTTGCCACATTAACTTAATGAATCAAATGTTGTAGTAATAGGGTGAATTCTTATTAAATGTCTATGCAAAAAAAGTTTTGCACTAACAATTCATATAAATTAAAATTTATTTTTATTCACTAGTATGTTGACCCCTGCATTAAAATAACATGATATTCATTATCTGTATATTATGTCCTTACACATATATTAAAATAACATATAAATATAGTAATAAGTTAACAAATTCATCCATATAATTCATGATTATCTATTTATCTATATACTAAAGCAATGTCCTCATGAAAATAATTAATTTCTGTTATCGTGTTTTATATTAATATTTTGTAGTAAAAATATAGGAAACTTATTTTTTTTAAAAATTACTAAAATACTTGTCCTCCGAACAAAAATACAAAATTAAAAAATATAATTAAATGTTGCACAATGTATAAAGTTTGTATATTAAAAAGTAAGATGTGCAAAGAGAAATGTTAAGTTTCTCATAATTAGAGTGCATAAAATGTCTTATTTTTTGTGCCTTTGAACGAAAATTATAATTTAATTGAAACCCATTTAACATCTCTATTCCTTATGACCTCTGACCCCAACCACTTTTGAGTTCTTGGATTCATCCAATCAAATATTTATTATCCACATATATCAAAATTTAAATTTTAGTATTATTCATTGTCCTCAAATGTGTAGTATGTTAGGCTAATCTATATCTTGCACTCCAAGATATATTGTCACCCTTTGAGAGACACTCTTGGACCGCAAATGAAAAGCAGGAAGGCAAAAAGTGTACATTCTTTTAATATATAGTAAATAAATAACATTTTATTTTTTAAAAGATTGTTATTAAAGTATTGAATGAAGGTGCTACGATGTTCCTGTTGCCTGTAAATATTATAATAAAAATAAAGCTTAAATTTATTTTTAATTTATAGTTTATTTTGATTTTAATTTTAATTTTAATATAATTTTTAAAGTAATCATTACAAAAAATAATAATTTTCAATTATATAATAATTTATGATTTGATGATAGTATCAAAAACTTTCACACTATTAATATATTATAATTAATCCCTTATTTTTTATATTTTAGAATTTTATTTTTAATTTTTAATTTTTGAATTTACTAGGATCGAGCTAATGGTGAGGTTGAGTAGTTTGCATGAGGTTTTAAGTTTAAGCCTAAGTGTCGTCATTGTACACCATTTTTTTTAAAATTTAATTTTAATTATCATAATTTTAATTTTTTAAGTTTTGGTTTCTATAATTTTATTGTTTAAAATTTGTTGATAATAATTTCATTTAGTTTATGATTTACTCTTATAATAATAATAATAATAATAATAATAATAATAATAATAATAATAATAATAATAATTTTAGTATTTGGAGTGATAAAATTGAAGGCAGAAGGGGGGGGGGGGGGGGGGGGGGGGGGGGTTAAAGATGAAGATGTAGCAAGAGAAGAGGTTAGATTGAGCAAAAGGATTTGCAGTGCAACAACGTGAATTTGAAACAATGTATTGCTAGTCAGATCAGTGTATCATTGTTGAATCACACAAATCAATATAAATTATAGGAACATGAATATATGTATATAGTATATATATTATACTTGTCCTACATATAACCAAATGCAAACATGGCTAAGTGGCATGTTATCCTTTTACAAGGTTAGGGGTCTAAGGTTCAAATCTTGTTGGAAAATAATGTAGGGAAATTTTGAACGAGAAAATAATGATATCAGATGTTTACATATGTCTTATTCATGAAATTTTTTTAATATATAGCAATAGATTAACCTATTTCCAATAAAAATAAAGTTTAATTATTCATTTAGTCCTTATGTTGGAACCAAAGATGTAAGAAGCGTTTAGTCCCTTAAAACTTTGAAGATAACAAACTTATTAAAGTTTAAGTTTCTGTTTATAGTTAACAAACTTACAACTTCCAAAACCGAGACGTCCAACGCGCCGGTCTTAATGAGCATTCAATATACTCATATATGACGACCAGAGTAAGTTTCTTTCCTTGGACTAAGTGTCTTAAGTTTAGATGCTTGTACTAGACTTGTCTAGACGTAAGTTCTTAAATGGCTAAGTTTTTTAAATACTCATCCAGTCTATATGTCTTTCACACACCCACACACACAAATATATAAGCCAAATGAAGAGTGATCAGAAAAGCAGACTGCCAACGCAGTCCTGCATTTTTCGTTTTGGTGCAAGATCAAAAGTTACCTTTTCTAACTTCACTGAAAGCTCAATACATGCGTTTCTTTCTTGAAGACTGAAGCTAAATCATCTTCAACGACTCTTTTATGAAGACTATGTATAAATCAAGAAAGAAGAATGAAGTGAAGACATAGAGACGCTGACTATGAGACATATTGAAAAAGAATAAACTACTCTCTTACATCTATTGGACGATCTTTGAATATTTTCTAGAGAAATTCTATATAGTGCTCAAACTTTCAAATTCTCACATAGTGAGTTATTATTATTGCAAACAACTATTTTGTTGTGAAAGCCTGAAGAGGCTTAGTGAGAAAGAATACTTGGGTGGTTAAGCAATCTGGGTTGATTGTGTTGTAAGGCCTGACGAGGCAGTGAAAGAATACTTATGTAACCTAAGGTTGGTTAGTGAATATCTTCTGGGTGAAAGGATTGGACGTAGCTCAAGTTTGAGTAAACTAGTATAAAATCTTTGTGTTCTTGTTCGTCCTTATCTTTTTGTTCAAACTGTTTTTGAACTCGCTTTTTGTTTGAGAGAAAAGTTTTTAAAATGCACAATTCAACCCTCTTCTTGTGTGATTTTCGCTCTTTCACCTTATACTTCACACTATTAATCAATTCTTATTTAATGAGTCACAGTCATGATTTTGTAGCTTTAAAAAATTCTAACCAATAGTAGAAAATATGTTGTAGTGAATGTATTGATAGCACTACTTTTTTATGATTTGTGTTATTTATTAATTTTTATATCTTATTTAGTCAAAATGTATTTAATAACTTAATATCTAATTATTTTAAAATTATATATAAGTAAATATTTTTTAAAAGAAGGTGGACAATTTCCTCATAAGTTTCCTCGACCTTGGTAGGCATTAGGTTAGATTTTAATTTTCCATGTCCACCTCTTTTAAACTCACCCTTGAACCTATTCTACCTTTAACAGGGATGAGGAAGAAGATAATTAAACACACCCTTGACTTGCGTTGTCACCGTACCTACTCACTGCTAGCATTAAATATGGTCTTTGTTAAGCCCATTGCCCAACAAGGTGACCTCCTCATTGAGCGATGCTAAAGCTTGATGAAATTTAAAATGCAAGTGGATATCTATGAGCAATCACTGAACATTTCCCAATGGTATTTATAAAGTTCTACAGAAAACATGATTTTTTAGTCATCGTTGAGCAACAAAACCTTATTACTTAGTGATAGAAATAAGATGGCTCTTTGTTAAGGGCATTGCTCAGCTAATAAAGCCCTTCATTGAGCGTTATTCAAGAGGGTGCCTTTTGTCAAGACATTGCTCGACCATAGATTCTTATCGCTAAGTAATAAAGCAAAATTTGCATCATTGTTGAGTGATGACTCATATTGCTTAATAACATGACAAAAAATTGAAAAGGTAATTTGAATGTATGAGAACAGGGGTGTTTGCGGATCGGTTTGGATCGATTTTGAGTCAAAAAGTCATTTGATCCAAATATTAAAATAAACTGCAATTTGGTGCGGTTTGGATTACTTTATTTAAAAATTTTGATCCAGTCCAATTTGATAAAGTGCGATTTGGATCAGATTGGATGATTCAGTTTTTACCGACACATCCTTACATAATTATATTATTGAATCCATTTATAGCTGCTATTTTTAAAAAATAGAATATACATATGAAAGGAAAAATAAGATGAAACATAAAAGTTGAAATGTATAAAATGTGAAAAGGTTAATACTTACACAATTTGAAGGGATATTTCTAAAAGACTTAAAAAATTACTATAGTGCTCTTGATTGATAGTTTTGTATCATAGCATGTATTGTCAAAGAACAAAATTTCAAAAATGTGAAAGTTGAAAAGCATAAAATGCATGTTAAGCATACCTATGAATAAGCATGAAGAACAAAGAAAGTGATTGTTTGGTCATGCAATCAAATTGGAAGTCAAGGTTGAAGTTTGGTCATGCAACAACCCTTAAAATAATTGTTCTACGTGTCTATTAAGTATTAACTAATTGTAGTACAATCATCGTCAATCAATTAATTATAAACATACAAGGGTTTGATTATGCCGTAGCAAGACATTAAAAATAGTAGAATAATTCAATTAGAGAAACAAAAGGGAATTAATTAAAATCAAACATTCAGGGTTCCAAGCATACTACACCTCAACCCTAACTATAGGGTTTAGGCACTCATGGTTATAATGAACATCACACTAATACTAGAGTACATGAAGATAAGATAGAAAATTTGTTACAAGAAAGGGTTTTCCAATCAATCCTTGCATCTCTGTGTCCAAAACTCAGCATTAACCTCCTTAGCCCAAGCTCTAAATTTTCATGTCTTAGGTTTCCAAAGAATACCAAAGATGTCCCCCTTTGTTGCCTTTTCTTCTATTTATATGATCTAAAAATTAGATCAGGCACGGAGGCATGCACGACCATGCTTAATAACTAAGCAAGGACATGCATAGGGTGTGATGTTTTTTGGAGCATAAGGTCTTCACCCAAGCATGGCCATACTGGAACTTTAAACAATTGGGGTCATCTTGTGGAGATGCACGACTGTGCTTTGTGCCTAGAAGCACAAATTTCCTCTAGCTTTGAGTGTATTCCAAGTAATTCCAGTTGTGCCTCAGTCTTACAAAAATATAGAGAAAAAAGAGTGAGTCATGCACAGTAATATCCTTAAAAGGACCAAAACAAACCCTATTTCCCCTTTCTTAAGCATGCAAACTAAGGGTTTATCAGATAGGTTTGGCCAGCACAAGGAAAAGAAGAGTGGAAATGGATTTTGGTGAAAAGGTGATAGAAATAGGTATTTATACTACTAATTTAAGTATTTTGATTTAATTGTAAATTATGGATGTTTATCCAAATCCAACTTATCATATGTTGGATCCTTAACGATTTTTAGGCTAAAACTCGCCTAGAAAGTTTAGCTTATGTTAATCACATTACTTGATTTTTATGATTTGTTTTAATAAAATTCCAAAACTTTGATATTATCCATTTTTGACCAATAGGATTTAATCTTAGTGACATGTGGCAAGGTTATAGACTATTCTAAATTAAAATTAATTTGTATAAATTTGTATTATTTTTTTGCAATATTTCATGTAATAAATCCAAAAATTTTAAAATAAATTTAAAAATATTATTTTCATAAAACATAATTTAAATAAATTATTCACAATTTTTGGATATAAAAAAGACTAATTTGAGTTTTTTTGACATTTAGGAGTATTTTGGTCATTTTAAAAGAAATTTCAAAAAAAATTCATAAAATTCTCAAAAATATATTTTCTTATAATTATTATTTTTAGTTCAAAAATATATTTTTCTAAATTTTTTGGATATTTTACCTATTTTTATTTTATTTTACAACTCTTGGGGTGAAATGGTCTTTTTTCAGGTCCGATCCAGAAAAATTATTAAAAATCTAGACAAAGATTTTTTTAACATTATAGACTCAATTGTATCATTAGAATGTTGAGATATTTATCTAGTCTATTTTATAAAAACATTGAATAAATAGAAAAAACAACACAAATAAAAATCAAGGTGTTACATAGGACATTAGGGTCAGTGTGCTAGGTTCCATATGTAACACCCTGTTTTTCCTAATGCATAATTTAATGTTTTGATAATTAAAAAGTGAAAATTAGATATGTAACCTAGGTGATTAAAAGAAATAAATAAATTGTTGTCATGTATGGTTTGTTGTATGTGATGATGTTTGTGTGTTGTTTGCTTGAAATTCGGGTTGAATTTAGGAAACTTGAGATATGTACTTGAGCCAATTTGGTTGTGTTATGAGTTTGATTTTGAGTTTGAGTTTTTGAGAAAAAATAGTTGAGTTAGACCAGTTATGGGATATGGGGAGTGGTTTGATGAGTTGTGGGCCTTAGTTAGCCCAAAGTCCGTGTGAGAGCTTCGGAAGGCTGAGGTATAAAAGGAGGAGAGGAGGAAGAGTTTTTCTCCTTTCTCACATTCTCATTCTCTCTCTTCTCTTCATCTCTCTCTAGATTTCTCAAGTTATTAAGTGTAGTCAAGGGATTCCAAGCTTAGTTAAGTGCTTCGGGTGAGAGGAGGATCAATCTTTTGAAGTTTTGGCTCAAGATATCACATTCTCAAGGAATCCAAATCTGGATTTGGAAGCTTTTAGAGGTAAGGGAGGCTTACTATTGCTTGATTTTGTGTTTGTGGTTGTTGATATGTCGATTTAATGCTTTGGAATCGGTTGATTTCTATGAATATCTTGTGTATGTGGGTTTTGACATTAAAATGGGTTTGAAAAGGAGATTTTGAAATTTGTTGATGATTTGTGGATGAAATTGTTATGTAATCAATTAGAAAGGTATTAGAAGTGATTAAAATTGTTTTGTGATATTTGGTGTTGATTGATTTTGTCAAAAATGGTTATTGGTGATGGATTTGCGAACAAAATGATCTCACTCGCACTTATCGATGGATTCTATCGTTTAGCAATGGATCTTGATAGTTGCTGGATGTTTATCACTCGCTTAGCGCCGAAAGTTGTTGCTTAGTGATGAATCTTGAAGGTCGCTAGAAGTCTATCACTTGCTTAGCGACGAAAATTTTTGCTTAGCGACGGATGCTGATGATTCTTTGTAAGTTATTTGCTTAGCAATGGAAAAGCTTGCTTAGCGATGGAATTCACACTTAGCGAGAGAAAAATAGGATTTCTTTGCTTTGTTATTATTGTTGTTGGTTGTTGATAACTTTATTGACTCCTATGGATGTCAAATGTATATTTTAAGATAATTAGATGTTCAAATAGTTTTCTAAACTAGCTCTTGGGTTTTCTTTATTATTGTTGTGGATTTGTTTGATAAATGATTGAAAAGTGGTAGTTGGGTGGAAAATTGCTTAGACAGAACTTCCCCTAGTTATGTTATGTTGTTGTGGTGAGACTTTTCACAAGGGATGTAGGTCCCAGTGCTGTGTGAGAATTTTCACAAGATATACGTTGCTTGGATAGTGCTTTACCTGTTGACTATGCAAGAAGCTAGATTGGGCCTGCATGGGGTTGATGATGACTGTTGGACCATAGGTGGTGTTGAGTAGGTCATGTGGTGTGATGATGTGATGTATATATATATATGGATATTGACGAATGATTGTGGTTGAGTTGTTGTTGTTGTTGTTGTGACTCATGCATACATGCATATGTTATTGGCTGAGGTTGTATGGGCCTCATGCCGTATGCGGGTAGGCATGGAAGTTGGGGGTGAACAGAGTTGCAACTTAGACGGGCCTCCAGCCTAATGCCTGGATAAGAAGTGGGGTTTGAAAGATGGGCCTAGAGGATGAGTGGATGGGTAATCCTGTAGGGGGCCAAGACAGTGTAGGCCTTGTGTTGTGGTATACCACCACCCACATTCACTTATCCTGATAACCATAAGCTTATCCATTGATCAGAGTTTTGACAATCCTTGAGTAGTGTTTAGAAGCCTATGGTAGGGGGTAAGACCTGGCTAATTGGTCGAAATATAGTAAATCTCTCAAGAGTCGTGTCATTCATGCATTGACATTTTGGGATTGAAAGTATGATGTGTTGTGCTGTAATGTATGTAAACTCATTCTTTGATGACTTGGATTCCAAATTAGTATATTAATGATTTGATGATATGGATTGCATATTATATACTTGTTTTTGTTTTGCAAGCTTACCCTTGCCTTGCTGTTTGGTTATGCCTTGCTGTTGTTGCTGGTTGTGGTCGTGGGTGTTGCTGTGACTGTGATGATCATGTCTTTGGGCGTGGGAGCAGAGGGTGAAGCTTTAGCAGATCCAGTTTCCCGTAGTTGATGCATGAAGGCTTCAGCTGGAGATGGTAAAAGGCCCTTTATGAATAGAGCTCTTCTAGAAGCTTTTTTCTTTTTTTAGGGTTTGGTGTATTTATTGTATAGATGATCAACTATAGGGAGTTTTAGTTTTTGTATCTCTCCTTTGGTTTTATATAACTTGACTTATATTATTTCATATCTTGTTTATATATACATATTAGATTATGTATGATGTCATAATAGCATGTTGATTATTTATTTTCGAATATCGATGTAATGTATGGGGTAATATGGAGTACTGTAGCGGCAAAGGGTCGTTACACCATATCTTTTAGGAAAATGCCATGAATCTTGTTCCTTTTTTGGCAAGAGTGTGTGAGTGTGGAAGAGCCTAGTATTAGGGGTAATCATTAGTCGATTTCTCAATCCAAAAAATCCAAAATTGAAACAATTTGATTAAGCAATGATCTACATCAATTCCATCCATTTGAGCAATTGATTAAGTTAGGTGGTAGATTGATCAAATAGCTAGTGGGTGGGCATGTGCAGTTAAGGGTCTTCATTAAGCTCTATCTTCTTATCACTGTAGATCACCACTTGCACAGTTTAGAAAATCCCAAGCTTTACCTGCATTGTTGGCATTGGTCCTTTCTGGCGTCTTTTCGCTAGCGGCAAAGGAACAATCAAGTTTTGACAATGCATGTGTTGGAGTTTTGATCTGGATGTAAACAATGCCAACACCTTTTGATACTTGTAAACAAATTCAACAACCAAGCTCTGCATGACTGATCATTCTAGAAATGATTGCATGACTAAGCTTTGATAACACCTTTACTAAGCTTTGATCATAACACTTTTGAACAAAGCCAACACCTTTACCAAGCTCTGCTGACGGATCCAAGCCAACACCTTTTGTTACGCATGCATCCACCACTATGTACAGGGGCAAAGCTTTTAAGGGACAGGAGAGAGCCATGGGCCTTTTTTTTTTTTCTTTTTTTTTTTCCAAATATATATATGTGTGTGTGTGTGTAGTTCTGTGATAAGATCCAATAATCATTTTTTTCTTCTTCTCACCATGATTTGATCTTTCTCTTTTACCTTCTTTTGATTCTCAACTTCTTGCACAACAAGAGATCTTTTGTGCATAGCAATGTGGCATGGCCTATGTCATTACAAAGATAGAAAAATGAGAAGATGATTGATATCTTATTGATTCAATTGTACATGCACATATACAGAGGGTGTTGATCAAAATTTGTTATACAAGAGAATAATTAGGGATACTAATTGGTAAAGTCATAATTACTGATACAATTCTTATTTAACAAAATCTAAAATCAGGGGATTTTATTTTTATATGTTGTTGCATGTATCTTGGACTTGATGGGCTTCTTCCTTAACTACCCCCCTCAAGCTAGAGGGTAGTTTGACTACGCCTAGTTACCGTGAGTTAATGCCTTGGTGAAACAGTCAACTATTTGATCAGAGGTTGGTATGTATGCCACAACCACTCGATTGCTTAGAACTTGATCTCTAATATAATGCATGTCCACCTCTATATGTTTGGACCTTGAATGATAGATTGGATAAGATGCTAAAGCCTTAGCACTAAGATTGTCACACCACAATGTTGGTGTTCTCGGTACATTCACCTTTATCTCTTATAGCAAAGACCTGATCCAAGCTACTTTAGCTGCAAGATCTGTTGGATCGAGCGCTTACCACTAGGCCAAAAGCTATAGCTGATAGTCAGGGCGCAACTCTTTTTACTTAATTGTAACAGCCCAAGAGCCACGAGTTGACTGTGACTTGACCCACCTAGGCCTCCGCCACGAGACAATTGATGCCACACCAGACAACAATCTCCCCCTCAGCAATTGCCTCGCTGGGAATTGAATTCGTGACCTTGGCTTTGATACCAATTGTTGGATCGAGCGCTTACTACTAGGCCAAAAGCTATAGCTGATAGTCAGGGCGCAACTCTTTCTACTTAACCGTAGCAGCCCAAGCGCCACGAGTTGACTGTGACTTGACCCACTTGGGCCTTCGCCACGAGACAATTGATGCCACACCGGACAACAAGATCTGCTAAGGCCTTGTACTCTGATTCTGTACTAGATCTGGACACAGCTCTTTGTTTCCTAAAGGAATAAGTTACCAAGCTTTCTCCCAAGAATGCACAGTATTTAGCAACTGACTTTTTGTCATCTGTGTTAGTGGCCTAATCTACATCAAAGAAGCCCGAGATGTCTAGATCTGCAGATGATTTCATGTGTAGGCAGTAATTAGTTGTTCCTTTTAGATACCTAAAGATTTGTTTGACACACTGCTAATGTAATATAGTTGGTGCCTACATATATTGATTGAGTCGATTTACTGAATAGGATATGTTAGGTCTGGTGTTTATCAAATACTGTAGTGCTCCAATGGCTCTTTTATAGATCGTTAGGTTCTTCATTGGCTCAGCTTCCTTAGATAAAGATTTGCCTATCACTACAGAAGTAGGATAAGAAGAAGCATTCTCTATACTGAATCTCTTTAAAAGATTAGTTATATATTTAGTTTGTTTGAGATATAGTCCTCCTGCATCTCTACACACTTTTACCCCTAGGAAATAATGCAAGTTTCCAAGGTCCTTAAGAGCAAACATAACATTTAATTGTTTAATGAATGACCCAAGAAAGCTATTGTTGCTTCTAGTTATAATTATGTCATTGACATATATCAACAAGAAGGTAATATACTAGTTGGCCATAAGAACAAACAAGGAAGAATCACTTTTAATAATCTCAAATCCCCACCTGAGTAAGGTATTTCTCAACCTGTCGTACCATGCTCTCGGTGCTTGTTTCAAGCCATAAATGGCCTTGGTTAACTTGTGAATGTGTTGAGGTCTTGCATTGTCGATGAATCCTTCCGGTTGTCTTATGAAGACTGTCTCCTTCAATTCTCCATTTAAAAAAGCATTATTTATAACCATTTGTCTGATTTCCCAATTAAAATGCACAGCTATGGATAAGATAATTCTTACTATACTAGCTTTGACAATCGGACTAAAAGTTTCATCATAATCAAGTTCAAGAGTTTATTGAAATTCTTTGGCTACAAGTCTTGCCTTCCTCCTTTTTATAGTGCTATCAGCTTTGTACTTGTTTTGAAAACCCATTTTGAGTCTATGATGTTTTTCTGTCCATGATTAGGCACTAGAGTCCAAGTCTTGTTCGTTGTTAGTGCCTTGAATTCTACTACCATGGCTTCTCTCCATTTTGACTTTTCCAATGCTTCACTAGCAGTCTCGAGTTCCGACTAACTATTCCTATATAAGGACGGTTTGGTTTGAATACTCCAACCTTGCTCCTGGTAACCATCTGATGTTGATGGTCTTTGCAACATCTTTAGGCTTGTTATTGTGAGGATTTTCAATTGAGGTAGTTGCTTCTTAAGTTTCCATTTGTAATTCATTGCTAGATTTACTACTGCTAGGTGTGTTGTCGCTATGTTTGTTGTTGGATTGTTCTACAACTACATCATTAGTGTTGTTGTTGTGTCTACTACTTGATTCTTTTGCTGCTTTGCCTTTCAGTTGTAACATTAGTACCTGTAGTGACAAGTGGAAACAAGAAATTAATGGAGTTAGTGGTAACTTCCTCTAGTTTTGTTGTGTTGAGAAAGCCATCATGAAAGGGGAAATGTTGTTCATTGAACACATATGTCGAGACACAAAAATTCTCCCTGTTGGGCTTAAACATTTGTAACCTTTATGAGATCCACTATATCCTAGAAAAACGCACTTTGTGGTATGAAACTATAGAGTATGAAACTATAGCTTATGCTGATTATAGGGTCTTAGACAAGGGTAACAAGCGCAGCCAAACAATTTCATTGCATTATAATCTGGTGTTTTGTTATATAACTGTTGGTATGGTGACTTACTACTTAACACTCGAGTAGGCAACCTGTTAATAAGAAAAAAATAGTTGAAAAGGCCTCCCACTAGTAGCAGAATGGCATTTTGGCTTAAGCCAGTAGAGCTAAACTAGATTCTACCACATGCTTATGTTTCCTTTCAGCTCTTCCATTTTGAGCTGATGTATATTGGCAGGATTCTCTTAATTGAATATTGTATTCATGTATTAATTTACTTAGTGCCTTAAACTCTCCTCCTACATCACATTGTAGTGCCTTAATTCTTTTATTGAATTGATTTTCAACAAGATTTTTAAATTGAACAAAAGCTTGAAACACATCTGATTTTTGTTTTAAAGGATAGATCCAAGTAAACCCACTCCAATCATCAAGAAAAAGAACATAGTACTTGAAACCAGACACAGAACTTATTGGTGAAGGACCCCATACATTTGAGTGCACTAAGTCAAGAGGTTGCATAGCATGTGATACAGAATTTTGAAGGGTAAATTACGAGCCTTTCCAAATTGAAAAGCTTCACAAAACTCAAACTTTTCTTGTGCAGAGGTATTGATATTGCAACTCTCATCACTTCACTTAGTACCTTGTTGTTTGGATGCCCAAGTTTTCTATGCCAAGTCTCCTTTATTGAAAACAAAACATAAGAGCCTTTATTTGTTGAATCTATGCTACTGGGCAACTGGTAAAGTCCATCCTTAATTTTGCCTTCTAGTAGGGTCCTCCTTATTGATTTGTCCTTCACAAAGCAAGTAGAGTCATATTAAATGGAAAAAAGCGCACTGGAAGGGGGGGGGGGGTTGAATTGTGCGTTTAAAACTTTTTCGAAACAAGTAAATCAGTATGAAAATGTTTTTGAGCTTAGGGATAGAGAGAAGAAGAACACAAAAAGTTTTTATACTGATTCACTCAACCTAAGCTACGTCCAGTCCCTTCACCTAGAAGGTATTCACTAACCAACCTTGGTTACAAGTATTGTTTGTGGCTTCTTCAGGCTATACATAGTAATCACCCTAGATTGCTCAACCCAAGTATTTTTTTTCACTAAGCCTCTCCAGGCTTTCACAACATAGACAAGTGTTTTTACAAAGATATCAACTCACATAGTGAGGATTTGAAAGATAAAGCTCAAAACTCTCTGAAAATCTTTACAAGATTTTTTGCTATCGTCCACTAAACACTTCGATCAAATGTACAAAATATTGCTAAGATTTTTTACACAAGGCACGTATCACAGTTCTCTTTGTTCTCGTTCTCGTTCTTGATGTTGTTATTGTGTTTTTACTTCTTCCTTAGTGCATATATATATAGTCTTCAGGGAAAAGATCCGTTGTAGAAGACTTTGACTTTGTTATGCAATGAGGAGCGTGCAAACTATCCTTTCAAAGTGGTTAGGCACGACAACTTTTAGACTTGCACCAAAATAAAAGGTGCAGGACTGTGCTGGCGGTCTACTTTTCTAAACATTCTTCATTCGTCTTGGCAGCTTGATAAGTTGACTTGCTTTATTTATTCTGCTGCGCTTTTGCACTGGAATGATTCTAATTTTATTTAATGCTTCAAACAATTTGAACGTTAGATCACAAAAGTGGTAATATGTTAGTTTTGAGGAAAACTAGCATAAATCAAATTTGATGTTCAAAATAAAACTTAGCTGTTTGAATATTTGTTGTTGGAAGCTTGTATTTGATTTTTGAATTTGTTCTTCGGATGGTCATCTTCAGTTTGTTCATTGGAGGGTTATCTTTAGTCTATTCATTGGACGGTCCTCTTTAGTGAGTCTTCTAGACGGTCTTCTTTAGCACATCTGTTGGACGGTCTTCTTTAGGCATGTCTGTTGGACGGTCTTCTTTAGCTGTGACAAGGTTAGTCTTTAAGCACAAACTTGAACATTAATAAGCTTGTTATCTTCAAAACTTTGAGGGTTTGGACGCTTCTACGTTTTTAGTTCCAACAATTCTCCCCCTTTTTTATGATGACAAACCTTATTAATTTTTAAGTTTTTGCTAGAATATAAAAGGACGCATAAAAGAGTTTTCGAGAGACTTACTATGCTTCCCTTGAGTTGGATATTCCAAGTTTTGTATATTTTGAGACACAAGATATCAGCTTAAGTCCATATCGAATAACATACCAAGTATCAAGCATATTATATTTAACAGTTATAGGATTTAATATAAGCAGAGCAACACTTGAAGTATAACAGATCAACTATGTATTTTATTTAACTGTACAAAGCATAAATTTGAAAAGAAATAATAAATGCAAAGATAAATAAAAAAACAGAATGCTTTCTCCCCCTTTTGTCATTAGCAAAAAGTAGACAAAAAGAAAAGGGAGGCGTCATCACTGTCACTGTGGCGGTGGCGGAGGAGGTGGGGAAGGTTGTAGGAGGGCTTGTTGGTTTTGGAGATTTTGGTGAAGAAGAGTGAAGATGGGTTGAAGTTGGGTGGCAACGTATTATTGAACAGCAGGGTCAACAAGGGGGATGGGTGAAAGGGTGGAAGTAGAGATAGGGAGGCTTGCGGAGTTTTGGGAGCCAGGAGTAGGCGGTGGTGGAGGTGTAGGTGATAGTGGTTGAGAAGGAGTGGGTAGAAGAGCTTCAGAAAGGGGAGGAGGTGCTTCCAGAAATTTTAAGTCTTGCATTGCGAATTGGTAAGGACGAGGAGTGGTCCAAGGGTAGGGCGGTTGGAAGTTGTTGGGGTGAGTAAGGGTAGCAATCATAGTGTACAGGATAGAGGTTTTTGTACTAAGGAGTGGATGCTCATTCGGTGGACGGACAAAGGCAGCTAAAGTGTCTGAAAAGTGAAAGACACGAGCTGAATGCTGTGTGAATTCACAGTTCGTTGCAGTTGGGATATCGGCCTTGTCGTCTGCTGAAATGCCACTACTGGACGCCTCTTGTTCGCATAGAAACATATGTTGATGCCAGAAGTGTTCAGCATCGGCCTCGTCCATGTCTGTATGAAGACGCTGAGCTAGAAACCATTCATGGGAATGGGTTGGATGTTGTTGAAATTTAGCTCTGGACGGTAAAGGCAAGGATGGTGCCTTGGTCAGAATCTTCATCTTTTTAAGGTTGACATCTATGATTGGCAGCCTTAGGCAGACGCGATCTGGTTGGATGCGAATAGAGGTGGAAGGGCGGATGTGTTGTGATGGGGGAATGAACAGATGATACTTCAAAGTCGCTGAACCTTTGAGAGTGTTGCAGAACATATGCTCAAAGGCAGATGGAAAGAATCCATCTTCTTCTGGATCCATAGGCCTAAACTTCAAATCTGCAGGCCTGAGATGGACGGTTCACTTGTCCTTTGATCGTCTTGTTTGTAGAGCTTGCTTGGTGTTGTCTACTGGAGGTACTCTGTGTTAAAGTACTCCAGGAGGATGGGCATTAAGGCGCCAAGCTCGTACAACTTTAGGGTACCTCCGTTTGATAAACCGCTTGAGCGACAAGTGTTCAATAGCTTTAGGAGGCAGTGCTAGATATTCTTCCAATGGTTGATGGACATAGTCGTCCATGTACTTCTCCATATCGACGGGAGAGTAATCAAAACTGAAGTCTGGCTCAGGGAGTTCTGGACACAAAATGATAGCATTGTCGTCTAGAAGGTTTTGGGAGTTGCCTTCAACAAAGAGTAGGGGCCATTTCTGTTTGGTTTTCTCTAAGGTTTCTAAGGAAGTGGAAGGGGTAGGGGAGGGAATGATGGTTGAGGAGGAAGGTAATTTAGGAAGTTTAATGGAGAGATAAGATTTTGAGATACCGGGGGTAGGGATGGTGCAGGTATAACCTTTATCACCAGGCAACAACATGTCTGGTTCAGGTGTGGCTTGTGTTTCGGGTTGTGTTTGGGTAAGAGGTTCAGAAGGTTCAATAATAATAGATTCAACAAAGTCACTCACAGGTTCATCAGCAGTAGGAGAAGAACGCTTACTTTTCTTGGATTGTGCTTCCCCTGGCAATGCTTCTGCTGATCGTTTGGGTGAGGCAGATGGTTGTGATTGTGGTTGAGCTAGAGGTTGTGGTTGACTAGGAACATCAACCATGGTAGCTTTCTGCTTCTTGACAAGCTTATGAATTGGCTTATCATCTTCGTTGTCAGAGGCGACGATCAACCGTCTCTTCGCAGGAACTATTGATGGAGCAAGTGAAGGAGCAGAGGCAACGATAGGAGCAACTGCAAGTGGAGCAAGCGGAGCTGAAGGTCATTAGGTCTTGGACCTTGTAGCTCTAGTCGCTTGCGCCTTGGATGACCTCCTTCTAGTGGACGGTCTGGCAGCAATTGGATTCTCAAACAGTACCTTGTCGTCCATCGGTGCAGCATGCTAGACGATTGGTGCTACTGTCTGCAGAGGTGCCATCTCAACAACTTCTTCTTTAACGTCCACTAATTTGGACGTGGTCTTCAAAGGCTTCAGCATGAACCCAGCCTTCATCTTTGCAACATTGTTGTGTCCAAACGGCAGTTGTGTGAATCTATGGCCACCACCCAGAATCTGAATATGGTTTTGCTCTTCAAGAGAAAGAGCAAAGAATGCAAGTACACCTGTTGTTGCTAGAAAATTCTGTTAAGAAGAGCGACGTAGGTGATTTGGTCGCGCTCTCTGTGTCCTCTCATGGTCTTGAAGATGTTGCTCAGGATGAGGTGCGACAGGTTGAACAATTGACCAGTGATCATGTGGAGTAGCGCGAACTGGTGCAAGAAGGTAACGCTGTCCTTAGATCTAGCCTTGTGAAGAATTCCCTTGTTCAGAAACTACTAGAATATTTTCCTTTCTTTTGTCAGTTTGCTGTACTTGACTGGGCCTTGTCGTTCTGGACCCATTAGTGCAGCATCAACTATGTCATATCCTCGAAAACTGTCTTCCCAGCCGTTTTTGATGCAGGACCCAGCTTGCTCACAACCAATGGCTTGGGCGATAGTGCCAAGGTCCAGTGTGACCTTGACACCCAGAACAGTCCCGATGATGTCTGTCTTGGAGAAGACGACAGAGTTCCAGAACTATCTAATGAGCTCTGGGCATACAATCTCATTCATGTGGAAATAGTTGAGGATTCCACATCTGATCAGATTGTCCTTTATGTTCACCCCTATGTCTTCCAGGGCTTGAATATCGAAACGACTTTCGATAAGAACAATAGCCTTGTCTAGGCTTTCCACACTAGCCACGACCTTTGCAGCAGCACCAGCCTTTATGGTTTCCATATCTGAGAGCTTAAGGGATTGTTAGGGTTTGAGAGGTTTCGAGAGAGAGAGAGAGAGTTCAGATAGGTTTGAGATAAGGTAAGTATTTGGTAGAGTGTTTTGAGTGTATATGAAGAAACCGAAGGGTTTTGCTTTTTGGCGATTCTTTGAAATTCGAAGAAAAAGGTGATGTGCAATAAATGCTGGTCAGGCGCTTACAGTTCTCGAGGTTGGTTATACGGCACCTCAGTGACTCAGATAGGAATGAAGCATTTATTTTCAAATCATTATCAGAGAAAACATGATTTAGTATGGATAAAGATTTTATGCACACATAAATGCAAGAATGCGAAAAGCTATGCAAGTGGACGATGAAATATTGGACGCTATGAAAACATAGGATGCTACAAAACATTGGACGCTCAAGTCCTTGCACAGTCAAGGCATATTGAATAAAACTATTCACTTATAAATTCCATACCAAGAAGATCTCGAATATGGATGAGTTTATCTTTAGGAAGGGGTTTTGTAAATATATCTGCTAATTGATTTTCAGTGTTAATAAACTAAATATTGACAACTTGCTTCTGAACATAATCTCTTATAAAATGATGTTTTATTTTAATGTGCTTTGCCCGAGAATGCAAAATAGGATTTTTTGACAGATTTATAGCAGCAGTGTTATTACAAAAGATAGGAATGTTGCTCTCGTAGATAATGTAGTCTTCTAACTGATGCTTGATCCAAAAAGTTGCGAGCAACAGGACGCAGCTGAGATATACTTTGCTTCCATTGTGGACAGGGTAATCGTCCCTTGTCTTTTGCTCATCCAGGAGACTAAATTCCCACCAATGAGGTGACATCCTCCACTAGTGCTTTTGCGTTCTATTTTGTTTCTCGCATAGTCAGCATCGCATAAACCAACTAACTTGTATTCTTTGGTTGACTTAGAACACAAACCAAGGTTAGCGGTCCTTTTTAAGTATCTAAAGATTTTCTTAACTGCTGTTAGATGAGTTTCTCTTGGGTCAAACTGAAAGCGAGCACATAGACATACATTGAACATAATGTCAGGTCTGGACGCTATGAGATATAAAAGGGACCCAATCATACCTCAGTATGTAGATTGATCTACCTTTTTAGAAGTGTCGTTCAGGCTAAGTACTGACGATGGATGCATGGGTGTACTCATTTCCTTTGCATCGTCCATCTTCTACTTTTTGAGAAATTCGTTGACATACTTTGTTTGATATATGAATTGTTGGAACCAAAGACGTAGAAGCGTCTAAACCCTCAATGTTTTGAAGATAACAAAGCTTATTAATGTTTATATTTGTGTGTATAAACTAACCCTATCACAGCGAAAGACGAAGACTCGCCAAGAAGGACCGTCCAGCTGATGCAACAATGACCGTCCAGTGGACACTTTGAAGACCGTCCAGTAAGATGCGATCAAAGACCATCTAAATGAACAGACCGAAGGCGATCGTCTAAATCTCCAGTATTCATATATTCAAACGACTGAGTTTTTCATTATGAACATCAATCATGTCTATCCACCTTGAAACCTACACAGTACCACTCCAATGAGCTAACATTCAAAACGGTTTGAAACATCAACATCAAGTCAGTACAAAAGCACAGCAGAATGGGTAAAGCAAGTCAACTTATCAAGCCGACAAGACAGATGAAGAAAGTTCAGAAGAACAAACTATCAGCGCAGCCCTGAAACTTCTATTGTAGTGCAAGTTTTCAAGTGCCACGTCTGACTTTTCTGAAAGGATAGTCTGCACGCGCCTCATCACGTGAAGAGACAAGATATCTGTAATGGATCTCTTTCCTGAAGATCGTATATATACGCGCATCAACAAAAAGAAAAATAGAGAATTGAGATAGGTGGATTTTTGTTTAAAACAACAACATATACTTTCTTCTGTGATATTCTGTCAAGAGCGTCCAGTGGACGATAGTCATTTTGTTTGTAATAATTCTTAAAGTGATCTTGAGTCTAAGTTTTAAAATCCTCACTACGTGAGTCGATCTTTCCTTAAAAATATTTTTGAGCGTTGTGAAAGCCTGGAGAGGCTTAGTGTAAAAAGAATACTTGGGTTAAGCAATCTGGGTAGATTGCGTTGTAAAGCCTGAAGAGGCCACGAACAATACTTGTAACCAAAGATTGGTTAGTAGAAACCTTCTGGGTGAAGGGACTGGACGTAGTTTAGGTTGAGTGAACCAGTATAAAGCTTTCTGTGTTTTCTTCTCTCTATCCCTACGCTTAAAAACATTTTGTTTAGACTGATCTACCTTTTTCGAAAAGTTTTTTAAACGCACAATTCAACCCCCCCTTCTTGTGCGTTTTTTCTTATTTCAATTGGTATCAGAGCTCGGCCTCTTGGGGTTGAGCATCTAACACTGCAGAGGTAAAAATGATCCTGATCTCTCATGGAAAACGAAGGACAAGCTATTAACAGACCACCTCTTTTCAAAGGGCAGAACTATGATTACTGGAAGCAAAGAATGATAGCATTCTTTGATGCATGTCACATAGACATGTGGGACGTAGTAGAAACTGGCGACTACCTGCCCCTTGATCATGATGGAATGGAACTCCCAAGAAGTCAATGGACAGAATCTCACAAACAGAGGTATCTTTTAAACTCAAAAGCTAGAAATGCTATGATGTGTGCCTTATCTGAATCTGAATATGAAAAGGTACACAGTCTAAAAGTGCCAAGAAAATGTGGGACACCCTGTCTCTTGCTTACGAAGGCACCTCACAAGTAAAGAGGTCAAAATTAAGCTTACTCGTAAGACAATATGAACTATTTACTATGGAGGAAAATGAAACTATTGAACTAATGTTTGGTAGATTTCAAACCATAACAAACAACCTAAGGTCCTTAGCAAAACCTATGATAATTATGATCATATTGACAAAATTTTGAGAGGTTTGCCTAGGCAATGGAGACCGCAGGTTACAGCTTTAAGAGCTTCCAAAGATCTAATGACACTCTCAATAGAAGAGTTACTTGGAACACTTAAAGTACACGAATTGGAGCTGAAGCAAGACGAAGGACAAAAGAAGAAGTCCATCGCTTTAAGCGTCCAGCGACCATCCAAAGGATCAGTGTCCAAAGCACTAAACGTAAAAGAAACCTTTGAGGAAGAATCTGAGAAAGACAATTCTGATGAGGATGAGATATCCTTCATCTCAAGGAAAATTCAGGCTATGTGGAGGAAGAAAGGAGGATCAAGAGCCCAAAACTTCACAAAGAAATTCAACAAAACTCCAAAAGAAAAATTCCTTCAGTATGCTATGAATGTAAGAAGCCTGGACATTTCAGAGCTGAATGTCCCAGTTTACAGAAAAATAAAAAGAGGACATTCTCCAAGAAAAAGGGTCTCATGGCTACTTGGGAAGACATGGACCTATCTTCATTAGATGAAGAAGGAGAAGAAGAAGCCAACTTGTGTCTCATGGCAGGAACAAGTTTTGATAGCTCAGACAATGAGCAAGACGAAGAGGTAAACTTCGACAACTTAATC
This sequence comes from Spatholobus suberectus, assembly GCA_004329165.1. Taxonomy (NCBI): domain Eukaryota; kingdom Viridiplantae; phylum Streptophyta; class Magnoliopsida; order Fabales; family Fabaceae; genus Spatholobus; species Spatholobus suberectus. Next base: position 21,567,237 of record CM014731.1, read on the forward strand.
TCCCTACAAGAAGCCTATAATGATATGCTTGCCAACTCTTCAACTCTTTCAGTAGGATATAGAGAACTGAAAAGGAAATTTTCAAAAATAATAAAAGATTTCAATTTGCTTAACGAAGAGTATAAAAATGTTTTGAAAGAAAATGAAGTTTTGAAAACTAAACATATTTCAGAGGAGACATCTTCTCATGAAGTCCTAAAACTTCAAAAAGAAGTCATTCATCTAAAAGAAAGTTTGTCTAAATTTGTCAATGGTACTAAAAATCTAGATAAAATCCTATCATATAGAAGAAGTCCTCATGACAAATCTGGACTTGGTTTTGTTAAAGAAGAAAACCACAATCTTGGTAAAAATATAACCTTTTGTAAAATATGTGGAAAGAATGGGCATGAATCAACACATTGTAGATATCGTCCAACAAAGAAGGCGTCCAATGCCTTCAGAACTAACAGAAAAGGACCCAAGTCCATTTGGGTACCTAAGTCTATGATAATACCTGTTGCAGGTTTGCTTGACAACAGAAAGAAGACCCTAGTCATGGTACCTGGACAGTGGTTGCTCACGGCACATGACGGGAGAAAGGTGTATGTTCCAAAGCCTACAACCCAAGAATGGTTGGTGGGTCACCTTTGGAGGAAACCAGAAGGGAAAGATCACAGGTATAGGAACAATTGGTAAGCATTGCTTTCCTTCTATTGAAAATGTTTTATATGTTGAAGGTCTCAGACACAATCTATTGAGCATAAGTCAATTATGTGACAGTGGACACAATGTCTCCTTTGACAAAGACAAATGCATTGTCAAGAATCTAGATGGATCCATATTATTCTCTGCCAAGAGGCAAAGCAATCTTTATAAGATTGATCTAGTTGACCTCACAAATCAAAATGTATCTTGTCTAGTATCCATCAAAGAAAATCAATGGATTTGGCACAAGAAGCTTGGACATGCAAGCTTGAGATTAATCTCAAAGCTATATAAGCATAACCTCGTAAGAGGACTTCCAAATCTTGCATGCAAGTCTGATATTCTCTGTGATGCTTGTCAAAAAGGGAAACAAGTGAAAAGTTCTTTTGAATTAAAAAATACTGTTTCCACATCTAGACCTCTTGAACTATTACGTATTGATTTGTTTGGTCCAACTAGAACAGCCTCCCTAAGCGGAAAACGATATGGACTAGTCATAGTAGATGACTACTCTAGATGGACATGGGTGATGTTCTTAAAACACAAGGATGAGTCTTACAAAATCTTTTCTACTTTCTGCAAAAGGACACAAAACGAAAAGGGTGTTAGTATAGCTTCAATAAGAAGTGATCACGGAAGAGAGTTTGAAAACGAAAGTTTTCAATGGTTTTGTGAGAACGGAATTCTCCACAACTTCTCTATACCACGAACACCACAACAAAATGGTGTGGTAGAGAGAAAGAACAGGTCATTGCAAGAAATGGCTAGAAACATGCTAAACAATAACTCAACTCCTAAGCATTTCTGGGCTAAAGTTGTAAACACTGCTTGTTACTTACAAAATAGAATTTACATAAGAGCTCTTCTGAAAAAGACTCCCTATGAATTGTGGAAAGGACGACAACCCAACATATCATATTTTCATCCTTTGGATGTCAATGTTTCATTCTAAACACTAAGGACAACCTTGGTAAGTTTGATTCAAAGTGTGATGATGGAATACTGTTAGGCTATTCTGAAACATCTAAAGCTTATAGAGTTTACAATTCCAGAACCTTGGCAGTTGAAGAAGCCATCCACGTTAAATTTAATGACAAAAAGCCTGATAATGAAATATCAGAGCTAGACGACTCTTTTGCAGATATGAAACTAGACGATGCCAGACCTTCAGCGTCTAGAGATCAAATGGACGATCCAAAAACAGAAGAAAGAGAACCAACTGGACGCTCTTGGCAAATGAAGACCTATCATCTCGAAAATCAAATTCTTGGAAACGTTCAAGATTCTGTTAGGACAAGATCGACTTTCAAGGAGCAAGCTCAAATTGCCTTGATTTCTCAACTGGAACCAAAGACAGTAGACGAAGCCTTCCTGGACGACGGCTGGATTAGTGCCATGAAGGACGAGCTTAGTCAATTCGAAAAGAATGATGTTTGGATGCTAGTTCCCGCACCCAAGGACAAGTCTATCATTGGAACAAAATGGGTATTTCGCAACAAGCTTGATGAAGCTGGAAATGTAGTAAGAAATAAGGCAAGACTTGTAGCACAAGGCTACTTTCAACAAGAAGGTATAGACTTTACTGAAACTTTTGCACCAGTAGCTAGACTAGATGCCATTCGCATCTTACTTTCGTTTGCTGCTCATAGTAATATGAAACTCTATCAAATGGATGTAAAAAGTGCATTCTTAAATGGCATAATGAACGAGGAAGTCTATGTGAAGCAACCACCTGGTTTTGAGTGTGATACTTTTCCCAAACATGTTTTCAAACTTAAAAAGGCTTTGTATGGTCTTAAACAAGCCCCAAGAGCTTGGTATGAAAAGCTAAGCTCTTTTCTTTTAGAAAATGGGTTCTCTAGAGGAAAAGTAGATACCACTCTTTTTCGCAAAGACGTCAAAACACATTTCATTATTGCATAGATATATGTAGATGACATTATTTTTGGAGCTACTATTGACCAGTTATGCAAGGATTTTTCTAAGATTATGACAGCGGAATTCGAAATGAGTATGATGGGAGAACTAAAATTCTTCCTAGGGCTGCAAGTAAAACAGACTGGAAATGGAATATTCATACATCAGACAAAGTATGTCAACGAACTTCTAAAAAGGTATAAGATGGACGATGCAAAAGAAATGAGTACACCCATGCATCCGTCATCAATACTTAGCCTGGACAACTCTTCTAAAAAGGTAGATCAATCTACATATCGAGGTATGATTGGATCTCTTTTATATCTCACAGCGTTCAGACATGATATTATGTTTAGTGTATGTCTATGTGCTCGTTTTCAGTCTGACCCTAGAGAAACTCATCTAACAGTAGTTAAAAGAATTTTTAGATACTTAAAGAAAACCACTAATCTTGGTTTATGTTTTTAAGTCGACCAAAGAATACAGATTAGTTGGTTTCTGCGATGCTGACTATGCGGGAGACAAAGTAAAACGCAAAAGCATTAGCGGAGGATGTCATCTCATTGGTGGAAATCTAGTCTCCTGGACGAGCAAAAGACAAGGAACAATTGCCCTATCAACAGCAGAAGCAGAATACGTCTCAGCTGCATCTTGTTGCTCATAACTCTTATGGATCAAGCATCAGTTAGAAGACTACAATATCTACGAGAGTAAAATTCTTATTTTCTGTGACAATACTGCTGCTATAAATCTGTCAAAAAATCCTATCTTGCACTCTAGGGCAAAACACATTGAAATAAAACATCATTTTATAAGAGATTATGTTCAGAAGGGAGTTGTCAATATTCAGTTTATTAATACTGAAAATCAATTGGCATATATATTTACAAAACCCCTTCCTGAAGATAAACTCATCCATATTCGAGATCTTCTAGGTATGGAATTTCTAAATGAATAGTTTTGTTCAACATGCCTTGATCGTCCAAGGATCAGTAGCGTCCAATAAATTCACAGCGTCAAATGTTTTCATAGCGTCCAATACATCATAGTCCACCTGCATATATTTTCGCATTCCATAATAACTTTAAATTGTGTGTGCATTATTATTAGTACTCAATCATGTTTTCTCTGAAAAAGATTTGAAATAAATGTTTTTTTTGTCTGAGTCACTCATGCGCCGTATAACCGACCTCAAGATACGTAAGCGCCTGAGCCAGCATTTATTACACATCACCTCTCTCTTCGAAAGTAAAAGAACCGCCAAAAAGCAAAACCCTTCAGTTTCTTCATATACACTCAAACCCAACCCGTATACTCACTTCTTTTCAAAATCCACCTGAACTTATCATCTTCTCAAAACCTTAAACCTCTCTTCAAGCTCTCAGATATGGCAACCGAAAAAGCTGGTCCCACCGCAAAGGCCGTGGCTCGTGTGGAGAGCCGCTTCGATATACAAGCTCTCGACGACATGGGGGTGTCTGTAAAAGACAATCTGCTCAGTTGTGGCATCTTCAACTATTTCCATCTGAACGAAATCATTTACCCAGAACTCATCCGACAGTTCTGGAACTCTGCTGTATTTTCAAAGACAGATATTACTGGAACCGCCTTGGGAGTCAAGGTCACTCTAGACCTAGGCTCCGTTGTCTAAGCCATTGGATGTGAACGGGCTGGGTCCTGCATCAAAAATGGCTGGGAAGATACCTTTGGAGGGTATGACACAGTCAACGTTGCACTGATGGGTCTCGAAGGACAAAGCCCAGTCGAGTACAGCAAGCTGACGAAAGAGGGGAAGATATTCCAGCAGTTTCTGAATAAAGGAATTCTTCACAAAGCTGGATCCAAGGACAACATCACCTTCCTGCACAAGTTCGCGCTATTCCACATGATCACCGGACAACAGTTTAACTTACCGCACCTCATCCTGAGCAACATCTTCAGGACCATGAGAAGATGCGGAGAGCGCGACCATATCACCTATGCTGCCCTTCTCAACAGAATCTTCTGGCAACAGCAGGTATTCCATGCCTTCTTTGCTTTGTCTTTGGGGGAGCAAAACAAAATAAGGATTCTGGGTGGTGGACATAGATTCACCCAACTGCTGTTTGGACGCAACAACGTTGCACAGATGAAGGCTGGGTTCGTGTTGAAGCCCTTAAAAACCACGTCCAAACTCGTGGACGTCAAAGAAGAAGCCGTTGAGATGACACCTCTACAAACAGTAGCGCTAATCGTCCAGCATGCTGCACCTATGGACGACGAGGTACTGTTTGAGAATCCAATTGCTGCCAGACCGTCCACCAGAAGAAGGTCGTCCAAGGCGCAAGTAACCAGAGCTACAAGGTCCAAGACCCAACGACCTTCAGCTCCACTTGCAGCTGCTCCTGTTGCTACATCTGCTCCATCTGCTGCACCAACCATTCTTACTGCAAAGAAACAGCTGATCGTCACCTCTGATGACGAAGACGATGAGCCCATTGGCAAGCTTGTCAAGAAACAGAAAGCTGCCACTGATGCTGTTCCTGCTCAACCATTATCCTATCCATCCACCTCACCCAAACGACCAGCAAATATGCCGTCAGGGGAAGCACAATCTAAGAAACGTAAGCTTTCTTCTCCTACTGTTGCTGATGAACCTAAAGATGTTTTTATAGAATCCATTATTGATGAGCCATATGAATCTCTCACCCTACCACAAATTGAAACACAAGTTACACCTGAACTAGGAATGTTGTTACCTGGTGATGAAGGTTACACCTGCACCGTTCCCACTCCCGGCATCTCCAAAACTTACCTCTCCATAAAGCCTCCTAAATCATCTCCCTCCTCAATCATCATCCCTTTTCTTACCCCCTCATCAGACACCTTGGCACAGACCAAACAAAAATGGCCTCTGTTGTTTGTTGAAGGAAATGCTCAAAACTTCTTGGATGACAATGCAATCGTTCTACGTCCACAGCTTCCCGAGCCAGACTTTGGCTTTGACTATTCTCCAATTAATATGGAGAAGTATATGGAAGACTACGTGCATCAGCCGTCTGAGCAATACCTGACACTACCTCCTGGAGCCATTAAACACCTGCCGCTTAAGCGGTTTATTAGACGGAGGTATCCGAAAGTTGTACGAGCTTGGCGCATAAATGCTCATCCTCCTGGAGTACTTCAACACAGAGTACCTTCAGTTGAAAACACGGAAAAAGCTCTACAACAACGGGACGAACGGACGAACGGATTATCCAACTAAGGCCTGTAGATTTGAAGTTTCGGCCTTTGAATTCGGAAGAAGATGGATTCTTTTCATCCACCTTTGAGCATCTTTTCTGCATTTTTCTTAAAGGTTCGACCTTTTTAAAACATCAGCTATTCATTCCCTCATCCCAACATATCCGACCTTCCACAACCGTCCACATCCAACCCGACTGAATATGCCCAAGATTGCCAATCATTGATGAAAATCGCAAGAAGGAGAAGATTCTGACCAAGGCACCGTCTTTGCCTCTACCGTCCAGAGCTAAAATTCAACATAACCCAACCCATTCCTGTGAATGGTTTTTAGCTCAACGTCTTCACATAGACATAACGAGACAGATGCTGAACGCTTCTAGCATCAACATATGTTCCAATGCGAACAAGAAGCGTCCAGCAGTGGCGTCTCCACAGACGACAAGGCCGATATCCCAACTGCAACGGACTGTGTAGTCACACAGCGTCTAGTTCGTGTCTTTAACTTTTCGGACACTTCTGCTGCTTTTGTCCGTCCACCAGATGCGCGTCCACTCCTTGGTATGGAAACTTTTATCTTATATACATTGATTGCTGCTCTTACGCATATCAACACCTTCCAACCACCCTACCCTTAGAACCCTCCTCACCCCTATCAACTTGACGTGCCAAACCTCAAGTTCCTAGAAGCACCTCCTTCTCCCTCTAAAACTCTTCCACCTTCTCCACCAGCTTCACCCACACCTCCACCACCGCCTACTCCTGGCTCCCAAACCTCTGCCAGCTTCCCTGTTTCTACTACCGCCCCCTCATCCATCCCACCTGTTGACCCTGCCGTTCAACAATATGTCGCCACTCAACTTCAACCCATCTTCACTCTTCTGCACCAAATTCTTCAGAACCAACAAGCCCTTCTCCATCCTTCTCAACCTCCTCCTCCGCCATCGTCGCCACAGTGACTGTGATGACGACTCCTTCTTTTGATAATAACAAAGGGGGAGAAAGCATTATGGAAGCATTTTTTTTATATATATATAGTTTTTATTTTTTGTGTGCATATATTCTTGTCAGATTTTATGCTCCGAATAGTTAAATAAAAAGTTGATATGATTTACTTCACATATTGCTCCATCTATTATATAATATGCTTAATACTTGGTATATCCGACTCAGGGGGAGCATAGTAAGTCTTTCGAAAACTTCGTTTTACGCTTCTTTACTTAAAAATAAAAATAAAATAAAAATAAAAAAATTAATAAGGTTTGTCATCATCAAAAAGGGGGTGATTGTTGGAACCAAAGACGTAGAAGCATCTAAACCCTCAATGTTTTGAAGATAACAAAGCTTATTAATGTTTATATTTGTGTGTATAAAGTAACCCTATCATAGCGAAAGACGAAGACTCGCCAAGAAGGACCGTCCAGCTGATGCAATAATGACCGTCTAGTGGACACTTTGAAGACCGTCCAGTAAGATGCGATCAAAGACCATCCAGATGAACAGACTAAAGGCGATCGTCTAAATCTCCAGTATTCATATATTCAAATGACTGAGTTTTTCATTATGAACATCAATCATGTCTATCTGCCTTGAAACCTACACAGTACCACTCCAATGAGCTAACGTTCAAAACGGTTTGAAACATCAACATCAAGTCAGTACAAAAGCACAGCAGAATGGGTAAGGCAAGTCAACTTATCAAGCCGACAAGACAGATGAAGAAAGTTCAGAAGAACAGACTATCAGCGCAGCCCTGAAACTTCTATTGTAGTGCAAGTTTTCAATTGCCACGCTTGACTTTTCTGAAAGGATAGTCTGCACGCGCCTCATCACGTGAAGAGACAAGATATCTGTAACGGATCTCTTTCCTGAAGATCGTATATATACGCGCATCAATAAAAAGCAAAATAGAGAACTGAGATAGGTGGATTTTTGTTTAAAACAACAACATATACTTTCTTCTGTGATATTCTGTTAAGAGCGTCCAGTGGACGATAGTCATTTTGTTTGTAATAATTCTTAAAGTGATCCTGAGTCTAAGTTTTAAAATCCTCACTACGTGAGTTGATCTTTCCTCAAAAATATTTTGAGTGTTGTGAAAGCCTGGAGAGGCTTAGTGTAAAAAGAATACTTGGGTTAAGCAATTTGGGTAGATTGCGTTGTAAAGCCTGAAGAAGTCATGAACAATACTTGTAACCAAAGATTGGTTAGTAGAAACCTTCTGGGTGAAGGGACTGGACGTAGCTTAGGTTGAGTGAACCAGTATAAAGCTTTCTGTGTTTTCTTCTCTCTATCCCTACGCTTAAAAACGTTTTGTTTAGACTGATCTACCTTTTTCGAAAAGTTTTTTAAACGCATAATTCAACCCCCCCTTCTTGTGCGCTTTTCTTATTTCATGAATATTCCATTTCCAGTTTGCTTTACTTGCAATCCCAAGAAGAATTTTAATTCTCCCATCATACTCATCTCAAATTTTGTTGTCATAATGTTAGAAAAATCCTTGCATAAAGCGTCATTAGTAGCACCAAATATAATATCGTCTACGTATATTTGTATAATAATAAAGTGTGATTTTACGTCTTTGCGAAAGAGAGTGGTGTCTACTTTTCCTCTAGTAAAACTATTTTCTAAAAGAAAATAACTTAGCTTTTCATACCAAGCTCTTGGAGCTTGTTTAAGTCCATACAAAGCCTTTTTGAGTTTGAAAACATGTTTTGGAAAAGTATCACACTCAAAATCAGGAGGTTGTTTCACATAGACTTCCTCGTTTATTATGCCATTTAAGAATGCACTTTTTACATCCATTTGATAGAGCTTCATATTACTATAAGCAGCAAATGAAAGTAAGATACGAATGGCTTCTAATCTAGCTACTGGTGCAAAGGTTTCGGTAAAGTCTATACCTTCTTGTTGAGAGTAGCCTTGAGCTACAAGTCTCGCTTTATTTCTTACCACTTTGCTAGCTTCGTCTAGCTTGTTGCGGAATACCCATTTTGTTTCAATGATAGACTTGTCCTTGGGTGCAGGAACTAGCATCCAGACATCATTCTGTTCAAACTGATTTAGTTCGTCCTTCATTGCACTGATCCAGCCATCGTCCAAGAGAGCTTCGTCCACTGTCTTTGGTTCCAGTTGAGAAATCAAAGCAGTTTGAGCTTGCTCTTTGAAGGTCGATCTTGTCCTGACATAATCTTGAACGTTTCCAAGAATTTGATTATTTGGATGATAGGTCTTCATTTGCCAAGAACGTCCAGTTGGTTCCTTTTCTTTTACTTTTGGATCGTCCATCTGATCTCTAGACGCTGAAGGTCTGGCATCTTCTAGCTTCATATATGCAAATGAATCGTCTAGCTCTGATATTTCTTTATCAGGCTTATTGTCATTGAACTTAACGTGGATGACTTCTTCAACTGTTAAGGTTCTAGAGTTATAAACTCTATAAGCCTTGGATATTTCAGAATAGTCTAACAGTATTCCATTATCACACTTCGAATCAAACTTACCAAGATTGTCTTTAATGTTTAAGATAAACATTGACATCCAAAGGGATGAAGATATGATATGTTGGGCTTTCGTCCTTTCCACAATTCATAGGGAGTCTTTTTCAAATAGGTTTTATATAAATTCTATTTTGTAAATAATATGCAGTGTTTACGGCTTCAGCCTAGAAGTGCTTAGGAGTTGAGTTATCATTTAGCATGGTTTTAGCCATTTCTTACAATGACCTGTTCTTTCTCTCTACCACACCATTTTGTTGTGGTGTTCGTGGTACAGAGAAGTTGTAGAGAATTCCATTCTCCTCACAGAACCCTTGAAAACTTTCGTTTTCAAACTCCCCTCCGTGATCACTTTTAATTGAAGCTATACAAACACCTTTTTCATTTGGATTCTTTCGCAAAAGATAGAACAGATTTTATAAGACTCATCCTCGTGTTTTAAGCACATAACCCATATCCATCTAGTGTAGTCGTCCATTACAACTAGTCCATATCATTTTTCGCTCATGGAGGCTGTTCTAGTTGGACAAACAAATCAATATGTAATAGCTCAAGAGGTCTAGTTGTGGAAACAATATTTTTGATTCAAAAGAGCTTTTTACTTGTTTCTCTTTTTGACATGCATCACAGAGAACATCAGACTTGTAAGCAAGATTTGGAAGTCCTCTTACGAGGTTATGCTTATTTAGCTTTGAGATTAATCTCAAGCTTACATGTCCAAGCTTCTTGTGCCAAGTCCATTGATTTTCTTTGATGGATACTAGACACGATACATTTTGATTTGTGAGG